>CM054059.1:484365064-485008318 GCA_028641055.1 Alopecurus myosuroides
AGTACCTCAACCTACACCTAATCGGTGCAGCTCGTTGCTGGCTCGAAGGAAGGCCGAAAGCATGCTACGGGTCCTGGGACGACCTAAACATGGATTTCTGCAAAAATTTCCAAGCAACATACAAACGGCTTGCGACCATCGAGGAGCTACGGGCTTGCAAGCAGAAAAGTGGCGAGTCTACTCGCGAATATATTCAGCGATGGACCATGCTAAGGAATACGGCGGGGAATATATCAGAAGAAGTTGCGGTTGAAGCATTCGCCAAAGGAGCACGGTGAACCTCTTTCAGGGAAGAACTGGGGAGACTAGCACCCAAAACCATGGGAGAATTGATGGCCATAGCCGATAGATGGTCAAACGTCGAAGACGCGGTGCGCAACGAGAAAGATTCATCCCTAGCACGCGATGACGACCGCCATCGCCGAAAGAAAAGAAGAAAGAACTACGACCATGATGATCGAGAAGAATTCGTGGCAGCGGAGTTCACCTAAAACCGCGACAGCGGATATCGTGGGAAACGCGAGTGAAAACCAAAGCAAGAAGAAAAAAACCCCGAGGAGGACCTCGATGGTTACTGCACGCTACATCTATTTACAGATAAGCGCACAGGCAAAACTAAGGCAACACACCTTCTCAAGGATTGCCGAAAGTTCATCGAAATCCACGAGGCCCTCCTGAAGAAAAATAGAGCAGCCACTAGTCAGGGTTACCCGCAATTTCCCGGAGGAGGAACTCAAGGATTTCAACAAACGCAAGCCCTGCCCCCAGCAGGAAACCAAAACGCAATGCTAGCCACGCTGCCAGCACCACCCGCCCCAAATCAAGGAGCCAGCGGGTACCCAAATCCAGCAGGTCTCTTAGGCATGATACAAAAGGTCTATCCATCACGCAGAGTTCAGAAGACGAACACGCGACAGCTATGCATGGCTGTGCAGACTCCAACTACAAGAACTGAGTACCTGAAGATGGCGGAGCATCCGATAACTTTTTCCAAGGAAGACCACCCTCCAAGAGTCTATCGACCAGGACACACCGCACTTGTCATACAAGCACAAATTGGCAATTACGAGCTGGCTCGCGTGTTCATGGACGGAGCTAGCGGCATCAACATCATCTACGCAGACACACTCCGGCGTATGAACAAGAATTTGGATGGACTCGCAGAATCAGAGACATCCTTCCACGGGATAGTTCCAGGAAAAGCAGTCCGTCCACTCGGAATGATCAACCTAGAGGTGGTGCTAGGCAACCGAAACAATTACAGGCGAGAGTTCCTCGACTTCGAAGTTGTCGATTGGCCCTCACAATACCACGCCATTCTTGGTCGAACGGAGTTCGCCAGATTCATGGCAGTACCGCACTACGCATACCTGAAGCTCAAGCTACCTAGAGAATATGGCACAATCACCATCGACGGCGACTTTCAAAAGTCCAACAAGTGCGACATCGAATTCAACGAGATCGCTCAATCTTTCGGGATGCAGGAAGAACTAGAGGAGATAGCAAAAACCACGGATCACTCCGTGATGCCCCTCGCTAAGAAGAACGCTCCAGAGCTCGAATTCAACACAAATAGTGGTACCCGCAAGCATCAAGTACACCCGACGGATTCTGCGAAGACGGCGATGGTGTCCACCACCCTCTCGCCATCATAGGAAAGCGCGCTCGTCGAACTCCTCCGTGAGTACTGGGAAATTTTCGCCTGGCAGCCCTCAGATATGCCAGGAATACCCAGGGAGTTCGCCGAGCACTCACTCGAAGTCTACAAGGACGCAAAGCCCATCAAGCAGACCACCCGACGGTTCTCGGAACCTAAGCAGAAAGCGCTTGGAGAAGAGATAAACAGATTGCTCGCAGCAAATTTCATCAGAGAGATAAAAATATCCACTTGGTTAGCAAACCCAGTGCTGGTCCCAAAGAAGAACACCAACATCCTTCGAGTGTGCATTGACTACACGTCGCTGAATAAGCACTGCCCCAAGGATAACTTTCCCCTCCCGCGAATCGACCAAATCGTGGACTCCACTGCAGGCTGCCAACGCCTCTCTTTCCTAGATGCCTACTCAGGATACAACCAGATCCGGATGAAACAGGAAGACGAGGAAAAGACAACATTCATCACACCTCACGGTGTATACTGCTACACGACAATGCCCTTCGGGCTCAAAAACGCAGGCGCAACATATAAGCGCTGCATGCAAAAATGCCTCGCCAAGCTCATTGGAAAGAACGTACAAGTGTACGTTGACGACATCGTCATCAAGACTCGAGTGGAAGATACGCTTCTTGACGATATCAGAGAAACATTCGACGCGTTGAACGCATACCGAATCAAGCTCAACCCGACCAAGTGCGTCTTTGGCGTTCCCGCAGGACAACTTCTCGGGTACCTGGTCTCCGCTCGAGGAATTGAAGCCAACCCGGAGAAGATACAAGCAATCTTGACCATGAAGGAGCCCACCAATCTACGCGGAGTCCAACAGCTCGCAGGGCGACTAGCCGCCTTGAGCAGATTCATCGCAAGATTGGGCGAACAGGCGTTACCCTTCTATAAGCTGTTGAAGAAGACGGATAAATTCGAGTGGACACCTGAAGCAAAGCAAGCATTTGCAGATCTGAAGCAAACGCTACAGAGCAGGCGTATCCTGGCTACACCACACAAAAGGGAACCGCTATACCTATACCTAGCCGCAACAAACCAGGTGATCAGCACGGCCATCGTAGTAGAAAGACCAGAGGAAGGCAAGGCATATGGAGTGCAAAGGCCAATTTACTACATCAGTGAGGTCCTTTCGCCGTGCAAACAGCGATATCCCCACTACCAGAAGCTTGCATACGGAGTAGTCCTCACAGCTCGAAAGCTTAAACACTACTTCCAAGAGCATACCGTAACGGTCCTAAATGACGCATCACTCGGTACTATAATGAACAATCCAATGGCATCGGGAAGAATAGCAAAGTGGAGCATCGAGCTAGGCGCCTGGGACATCATCTATGCAGGACGCAATTCCGTGAAGTCACAGGTACTCGTGGAATTTCTGAGCGAATGGACAGAACTACAAACACCGGGACCGCCAGAATATACGAGTAACTGGATCATGTACTTCGACGGGTCAAAAAGGAATGAAGGAGCTGGAGCTGGGATCGTCCTAATATCACCGAGAGGAGATAAGTTGCAGTACGTCCTGCGATTGGACTTCCCACCCGACGATCCAGCAACAAACAATGACGCAGAATATGAGGCCTTGTTACATGGGATGAAGATGGCAATCGCATGTGGAGCCACCCGGTTGATGATCTATGGCGATTCTAATCTCATCGTGCAACAGACAATGAAGGAGTGCGACGCTATCGCATAAAACATGGTCGCCTACCGGGACATGTACAATCTACTCGAAGGAAGTTTCAAAGGATGCGAGCTGAAGCACATTGCGAGATCTAGCAACAAAGAAGCAGACAGGCTGGCAAACATGGGGTCCACAAACACACCCATACCGCCCGGAATATATTATGAAAGGATGAACAAGCGTTTAGTCAAGGTCAAGAAAACTGCTGAAGCACCCACCATATTGGAGACAGAGGTTAGCCCGCAAATTGCTATCATCGAGCTCAGCCATGGCATCTCACGCCAAGTTTTTCTGGTCGAGCCAGTCTGGACGCAGAAATATCTCGACTACTTGTCCGCCAAATAGCTCCCAGCAAACCCTCGCGAGGCTCGACAAATAGTCAGACGCAGCAAATCTTTTCGGGTACTCAACGGCGGGTTATACAAGCAGAGCATCTCAGGCATACTGCAAGGATGCATAGCACCCGAAGATGGCAAGGAATTGCTACGAGACATACACCAAGGAGATTGTGGACATCACGCCAGTTGGAAAGCAATCGTGGGCAAAGCTTTTCGAGCAGGATTTTACTGTCTTACAACCGCCAGAGACGCAAAGGAATTGGTCGACAGGTGCAACGCTTGCCAGCGATTCGCACCCAAACCACACGCTCCCGCTACGGAGTTGCATATGATACCTATCGCCTGGCCCTTTGCACAATGGGGGCTGGACATGGTAGGGCCATTACGCAAGTCTACACCCGGTGGATACACACAGTTGCTGGTGGCACTCGACAAATTTACGAAGTGGATCAAAGCAATGCCAGTGACCTCGGCTAGCGCCCAATGCGCCGTCAAATTCCTCGATTCCATCATCTGTAGATTTGGCGTACCACACAATATCATCACCGACAATGGCAGCAACTTCACGGCAAAGGAAACACAGCAATTTTGCGAAGAAAAGGGAATCATCTTCAAATTCGCTTCAGTGGCTCATCCGCAAACCAACGGTCAAGTCGAACGATCCAACGGATTAGTTTCAGCTGGTATCAAGAAACGACTACTCGATCGCCTACATCCAGCAGCGGGACACTGGGAAGAAGAGATATCCTCCGTGCTATGGAGCCTCCGCACAACTCCTAATCGATCCACAAATTACACACCATTTCCGGATTTACGCCGTATATCAACAGATTATGGTTTCGAGGTGTCTTACCAAGGACAGAGTTCCTACTTGTGGCGAAAAAAAAGTATACCATCCCACCCGGCCTTTCATGGTATACGGGGCTGAAGCAGTCCTTCCCGAGGACGTCAGATTCAGCGCCCCACAGGTGGTTGCTTACAGTGAAAAAACCTCTAACAGGGCACTCCCAGACGATATGGACGCACTCGATGAAATACGCGACATTGCACTCGCAAGATGCGCAGTATACCAACAATCGTTGCGAAACTATCACAGTCGCCGAATATGCCATAGAGCCTTCACGGTGGGAGATTTGGTGCTACGGCTCAAGCAGAAAGAAGGACACAAGATCGAACCACCATGGGAAGGACCCTTGATAATACACAAAGTTATCCCAGGTGGCTCCTATCGACTGAAGAACCCGACGACTGGAGGCGTCTACTCCAACCCATGGAATGTTGGACACCTCCGCAAATTCTATCCCTAGATTTACCTTACTCATACAAATAAGGCTATACTAGCCATCTTGTAGCCCGAAACACATGACTTCTCGGTCATTTCAATTAATATACATGGTTCTTCAACCATAGCTACTCGCAATCTCCATCCCTACGTGCTAAAAACAGGTACACACCCCAAAAATACACGGGGGCTACGCCTAAACTTAGCACAACAGGAATAACTTCATATACACAATGTTACACACAGTGTAGACGCCTGACAAAGTTTTGAGCAACTATACAGGATACATACATCATATGATTACATATGGCGACGAGTGTTTTCCTCGGCTAACACCCGATCCACTTCTTCTGAGGTCAATCGAATAATCTCCTCTGCGGCAGGCCGAACAACACTATAATGAGGGGACATATCGACTCGACCATCAGGAAGCCTAGCCACAGAGTTGAAATTCACCTCTGGATGCCACAATCGGACGAAGGAAAGCGCCACTACCGAGCCACAGATCATTTGATTACGGACACACTCGCGGATTTCTCCCTCTCGCCCGAAAGTTCTGAGGAGATGGCTCCAATCTTCTGGACCCCTCTCCAATGGATAAAAAGCGGAGTTCACAACAATCAAAATCTCGTGGAAGGAACTCACGGGCATCTTAGCCTGGATTACTCGATACTTCAAGGTAGCAAGCACAAAGCCTCGACTACGATCGGACCAAAAGTTATTTGCATGGGATTTTGAACTACCGGCTTCGTGAAGAATATGGTTCTCCACCCACTGTTTCTCACTCCTGTCATCTGGCTGAACAACTGCAAAGAAAGGCACAGAATCAAAGGATGATAGAAGATACAGAAAGCCAGGGGGCTGAAGATACTTACAGAGCAAATCCCTAGCGACAACCGCCAACTCATCCATCACAAATTGCTCACGTTCAATCGCAAGTCTTTGTTTGGACTTGGCCATATCCGCCACTCCGCGCAAAATATTTAGTTTGCGCTCACCATCCGCAACACGGTCACGAAGGCCGGCAAAGGTTCCAACAGCAGCAACAAGAGGATCTACTCGGGCAGCGGACCCACTCGAGGACTCCGCGAGAACTCCAGTTACCTGGAAAGATAAAGGACAGTGAAGGAATAAGACGCTCCATTCGAGAGGTGATCGGGGGCTACTCCCATCGGGAGAAACTCACGACAATTCAATCACAGGAAGCATCTCAAGATATCAAAACAACATTTCAATTAAAAGTAGAATACGGGAATACATCCCAAGGTTCATTACATCAAAAGCACAAACTACGGAGAAACTACCCTAAGGAGCTGCAGATGTGCGGCCACTCGCAGCAGTGTGCCCCCTACGACTAGCACGGGCAAGCAAATCGGACAACTTCCGGGCAAGCACACCATCTCCGAAAGGACGAAGTGCTACCTTTTTGCCCGTAGTAGCGTCGACAGGAAGGTTCGAGTACGCCTCCTCCAAGCCTGCAACTCCGTGCGCCAGTGCAAACTGGATAGCAGTCTTTGCCCCGGACTCTGACTGAGCAACCGAGTAGGCATCAAGGAGATTGCCCTCCAGAAAGACCTTCAGAAGATCACTCAGCAGGGGCGGAACCGCAGCGTCGACCAGAAAACGCCCATGAAGCTGCGTCAACACTTGAGTAGCATCGCTAATCAGGGTGCAAACCCCGTTAGAATGATGTCGAAGTTGAGCGCAGGAATCTGTCAAGGCGTCCACTCGTTGAACCCCGGGAATCTCAACAGCGACACCAAGAAGACCTGTAGAAAGATAAGTCAAAATCCAAAGAACTGACCAACCAGTCGAAAAATAAAGGATAAGTACAACTCACCTGCAAAACGCTGGGCCAAAGGATGAAGGAAGTCGACAAGATCGTTATCTTGCTTCGTGCCAGTCTCTTCCAGTTTCTTCAGGGCGTCCTGGGCATCCGCAAGTTTTCCCTCAAAGTCAGTCGACTGCTTACGAGAGGATTCGAGCTCCTCTCGAGCAGTTTCCAACTGAGCCTCCATGGCGCCTACCCGAGTGACAGCAGCCACCTTCTCGGCCTTCAACGCGTCGATTTGAGCTGCACAGCAACAAGTTTGAAACCCAAAGGAATTTATGTGAACGGAAAGATGAGATAAAAAAAAGTCGATAAATTTACCTCGGAGAAGCTCGTTGTCCGAAACAAGTCGATCGCGATCCGCCCGAAGGGTCACGCATTATGTCTCGGCCGAGATAACGCGACGGCCAACGGCCACAAGGGAGTCAAGAAGAGACTACAAAAATATGAAGATGAAAAAAGTCAAAGAGGAGAAGATTGATCCTATACACGATTGCAAACATTCGAGTATAGCCTCGGGGGCTACTCCCATCGGGAGCACTGCCGTGCACCCGATAAAATGAAGAAAAAGGAGAGTTGGTTTTTGAGCATGTAGCCAATCATACATGATTAACTACAGCCTCGGGGGCTACTCCCATCGGGAGCACTGCCGTGCACCCGATAAAAAATCCAAAATGCAACATGGAGAAGAAAACAACAAGGTTTACCTGGCCTTGAGCTATGGAGAGAAGATCCGCCGAGCTACCCGACACTTCTTTCGAAGTCGAAGCCCCAACGTCAAAGCTAGGAATCCTATATTCTGTAGCCACCATTGTGGGAGCTGCACTCGGTGAATTCTGAACGGTGCCAGTAGTCGGGGTCTCACCCGCAGCAACAGCTCTTTTCCTCTTTTCAAGAGGAAGGGAAGAGACGAACCGACTAGGGCTGATAGATTGGAGACTGTCATGAAGAAAAACAATTTGTCAGAAGAAACAAAAGAAAACATTCGACTGGGACAAGAAAGCAAGAACTTACTCGTCGTCGTCATCATCCAACATATCCGCGTTCCAGGCGGTATGGATCTTTGGCAAGGAAGGAGAAGGGGCGCGCGCACTTAGCGGAGTCACGATGAGGGGCTCCTTTTCAGGTGACTCCTTTCCCAAGGAATTATCCTTGGAGGTAGCTTCATCGTTTTCCGATCGACGGCGTTTGCGGAGGCGGAGATCGCTACCCGATTCTTCCGCGTCATCCGAGGAATCGTGCTCGGAACTCGAATCGGCTTCGGCAACGCTGGTGTCGGTTGGGGCATCCAGATTACTCGCCAACAAGTCCGAGACCTCCTCACCGGAGACGGGCGGGTAGCAGTTGGCCACCACTAAACTCTACAAAAAAAAAAGACAGAAGAAGAAAAGAAAGAAGAATATCAGTCAACAAAAAAACATTCGAGCCAGAAAGAGACAGAAGACAAAGAAAAACTCGAACTTACTTCAGGTGGTGGAGGCCTTGATGCCTCAAAAGCCGCGACTGGGCAGTCGGAGAAGGCCTTGCCCACTTTCAAGCTGGTGATAGCCGCAATCTTCTTCTCAAATTCAACATTCGAGAGTTCTTCTCGGCTCACGCGGCTGGGGTCTTCAGCGCCCTGATACTCCCACATCGTGGAAGGCCTCTCCTGCAGGGGTTAGATCCTGCGTTTAAGGAATACACTCGCCAGGTGCAGGCCATTCAGCGCAACTCCTGCGGTTTGGTCACGGAGAGCGGCCACCTTGGCGAGTAGCGGGGTGACAATCCGGTTTTCTTCAACCGGGAGTTTGTGCGCCCAGGACTTCCGCCTCTTCAGAACAGCGAACGGGTGGAACTCGTGGACTCCACCCGCGCTGTTGTCGATGACGTAAAACCATTTCTTTCTCCATCCTTGGGCGGAGTCGATGAAGTGCATCAGGAAATAGCCGATATCCGGCTTCGCCTGGATCCCGAAGCCACCGGTGCGCAGCGGCTCCCCGAGCTCAGTCTCTACTCGCGATCTCTCGCGGAAGACACGCACCTTGAAAAGGGCTTTCCAAAGGCCCCAATGAGGGCGAATTCCCAGGAAGCACTCGCAAAGCACAATGAAGCACGAGATGTGCTGCACTGCGTTTGGAGGCAAGTCGTGGAGCTGTATGCCATAGACATAGAGCAGCGCCACGAGGAAAGGATGAAGAGGGAAGGAGAGCCCGCGCGAAACGTGATCCGCGAAGATCACGCGTTTGTTCGCGCGGGGATTGGGTACCTCCTCTTTTTTGCCAAGGCGCAGCCGCTTGTCAGCTTCTGGAGGCAGCAACCCTTCTCTTTGCATCTCCTTGATGCTCTTGTTCGTGGTATTGGGCGAACGCCAGTCGCCTGAACGCGGAGCAGGCGGCGCGGGAACTTATTACGTCGCCCTCGACGAAGAAATGGCGGCACTGCGCTTCTTGCCTCCTGCCATGGACGCTGGTGCGAGCTCGCAGAGAAAGGACTGAGGACGAGGAAGACGAAGGCTGGAGAGAATGACGGGAGATTTTCACCGTTTACCCAAGGGCCACCTTTATACACGGCGCCGCCCGATCCTAGCCGCTTGTCAAGCCATGTGGCATCCATCGCAGCTGACGCGTGTGGAGATGAAACGAAAAGGCGGCGGAAGCTGTTTCGTGCCACGATCCCAACAGTGGATTGTGCGCAATTACTGCGCGCAGTTCGCGTAAGTCGTTTCCGGTCAAAAAGCTGACAAGGTGGGCCAGCGCCTCTGCTATCGCTCCGTCACGTCCCATCGGGAGGATAAAGTGCGCCGTGACGTCACGGCGCGTATCATCAAACTGGAAATTTATTCGAATAAAAGACCCAAAACGCGAAATAAACTTCGTATGAGCAAATCAGGACGCGGAAACTCATTCGCAAAAAGCTCCAAACACGAAATAACTTTGTACCGACAAATTATGACGTGAAAACTCTTTCACGTAAAACAAGACCCTAGACACGAAAGCTCTTTCGTATGGGCGTGAATATTCCAGACACGAAAATTCTTTTGTATGGACAAAATAGCTTGATTTTCTCACTCGAGAAATCACAGACCTAAAATGTCGCGGGTGCGCAGATCCTGCCACTCTATCACACGATGTCTACACATCACAAACCTAGATTGTTCAGCCGACTAGGCACATCCGGATGCCATATTTTCTCGAATATGAAGGTAAGACCCAAAAGATCTCTCTTGAGGGCTTGGAATCGCACTCAAGCTGCGTCCTCCGGTAAATTCTGTGTCAACAAAACGAAGAAAAATCCTAGCGGACGCGCCGGGTACCCCTATAGGTTAAATTCGACTCGATAAGAGCTCTACGGCCCAGTCGCAATGATCACCTCATCGGGTTCGAGTCGGAGGTCTCGAATCTGTGTAGGTCAGAACTATTTTTGCCCTAGTTGCAATTAATTGGCCCTGGTCTTTCGGGAGAGCCAAGCTACTGCGCCACATCCTTCTACAAAAAATAGCCAAAAACACAGGCACTTTCATCACTCGATACCCGAGTATTAAACTCATCACACAAGGTATACACCCTCCGAATGGAAACGACTATAATAGTCATCCGAAGGAAAGAAAGACCTGAGCGTCTACCCGACTGGAAAAAATCCCAATCGAGCAAACGCTCGGGTGCTACTGACGAAGGGATGAAACTTGGACCCGGCGAATAAGGATACCTGGTCCTAGGCCCAAGACTGAAGCCTAATACGGGAAGCCTTTGGACTACTCTAGAAGGCCCAGTTGAAGCCCACCCGCAATGCCTTGCGGGATAAGATAGGAAACTTGTAACCGACATAGGTTTAGAGTTCGAGTCCTCCCCGGGTACAGTTTGGGACCTGGCCACCTATATAAGGCCAGGAGAGCCACCGGGAGAGGACCAAGCAATACCGCACCATCAAGCCTTGAGCTCGAGACCGTACTCTCGACTTGAGCAATCCCCCATTGTAACCGATCTATTCGATAATACAGATCGACAGAGACAGGAGTAAGGGTTTTACCTCTACGAGGGCCCCGAACCTGGGTAAATCGTGCCTCCTGTCTAGCCGACGATCGCCGCCAGCGTCCACAGTTTCTCCTATTCGAAACCCCATGGGTTCACCCGAGGGACTTGTTGAGATGCAGATTCGACACCATGTGAGGAAGGAAAAGGACCCATGAAGTAAAATCCCCAACAATCAAAAGGTTCAATAACTAGATAATATTTCATACGCATTTCATTATGTCTACTAATATTACCAACTGATGTTGTCAATGGCGACAGAAATTCCTTGCAGAAATTCCTATGTGTTGGGAACCCCAAGAGAAGAGTGTGATGAGTGCAGCGGTAAGAAATTCCCTCAGTTAAGAACCAAGGTTATCAATCCAGTAGGAGAAAGTGGATCTTCGGAAGGTTGATGCCAATAACGGTGGTGATGGCTCACCGGTGTCAGCAACAACGCGGAACCTGCACACAACACAACCAAAATACTTTATCCCAACGGTACAGTGAGGTTGTCAATCTCACCGGTCTTGCTGAAAATAAAGGTTAGACGTATAGTGTGGAAAATAGTGTATCCTTGCAGTAAGTAAAGGAAGCAGGAAATTGTAGTGGTTTGTTTAACAGTGTAGGAAAATGGACCGGGGTTCATAGGTTCACTAGTGGTGTCTCTCCATAAAAGATAGCATGCTGGATGAACAAATTATAGCTAGGAAATTGACAAATAGAGGTTGTGTCGTGGGATAATCACGGCAGACGTTACCAGGGGTAACTTATCTTGGGGTAATTCGACTCTGGTGTTTGGGAGAGGGTTTAGCTCAGGGAAAATCATGCTATTAATCGATCTGGTAGCTCTGGCAATCAAGTCGCCGAGTCTCCGATCTAGGGTTACAATATCAGCTCTCGTATTACAGGGATACTCGAATATCTGGTGAAGCTCTGTTTCTCTAACCCTAGGAGCCGGCTTATATCCTACCCGGCTCCCTGGCTTCCTATCCAAGGCACACTCGGAATCCTACCCGGAAACCACACGCAAACCCTAAGTTTCCTAACCGCAACTACAAAAGCTGGGTTACTGGGCATGCGTTCCTTCTTGGGCCTTCTAGAAACTCCTCTTCCCTAAGACGGGTCTTGCGTGACTTCCTTTGGCCGGGTTACACCTTGATGTTAGCCTACCGGGTTATCATCCCCCCATCAGTAGTCCCCAGAATATCTTGGGCTTCGTAGGACTAACCATGAAGCGCATGCTATTCCCTGCAAAAATAACAAACACACAAGTCCATAAAATACTGGGTTAAAATGCTTTGATATTAGCTAGGCCTGGCTCTGTAGGCGGTCCATATAATAACCCGGTTTTTCCCCGAGTCAAACGTTGTTCTCCCGAGTCAACACTCCGAGAAAACACACAACACCCGGACTCGCACCATCCGCTAATCAATCCGAATATCGCGCTCGCGATCCGTTTCAATCTTTTCCGGATATCCCGTAACGGGCACGTTTAATGCTTATCCCAAAATATCCGGACAAATAACCTTTTCCGAAATTTTTGCACTTGCCGCTCGCACCTAGGGTTTTCTTCCTCCCCGCTTCTATAAATAAGTACCCAAGGGTTACTTTTTCAGATCCGTTCTCCATTTCTCCCTTGCCCTTTCGTCTCCACTTTCTCTCGGCGCCCACGACCTCGAGCTCGAGCTCGCACCGCCGCGCCGCCCGGGAGCACGCTACCGGAATCGAGTCGTCGCCGTCTGCTCGCCGCGCCCGTGACGCCGCTGTCCGCTCGCCGCGACTGTGACGCCGCCGTCGATGTCCGCCACCGCGCCTCGAGCGATTCACCGGAGATCTCCAGGAGCCGCCGCCGTTCGGGCCATCCGCCGCCGCCGCACTTCCCCCTTGATTCAGCCGATAAGCTCTTTGACCTCTTGGATCTAACTTCTTGATTTTGCGCGGGTAGATTGGATCTAGGTTTCGCTTCTAGATGCTCTCTTTATTTCTCATTAGTTGAACACTCCATACCCCGCTCTTTCGTGGTCAATGCTTGGTTTAGATTCAAGTGTGTACTTCACAACACATCTCCATTACTCGCAATCATAATCCTTCCTGTATATTTCCTCAACTAGATTGAATCCACTAGAATTTCAAGCAAGTATTCCTTTCAAAGTCAGATAACTGCCATTTCCGGGCCTCATACTTCGCTTTTTTCCTCTTTTTAGATCACGCACATGGCACCTAAGGCCAGCGCCAAGCTGAAAGGAAAACACCCGGCTGGCAAAGCAAAACCGAGTCAATCGATCTCTGCCAACTGGGCGAGATCGACCGTGACCAAGGCCAAGTTGGACGAGCTCGCAGAGTCGGGTGTTCTGCCCGACCGGGAGGACATCCACTGGAGGGTGCCTGGAGAGGAGACTCGGCCTTCTCCGCGTCTCGATGAGGTAGTAGTTTTCGTCGATCATGTGATCCGGGGTTTCCGCCCCCCGGGTCACCCTTTCTTCCGGGAGCTCCTGGACCATTACGGGCTCCGAGTATTTGATATTACCCCAACTCTATGCTCAATATTACTCACTTCATAGTTTTGTGTGAATCATACCTATGCATCCCACCAAATTTAGCTCTTTTCCTTGAACTTTTTCAATGCAAGCCGTGCCGAGAGAGCGGCGATGGGGCCCTCCTAGTCTGTGGAGGGGTCTCCATCCATAGGAGGAAAAATTCCCTCATGCCGACTCTGGGTCTCAGTTCTCACGTCAAACATTGGCAGAAAACGTATTTCTACTGCCAGGATACCTCCTCAGCCGGCGAGAAGCCACTTCCGGGTTTCACCGAAAACCTCCTCAATCTATCCGATAGTTTCAGCTCCTTCGCTCCTGAGGCCGAGAGGCAAACTATCCAGCCCCTTCTGCACAAACTAGTCGTATTGTCGGCCCATGGTCTCCTTGGGCTCAATCTAATCAAAACTTGGGTAACTTTCCGGATTCAACCCAACAGTGTCCGGCCCAAACTCATGTACAACTATTCTGGGCACGTCGTTGATTCTCTTCGCTATTCGTTGAGGAATTACCCGGCCTCGGATGCAAACAAGATCATGAAAAACTTCTTGGCCGAGAAACTGGAGGTGATCCGGAACATAGCCGGCCTGGACCCCTACACGCGGGATAACCCGGCTCCAGCAGTAAGAACCGGTTATCACCCTTTATCCGACTAATACTTTTCTGGTACAATCACTAACCTTTGTCACTTTACTTTTTCTCAGGAAGATAACGCTTTCTGGAAGATTGATACCCCTCCTCCTTCCGAAAACTCGGAAGAGGATGAAGAGCCGGTTGATACTGATGAGGGTAACATTCGAGTCTCACTTATTCCTTCTTCTGTTAGCTTGTTCCGACCAACTTTTTCCCTTTTGCCGACAATATGCCACGTTTACCAGGGCTAGAGGATAAGGAAGACACCCAGTCGGACGAGAGCGAAGCTGAGCCGGAAATTGAGGTTGTGGTAAAGAGGAAGACCCGAGGCGTTGTGTTCAAGGTGCCTTACTCCTCTATTGCCTCCAAACCATATTCGTACGCTAACATGTGCGAACTTAACCAACATTTGATCAATTCATCACGCTTGAAGGAACCCTCCCCAGTCAAGCGTAGGGTAACCCGGAATTCCCCGGGTGACGATCCTCTTCACCCAGGCATCCCTTCGTCCCCCGCTCGCAAAGCCGGTATTCCCCAAACTCATTCTTCCCACCTTCCTCGAAGATTTCCATCTCCAAATCATCCACTAGCCGGACAAATCCGGGTCTCACTTTCCCACTCTTTATCAGTTTCTTCCGGGTCTAGCAAAGATCTCCCACCGGATTTCGTCGTGAACACTGGGTAAGTCATTTTTCTTGCTACTCAATACGCTAACTTTTTCTATATCTTTCATTCACCATACACTACCTATTTATTTCTCTCTCAGGGCCAAGGTCACGATTAGTGACCCGGAGGACATGGACGTGGATAATCCGGCTATGGAGGGTCCGGAAGATACTGTGAAGGCCGCGGCTGGCGGCGAAGAAGAAGAAGATTTTCTGGTAGACCCGGCCGAGCAGGAAGCCGAGTTTCCCCTGCCAACTCACACACCCGGGAATGAGGATGTCGAGATCCTGGGGACGCGGAGGGGTGATCCCACTCCTAACAACCAGGCGACCCGGGTAACCTCCCCCAAGCAGGAAAGAACTCCAACTCCGGGCACTCAGGCCCCCAGCTCCTCCAGGCCGAGACTCGACGATCTGAGCTTTGAAGAGATGCTAGGTGCTCTCTTCACCTTGAAGACTGATGAAAAGGGCATTCTGGAAGCCATGGCGGCTAAGCACCAGGTAATATAAAGAATGTTACTTGTGTACTCACATAGTCCCCAAGTTCCGAGTGAACTATGCATAGTTTGCTTGGTACTTTATAAATCTACGATTTACCTTACCCGGATACATCTTTTGTCCGACTAACTTGTCCTTTATTTTTCTCCCAGGCCTATGTGACCCAGTCTGAGGAGGTGTTGGCAAAGACCAACGAGCTCCTCGAGGTCGAGAACAAGTTACGTGAAGATCTAGAGTCTGATGTGAAGAGTCTTGAGAAGGATGTGAAAAAGTACAAGAAAAGTTCCCAAACTGCTGAGGGTGAGCTGAAGAAGATTTCGGCCCAGATTGCCGATACTTACCGCACTCTGCTTGGTAAGAATTTCCGACTTTCTAATTATAACCCGGATTTCTCATTCCGTAACGTTTATCATCCGGATTTTAGTGCCTTAACTTTTGCTGTTACTGTGCAGGTCCGGGTGAAAAGGCCCTAGATTTTTTTTTGAATTGGGGGGAAGAAATCCCCACCTGAATATATATATCAAAAAGAGGCCTAAAATAGCCTGGATGTTGTGTGTTTACACAGGGGGCAGAAAAGGGGTACAGCGAGTCAGAGAGGGAGCCGGGGGGTGGGGGGAGGGGTTAGCTAACAGACTGGAGGATCTCCTCCCAGTTTTCGGGGTCTGTAACACAGCTGTGATGGGCGCGGTGGCGCCAGAGCCTAGCGTCGTCGCGGCACATCGCCAGCAGCCTGGAGATGGAGGGACGCTCGTCGTTGAAGGCGCACCCGTTGCGGTGTTTCCAGATGTTCCAGCAGCAGAGGATGACGAAGGTGGGCGCGACGGAGGCCGCGATCCCAGCTGGGTGGGGGTACTCATGGAGGTAGCGCACATCGGCGCTGTCGGGGAAACGCCCACCGACGATGGCCCAGAACCGTTGCACGAAGACGCACCCGAGAGAGATGTGGGATGCCGTCTCACTCGGTCCGTCGCAGACGGGGCAGCGCGCCTCATCCGCTGTCAGCACCCGTTTCTTGAGCAGCGCCGCCCTGGACTGGACGCGGGACTGCACCAAGAGCCAGGGGAAAAACTTGGCTTTGGACGGCGCGAACCCATCCCACACGAAGCTGGCGAACGGCGCGACGACACCGCCAAGACGCATCAGCTTGTACAGGGCTCCGACGTTGAGGCTGCCGCCACGTTTCTGACACCGCTCGAGCGCCCAGCTATCGTGCGCGGTGGATAGGCGGACGGCGCCAACGAGCGTGGCGAGCTCATTGTACTCCCGATCACCAACCGCGGTGAGCCGAGGCATGAGCGCCGCCCGGAGGCCCATCACGAGGACGGAGGCGACGGACGCGAGCGGGTGGCGGGCGTGGGAGAACAGGGCGGGCAGGCGCTGGCAGAGAGCGCCGCCACCCATCCAGTCATCCACCCAGAACCCCACGTGCAGCCCGTCGCCAAGCACCGGAGACGCGAGGCAGCGGTAGATGGGCATGAGCTTCGACAGCGCGTCTCGATGCACACCCGCGCCGCGCCGCCCGCCAGCGACCACGGGACCGGGGGTGGATTTCCACGCCCAGTGCGGCCACGGCGAGCCCGGGGCGGAGTGTAGGCGGTGCAGCAGCTTCACCTGGAGACAGGCATTCTGAGTGGGGAGGTGTTTGACACCCAGGCCACCCTCCGCGCGAGAGCGGCACACCATATGCCAGGCGACCAAGCATTTCGCGCCGGAGGCCTTGCCTTCAAAGTTCCACAGGAAAGCACGACGGAGAGCGTCGATTGCGCGGTGTAGAGCGGGCGGCAACTCCAGCGCGCCCATGGCGAACGCCGGGAGCGCATCCAGGACGGAGTTCAGGAGGGTGATCCGCCCCCCGGAGGAGAGCAGGAGCGAGCACCACCCCGACAAATATCTGTCCACCTTCGCGATCAACGGAGCGAAATGTTCCAGCTTCAGCTTGCTTGCCGAGAGCGGGAGCCCGAGATAAGTTTGAGGAAACCCCTCAATCCTACACCCGGGAGTTTGCTGCATATCCACGACGAGATCGGCGTCGACATTCATGGGCACCATGGTACTCTTGCTGAAATTAATCACAAGGCCCGTGGCTCTCGCGAAATCATCCAGCAGGTCCTTTGCTCGGCGCGCAGCGGAGCTCCCAGCTCTGAAAATAAGCAGGGTGTCGTCTGCATACTGCAGAACTGGACACGGAGCATCTTCGGCGAGGGGGTGGCGCAGCACGTCGTCGTGCTGGAACAGCCGTTGCAGCAGGTCGCCCATCAGCAGGTAGAGGTAAGGGGAGAGCGGATCCCCTTGGCGTAGGCCACGGCGGCAAGCGAACCACCTCCCCGGAATGCCATTAAGGACAACTGTGGACCTCGAGGAGGAGAAGATCGCCGACATCCAGTCGCACCAAGCGGGAGGGAAACCGCGGACCTCCATGACCATGCGGAGGCTCGCCCAATCGACGGAGTCGAAAGCCTTGGCGAAATCCAATTTGAGCATGACCGCAGGTTGCTTCCGAAGGTGACAGCATTGCACCAGCTCCGCCGCGAACACGAAGGTCTCCGAGATGCTTCTACCTTTCATGAACCCCGACTGGTTCTCGTCGATCAGCCGCCCGATTTGACTCTGGAGGCGCGTGGTTAGAATTTTGCACACAACCTTCATCGAGCAGTTTTGAAGCGAGACCGGGCGGAAGGAGCCAGGGGAGGGGACGCCGTCGCCGTTCGGTAGAAGCACGATATAAGCTCTGTTGATGCTGTCGAGATCCGCCTCGCCGCGGTGGAGGGCATGAAGGAGGCGATCCAGGTCTGGGGCGACGTGGCCCCAGGCGGCCTGGTAGAAACTGGGCCCGAGCCCGTCCGGCCCTGGAGCACTGCATCGATCCAGGCCGCGCACCGCCGCCAGGATTTCCTTGCGGTCGAAGGGAGCGATCAGAGCCGCGCCACTGGCCCTCTCCGCGCCGTCGTAGAGCGAGGCGAGGTCGAAGGACCAAGCCGTAGGGCGTGCACGCCCCAGCAGGTTGGAGTAGAACTGGAGCAGAGCCACGGCTTTCCCTTCGTGGTCGATGGTGTGGACGCCGTCGACGTCCAGGATGCGAACGGCGTTGTGCCTGAGCCGGGTAGACGCCCTCGCGTGGAAAAACCGAGTGTTCTCGTCCCCCTCCTTCACCACGCGCATCTTCCCGCGTTGTTTCCAACGCGCCGCCCGTTGCGTAATCGAGAGCGCCAGCGCCTCCCTAGCCGCGAGACGGAGGCCGCGTTCTGCAGGAGACAGCACACGAGATTCTTTGAAAAAATCAAGTAAGGACAGCACGAACTTGCAGTTGTTTTCAAGTAGGGGAGAGTAGAGGTGATTGCGCTTCCAAACCTTGGCAGCAAACCTGAACCGTTTGGCGCGAGCGGCGATGTCAGCAGCGGCATTGCGGCTAGGCACGGGGCGAGTCCAGTACTCAATGGTGGAAGGGAGGAAGGAGCGGTCGAGAAGCCAGGCATTCTCGAACCTGAAGATCGGCGATCACGGGATCTTCGTGGAGGCCGTGGCCAACAGAGGGAAGTGGTCGGAGGTAGGGCGCGGCAGGGAGGAGAGAGCCGAGTCCGGGAAGGCGGTGTTCCACTCGTGGTTAAAGAAAGCGCGGTCTAGTCTAGCCATGGTGGGGGAGGCCCTGGAATTGGTCCAGGTGTATAAGCGATCGAGGAGGGGTAGCTCGAAAAGGGCCATGGCGTGGATAAGCGCCTTGAACTTGGCGGCAAGGGCAAGGTTGAAGTTGGAGTTGTTTTTCTCACGCGGGTGCCGGATCAGGTTGAAGTCCCCAAGGATTATCCAGGGTCCGTTGACGAGAGGAAGCAGCGCGAGCAGCTCATCGGCGAACTCATCCGTGAGCGAATGGTCCGCCGGCGCATACACATTGGTGATGGTCAGGGAGGTGCTGGTGGTGGCAGACTGAAAGGCGGTGGTAAGGCAGAAACGACGCGCGATTGTGGAGGTAAGGGTGAGGACCCTCGCGTCCCAAGCGGTGATCACCCCCCCGCGGCTCCCATCGGCATCGATGGCGGCGTGGGCAGAAAGGGATGGAGGGAGGACGGAGCGTAGTTTTGCCGGCGAGGCCGCGGCCAGCTTTGATTCCTGGAAGCACAAGACTGTGGGCCTCGCCGACAGCATGTTGTCTTTTACGACCGCACACTTGTCATCGTCGCCCAAGCCACGCACATTCCAGGACATAACAAGGAGCTTAAGAGTTGCTAAATTATCCATAAGGGATTACAACACCGGAGAGCGCGAGCGCAGTCGCGATACAGAGAGAGGGGTGGGGAAGACGACCGCGCAGAGGCGCGCGATGGACACAGCAAGCCGCGAAGAAGCTAATCATCGATCAGCTCGTTCACCACCGCGCCGGAACCGAGAGCGGCCGTGGCCAGATCGGACGCAGTCTTCAACCCCAGAGGCTTGCGAATAGCCCTCATGAGTTTGTTGTTAGCCACATGCGCCTGGAGAGTGACGGAGCAGCCAGCTAGAGAGTCCCGCAGCTCACGCAGCTTGGAGGCCTTCGCCACCGCATCAACGTGCATTGGTGGTTCCTTACCAGCCAGGCGATCGCTCTTGCGGACTGCATTGCGCGCCGCCTCCTTCTTGGCCCGAGCTTTGGCTTTGCGGCGGTTTCGCGCCGAGCCGGCAACCGTTTCCCAGCCACCATCGTCCTCGGCAACCTCCACGGGAGAGACAAGCTCGATAGCATCCGCGGCGAGAGGGGCGGCCACGAGAGAGGAATCCGAGGTGACCACCGAGCTCGGCGGAGCGGAGCTGAAAATGGAGGAGTTGGCGCTGTCGAGGGAGGACCTTGGTGAAGACACGGGGGAGGATGGTGGCGCGGCGAGCAGCAGCGCGCGTGGTTCAGGGGTGACGCTGAGCCGTCGAACACCCCCGTGGCGTGGGGCGCTGAAGCGGCTGGAACCGCTGTCCGATCCGCGGCCGGCGGACTCCTCCGAGCTAGCCCCCATGACTGGGTATCCGTAGAGGAAAGGCTGGCGGAAGTGAACCGGTGGCGGTTGCGGCGGCGGGAAGAAGCGCTGGTAGACCCCGTCCACGACGGAGTGTTCGAACGGCCAGACGCGGACGACGACCACCTGGCATACCCTGGTGTTCACGCCTGCCCGGACCGGCCAGATGTCGTGCGGGACCGCACGGGGGTCTTGCAGGGCAACAACGGCGCAGAGGGCCGCAAGGTTTCTGCCGGCGAGGTTTAACGGGTCGATCTCGAGGAGTTCCCCGACCTTGGCCAGCGCAGCGGCAACCCCAATGGGGTTTAGGTGCTCCGGGGGAAATGGCGAGGCGTACACCAGCGCGCACATTAGCTGCGGAGCAGGAGCGCGCCCGGCCACCTCTTCCCGAGCAAGGGCAATGCGCACGTCGTCGTGCACAATGACACCATGCTCCACCGCGGTCTCGCGCGCAGCGTGGGAGCGGAAGCGGGCGTACATGGCGCCGACTCCGGAGGGCAGGAGCTCAATCTGGAGGTGCGGCAGAGCGCGCAGCAGAGCCTCCCCTATCGAGCTGGCCGGCGCGAGGAAGCCATTGGGGGGGTCGAGGAAGACGACCGCCAGGCGGCGCACCGCGTCCATGTCCCCAGGTGGCATGTACACTTCCTCAAGGTCGGGCCGGTCTGAGTCGGCCGGCAGCGAGAGGGGGGCCTCCTCCGAGCCAGCCTCTGAAGAAGCAAGGCCCGGGTCGGAGGCATGCACACTCGCCGCAGGGCCAGCGGGCGCCCGCGCCGCCATGGGCGAGGAGTTGCCAGCGGGGCTTGGAGGGAACGATACATGGATGTCACGTGTCGGAGGGGAGGCGGGGTTGTTTAGGTGGCTAGGCTCACCAGGCAAGAGGATCGGCGGCCTCGCGGGCGGCGACAACGGCTACATCCTAATGGGGGCGAGGCTGCGGCCGAAGGAACTTGGCGGGAACGGCTGGGTGGGGCGCGTGGGGGTGGGCGATTCTGCTGGGCGGGGGGAGGTGGGCCAGGAGGCGGGGCGAGCGATGGGGGTGGCTGGGCGACTGTAGGCGGGGGCGGAAGACGCGCGGCGGCGGAGCATGGTGTAGTCGCGAATGCGGTGGCCAGAGCAACGGCAAGCACGACAGCGGACAGGGTCCCTGCAGTCTCTCACGTAATGGAGAGGCGACAAGCAACGGTGGCAGCCGTCAAGCGAGAGGAGCGGAAGGGGAGACGTGGGGATAGGCGTGGGAGGGCGAGCGGGGGTGAGCAGCGCGTCCAGGTAAGGCTGGGCGAGGGTGGGTGGAGGTGGATTGATGGCGCGGGGGGAGGACGGAGCAATTGGTGCTGGAGTGGACTGGACGGCGGGTGTCTCCGTGATTTCGACACGGGTGGTACCCACGCCGGCCGGGAGTGAAGTCTCCGCGGCGGGAGCAGGCCCCTGGGCAGAAAGGGGGACAGAGAGGCGAGGAGTGGGATTTATTCCCGACAAATCCGGGATCGGAAGGATCCCCTGGTCGTTGGGACAGAGCGCAGGGCGTTTAATGCGCACGCGCCGGACGGAGTGGGCCCGCGTAGTCAGAGGCAGCGGCTGGCGAGGTTCCAGGGCGGAGGCCGCGGCGGTCGCAAGCTCGGCGGAGGAATGGAAGCTGAACTTGATGTTCAGCTGTGAGGCGCCGCAAGCGACGACGTAGCGGGCCACGTTCCTACTGGCGAAACGTGTGACGAAGACGTTGTCGCTCACCTGTGAGATCGCGAGCACCTCCGGAGGGGCGCATAGAGCGTGGTTCAGCAGATGGGAGACGCAACGGAGGGAGAAGCACGGCGAGAGGAATGGAGGCGTAACCCAGACAGGGCCCGGGACGGCGGAGGACAGGGGATAGGACGGGCGAAACGCGACCACGGACTGGAAATACTCGAGGATGAAGGACTGGAAATGCTCACCTGGGGTGCCCGCCGCAATGGTCGTGCGACCACGATCCACTCCGCGCGACGGCGCAGGTTTGCCACCAGGCCCGGCCGCGAGAGCACCAGTGGGTGGAAGGGGAGGGGCAGTGGTGGTTGGGGGGTGGGTAGTGGCGGTGGGTGGGGTGGCTGTGCCGGCTGGAGGGGGGCTGTCGGCGTCGCCATGGGAGACGCCAAGGGCGTCGCACGACCCCGCCATCGGCATCATTCAACTTCTACTCCAAAAGGCCCTAGATGAAGATGACATTGAAAAGCTTAAGACGCTGAAGGCCGTGATCCGGCAACTTACTGTCGGCACCAAGTGGATTTTAGAGGCTGTGAAGTGGTCGGGTAAGGGGTATTGTGGTTTGGACACTTTGCTTGACGCATGTTCTACCATCCCCGAGTGGATCGACCACTGGAAGCGTTCGTCGTGCCGGATTGGGGTAACCCGCGGGCTTGCTCTGGCCAAGGCCTATTTTCCCAGGCTTGAGCCGGCAAAGCTCGTGGGCAGGTTTCCCGAGTTCAACAACGACGGCTCCAAGTTCACTGGTAAAAATTACAAGGCCATTCATACTGATGTGCGTCACTCGGCGAGCTTGATCGCCGACAATCTGGACTTAAGCAAGATCACTCCACCTTACGATGCCGAAGACAAGCCAATTCAATCTGATCTGCCCAAGCCCTTTGACATGCTGGAATGGTGGAAGGCGGAAGTTGCCAAGAAGAAAGAGGAAGCTGCCAAGAAGAAAGCTGAGGCCGATACTTTGCCTTCCACCTCTACACCGGTTGTCCCTCCTCCGGCTCGCGCCGACACTTCTGCTGACCCGGACGCAGGAGCTGGGACGACCACCGACGAGCAAGTCAAAGACCCGACCGCCAAGGACAATGTCGATGACTCGGCCAAGGATACCGAGTAAGGTTTCACTTTTTATCGCCTCAAAGACTCATTCGGCCAATGGGCATTTTGTAACGTGCCTGATACGATTATTCTTTTAATAGTGCGCCTGTGCACTTTTCGATACAATTCCCTCGGTTTGTAATACCTTAAAACTTTAGTAGCTTTTGTGGCCCTTCTGGCCTCTCGCATAGATATGTTATTTCCTAGTCTTGAACTTTTTGTTGCTGGTTTTCCGATTTTCGCTATTTTTCCTTTTGTGAGACTCGGTTTCCGGGTCTCAGGGATTTTGACAAGTGGACTTTATTTCCTGAGTCCCCAAGTCCCCAAGACTCGAATTTTTGGGTTTTTAAGCTTAACAGCTAAACAATTTGTTGCTTTTTCTCAAATTCCCAAGTCCCCAAGGCCCGAATTTCCGAGTCTAGGGACTTGCGATTTTCAAGAAAGCAAATTGTCTCTGCTAAGGCCCAAAACTTAAAGTTGCTCACATAGATTTGAAGTTATGCTTAATATATCACGAGTTTCCGGCTATTAACCTTGTACTCTGCATAACTTGTGGTTTGGATGACCCTTTTGATCCTCTTTGTTGTAAGCCGGCTTTCGCGTGGATATTCAATGCTGCTATAACTTTGTAAAGACAGTGTCAGGCAAGTCCCATTGGGCATCATGACTGATTGTGATTACACGTTTAGCAAAGCATGCCACCTTGTTGCGAGTCACATCAAGATTAAACAAGAGAAATCAAAAAAAATTGTCTCTATTGTCCGGTTATAAGACTGTAACCGTACTTATTACAAGTAATCGGTCCTTATAACTGTAATGGCATCGTGGCCGGGTCTTTGAGTTTGCAACTGTGCTATTCAAGCAATCAGACCCCAAGACCTATATATGCAATCTTAGGAAAAATATAGAATTGGTATACTATAAAACAAATAAGTAATACTTACCTGATAAAATAGAAAACATAAAGTAAACACAGAAAAAATCAAACTTAACAAAAAATAAATAAGCAAGAAGCAATATCATAGTTTAACCATATCTTTATTGATATGAGAAAAGTTAGGTCAGCAGGCCGCCTCATTAAAAACCCTCCAGTCCCCTTAGGTACCTGGGATAAGAAAAGAGTACGTCTGAAACCTGCTGCATGTTACATCGTGTAATTCAACTTTGTAAACCTAGTCTATGCTAAGTGTAGTAGGGACGTAGCTGAGCCACGTTCCATGGTCTTTCCCTCTCTTGCATAGATGAAATGGTGTGGGCTGTGTCATTGACGGTATCCGACTTTTCCCTTGCATCTACCAAGTAATATGATCCATTATGCAGATTCCGGCTTATGATAAATGGTCCTTCCCATGGTGGAGATAACTTGTGCTTTCCCTTCTTTGATTGTACCAAGCGCAATACCAGGTCCCCTTCCTGGAAGACCCGGGTTTTGACTCGCCGACTGTGGTATCTCCTCAGATCCTGCTGATATATGGCTGATCTCTCCGGGGCTTGTTCTCTTTGTTCTTCTAGCATATCCACGGCATCGTGCCGGGTCTTCTCATTCTCCTCCTCAACGTAAGCCGACACTCGGGGCGAGTCGTGAATAATGTCACTCGGCAATACTGCCTCTGCACCATAAACCATGAAAAACGGGGTCATCTGAGTAGATCTGTTAGGTGTAGTGTTAATCCCCCAAACTACTGATGGTAGCTCTTCAACCCATGCTCCAGCAGCCCTGATGCACGGGACTCGCAGCCGTGGTTTTAACCCACGAAGTAACTCCTGATTTGCCCTTTCCACCTGTCCATTAGCTTGTGAATGGGCTACCGAGGCTATGTCAAGCCGGATACCATTGTTCCCGCAGAATTTCTCCATCTCGCCTAAGGACATGTTGGTTCCATTGTCTGTTATTATGCTGTGAGGGTATCCAAACCTGTAGATGATCCTTTTTAGGAACTTGACTGTTGTAATTGCTTCGCAATTGATAACTGGCATAACTTCAACCCACTTAGTAAACTTATCAATAGCTACCAAAAGATGAGTCTTTTTGCACGGTGACATGTGGAAGGGGCCCACCATATCCATACCCCAAACACCAAACGGCCAGGTCAGTGGGATTGTTTGCAACTCCATAGACGGCACATAGATTTGGCGAGCGTACCTTTAACATCCATCACACCTTGCCACCAAACGCTCTGCGTCTGCTAAGGCTGTGAGCCAAAAGAAACCGTGTCGATATGCTTTGGCCACAAGGGATCTTGTGGAGGCATGATGCCCACAATCACCTTCGTGGATCTCCTTCAAAATCTGCCGGCCTTCTTCTGGTGCTACACAGCGCAAAAAGACTCCTGATGCACTCCTTTTATACAGCTCTCCATTGATAATAGAATAGCCCTTTGATCGTCTCAGAATTTGCCTTGCTAAAACTTCCTGTGGTGGTAGCACGCCTCGTGATAGGTAAGCCAAAAACGGCTCTGTCCACTCGGGAACGGCGCGTACTGTGGCCACGAGCTCCAAATCCGGGTCTTGGTTAGCCACCTCTTCCTCATACTCGGTTTTAACAGATGGCCGCCATAACTCGTCCAGGAAAACGTTGGGTGGAACCGGCTCTCTGCGCGAGCCGAGTCTTGCGAGCGCATCTGCTGCCTCGTTCTTTCGCCTGTCAATATGCTCCACCTCATACCCGGAAAAAGACTCGGCGACCCTGTCCACCTCTCTGCGATATGCTGTCATTGTTGCATCTTTTCTATCCCAAGTTCCTGAGACCTGCTGTACCACAAGATCCGAGTCTCCATAGCACCGTATTCGCCTAATGTTCATCTCCTTTTCTATTCTCAATCCATGTAACAATGCCTCATATTCGGCCACATTGTTGGAGCAATCAAAGTGAATCTGCAGCACGTAGCTCAATTTGTCTCCTTTGGGTGAAGTGAGTACCACCCCAGCTCCTGATCCCTCATACTGCTTAGAACCATCAAAGTGCATCACCCAAGACTCGGAAGTTAGCATCATTGTGGGCATGCTTGTGTGAGTCCAATCATTGATAAAATCGGCTAAACCTTGAGATTTGATTGCAGACCTGGGCTCGTAGCTGATGTGATAATCTCCCATCTCGATGGCCCACTTAGCTATTCTACCTGTCGCATCTGAATTTCTGATAATATCTGCCATTGGTATAGAGCTAACCACTGTTATGGGGTGTTCCTGAAAATATGGTTTCAATTTCCGACTGGCCATGAAGACCCCGAAAACTAGTTTTTGCCAATGTGGGTAACGTTGCTTTGCTTCCGATAGTACTTCACTCACATAATAAACCAGCCTTTGCACCGGGTGGTCTTTTCCATCCTCTTTGCGCTCGACAACAACCACAGCACTAACCGCCCGGGTCCCGGCCGCAACGTATAACAACATGGGCTCTTTAGGACCCGGTGCCGCCAGAATTGGTGCCTCAGATAATTGCTTTTTCAGAGCTTCGAACGCCTCGTCCGCCTCTTGGTCCCAGACAAATTTATCGGTTTTCCTCAAGAGCCGGTATAAAGGTATTGCCTTCTCTCCAAGCCTGGATATAAACCGGCTTAACGCTGCTACACACCCTGTAAGCTTTTGAACATGCTTCAGGCCTTCCGGCTTTTTCAGATTTTGAATAGTTTTGATCTTATCCGGGTTTGCCTCAATTCCTCTCTCGGAAACAATGAAACCGAGTAACTTTCCTGCTGGCACTCCAAACACACACTTTGTAGGGTTAAGCTTCATCTGATACCTTCTCAAATTCCTGAATGTTTCCTTTTGGTCCTCAATGAATGTTTCTGCCTTCCTGGTTTTGATCACCACATCATCAACATAAGCATGAACGTTGCGCCCAATCTGATCCTCGAAACACTTTTGGATGCACCTTTGGTACGTTGCGCCAGCGTTCTTTAGCCCAAAAGTCATGGTTTTGTAACAGAAAGCTCCAAAGGGGGTTATGAACGATGTTTTCTCCCAATCCTCCTTCTTGAACTTGATCTGGTGATACCCGGAATAAGCATCCAGGAAGCACAATAGGTCACTTCCAGCCACTGCGTCTATAATCTGATATATCCTTGGAAGGGAAAACGGATCCTTTGGGCAATGTTTGTTGAGACTCGTGTAATCTATGCACATTCTCCACTCGTTGTTTTTCTTCATCACCAGAACCGGATTTGCCAACCAATCCGGGTGAAAAACTTCCATGATAAAGCCGGCTGCAAGTAGCCGAGCTATTTCCGCTCCTATAGCCTTTCTTCTTTCCTCGTTCATTTTTCTCAGGCCCTGCTTCACAGGCCGGGACTTGGGGTCAACATGCAAACTGTGCTCAGCTAACTCGGTTGGGATACCCGGCATATCACTGGGCGTCCAAGCGAAAACAGCCTGATTACCACGAATAAACTCGATAAGTGCTTCTTCCTGCTTACTATCCAAGTTAGATCCTATAGCGAATTGCTTGGAGGGATCGCCCTCGACGAAAGCCACCATCTTTGTGTCCTGTGCTGCTTTGAATTTTGCTCTCTCATCTTCCGTATTCGGTCTTTTCAACGTTGTTCTATCATCCCGGTCTACCTGAGACCGGTAATACTTGAGTTCTTCCTTTCTGCATGCCTGTTCTGCCATTGCCGCGTCTCCCTCATCACACTCGGCTGCTATAACCCGGTTGCCGTGTATAGTAATGGTTCGCTTGGGACCCGGTATTTTTAGCTGTAGGTACACATAACACGGCCTGGCCATGAACTTGGCGTAAGCCGGCCTTCCGAACAGCGCGTGATAAGGACTGCGCAATTTTACCACCTCGAACGTGAGCCACTCCACTCGGAAATTGTCCTTCGATTCTCCAAAAGCAACTTCTAGAGTAATTTTTCCTTCAGGGCATGCTGAATGACCCGGCACGATCCCATGAAAAACTGTAGAACTTTTCTGCAACTGAGACTCCTTGAGCCCCATGTGTAGGAAAGTTTCCCAATATAAGATATTGATGCTACTTCCACCGTCCATCAGAACCTTTTTCAACTCATAACCATTAACCTGTGGTGCCACTACCAAAGCCAGCACACCTGGATGTTCTATGGTTTCCGGGTGGTCCCTCCTGCTCCATGTCACCTCTTGGTCTGACCATCTCAAGTATCTCGGAACAGCCGAAGAAATCGAGTTTACTCCTCTTTTGAGTATCTTTCTATCTTTATTGGAAGTTCCCTTAGTATGGACATGATACTGCCCTAGCTGCTTGGGGTTGGCTTGGAAACCTCCAGCGCCTCCTTGGTTGTTACCCGGATTACCACCTCCTGGATTGCCAGCCGGGGGTGGGCCGTTTGCCCGGGTTTCCACCCGGACCCGGTCCTGCTCCCCAGCCTGCACCTCGCATTGCCTTCTGTATTTCTTCGTTCTTCCATCTCTGTAGATCTACGCACTGCTCCAATGAATGATTTGCCGGCCTACCGTTCCTGCTATGACGCGGACAGGGCATCCTGAAAGCCTCTATATGATTAGCCGGCCTGGGTGGTCCTTGATAATTTCCTCCATTGAAGTTTCCTCCGTTGAAATTTCCCTCAGCTCTGGGTCTCGCAAACCCGGCTTCTGTACTGGCGACAAACTCGGAGTTTCCCTCGTATGGGCGCTTGTGCTGGTTGTTTCCGTTGTTACCCGGTGCAACTCCATTGTCGGGTCTTCCACTATTACCCGCATTGGCTTTCGCTTTCTTATCATCGACATCCTCTTCTGTGGTATCTGTGGAGGCGTGCGTGTTTCATGCGTCCATCAACTCTCCCATCGTAACCTCTGAAGCGTGATGGCTAGACTTCATGTGTGTCAGTTTTTTGCACTAAGGGTGTGTATTTGCATGTTTTTGCCATAGCTTGTAACGCATCCTTTGGTTGGATATCAGTGGACGAGTGGAGAATTTCCATGACCCGGCGCACCCAACTGCGTGCCGACTCTCCCTTCTTCTGAACACATCGCTCTAAATCATCAATAGTAAACAACTTCCTGCATGTTCCATGAAAGTGCTTAATAAAGGCAGTTTTCAACTAGCCCCATGAGTTGACGGATTTCTCGGGAAGATTATTGAACCACAACTTGGCTGCTCCTTCTGACATCATTAGGTACATGAATTTGGCTTGAAGATTCTCAGATGCGTTGCGGATTGACATGGCCATCTCATAGCTGCTCAACCAGGTTTCTGGATCCATGATCGGCTCATAATTAACCACCTTACCTGGCTCCTTGAACTTATTCGGGTAAGGCTCAGCCCGGATGGTATCCAAACACTTAGGCCCGGCGAGGTTTGTCGGTACTGGCATCACTCGGGAAACGTGTGACGCCGTAGGTGGTACGACGGGGGGTGCAACCGCTACCGGTCCCCTTACCACAGACTCGGCCGCTGCTCGCCTGGCTCGGGAACTGTCCACAATGGCTTGCGCCGCTGATACCGCAGGCGTTGCCGGACTACGGGGAGGAGGCGGCATTTGCTGCTGCTCTGCCCTCCGCCACGCCGAACTCGACTGGATATTGCCGGTATTTCCGTTCTGCCGGCTCACATATGGTGTTCCATGCATTCCACTCCTGTTATCCGGGTAATTAGCCTACTGAACTATGGCCGTGCGTAACAAATCTATTGCCCGCCGGGTCTCCGCTGCGTGGGGTGACTCTCCTACGGGGATGCGATCAAGTGCCAATGTTGCTGCATACACGTTATCCATGGGGTTATTGAAGTGACCTGGTGGAGTATGAAATCGTGGCGGTGGTGGTGGCGGCGCCGCATTGCCAGTTACGATTCCTGTTTGCAACGTAGGTAACCCGGCTTGTACATTTGCCGGATGGCCTCCCAAGGTTGCAGGCTGATGTCCGGTTTCCTGATTCACAACCGAGATTGGTTGATCCTGAGGTGTAATGAACAGTGCGGCCGGGTGTATAGTTCCACCTGTGGCCGGTAATCTCGACTGGTATCTCTGATTGTGCATCCTAGTCGACTGAACTTGGAGCCGGTTCTCCATCTCTTCCAGCTCGCGCTGGCGCGCAGCTATCCCTTGTTTTTCAGCTTCCACATCTCTCCTTTGTTGATCCAATGCACGGCGGGCCACATCCAGATCCGCGGCGCGTGCCGCCACGTTTTCTGGGGTTATCACCGTTGCTAGTACTGTAGGATCCAAGATCAAGTTATTGTTGAACAGAGCCGGATTTCGCGGATTTGATGGCCCCGCTCCTGGCGTTCTGTTCGCCATGAACCCAAACATGTTTCTCCGCAATTCTCTTTCGGCAGTACGGCTGGTGACTAAAGCCAATTCTCCGTCGACCCGGGCTACAACCGGGTTTCCATCACCCGGATTTTGCTGCTGGGCTAGCGCTCGGGCCGCTCCGACCGCGGCCGTAGTCACGTCCCCCTGATTGAGATTGGTTGAGGGGGCCGTGTAGACCGCGACCAGGCGCGCGATGCCTGGTGAAGATTCGTACTCTTCCTCATCACAACTATCCTCCTCGTATCGATCTTTCAACAAGTGCAAGATAGACTCGGTACCATCTTCTCTCATGACCCGGCCACACGGGGTCCATACCGGCTCCTCCGGCTGTTCCCTCTTCGTGTTGGGCTCTTCTGTCGGGTCTGCCGTCCCGACCGATTCCTCTCCATCCGATTGAATGCAGGTCGCTTCTCCTGACACAGAATCATACTCAATATCATCAGGGATTGAACCGTACGTACGTACCATGCCGAGGAAGACGTTGACCCGGCCGATCGTGACGACAGATCCGGCTTCTAGCAGATCCGACTCTGGTCCCCAACCAAAGTCGTCTACCATCTTCTCTCCTTCGGGGTTGGTGTAGATCTCGCCGATGACGAGGTTCTTCATGCTTTCCCGAGCTTCTCCCGTGATGTAAACACCTTTGGACGTAGGCCCCACGGTGGGCGCCAACTGTCGTGGGATAATCACGGCAGACGTTACCAGGGGTAACTTATCTTGGGGTAATTCGACTCTGGCGTTTGGGAGAGGGTTTAGCTCAGGGAAAATCATGCTATTAATCGATCTGGTAGCTCTGGCAATCAAGTCGCCGAGTCTCCGATCTAGGGTTACAATATCAGCTCTCGTATTACAGGGATACTCGAATATCTGGTGAAGCTCTGTTTCTCTAACCCTAGGAGCCGGCTTATATCCTACCCGGCTCCCTGGCTTCCTATCCAAGGCACACTCGGAATCCTACCCGGAAACCACACGCAAACCCTAAGTTTCCTAACCGCAACTACAAAAGCCGGGTTACTGGGCCTGCGTTCCTTCTTGGGCCTTCTAGAAACTCCTCTTCCCTGAGTCGGGTCTTGCGTGACTTCCTTTGGCCGGGTTACACCTTGATGTTAGCCTACCGGGTTATCATCCCCCCATCAGGTTGCACCGTAGAGCACATTCATGACATGATGACTACTATGATATTTCGTGCGGGCATTACACCAATATACATAGACCGTAATCCAACTGCACCTATGACTAATAATCCACCCTCAGGTTATCATCCGAACCACCTTAGGTAATAAGTTGTAAACAAGAGATAATCGCATTAAGCAATGTGTGTAATGTAAGCAATGATTGTACACGCGGGCACTCACACTGTTGTTTTCTCCCTAGTGGCAACAACACATCCTCCCCCGTCACGTTTCTGTCACTCAAGCACGGGCGAAAAGGAGGCATGAACCCACTATCGAGCATAAATACTCCCTCTTGGAGTCACTAGCAACTACTTGGCCAGATAAACCACTAGCAACAGAAAGAATGCAAGATCACAAATAACATATGCAATAAAGACCATAATCAACTTGGCATAAGTTCAATATTCATCGGATCCAAGCAAACACGGCACATAGAATTACATAAGAACAATCTTGATTATGTTAGGCAGCTCACGAGATCTAAACATTGAGGCATAGGAGGAGAAGACAACCATCTAGCTACTACTATGGACCCGTAGTCCAAGGATGAACTACTCTGCATCACTCCGGAGGCAGGCATGGTGATGAAGAGGCCTCCGGTGATGATCTCCTCTCCGGCACGGCCAAGGGGCGGGCGCGCCACCCCATGGTGTGGGCCCCCTGAGGCCCCTCTCCGGGTCTCTTCGGGACTCTGTGAAACCTTCGGGAGTTCTAAGACTTCCGGGTTTCGAATTTTACAATTCCGAGAATATTTCTAGAACAACTTTTCTGAAACTAAAAACAGCAGAAAGCGGGGAAGTGGCTTTGTGGAATCTTGTCAATAGGTTAGTCCGGAAAATCGATAAAAATGACATAAAGAAGGGAGAAAACATCTAGAAATTGGCATAATATCATCATGGAACATCAGAAATTATAGATACGTTGGAGACGTATCAAGCATCCCCAAGATTAGTTCCTACTCATCCTCGAGTAGGTAAACGATAAACAAAATAATTTCTAGGGGGACATGCTACCACACAATCTTGATCATAAAAATGTAAAAGCATATGTAAGCTGAGATCATAGAACTTTAACACAAACATGATAAATAGAACTTTAATAATAAAGCATAGCAATCACTTTGCATCATGAGAAGTATCTCAAATAAAAGGTCATGAATAACAATGCAAAGAAAGATATACGTTTGTTTCAAGTATAGATAAAGCATGGCAAAGTGGTATTTCGCTAGTCCTTAAGAGTGGGGCAAAACATAAATGATAGGACACCTTCAAAGTTCATGAGGAAGACTAGAACAAATAATTTGAGAACAAACAATAACACATCATGAATCAATTAATAATGTTTCTGGGACAAATGCACATAAAATTAAGAATGCCAAAAATGATCTCTCAACTGTGCATAAAGTTAGAAGGTGGAGACTCAAAATAAAAGTAAAAGAAAGGCCCTTCGGAGAGGGAAGCAGGGATCACTCATATGCTAGAGCTTTTTTTTATTAAACAGAGGTATTAAAAGTTTGACACTGAGTGTCTATATTTTGGGAGATGTATACTAATGTCAACGAATGGTAAACAAAAAATACCGTACGTCACAAGCCAACTAAATTTCACAAGAGCGGCTCTCATATGAAGGACGCAACTGGTATAGAACGCCATCCCTCTTTCTCTTTTGTTTACACAATTATGCTTTGACTGATAAATCAGGGGCAAAAATAGTGACGAGATTTTGTGTGTATTAATTTGGAGGTGGGCAGCCCGCTGCCAGCTCTTCTATCAATTGGATAAGCGGATGAAGCCACTAGTCCAGGGTGTGAAATCCAATCAACAAGTGAGATAAAGATTCTCTATTTACGTCCTCATGAGCAAAAATAGGAACACAAAGCAGGAGTAATTTTGAAGATTTTAAAGGTAACACATGAGCAGTTTACTTGGAGTGGCAGTTAAATACCACATGTAGGTAGGTATGGTGGACACAATGGGAAAACTTGGTTTTAGGGAGTTGGATGCACGGGTAGAATTCCATACTCAGTACAGGTGGAGGCTAGCAAAAGACTGGGAGCGACAAATCAAGAGAGCATAAGAGCCATAATCATGCATAGAGACATTAATATCATTAATCAAAGCATAAGCGGTATCACAAGTTCAAAAACTAAATGATCATAGAGTATATTAGTGAATGGTTCATAGTCATAAACATGGTGTGAGCATGCGCCAAGTCAACCAAATAAAACATTCGAAAGAGAATACCATAAATTTATGCTTCAGTATGACAAGAACAACTCATGAATCTTTCAATGGCACATTAAACACTCTTAGAAATTTGAGGCTAATCATGCTACTCAATAACCACAAGGCTTTAAAACTAAAATAACATCTAGCATGGTATGAAAAAGTTCTAGCCACAGTCTATACAAGCTTCTACTTGCACCATTAAAAATTCTACTTCAAGCAGCAGTTTCTTCTCCCAACAAACATCATACAAGATATGTTTTAACAAAAATACTCTTCATGATACAGAAAGCAAACATGATAGCACTCACGTAAAAATACAAAAACTAACAGCTCTTAGATAAGAGATGCATGCAAAACAGGAGCTAAATAAATGCGACAGCCAGACAAATATTAAGAATACAAAGTATTCCCATGAAAAAGCGGAGTGTGTGACTCTCCAATAAAAGAATGCTGGGTCCAACCAAGCTTATTGCAAAAAAGAAAAAATTGAAAGCGAAAATAAAAGACGCTCCAAGTAAAGCACATAAGATGGGACCGAATAAAAATATAGTTTCACTAGAAGTGACCTGATAATTTGTTGATGAAGAAGGGGATGCCTTGGGCATCCCCAAGCTTAGACGCTTGAGTCTTCTTGGAATTTTCTGGGATGTACCACCGGAGCATCCCCAAGCTTAGGCGTTTCACTCTTCTTGATCACGTCATATCATCCTCTTCTCTTGACCCTTGAAAACTTCCTTCACACCAAACTTCTCACAATCTTCATTAGCAACGTTAGTGCAATAGAAATAATAAATTCACATGGTTCAGTTTCAACACAAGCCTAACACTCATAAACACATTAGCTACTTTCACAACTTCTTTTAAAACTCTTTTTCTAAAAAGAACACCAACAGAAAGAGATTAAGATGCAAATGCAATTTATTGGCAGAAATCTGTCAAAACAGGACAACAGGTAAAGATGATTTTTTTTCGAAAATCTTATGTTGCTAAAATCAAAAAGTGTTAAACAAAGAAAAGTTGCGTATATAGCCCAGGATTACGCATAAAAAGACCCAGGACATTTTGAATTTTCTGTGATTTTATAGGAATTTAACAGTGGACAGCAGAAATATGTTTCCTACGCAGAAATCCGAAATATAGTCTCAACTTTCTACTAGAGGATTTACTTGGCTAAAAAAAACACAAAAGAAAAGATACAGCGGGGTTTCTAAGAAAATAGACAACACCCAGGTGCAAAGAAAAAAACAAAACGACAAAACGGGTTGAAAACGGAGAAATAAAACGGGTTGTCCCCCGGTAGCGCTTTTCTTTAACGCCTTTCAGCTAGGCATAGAAAGCAACTCAAGTATTTTCAAGTGAATAAGCATCGAAATTAAGATTAGAAATCTCCTCAACAATGAATTTTATTTCATCTATAGAAGTTTTAGATGTCCCTTTATCAGCGCTTTTAGGCACACTACTTTCATCAAATGGGTTTGCAGGAACAATCCAATCAAAATTCTTTTCTAGAGCTTCATGCATTCCTACCAATTTAAAGGGTATTGGTATTTTAATTTACTTATAATTGGTTTTACCCGGTGTGCTATTAACATCTACACATGAGCCTGACATCTCAACTCGGTTAAAAACTTTTCTAGCCTCAATGGCAACATCACCAAATTCTTCAAACAAAGTTTCTAGAATAAACTCTCTTTTTTCGCTATCCTTAATGTTATCAAGGTTGAGGAACATTTGTTGCATTATGGTATTAAGGTTAACAAACCTAGCTTCCAGCATACGAACTAGAGATGCTGCAGCGGTTTCATAATCTGGAGCAAGTTCATCTAAGGATCTATCCTCAAATTCTTTGTGCTTACTAACATAATTAAAGAACCCTCCAATATTATGTTTCCTAATTATATCACCGCTACCTATTGGTACATCTTTCAAGGTAAACTTGGGTAGAATCATGATTAGAGATTAAACTAAGAGCAGAAAAGTAAAAATATCAGCTATGAATAAAATATATGTTTGTGTGTTTTTGATATAAAGAAGCAAAACAAGACAAAAAATAAAAAACAAGACAATAAACAAAATAAAGAGGTTGAGAGTGAGAGACTCCCCTTTCCAGAAGACTTCTTTCTCCCCGGCAACGACGCCAGAAATTCCATGATGCTGGCAATGGTAACAGAAATTCCTTGCAGAAATTCCTGTGTGTTGGGAACCCCAAGAGGAGTGTGATTAGTGCAGCGGTAAGAATTTCCCTCAGTTAAGAGCCAAGGTTATCAATCCAGTAGGAGAAAGAGGATCTTCGGAAGGTTGATGCCACTGACGGTGGTGATTGCTCACCGGTGTCAGCAACAACGCGGAACCTGCACACAACACAACCAAAATACTTTGTCCCAACGGTACAGTGAGGTTGTCAATCTCACCGGTCTTGCTGAAAACAAAGATTAGACGTATAGTGTGGAAAATAGTGTATGCTTGCAGTAAGTAAAGAAAGCAGGAAGTTGTAGTGGTTTGTTTTACAGTGTAGGAAAATGGACCGGGGTTCATAGGTTCACTAGTGGTGTCTCTCCATAAAAGATAGCATGCTGGGTGAACAAATTACAGCTAGGCAATTGACTAATAGAGGTTACACCGTAGTGCACATTCAGGACATGATGACTACTATAATATTTAGAGCGGGCATTACAAAAATATGCATAGACCGTAATCCAACTGCATCTATGACTAATAATCCACCCTCAGGTTATCATCTGAACCCCCTTAGATATTAAGTTGTAAACAACAGATAATTGCATTAAGAAATGTGTGTAATGTAAGCAATGATTGTACACGTGGGCACTCACACCGCAGTTTTCTCCCTAGTGGCAACAGCACATCCTCCACCGTCACGTTTCTATCACTCGAGCATGGGCGAAAAGGAGACATGAACCCACTATCGAGCATAAATACTCTCTCTTGGAGTCACTAGCAACTACTTGGCCAGAGCAACCACTAGCAACGGAAAGCATGCAAGATCACAAATAACATATGCAATAAAGACCATAATCAACTTGTCATAAGTTCAATATTCATCGGATCCTAGCAAACACATCACATAAAATTACATAAGAACAATCTCGATCATGTTAGGCAGCTCACGAGATCTAAACATTGAGGCATAGGAGGAGAAGACAACCATCTAGCTACTGCTATGGACCCGTAGTCCAAGGATGAACTACTCACGCATCACTCCGGAGGCAGGCATGGTGATGAAGAGGCCTTTGGTGATGATCTCCTCTCCGGTAGGGTGCCGGGAGACAGCTTCAGAGCCCCCTCCATCTAGGGTTGACGACGACGGCGGCTGCGGAACTTTTCGGGGATTTTTTATCAGGTGCCTAGGGTTTTCCTTTGGAGGGGGTTAAATAGGCGAAAGGGCAAAGACGGTGGAGCCCTGGGGGCCCCACACCACCCCCCGGCGCGGCCAAGGGGGCGCGCCACCCCATCGTGTGGGTCCCCTGAGGCCCCTCTCCGGGTCTCTTCGGAACTCCGTGGAACCTTCGGGAATTCTAAGACTTTCGGGCTTCGAATTTTACAATTCTGAGAATATTTCCAGAACAACTTTTCTGAAACTAAAAACAACAGAAAATAGGGAACTGGCTCTGTGGCATCTTGTCAATAGGTTAGTCCGGAAAATCGATAAAAATGACATAAAGAAGGGAGAAAACATGTAGAAATTGGCATAATATCATCATGGAACATCAGAAATTATAGATGCATTGGAGACGTATCACCAAACTTTTGACATTCATCACAAGTAGAAATAAATTTCTTGGCATCTTTAAAGAGAGTAGGCAATTAAAAACCTGGTTGTAAACCCTTGGGTGCGGTTCTTTCACTAGCATGATGTCCTCCATAAGGACTATTATGACATTCCTCAATATATCTTCTTGTTCATGCTCAGGTATGCATCTTCTCAAAATTACATCTACACCTTCTTTATATAAATGTGGGTCATCCCTAAATTAAAGCCTCAAATCATAAAATAATTTCTTCTTCTGTTGATAAGTAAAGCTTGGAGGCAAAAACTTAGAAATAATAAAGTTAGCATAGTCACACACAAAGGATTTTCATGTGAGTTAACCTTAATAGCAGCAAGTTATTCATCAGAAAAATTATCATTAACAGGAAAAGGATCATCAGGAATGTTTTCCATTCTTGATAAATTATCAGCAACGGGATTATCAGCTCATTTCCTATCAACAATATGCAATTCAAACTCATGTAACACGAGTAACCATCTAATAATCCTAGGCTTAGCATCTTTCTTGTCCATAAGATATTTAATAGCAGCATGATCAGTATGAATAGTGAATTTAGAATCAACAATATACTGCCTAAATTTATCACAAGAAAAAAAAACAGCTAAAAACCCTTTCTCAGTGGTAGCATAATTTCTTTGGGAGCTATCTAGGGTCTTACTAGCATAATGAATAACATTCAATTTCTTATATACTCTTTGTCCTAAAACAGTTGCTACAACATAATCACTAGCATCACACATAATTTCAAAAGGCAAATTCCAATCAGGTGGTTGAACAACAGGTGCAGTTATTAAACCTTTCTTAAGAACTTCGAAGGCTTCTTTACAATCATCATCAAAAACAAAAGGAACATCTTTTTGAAGAAGATTGGTAAGAGGTCTTGAAGTCTTAGCTATAAAATTCTTTAATAACTCTCCTTTAGAAACCAACATGACCAAGAAAGCTCTGTATACCTTTGATGTCCCTAGGATAGGGCATCTTTTCAATTGCATCAACTTTGGCCTTGTCAAGTTCAATACCTCTTTCAGAAATTTTATGACCAAGAACAATTTCTTCATTAACCATAAAGTGGCATTTCCCCAATTCAAAACATGATTAGTATCCTCACAAAGCTGCAAAACATTGTTAAGATTATGGAGGCAACTTTCAAAATAAGTCCCATAGACAGAGAATTCGTCCATGAATACCTCCACAATTTTCTCGCAAAAATCATGAAAAATAGCATATATGCATCTTTTTAGCAGGTGTGTTACATAAACCGAAAGGCATGGGTCTATAGGCATAAGTACCATAAGAACAAGTGAAAGTGGTTTTCTCTTGGTCTTGTTTTCTAAAATGGATTTGAGAAAAGTCAGAATAACCATCCAAATAGTAAAAGTGAGTACTTTTAGACAACCTTTCTAGTTTTGATCAATAAAAGGAAAAGTATAATGATCTTTCTTAGTAGTTTTATTTAATTTTTTGAAATAAATGCACATTCTATACCCTACTACAGTTCTTTGAGGAATAAGTTCATTTTTATCTTTAGCAACAACAGTCATACCTCATTTCTTGGGAACACAATGGACATGACTAACCCATCTACTATCAGCAATAGGATAAATGATACCTACTTCGAGAATCTTTAATATTTCACTTCTCACCACTTCTTTCATCCTTGGATTTAATCGGTGTTGATGATCAACCACAGGTTGGAATCAGGCTGAAGATTAATTGTATGCTGACATAGAATAGGACTAATGCCTTTAAGATCATCCAAAGTATAACCAATAGCTTTGTGGTGTTTCTCGAGTGTTTTCAATAAACGTTCTTCTTCATACTCTAAAAGTTTAGCATTGAAAATAACAGGATATATTTTCTTTTCATCCAAATAAGCGTATTTAAGTGTGTCAGGAAGGACTTTAAGATCAAACAAGGATTCTCCTTTAGGTGGTAAATGTGGCCCTAAAGATTCTACAGGCAAATTGTGCTTGATAATAGCGGGTTGATCAAGGAAAATATCTTCTAATTCATTTCTTTCCTGCATATACATATCATTCTCATATTCTTCCATGAATTGCTGCAAAGGATCATCAGGTGGAATAGAAGTAGAGGCAATTCTTTCAATAACTAGATCTTCATTAGGTAACTCTTTATCATGATGTTGTCTAGAAATCTTACTAAAATTAAATTCATAATGTTTATCACCAAATTTGACAGACACTTTCTCTTTCTTACAATCAATAACAGCATCACGGGTATTAAGGAAAGTTCTACCAAATATAATAGGGCAATCTTTATCTTCAACTAAACCAAGTACTAAAAAGTCAACGGGGTATTTTACCTTACCACAAAGAAGTTCAACAACTCTTATAGTACCCACTGGTGAAATAGTCTTTCTGTTGGCAAGCTGAATAGTAACATCAATGTCTTCAATTTCACACGGAGCAATTTCATTCATTATTTCTTGATAGTGTATGGCACTTGCAATTGATCAAAAGTTGCAAAGACCATAATAATTATGTTCACATATTTGACAGAAACAACAAGTGTGCCAACAACAGGTCTATGATGTTTATTAGGTGCCACTAATTTAGAGGCAGCCTCACAGAAATATATATCACATCCATCAACATTTTCAGCAACAAGATCTTTAACCATAGAAACCGTAGGTTCCACGGTTATTTGATCTTCAGGTTCAATAACTTTCTTGCAACTTTTGTTCACAATGTTATGGGAAAAAGGAATGTTCTTTTACTCTAACAGGAACAGGTGGTTTCTCAAAGTGAACAGCGGGTAAAACAGGATCGACAGTGTTAAGAAGTATTTCACTACTAGAAGACGGTTTCTCTTTAATATTATCATTATAAGGTTTATGATACTTGTCCCACTTCACATTAGGAATACTACCATGAGAGGCAACATTTTGCAAAGTTCAATAATTAATTGAGAATTGAGCCCATATTTAGCACTAAGCTTGTTCAAAATTTCAGTTTTAGCAAAATATTTAATGCAATCATATTCATAGTTTATACCTGGCTCTTTACCTTTGTTCATTTCTCAATCTTCAGTATTGTTCTAAATTCTTCCAATAAGATCCCATTTAGCATCAATCTTCTTGTTAGTGAAGGAACCATTAGAAGAGGCATCAAGAAGGTCCTTGTCATGACGTGAAAGTCTTGCATAAAAAATACTAATAATAATCTCCTTGGGAAGCTTATGATTGGGGCATTTAAGCATTAATGTTTTCAGCCTCCCACAAGCTTGAGCAATACTTTTTTCATCACTAGGCCAAAAATTATAAATAAAATTCCGATCTTCATGTATTTTATGAAGAGGATAAATTTTGAAATAAAAGAGAGATGTAAGCTCCTTCAAATCCAGCAAATGTGAATCATCCAATAACCCATACCATTCCCATGCTATTTCTTTCAGTGATATGGAAACTAATTTCTCTTGGCACACCTGCAATCTTAAACAACTCACACAATGCTTTAATATAAAGCAAGTGCTCACTGGGATGGGCAGTTCCATCACCGGCATAATGGTTATCCATAACACGATCAACAATTCTAATAGGTATTTCAAAAGGGACAATTTCAGTAGATGAAGAACTTCTCTCTACCACACGAGTGGTCAATGAGTCGTTCCCGAACATATAACCAGCAGTAAAGGATTCCATTATTTAGCAAAATAAACAGAAAATAATAAAAAAACATCACTTACAGTAAAAGGTTTCCTTACCAATAGCGCTACACTCCTCAGAAATAGCGCCTGAAAATAGTCTTGATGACCCACAAGTGTATGGATCGATCGTAGCTTTTTCGATAAATAAGAGTGTCGAACCCAGCGAGGAGCAAAATCTATTGATAAGTAGTTTTGAGCAAGGTTTCACTTTAAACACTAGATAATAATTGTTTAGAGCTTTTTGTAATAGTAATAAAGCGATAACAAGTAAATAACAATGAAGGTAAATAGTTGCTGCAAGTGGCCCAATCCTTTTTAGCACAAAGGACAAGCCGGTGGTGTTTCTTATAATATCCAAAACGTTCATGAGGACACACGGGAGGTTTCATCTAGTTATTTTGATTGCATGCCATTGATTAATCTTTATCGTTTTTGTAAGTGTTATGTGGATAGACCTATGCTAGTGCACTGTCCTATCCAAGACTAATGCACACTTACGATTACACTACTTGCAAGCATCGCAAATACAAGAAAGTAATTAAGAAATAAATCTAACTGCGGCAATAAACTCGTGGTATCTACTACTCCCTTATGTGAAATATTGCAAACTGAGGTTTAGGTTTCTAGCACTCCAGCAACCCACCATAAGCACTCCAACACACAATGCATTCCTCTAGGCCCTTCAAAAGGTGAAGTGCTATGTAGTCAACGTTCACATAGCACCACTAGAGAAATAACAACATAACTTAAATATCAAACCGATAAATATTACTCAATGTAACATGACTACTAATAGCTAGACTTCTTCCATGTCCTCAAGAACTAAATAATCTACTCACAACACATCATATGGAACATGATTAGAGGTGATATATGGATGAATAAAAATCTGGTCATAAAGTGCAAATATCGATATATCTCACAAGCATCAACTACGCACGAGTAATTCATACCGATAGAGCGATCTAGTGGAAAACAATGCTATAGAATCCTAATTATTACAGCGGGATGGAGGTGGGTGGTGACAATGGTGCTGATGGTGATGACGGTGACGATGATGATCTTGCTGATGCCCGGTGCGATGATGATGATGGTGCTGATGATTCCTGCCAGAAAGGTGTTTCTTCTCTCTATCGTTTCTGTCACAAAGAGGCGGCAAAAAAATTATACGAAGTGGCTCCCCGAGAAAATTAGGTCACGAGGGTTAAGTACCCCGGAGGAGAGCTGGAGGGGGGCTAGGGGCCCACCAGGCGCGGCCAAGGGGGGCCCACACCTGGGGGTCACTTGACTGCCCCCTCGCTCCCCCCTAGCAGCCTTTCAGGCTCCCCTGGTGATTTCTGACGCACCTTTGTTTTTTATGTTTCCCGATTTTTCTGATGTACGGAAGATATCCCCTTTGACAGGAGCTTTTTCCAGCTGAAATCTGACTGTGATAAATGATTCCATAAAAATGTAAAACATAGAGAAAACAACGAAATATCATAAGTACAGTGATCTAATATGGAAAATATCAATGAATAAGGGAAAATTAACATATAAAATAGTGATGCAAAATGGACGTATCAGTCATTTATTGGCAAGACATCACATCTTTAATAGACTTCGGCAAAACATCATCGAACTTATGTTGTCTCCTTTGCAAAGTAGGGTAGTATTCTGCACAGGAAGGCATTTTTTTTTGAAAAGTATGATAAATCCCCTCTTTTTACGATTGATGGATGCAATCAAGGTTGAACAAATCCAATTCAAAAAGAGAAAACGAGATGTATGGCTCATAACACTAACTTCACCAGACTAATACTAACCCGAGGATGAAAGATCAAAACAAACAAAAGGTATATATATATATGTTTAAGCTAAACCTTTGAGGGGTGATCTCATGCTAGTCACTTACTAGCATTCTGGTAAAACAAACTAACTAGTGACTACTATATCAGTGTGATAGGTTCGAGGGTTCCCCCTAACCATAGTTGTCATCCACCCGTTCTCCGTCGTCTTCAGCCAGTAATTGACAAGTACTCGCCACCTATGCTTTCTGCTCTGGTGAGAGGAATGGGTGGGTAAAAGTATAACGATGCCGCCTAGAGGGGGGTGAATAGGCTCTTTAAAATAATTACGGTTTAGGCTTGAGTAAATGCAGAATAAAACTAGCGTTTAATTTATCAAGCACAAAACCTATGCAAGTTAGGTTTACCTATGTGCACCAACAACTTATGCTAGGCATGATATACAACTATGAGATAGCAAGATAGATGACTTCAAGCACGATGGCTATCACAAAGGTAAATGCATAAGTAACGAGCTAGAGTATAGAGATAACCGAAGCACAAGGACACACCGGTGTGATTACCGAAGTTCCTTCCCAAGGGAAGTACGTCTTCGTTGGAGAGGTGGGGAGCCACCTAGGTGCTCCTCAATAGCACGGATGTGCACACCTTATTCTCCTTGAGCTTCTCCGGTGAGGGAGATGCTCGTTTCCACTATGAGGTCGACTTGAAGGCGTTGACCAAACCTTACACGAGGTTGAGGCTATCTCCACAACTCAATTGGAGGCTCTCAACGAAGCTTCTTGCAACAAGGTGGAAGCTCCAAGCACTAACCGTCTAGGGTTCTCAATACACCCAAGAGGAACAATCTCTCCGGTGACCAAGCACCCAAGAGTAACAAGCTCACGAACTTCTCTTTCACGAATCTCATGGGGAACTCAAACCGATGCACCTAATGCAATGGCAAGAACACACAAAGTGGTCAAGAAATTCTCTCCCAAATCCCACCAAAGCAACTAATGCTATGAAGGGAGTAAGGAGGAAGAACAAGGAAAACAACAAATGAATCCCTAGATCTAGATCCAATAGATTCCCCTCACAAAGAGGAGGGATTGATTGGTGAAGTGGTAGATCTAGATCTCCTCTCTCTTTTCCCTCAAGTGGAAGCAAGAATCATTGGAGGGATTGAGAGATAGCAAGCTTTTGGAGGTCAACAATGGAGGTCAAACTTTCCCAAAAGGTTAGGGAACCATTGGGGAAGAAGGCCCCTTAAATAGGTCACCCAAATATCCAACCGTTGGAGGAAAAATCGCGCAGGGGCGGAACCTCCGGTGAAACCACCGGAACTTCCGCCCCCCAGATGAGTTAGGACACCAAAATGGCTGAAAAAATGACCCAACCACCGGAGGCTCCGGTGGTTTCACCGGAGGCTCCGCCAACATCATCCCGAAAGGGTTTCGGGCGGAGCCACCACCGGAGCCTCCGCTGGTGGAAAAAAAAACTGCAGAACACCCTATATGAAAACGGTCGTAACTTTTGCATCCGGACTCCGTTTTCGATGTTCTTGGGCTCGTTGAAATCGCAACAACGAGCACTACAAGAATATGCAGAGAAACATCATAGTCCAAAATGGGAATATAAAACCAAATGATGAAAGGTTTGACCTATCAATAAAGGACAACCGGTAGAAACTTCCAACAACAAAAATGCGATAAGTTTTTCATACGAAATCCATTTTTGATGAACTTGAGCTTGACATGAAGAAAATGACAAGCTCTAAAACCTTACATGGAGAAAACCCAAATAAGAACCAAGAAGGATGATGCCAAGTATGCAAAGGTTTGAGCTCTCTACGATAGATACGATCAAGATATGCATTCAAGAGCCCCTCTTGATAGTACGGTTATCTATCATATAATCCGGTCTCCCAACTAGCATAATGAGACCGGTAAAATAGAAACCCTATCTAAGTCATACCTTTTCCTTGCGCAATCCAATTGAGCTAGATGATGACGATCTTGACTCTCTCAAGTTGGATCTTCTTTCTTGATCGTGCTTGCTAGCACATGCTCCGCTTGATGAAGACTTGCAAGTTGCTCCCCCATACACCATTATGGGAGAGACCCTTAATGGCAAATCTTCACTAGGCCACAAACTCCAAAAGGGTGGCAAGCATCAAGCATAGGATTTCTTCTAGATGCTTCACTTGAGCTTCCACGTCAAGCTAGGTGACGAACACCGCTTGACGATGACATAGACCATGGGCAATATGAAATCTTCCTTTTTGTTCATGCACATGGAAAGATACCTAACCACACATAGAGATGCCACACACACATGTATGGGTTAGATCACAAAGCTATATTGACAATTGTTACCATACCATGAGATACACAATCCCACTTGGTACATCGTGTAGATTTGTGTGTTGATCACTAGCTTGATCAACCTTGTATCTTTTCTTCTCACTTCAAATGATGATGTCTTGAAGATAACCATGAAGGATAAGCTAATACTTTTCTTCAAGACACACTAGAAATAAGCTCAACTCAAACCATGACCATTCTTCATGTAAATCCTTGAATATACATGAACTCCATTATTTCCTATGGACAAGATCTACAAGGATAACTCAATGCAAACATTAGTCCATAAGGATTGTCATTAATTACCAAAACCACATATGGGGCACCATGCACTTTCAGTGGGGACCTTGGACCTACGCTTGGTGTTGTATTTAGGCCCTTAAATTTAGAGTGGTCAAACATAAACCGTGTCATATTGACTATGCCGGCGTTTTACAGAACAAGAATCAGATTTTTCCTATTTCCTCGTCCACCAAATCAGCAGAGATTGGTGTTAAGGCGGACGTGTTTGGTCAATTATCCTTTGGAGTTGTGGATCTTGTTTGCTCTATGTTTGTTGCAGTTTTGGTGTCATAAGAATCAGATCGATTCAAGGGTTCGATGATGACAACTTTGGCTCTGAGACGCTGGTCCTTAGGGGCACGTGCTCAGAGAGTTTCCGACTATCATTAACAAAATTAGGATGACTCTGGTAAAGGAGCGGCGACCGCGACGCGTCAAAGGCGCTCTGGCGACCACAGTAGTGTTCATTATAATTTAGGTGGTCAAAGGACCTTGATATAATTTTACAATGCTTAGAATGCTCGATGCTTCGTATTGGAAAAAATACACTAGAATTTGGGATATTTTGATAAAAATAGGACAAAACCTATTAAATACATTGAAAGAGACGACTTTTCGGATATATATGGTGATTTGAGGTTTGACCGGATATTGCCGATATTTCCCCAATGACCTAAAGGACGTCAAGACCATTAATTTGGATGCATTTCTTGCGAGCGGGGCAGAACACGGCTCCTACACGTTGTCCTAGCATGAATTTCTGCAGAGTCGATCCGAGTTGTTGTAACACGGAGGCTAGATGGTTGGCTGGTTAGCTAGACCATGATGCGTCGGTACTACGTGCATCCAAGCACGTGGGTTGTCCCCACGCCCCAATAGCGAATCAATGTGTGACCAGTTAGAGCATCTCCACTCGTCCCCCCCCCAAGGCACCCCCAGGCCAATTTTTTACGCCGACAGTTCCAAAATTTCCCACTTGCCCCCCTAGGACGGTGAAAACCGCCGTATTGCGCAAAAAAACACCTGGCGTTCCCAGGCTGGGCCCAGCGCCTCGGGGTCGCCCGAGAGGGCAAAATCGCCGAGCGGGCCATCCTGTCAGGCGAAAAACGACTTTCCCCCCTGATTAGGCCACCTACGCGCCAAAGGAGAGTCATTCCCCCAGACAGCCATGTCGACCATGGTGCCACCCCTCCGGCCACCGCCGCTATTCCGCTGCTAGAAGGACCTCCTACCGCCGCAAAAACACAGTCCTCATTTCTCTGTCGCGCTCCTGCCCCTTCTTCCCTCTTCTAGGGAAGCCCTCTCGGCGAAAAGGGGCAGCTGCCGGCAGCCACCAACCACCAATGCCCGCGAGGTGTTTGGCCATTTTCCTTTTCGACGATGGACTCCGACAATGAGGAGCTGATCGCCGAACTACTGGCGGAGGAGGCGGACATTGGCGGCGACGATGAGGAACACCTGCTGGTGCTCGCTGCGTTGGTCGGGCTGCTCGTGGAGAATGTGAAGCCACGGTGAGGTGGCTCGGCGTCGGGCCGGCGAAAGATCAAGGAAAGGCAGTGGGCGGAGGGCTACTGCATCCTGTACGCCGACTACTTGGCCGACAACCCAATCCATTGCGACACAGTGTTCCGGTGCCGTTTCGGGATGAACCGGAAGCTCTTTCTCAAAATTGTGCATGAACTCCGGGAGTACGATGACTACTTCGTATGCAAGAAGGATTGTACTGGTTGTGTTGGATATCCTTACTCCAGAAGTGCACGGTGGCTATGATGATGCTTGCATATGGAGCTCCCGGTGATTCGTAAGATGACTAATTGCGAATGGCCGAGTCCACCGCCATTTAGTGCTTGTACAAGTTCTACAATGCAGTGGTGACAGTGTTTGGACCAAAGTACATGAGGAAACCCAATGTTGAAGACACTGCTCGGATCCTAGCAGAGAATGAAGCAAGAGGATTCCATGGTATGCTTGGAAGCATAGATTGCATGTATTAGAGCTGGAAGAACTATCCTTTTACTTGGCAGTGAATGTACAAAGGTGCCAAAGGATCTTACAGTGTGGTGGTCAAGGCAGTCGCAACACAGGATCTCCATATTTGGCACTGCTTGTTTGGAATGTCAGGAACTCACAATGATATCAACGTCCTGCAGTGATCTCCTGTCTTTGCCAGGCTTGTGGAAGGCCATGCTCCTCCTGTGAACTTCGAGGTTAATGAGTACCAGTACAACAAGGGGTACTATCTAGTAGATGGCATCTAACCCAAGTGGGCAACATTTGTTGAGACCATCTCAAACCCCATACCTGGAGGAAAGACTGCTTGGTTTGCAGCGTGCCATGAAGATTGCAGGAAGGATGTAGAGCGAGCATTTGGTGTGTTCCAATCTCGTTTTGCCATTTTTCGGTACTCGGCTCTGACCTGGTCGAAAGATCAGATGTGGTCAGTGATGAATGCTTGCATGATCTTGCATAAGATGATCATTGAGAGCGAGAAGAAGGATCCAGTGATTGACACTGAACCATATTTCAGACAGGGTTCTCTTTTAGTTGTTGATCGCCAGGTGACTGCAGCATGGGCTGTTGATTGCAAACGTTGATAGTGTGTTGGAAACCCCAAGAGGAGGGTGCGATGAGTAAGCGAAAAAAAATTCCCTCAGTTAAGAACCAAGGTTATCAATCCAGTAGGAGGAAGAGGATCTCGGGAAGGTTGATGCCACTGACGGTGGTGATGGCGCTTCACCGGTGCCAGCAACAACGTGGAACCTGCACACAACACAACCAAAATACTTTGTCCCCACGGTACAGTGAGGTTGTCAATCTCACCGGTCTTGCTGAAAACAAAGATTAGACGTATAGTGTGGAAAATGGTGTATGCTTGCAGTAAGTAAAGAAAGCAGTAAATAGTTGTGGTTTGTTTAACAGTGTGGAAAATGGACCGGGGTTCATAGGTTCGCTAGTGTTGTCTCTCAATAAAAGATAGCATACTGGGTGAACAAATTATACCTGAGCAATTGACAAATAGAGGTTGCACCACAGTGCACAATATAACATGATGATTACTATGATATTTAGTGCGGGCATTACAACAATATACATAGACCGACATCCATCTGCATCTATGACTAATAATCCACCCTAAGGTTATCATCCGAACCCCCTTAGGTATTAAGTTGCAAGCAACAGATAATTGCATTAAACGAAGTGTGTAATGTAAGCAATGATTATGTACGTGGGCACTCTCACCGTTGTTTTCTCCCTAATGGCAACAGCACATCCCCCTTCACCTTTCTGTCACTCGAGCAAGGTGGTGAGGAGACATGAACCCACTATCAAGAATAAATACTCCCTCTTGGAGTCACTAGCAACTACTTGGCCAGAGTAACCACTAGCAACGGAAAGCATGCAAGATCACAAATAGCATATGCAAATAAAGACTACAATCAACTTGGCATAAGGTCAATATTCATCGGATCCCAGCAAACACAGCATATAGAATTACATAAGATCAATCTCGATCATGATAGGCAGCTCATGAGATCTAAACATGGAGGCATATGAGGAGAATACAACCATCTAGCTACAGCTACGAACCCGTAGTCCAAGGATGAACTACTCACGCATCACTCCGGAGGCAGGCATGGTGATGTAGAAGCCTCTGGTGATGGTCTCCTCTCCGGCAGGATGCCGGAGACAGCTTCAGAACACCCCTGGTCTAGGGTTGACGGTGACAACGGCTGTGGAACTTTTCGGGGATTTTTTATCAGGTGCCTAGGGTTTTCCATCCGGGGGGATTAAATAGGCGAAAGGGAAATTGCGGTGGAGCTCCAGGGGCCCCACACCCATAGGTGGCGCGACCAAGGGGGGGTCGCGTCACCCTATGGTGTGGCCCCCCGGGTGCCCGTCTTCGACTCCTCTTCAGTGTTCTGGATGCTTCCGTGGAAAATAGGCACTTCGGGCTTTGTGGGGTCCAATTCCGAGAATGTTTCGAGAACAACTTTTCTGAAACAAAAAACAGCAGAAAACAGGGAACTGGCACTTGGCATCTTGTTAATAGGTTAGTCCCGGAAAACATATAAAAATGCTATAAATAAGGGAGAAAACAAGTAGCAATTGTCATAATATGATCATGGAGCATCAGAAATTATAGATACGTTGGAGACGTATCAAACAACCCCAAGCTTAGTTCCTACTCGTTCTCGAGTAGGTAAACGATAAACACAATAATTTCTTAAGTGACGTGCTACTAACATAAACTTGATTAATCTAATGTAAAAGAATATGCACGCTGAGATCATAAAACTTCAGACACAAACATGATAAATGAAACTTTAATAATAAAGCATAGCAATTACTTTGCATCACGAAGAGTAACTCAAATAAAGGATCAAGAATAATAATGCAAAGAAAGGTAGACGTTTGTTTCAGGTATAAAGAAAGCATGGCAAGGTGATATTTCGCTAGTCCTTAAGAGTGGGACAACACATAAATGCCAGGACAACTTTTTTTTGAAACATTTTCTACTGCAGGGGAGTCCCCCACATCCCTTTATTACCAACCACAAGCGTTACAGTTACAGATATGTACAAATAAACATGAGATTAGACTAAGACAGTCTATCCCAGGCTAAAGTAAGGAATTAATCCATAAAGCTAAGTCAGCAGCCACAGCAGCACTCAACCTATGCTTAAGCATAAGGAGATCAAACATGAAGCCCACTTTCCATCCCATAAAGGAATGTCTTTCAGATTTAAAAATTACTCCATTCCTCTGCTTCCAAATATTCCAGCAAGCAAGAATCACAATCTCTGTGAAACATGGCCCCTTGAAGGACTTTTTGGCAGCAGCAAGATTTTGCACAAGTGTGTTATCACTCCAACTGATTTGCAAATAATTCCAAATTCGAGAGCTAAAAACACATTGAAAGAACAGATGTATCCAGTCCTCATTGCACTATGTACAACAAAGAACACAATGATATGTACCTTCAATCTTCCAGTTTCTCCTTTTGATCATATCCTTTGTATTAATCCTATCCTTGAGAATCAGCCAAGCAAAGAATTTATGTTTTGACATACATTTGGATTTCCATATCCACTTTGCAGGCCCATCAGGATTTAAATGACCAAATTGCATCTGATAGAATTTCCTGGAGGTGTATACCCCATTATTGAGATTGCATCTCCAACTGTCCTCAGTTTCAGTCAACTGAACATTATTTATAATAACACTCAGATCATTAAACTCCTGGAAAGCTTCAATTGAAAGCGGCAAAACAAAGGCATCTGAGAGGTCTGCCATTAAAAGAATGTCTCTTATAGAGGACAGAGGATCTTTGGCGAAAGAGAATAACCTCGGGAATTTTATAGCCAAAGGTTGTCCCATCCACGAATCCTTCCAGAAAAGCCCAGTAAAACCATTACCCAAAACACAGGAGGACAAGGAACACCAGGTTTCTGCCAATTGCATAACACCTCTCCACCAGAACGAACCACAAGAGGTGACAGCATGTGGTACTATTTGGAAATAATAAGCATTCTTTACTAAATGGACCCAAGGGATATCCACAGAATTATAGAGTTTTGCCAGGAACTTCAGTAACAGAGCTCTGTTTTGAATCTGGATATTGATGATTCCTAATCCTCCTTTGTTTTTGGGTCTACATATCATATCCCAGGCAGCTAAAGAGTTCACTCTTTGTTTATTCTTGTCCTTCCTCCATAAACATCTCCTCCTTGCTTTATCAATTATATCAATGACACCTTTAGGAATTACAAGAGTGCACATGTAATAGGAAGGCAAGGAGGAAAGAACCGAATTCACAAGAACCAAACTATCCCCATAAGAAAGGAAAGAGACAGTAGCCGAAAGTCTCCTCTCAATTCTGTCAATTAATGGAGCAAAATCCTTGATAGTTGGCTTTGTGGTTCCCATAGGCAAGCCTAAATAAGTAAAGGGCATAGAAGCCACAGTGCAATCTAGGACAGAAGCCAAGTTAACAGTTTCCTGCTGAGATAAATTAATCGGTATCATCGACGATTTGTTATAATTCACTTTTAGCCCAGTGAGACGAGCATAAAGATTAAGCAGGTCCTTAAAAACCAATAACTGAGCCGGTTCAGCAGGAAGAATGACTAAAGTGTCATCAGCATATTGCATAATAGGAAAGTCTCCACCAATTGGAATTGGCAATCTGAGTCTTCCTTCTCTAAGTGCCAGGTTTACAATACTTTGCAACAGATCCCCGCCCAACACATAAAGGATTGGGGACAAAGGATCCCCCTGCCTGACACCTCTTTTACAAACAAAAGGTTTACCTGGGACCCCATTCAAGAGAACCGATGAAGATCCAGAAGCAAGGATTTCCTTAACCCATTTGATTACTAAGGGGGGGAAACCCTTAAATCTCAAAATTTGCAGAATAGCAGAGTGCTCAATAGTATCAAAAGCTTTCTCAAAATCAATCTTGAAGATCACCGATCTCTGCTTAGATTGCTTACATTGGTGAATGTATTCAAAACACCAAGCCAAACAATCTTGAATAGTTCTTGATTTTATGAAACCATATTGATTAGCATGGATGCATCCAAAGATTTTGTCTTGAAAACGATTAGCCAGAATTTTGGTGATAAATTTCAAACATGTATTGGTCAGCGAAATAGGTCTGAAATCATTCACCGTCTCAGGAGAATTAATCTTTGGAATCAGAGTGATGAAAGATCCATTAATGCTCTCCAAAGAGATCTTAGCACTGTGAAAATCATTGCAAAGCTTGACAAAGTCCTCTTTTATTATACTCCAGCAATGTTTAATAAAAAGCCCTGTAAAACCATCTGGTCCAGGCGCACGGTCAGGTTTTAGGTGTTTTACAACACCCTCAATCTCTTCAACAGTGAAAGGATTAGCCAGAATCTCTAGGCCATCTACCACAGGCAGAAAAACAGACAAGTCAAAATCAGACATGGGTGGGCAGGAAACACCCATTCTGTTCTTAAAACAAGACCAGAAAGCAGCAGCTTTATCCATATGATCCACCAACAAATTCCCAGAAGTATCCGAGATGGATGGAATAGAATTTCTCCTAAATCTCTCAGTGGCTCTAGCATGAAAATATTTAGTATTCTCCCCAGAAAGCCTAGCCCAACGAATAGTACATCGTTGCTTCCAGTAATCAGATTGCAAAGCAAGCAAATTCTTGATATGCTTCTTTACTATAAGTCTAAAATTAAATTCAGGAACACTCAACTGCCGCAAATCCTCCAATTGGTCCAAAAACAAAATCACCTTACTACTCATATCAATAAGAATCTTTAACTGTGATAAATTCCTTCCCCAATCCTTCAAAGCATATCTGAGGTTTTTTAATTTAGCAGTGATTTTGGAGGTGATTGATTTGGCCAGGACAGGAGTATTCCAAATCTTAGTCACAAGGTCCATGAAACCAGGTTGCTTAACCCAATGATTTTCAAACCAAAAAATCTTTGCCTTTGGGATGTTGGTTCCAATTTTAACCATACAAGGCAAGTGGTCAGAGGTTATTTTAGACATGGGTAACACCATAGTATTAGGGAAGTCTAGTGTCCACTGGCATGAAGTAAAGAACCAATCCAATTGAACCAAAAGTGGATCACTCTGCATATTTGACCAAGTGAAATTCCTGCCCTTAACTGGCAGCTCCAATAAACCCAGATGGCTGATAACATCATTAAATATAAACATATCATTTAGATCAGCCCCCGGTTTATTTCGATTATCCAGTGATCTAATGAAATTAAAATCACCAAGGATCATCCAGTTCTGATGTATCGGGATGGAAAGGTTATATAACCAATTAACAAAATCATCTCTTTCCACCCCCTTGCAGGGACCATAAACATTCACCAAATTCCAAGAAGTAGAATTGTGAATAGAAGTGAATTTAATGTGAATGGCAGAGCGATGAACTTCTAACAACTCCCCACTGAAGATGGAACTGTTCCATAGCACAATTAATCCTCCAGAAGCTCCCACAGAGGGAGAGAAGGCAAATTGATCAAATCTTTTAGGGCAGAACGACCTAATAAAGGAATGATCAAAATCTTGGCATTTTGTCTCTTGTAAGCAGATGATAGAAGCCTGACTTTCCTCAATTTTATTATAAACTGTATCTCTTTTAGCTTTATCATTTAGTCCTCTCACATTCCAGTCAAAAACAATCCAATCCAAGACTAGATGGGCCTTATTATCCATGGAAAAAAATATAGTAAAGGAAATTGCTGATAATCATAAGATACCAGCACAGTAGATATCCAAAAGATAAAACCCATAGCGTAGTACATATGTCATGTAACATAACAAAATGTAACAGAAAGACCCAGCAACAACTCCAGGGACCAAACAGGCCCAAAAGAAATAAAGAAGGCCCACTAATCATCAGAACTAGATGGAGTGGTGGGCTTCTTTGGAGCAGCTTCAAGCTTCTCCACCGTTAATTCCGAATCTTCTATCTGGAGTATGTTTCCCGCCCTCCGCAGAACAGCAACAGGAGTGAAAGGAGGTACTCCCCCTGTAGAATCTTGAGGACGAGCAGACTTGGCCTTTTTCCTAGGTTCTGGCTTGTCTGATGCAGGCAAAACCCTGAACCCAGCATTCTTGGCAAGGCTACGCGTCACTCTACGCTCCTCAAGGACAAGTGGAGTAGACACCTTCCTGGTCCTCTTCTTGGTAACCGGCTGGGGAGTCGTTAGTTCAGTAGCAGGGCATGAATCCAGCAGCATAGGAACAGGAGCAGCAGAGGAAACTGGCAACTCAAAAGGCAGCAGAGATGACAGAAATTCAAATCTTCTGTCAAAAATAACCCGAGCTTTGTGCTCCAGGAAATATCTGGACCACTCCACCACAGGATCGGGTAACAGGACTTGAAGAATCTGCACTTCATTGTTCTGATCTGCACCAATTTCAGGGGGTGGTGGAACAAAAGGAACCATAGCTAGCTGGTTATGTTCCACTTGTTGCTGCATCTCCACAAATTGTTCCGGGCCCTCAGCTCGTGCAACATTCATGGAATCAATGGAAGCGCCAGAAAATTGAACAGATACAGAAGACTGTACCTGCTCAGGTTCCGGTTCCTGATCAACAGGCTCCTCCGGCGCAGCATTCTCTCCCTGCTCCTCATTGTTCCAGTCTCCCCAACCATCTTGCTGAGGTTCAGGCTGAGCCGGTGGAACCCAAGCATCTGGAATTGGGGCCTCAGGAGCACCAAAAGCTGGGTGTGGATTGTCCCCAGGAGGAAGAAGGTCTTCATCTCCCGGCATAGCATCAGCAGCATCACTGTCCAAAATAAAAACAGGGCAGGTCCAGGAAACAACGTGACCACCGTAACGCTGAACCTCCCTAATCACAAGCGAGCGGGGAATATCAGCACCGCTCCCATAAGTAACCTTGAGCAAGGTGCGAACAGGAGAAGCGTCCTCTCTCCACCAGGTCCGGAGCTTGCCAAATTTGGACACAAACTCCCTAAGAAACTCATCGGTGCGATAGTCCATGTGCAGATTCAGAATCATAATCCACCCAGTCCTTGAATAAGTTGTTGCTCTAACATTATCTCCTTCATCATGCCTAACGAAGGATAGCATCCTACCATCAGGAAAGATAAAAGGAGGAGAGTGTACCAAACAATCTCTGGCAACTTGATCCGCCATGCGGAACATGCCAACTCCCACAGCGCTCTCCGAGAAGGAGACAACTTGCAGATGTAATTCCTGGAAGATGTAATCGACGATTTGCTGCAGGATATCGTAGAGCTCTTCTACCGGTGGCTGCGGAACCAACTGAGCAATGGCCCAGGATTCATGGCGGCGAGGTGGAGCCGCAGAGGAGGTGATGAAGAGGCGAGCAGGCCGCTGCTCAGCTGCCCATACCTCCTCGACATGCATCCCCGCCGGGACGAACCTGGTCGGATCACAGGGGAAGTTCGCCATTGGAGGAGGTTGCGATTCGAGCGGCGAATCCGACGAGGGTTTTCCAGGAACAGTGGCAGGGGCAGGGGAAAGAGCTGAGGCAGGAGACTCCTCGGTTCCAATAGTCGGCGATTTAACTACCCAGCGCAGAGTTCCATTAATTCCCGGGCAGTTTCTGCGGATATGGCCCGAACGTGAACAAGACCAGCACCGTATCCGGCCCGTACACTCTTCCGTTGCATGTTTAGCTGAGAGGCAGTTAGAGCAAGGCCAAACATGGGCCGCCATTTTATCAATTAATTTTGCGAAGCCATCATCAACAGGCATAGAGGCCACGGTAGGGGTTACAGGAACAGGATCCGTAACAGACTTAGTAACAATAGAATCAGCATTAAAAGATCCAAACTTAATAGCAGGCAGTTCACGATCAATATCAGAACCAATTTTGTTAGGAATCCTGGGGGGAGCAGTTGGTGCACGAATAGCAGAAGGTTTTAATAAAGGTTTGTACCGTTTAGGTTTTACCTTCTTTTTCCTCGTGACAACAGTCCACTCATTAATCTGATCGTGGTTCCACTTTTTCCATTCAGCCATCCAATTTGGACCACCGAAACTCCAAAGATGAAAGAAGCACTTGAAGTGGAAGCAAGAAAACCATTTAATCTTCATAATATGAAATCCAACCTCCTTAGAAGCGACATCAAAAGAGAAAACCCGATCATGAAGACAGGTAACATTCAAAGATCCACAATACCCTCCAATCACCGCCTCAAGAGCCAAAGCAACAGTATTAACATCAATTTTGAAAGCAGCACGGCCAAAAGATACCACCATTTTGAAAGCGCCGAATTTTTTTAGAAGCGTGAACGTCCGATCCGAAGAGAATGCGGACTTCCTTAGCAAGAGCTAGACCTCTAGAGAAATCCAGGTCTAAGACTTTGGCTGCATGCACTAAACCCACCGCAGGATCAATGGGAGTCCGATCCAAAAGCGGCACCAAAGAGTCCACGTCCAGAATAGGAACAATGGCATTGTTATGATCCAGGAGAGACCCCTTTCGTGGAACCAGATGATCCTGAACCCTGGCACGATGACAAGCAAATTGGATCTCAGATCCAGGATGAATGCTTTCACGTACCTTGAGAAAACGTTGATCAAGCACAAAGCCCGCTTGATCTACAAGTTGGATCCGCTTGTCCTTCGGATCTAACAGAACAAAACCCACGTAAATGGGATTGAACCTGAGATCCACATCGGTGGAGAAGATCGCCAGGACAACTTCAAAGTTCATGAGGAAGACTAGAACAAATAATTTAAGAACAAATAATATCACATCATGAAGTAATTATTGATGTTTATGGGACAAATGCACATAGAACTCAGAATGGCAAAAATGCTCTCTCAACTGTGCATAAAGTTAGAAGATGGAGACTCAACATAAAAGTAAAAGAAAGACCCTTCGCAGAGGGAAGAAGCGATCACTCATGTGCTAGAGCTTTTATTTTACTAAGCAGAGGTAATTAAAAGTTTGACACTCCTCCCATCCATCTTTCACAAACCATGGCTAACCGAATCCTCGGGTGCCTGCCAACAACCACATACCGTGGAGGAGTGTCTATATTATGGGAGATGTATGCTAATGTCAATGAATGGTAAATAGAAAATATAGTACGTCACAAGCCAACTGGATTCACAAGAGCGGCTCCCATGGTGAAGGACGCAACTGGTGTAGAAGGTCATCCCTCTTTCTCTTTTGTTTACCCAATTATGCTTTGACTGATAAATCAGGGGCAAAAATAGTGAAGAGAATTTGTTTACATTAATTTGGGGCTGGGCACCCCGCTGCGAGCTCTTCTATCATTTGGATAAGCGGATGAAGCCACTAGTCCATGGTGTGAAATCCAATCAACAATTGAGATAAATATTCTCTATTTACGTCCTCATGAGCAAAAATAGGAACATAAAGCAGGAGTAATTTTGAAGGTTTTAAAGGTAACACATGAGCAATTTACTTGGAGTGGCAATTAAATACCACATGTAGGTAGGTATGGTGGACACAATGGGAAAAACTTTGGTTTAAGGGATTTTGGATGCATGAGTATAGCTCATACTCAGTACAGGTGGAGGCTAGCAAAAGACTCGGAGTGACAAATCAAGAGAGCATAAGAGTCATAATCATGCATAGCGACATAAGCATCATTAATTAAAACATAATCAGTATCACAAGTTCAAAAACTAAGTGGTCATGGAGGCTATTCGTGAATGGTTTGTAGTCATAAACATGGTGTGAGCATACGCCAAGTCAACCAAATAAAACATTCGAAAGAGAATACCATATATTGATGATTTACTATGACAAGAACAACTCATGAATCTTTCAATGGCATACTAAACACTCTCAGCTATGTGAGTCTATTCATGCTACTCAATAACCACAAGGCTTTAAAACTAAATTAACATTTATCATGACATGAAAAATTTCTAGCCACGGTCTATACAAGCTTCTACTAGCACTTTTAAAAAATTCTACTTCAAGCAGCAGTTTTCTTTCTCCCAACAAGCACCATACAAAACATGCTTTAACAAAAAATACTCTTTATGATACAGAAAGAAAACAAGAGAGTAATCACATAACACTACTAAAACTAACAGCTCTAATAAGAGATGCATGAAAAACAAGAGCTAAATAAATGCAGCAGCAAGACAGAGATTAAGAATACAAAGTATTCTTATGAAAAAGTGGAGCGTGTCACTCTCCAATAAAAGAATGTTGGGGTCCAACCAAGCTTATTGAAAAAGTAAAAACAAACTGAAAGCAAAAAAACAAAAACAAACTGAAAACAAAAATAAAAGACGCTCCAAGTAAAGCAGATAAGATGCGACCGAATAAAAATATAGTTTCACTAGAAGTGACCTGATAATTTGTTGATGAAGAAGAGGATGCCTTGGGCATCCCCAAGCTTAGACGCTTGAGTCTTCTTGGAATTTTCTGGGATGTACCACCGGGGCATCCCCAATCTTAGGCTTTTCACTCTTCTTGGTCACATCATATCATCCTCTTCTCTTGACCCTTGAAAACTTCCTTCACACCAAACTTCTCACAATCTTCATTATCAACGTTAGTGCAATTGAAATAATAAATTCACATGGTTCAGTTTCAACACAAGTCTAACACTTAAAAACACATTATCTACTCTCACAAATTCTTTTAAAACTCTTTTTCTCAAAAGAACACTAAACGAAAGAGATTAAGATGCAAATGCGATAAATGGCAGAAATCTGTCAAAACAGAACAACATGTAAAGATCGATTTTTTCAAAACATTTCTGTTTCTAAAATAAAAAAAGTGGTCAACTAAGAAAATTTGCGTATATAACTCAGGATTAAGCACAGAAAAACTCAGGTCATTTTGAATTTTCTGTTATTTTTTACGGAATTAACACTGGACAGCAGAAATCTGTCTCCTCTGCAGAAATACGAAATATAGGCTCAACTTTCCACTAGAGGCTTTACTTGGCTCAACAAAAACACAAAAGAAAAGATACAACAGGGTTGCTAAGAAAATAGACAACACCCAGATGCAAAGCACACCAAAGAAAACGAAATAAAACGGGTTGAAAACAGCGAAATAAAACGGGTTGTCTCCCGGTAGCGCTTTTCTTTAACGCCTTTCAGCTAGGCATAAAAGTGCAACTCAAGTATTTTCAAGTGAAGAAGCATTCAAATCAAGATTTGGCAATTCTTTAATAATGCATTTTATTTTATCTAAGCGAGTTTCAGAGGCTCCTGTCTTAGTACTTTTAGGCTTACAATCTTCATCAAATAAATTTTCAGGAACAATCCAATCAAAATTCATTTCTTGGGCTTCATGCAGTGCTACTAATTTAAAGGGGATTGGTATTTTATCCTCGTTTTCATTATTAGATTCAGTTTTTTCTAGAGCACCAACAATGTCTACACATGAGCCAAGCACATTAAAACGATCAAAGACTTTTCTACCTTCTACAGCAACATCTCCACATTCTTTAAGCATAGTTTCTAAGATGAAGTTTCTTTTCTCAACATCTTCAATGTTATTCAAGTTGAGGAACATATGTTGCGGTATGGGATGGAGGTTAAAAAAATATATCTTCTAGCATGTGGACTAAAGAAGTTGCAGCAGTCTCGTAATTGGGAGCAAGTTCTACTATGGATTTTTCCTCAAATTTATCATGCTTACTAACATGATCAAAGAATTCTTTGATACTGTTCTTTCCGAGTATAGAACCACTTCCTACCGGCAAATCTTTCAAGGTAAACTTAGGGAACAACATGTTGAAAAATAACAACGTAGAGACAAAAATAACAACTAGAATAAGAACTAATTTTTTTGTGTTTTTGATAAAGAGAAGCAAAACAAGACAAAAATAAAAACAAGACAATAAACAAAATAAAGAGGTTGAGAGTGAGAGACTCCCCTTACCAGAAGACTTCTTCCTCCCCGGCAAAGGTGCCATAAAATCCTTGATTGCAAACATTGATAGTGTGTTGGAAACCCCAAGAGGAGGGTGTGATGAGTAAGCGGCAAGAATTTCCCTCGGTTAAGAACCAAGGTTATCAATCCAGTACGAGGAAGAGGATCTCAGGAAGGTTGATGCCACTGACGGTGGTGCTGGCGCTTCACCAGTGTCAGCAACAACGTGGAACCTGCACACAACACAACCAAAATACTTTGTCCCAATGGTACAGTGAGGTTGTCAATCTCACCGGTCTTGCTGAAAACAAAGATTAGACGTATAGTGTGGAAAATGATGTATGCTTGCAGTAAGTAAAGAAAGCAGTAAATAGTTGTGGTTTGTTTAACAACGTGGAAAATGGACCGGGGTTCATAGGTTCACTAGTGGTGTTTCTCCATAAAAGATAGCATGCTGGGTGAACAAATTACAGCTGGGCAATTGACAAATAGAGGTTGCATCGTAGTGCACAATATAACATGATGATTACTATGATATTTAGTGCGAGCATTACAACAATATACATAGACCGACATCCATCTGCATCCATGACTAATAATCCACCCTCAGGTTATCATCCGAACCCCCTTAGGTATTAAGTTGCAAGCAACAGATAATTGCATTAAACAAAGTGTCTAATATAAGCAATGATTATGCACGCAGGCATTCTCACCGCTGTTTTCTCCCTAATGGCAACATCACATCCCCCCCCCCTTCACGTTTCTGTCACTCGAGCAAGGTGGTGAGGAGACATGAACCCACTACCAAGCATAAATACTCCCTCTTGGAGTCACTAGCAACTACTTGGCCAGAGTAACCACTAGCAACGGAAAGCATGCAAGATCACAAATATCATATGCAAATAAAGACTATAATCAACTTGGCATAAGGTCAATATTCATCGGATCCCAGCAAACACAGCATATAGAATTACATAAGATCAATCTTGATCATGATAGGCAGCTCACGAGATCTAAACATGGAGGCATATGAGGAGAAGACAACCATCTAGCTACAGCTACGAACCCGTAGTCCAAGGATGAACTACTCACGCATCACTCCGGAGGCAGGCATGGTGATGTAGAAGCCTCCGGTGATGATCTCCTCTCTGGCAGGGTGCCGGAGACAACTTCAGAACCCCCCCTGATCTAGGGTTGACGGTGACGGCGGTTGTGGAACTTTTCGGGGATTTTTTATCAGGTGCCTAGGGTTTTCCATCCGGGGGATTAAATTGGCGAAAGGGCAAAGGCGGTGGAGCTCTAGGGGCCCCACACCCATAGATGGCGCGGCCAAGGGGGAACCCGCACCACCCTATGGTGTGGCCCCCTGGTGCACGTCTTCGACTCCTCTTCGGTGTTCTGGATGCTTCCGGGGAAAATAGGCACTTCGGGCTTTGTGGGGTTCAATTCCAAGAATATTTTCAGAACAACTTTTCTGAAACCAAAAACAGCAGAAAACAGGGAACTGGCACTTGGCATCTTGTTAATAGGTTAGTCCCAGAAAATGTATAAAAATGCTATAAATAAGGGAGAAAAGAAGTAGCAATTGTCATAATATGATCATGGAGCATCCGAAATTATAGATACGTTGGAGACGTATCAGCTGTGTTCTTGACTATGTGTTCGCTGATACGCGACCTGACGATGCATCAACGACTGCAAAATGATCTAGTGGAGCATCTATGGAGGCGTAAGGGTGTCTCCAATGTAGAAATAAGGAGAGGCCTTAAGCAAAAAAAAGTGGTCTTAAGACCCTCCCTTATACATTGTGGGACTAGACCTTAAGCTTAAATTCTTAAGACCCACCCATACCACTATGGCCTTGCCATAAGAAATTTAATAAAGCAAAGTAATGCTTCTCTGGCCTACTTTACACTGTTTGTATTTTGAAATTGGTCAAAAAGTTCTGCTATGTGGGCTCCACCTTAAGGTCTAGTTGAACCTTGAACATTGTGAGCTTTTTAGTCTGCTATAACAAATGTTGTGTGTCCCAACTTATGACCTGAATTGAAATTAAACATTAGAGACTCCCTAAGGGCAACGCATAGTTTCATGTGTTTCATGTTTCTATTCAAAACTTGTTAAATTATGAACTTTCTTTGTTGAACTATTTGTTTTGTATTGGTTTATGTGGTGAACTATGTTCGAGAATGTATGTGGTGCTGAATTTTGTGCCGAAATGTGCCTTTTCGTGTCGGATTGTGCCGAATCATGCCCAAAAATACTGAATTCATGCCAAATCTTTCAAAATCCTTCGTCCGTCTGGAGGCGTCACGAGTGGACGACTCCAGGCAAAAAAAAACGCCGGCATCGTCCAAGCGCGACAACATTTTGACGCCAAAAACCGACTTGGGGTCGAAGGTGCTCTTGGAGCAACTCTAGCAGAGCCCTTATAACGCGAACCGAAAAAACGCTTTTCAGTTCGCGTTTTCCTGCTTCTACGGGTTGCGAATGGAGAGATGGTAGCAGAACCCATATAAACTGAACTGAAAATTCGATTTCATTCATAATGCGATGAACTCGCCGTAGTCGGTGACGAACATCTACGCGCGAATTTTGGCATACATCGAAATTTCATCGCCAACTACGGCACTACGGCGATCCTACACGACTACGGCGAGCCTAGCAACTACGGCGACCTCACTCCGCATCGGAGGTGAGGTCGATGCACACCTTGGTGTCGTCCTCGGCCACCTGCTTCCACTACGTGGTGCGCTCCCTGTGCGCCGCGTCCGCGGCGAGGCCCGCCTGGAGGAGCTTCGTGTACGCCCGGCGCAACTCCTCGAGCTGCTTCTCTTGCGCCGCCGTCTGGGCGCAGAGGAGCGCGACCATTGCGTCCACCTGTTCGTCGGGGACGAAGTCGTCCGGTGGGACGGTGGAGGCGAAGGCATGCGGGTCGTACCTCTGCGGAGGCTCCTCGCGGATGACGAGGGCGCCGCTGCTCGGGGGGCGCATCGAAGTGCGGCCTCTGTCGTCGGTGGAGCTCCCTTAGCCACCGTTGTAGCCCCCATCACCGCGCATTTGCCGGTCGTACTCCTCCATGGCGCGGTAGCGGAGCTTCTCCGGGATGGGCATCCCCGCGCGGATGAACCTCCAGGAACACCGCTTGCGGGCGCCGTCGGAACGGACGAGCCGTTTCCGCTAAGGGTCATTGCCGGCGCCGCGGTGGCCTCTCCCGGACCCGCCCGAGCTAGAGCTATGAGCCATTGTTGGTGGGGTTGCTTGATTTGTCGGCGATGCGGTTTTATTGCTAGCGGGAGTTTGGGAATTGCTATGGCGATTTGTCGTCGACGGCGGTGCTAGGTTTTCGGTCACGGACCGAAAACGGCGCGCGATGCCGAATAAGTAGGGGCTGGGAGGGGGGATTCGGGGGGCCGCTATCGCGTTTTCAGGCCGGACCGAGTTTTCGGGCTCTGCTACGGTCTCGGAACTAAACGCAACCCCTAAAACCGCCGAAATTTTTCATTTTCGGCCCTTTTAGGTGTACTGCTAGAGCTGCTCTTAGATACTCCCTCCGTTCCAAAATAGATGACTTCTATTTGTCCATATATGCATGCATCTAGACACTAAAATGTCTAGATACATGCATATATAGAAAAGTGGAAGTCATCTATTTTGGAACGGAGGTCCGTTCCAAATTAGATGACTCCCATATAGATGTATTTAGACATATTTTAGTACTAGATACATCTATTTAAGAGTCATCTAATATGGAACGGAGGGAGTATATATCTACTCCTACTCCTACTTTCCGGCCAGAGGTCCCACCTAGGTGAGCCCGGCCACGTATATATCTGGATGAATGAAACACCGTTAGAGAATATATCCTGTCGTCGAGATTCCGATCACTCGTGACCGAATGCCCACGGACCACGGCCCTGTCCACGCTACATATCCGAGCATGATTAACTGGCCGGGCACTGTACGTGCAGATGGATGCATGCCTCCTGCATCACATCAATGGAATGTCTACTGGTGGATGCGCCAGGAAGAAGACAAGATTAATCCATCGAGATCATCGGTGGCATATGCGTGGCTACCAGCTCCACGTACGATTCGACTCGCTAACGGTCCCTGATTGGAAACCATGAGCGTGCATGCATGCCACACACGTACGCGCAAATGATTTTTAGTTGCAACGCTTTCGGCGGTCTTACCGACTGTCGTCACGTACGCTTTTGGAGTAGTTAAGTTTAAGTCTTGGACGAGACAAAAACATAGAGGATCCGCTGGCTTCAAGCAGGGTTCACTACCCTGTGTTACCCGTTTTTCTTCCTTTCAGTCTACTTAACAGACGACGGTAAGACGCCATGCCCTTCCAGAAGCGCTAGCTGGAGCCTGGCCCTGCAACGCTTAGCGTCACAAGCAGATCACAAAATACTGTCTATATCTTGCAAATTAATCTGCTAGCTGCTGCTAGTAGTATATCTCTGGGTATCGTTTGGAGTAAATGCCAAATATTATTCCTTAGTTATTTATGCCTGTAGGTGTACTCTCTAGTGCAAGTCACAGCAGATACACATATCCTTGGTCGAGAAGAAACCCCCGTTGACGACTTCAGCACGTTTCATGTTGGTCCCTTGAGTTATTAGTACGAGCTAGCTAGATTCGCAGGCAGCGCGTACGTAATCTTCAGTAAATCACAGTTTTGTTTCGGTTTTGATCAATGGTATGTCGCCACGCTGCATGAGATCGACCGTGTCTTCGTTCTGTGAAGCTGATCTCGGATGAGATCACGTCATGGCGCTCATCATTGCAACGGGTTTTGAGGAGACCTACGGACGGACTCAACACAAGGCTTTTTAAGTGGGCACGGCCGGGAGGAGAAGGTTGTAGCCTGGACGTTTCATTCCGTGCACGGGCGGGCCAGCGCTCCACGTCAGGCCACGCGAGTCGATGATGTGGACTAGTTTAATTCCACTCACACACCAACGCTCCCCAGAACCTCCACGTCAATCAGCAGCCGGGTCTAGGGCGCGTGGAGCAGCGGGGCCCGCGCCATGCTCCATCGCGCGTATTGGCTCGAGAGTAATTTTTTTTCCTTGGAGTCCAAGTAGAATGGAAAAAACAATTTGTGGATTGAGATGAGATGGAGATGGATGAGTAGATGCCACTTGGATGCGGCAATGCATGCATACATGCGTCTCTGTACCAGAAAAGAAAAGGGCAGCACTGAGCGTCCCCCGGGGATCGCGCGCCCCGATCCTCCGGGTGGAGAGCCGTCCGATCGAGCCTCCCTGTCCATCTAATCCAGCTGCGAGCTGCATGCTCTTTCGCGCATAAAAGCACAAACGCAACATCACTTTCCCATCCCACGTGGGTGGGCCCGTCTCCCAAGCCACGCCACACGGTTTCTTCTCCGCGTGGTTGCTCGAAAAGCCTTGCAGGATCGTCGGGTCACCTAGAAACTCCGGCGAAACTCCGGTGAGGTGTCCCCCGCCGGTTGTCGAAGCACCGAGGAAGTTCTGGCATCACAGAGCTCCCCAGGGTACTCGTAGCATCACCGCTTTCACATAATAGCACACCCACGCTTCTATGGGAGCACCACGGCCCTCCATTGGAAGCACCCTACACCTAGCACTCGTAGCAACGCGCCACCACGATGAGAGCAACGCCGCCGTTCCATTGCAGCACCGCGCCACCGCGACGGGAGCAACGCCACCGTGCCATTAGAGCACCGCGCCGCCGCCACGGGAGCAACGCCACCATGCCGATGTAGCAACGCCGCCGTGCCATTGTAGCACCGCGCCGCCGCGACGGGAGCAACGCCGCCATGCTGATGTAGCACCACGCCGCCGCCACAGGAGCAACGCTGCCGTGCTATTAGAGCACCACGCCGCCGCCATAAGAGCAACACCGCCGTGCCATTGTAGCACCGCGCTACCGTGACGGGAGCAACGCCGCCGTGCCGATGTAGCACCGCGCCGCCGCCATGGGAGCAACGCCACCGTTCCGGTGTAGCAACGCCGTCGTGCCATTGTAGCACCGCGCCACCACGACGGGAGCAATGCCGCCATGCTGATGTAGCACCGCACCACCGCCACAGGAGCACCGTTGCCATGCTATTAGAGCACCGCGCCGCCTCCACGGTAGCACCGCGCCGCCTCCACGGGAGCACCACGCCACCTGCCTGGCAGAAGCAACAGTCGTACCAAGGCAGCACCCCGCCCATGGCCGTCTATTGTTTGCAGCACCGTCGAGTGACCTCACCGGAGTGGCTCAAGGGGCGCCGAATGAAGGGCATGCTGGCCAGGAAGCTCGGCGAGCTCCGGGAGATCCGCCGCCGCGCACTCATCGTGTCTGCCGCCGCCACGGAAGAGGAGGACAACGGCGAGGAGTGCGGCGATGGGAGGGGTGTTGAGCGCGCGTTGCCGCAAACGTGGCGAGCGGGCATGGCGGGGTGGAGGCGGAGCTTGCCGATGGGATGGAGTAGCACGGGTACAGGAAAAAGGGAAGAGGTGTGGTCGCTGTTTGTGAGTTGAATCATGTGAAAGAGAAGGGAAAGAGATAAGGCTCGTGGTGTCGTGGTGGGGCCTCAACCACCGCTGTCTCCCAGGTTCCCTACGTCGAAGGGACACATGTGAAAGCAACCGATGCGGGGGTTGAAACGATGCGATCCCCCGGACGATTCCCATCATTTTCCAAAAGAAAATGGTGATGAAATGTAGTGTACACACGGGATAGGGATGTGCGGATATGTGTATTTGATCCGGAGCCCTCCTACGTCACTCCAAAATAGTACATGGCGAGTAGTCAAGGAAAGCAAAGAATGTCGTTACATATCCACCTCTATGTTTTTTTGAGAAATTCATCGATATCTTTTCACATATCTGTTATTTTATGGTGATCCAAATTCATATGAAGATAAAGGAAAATTCGGCCTCCGCTACGCGGAGGCCCGTCGCCGGAGGCTTAGGCCCGTCACCAAACCCATGCCCTTATGGTGGCGGCTTCTGTTCCACATGCCCTTATGGTGGCCGGAGGCTTAGGCCCGTCACCAAACCCATGCCCTGGCTTTCATGGAACCAACTTCAGCATTCTCCACATGGCTTATTACTACCCAATCTTAACAGGATGAGCCATCCATATCCAGATCTACTTGCTAATCAGGACCACTTACACTTCCCACATTAATTAGTTCCTCCTTTGGGGAAGAACGTGGGGACAGAGCAATAGTAAGTATGTGGTCGAGTGTACCCCAAATCCATCTAGCAGTACCGAATTGCATGCCCAACTAGGGCATGTCACACGTTTAAGTACTGCTCTTCTTTTTCGAGAATTGTTTAAGTACTGCTCTGATCTTTCGATTAGCAAACTTGCGGCAAGTTAATCACGTTTGGTACGCATTGGCTGGACAGATTAGCCGGTGTCTGTTCTCATTGGGAGAGGAGAAACCTAGTCCAGTGACATTTTTATCCATGGTTTGATCAGTACCAGTAGACCATGGCGACGACGGCCGGTTTGAGTCCTCACGTCACTTTGTCAAACATGAGCTGCCCATGTGGGCGACGGTGAAAGAAATTGACCGGCGCCTCAACACAGAGAGGAAAAACTCAAGAGACCCAAGAAAAGAAGTAGCGGCAGCTCCTGTGAAGTTCCGAACTGATCTGATATTTTGCAGAGCAAAGTAACGGCGGCCACAAGCATCTCCACGCGTGTCAATTGACTGTTCGACCAAGCTTTCCTTGGCGTCGAACGTTCCGATCCACAGGCCAGCCAACCGTACGTCAGTTTCCAACACGACCTGAAATGACTAGATCCGTTGCATGTTTCTTTCCGATCCAGCCACGTGGGTCGATCAACGATCGTACTGCTACTGCTACTGCTAGTCCTAGTCCTATCCTAACGAACAGGGCCAGGTGCAGGGAATCTGCTGATGGCTCACATCCGGAGATGCTGCCGCCGGCGTGCCACGTGTGAAGTTGAGTGTGCCGCTCGAGCACTCCATGATGGATGGATGGCTCCTCCTCCTGCCTCTCCCGCCGGCGAACAAGTGGCGCACGCACCGATAAACATCGCCGAGAAGCTTGCGAGCGCATCCTTTCGAGAGTTTCAGAAGCAACAAGCAAGGGTTTGGTTTTTAGCTAACTTTTATTCCTATGGAAGGTGTGGTGTCTTGCCATAAACCATGCATAGATGTGGGATTAACGCGTGCGTGAATTTTCGCGAGTTGGCTCTTTTTCGGTTTGCTATTTTCGTGCCATAGAAGGTGTGGTGTCTAGCCTAGTTCTAGGCATCGTTTTTTAGCCTGATACATACGGCTCTGTGTGATTTAATGGTGGATCGCTTTCGATGGGGCAGTGTGCGTCTTGGTCGACAAGTTTAAGATTGGATGTGTCATGATTGACCTGTCGCACGCGATGGCTGCGTGACTGCGTAGCGGAGCGAGGTGCTCAGCGTAGGCAATCGACGCGCGGCGATTTGCTAATCCCTTGACCTCGCCTCGCCTCAGAGCATCCCGAAATGGCCAAACGCTGCTGTCCCGTTGGCCCCATCGAGAGTATAAACTTCCAGAATATCCTAAAGAATATCCTAACAGGAACGAACACTGAATGAAGTAAAGAAACTCGCGGAAAGATTATGTTTATAAAGTTATTATTATCGAGCACAAGCAGAACCCTGTTTGCTGCAGCCTGCGCCGTCAAGATCGTGAAGCACGAAAATAGCACGAGAACCTGCGAGCCGTCAAGATCGTGAAGCACGAAAATAGCAACGAGAACTCACGAAAAATCTGCGTCCCAGTCAATCCGCGTTGTGTGTGGCGGAGCCAGATCTATCCGCGTCGGGCTCTAATTTCTCGTTGGCCGTGGCGGTGTAAATGGTCACTTTCTAGTCGGCGGCGACGGAAAGGTACAGGTTGAGAAGTGAATCAGCAACGCCGTGGCTCAAATAACGCACCGCACCGAGCCTGTATACCGGGAGTTTTAGCCTTTTCTAATTTTTTCAGTTATACTGCTAGAGGTAGAAACTGAACAATTTTGAACTCCATGTGGAAGTAATAGATGGTGGTAGGATTGATTGCATCCGAGATGTAAAGAACACGCGGAACACTTGCTCTATTTTATGCGGAGTAAAGACTGCGAAAAGGTGACAGGAGTAACAATTGTTGTACAAATGTAAAATAGCTAAATGCAAAAAGGAGAGGGCTAAGATTGATCGGTGCAGACAATATACCAAATCATGTAGGAGCACACAGAGCAATGCAGACGCACAACACCCCCATGGACAGAGCAACTCGGGAAAAAGAATGCAGCGCGCGACTTGTCAAAAAGATTGGCATTCCAGCAAGGAAGTGCAGACAATATACAGGTTATCCACAGAGCTGTCCATAGCTTTTGACAGGAATCTTTCCATGAGCATAACTACCAAAATTAATCGCTGCGCTACAACAACAGCCAAAAGATGAGATTACATGCAATGTCCTTATTGGTGGGAGAGAAAAATGGGAAATGAATCTTGCATCGAAATCTTGCCAAAGAATCTGCACAATGGGGCTGTTCCGTTCGCATCACCCTTACCTGCAACATAAATCTAAGAATGCCGAAATTGGTGAATCAATCCTGTTCAATGCCATGAACAGATGGTGCTACATCTACTCAACCCTGTCAACAATGGCAGCCAATGGCTGCACCTCCCCCTGTTCAACAGCTGCATGTGTTCGTTTTGCTAGTGTGCACAGTACAGCTCTTGGGGGCTACAGGCATCCACTCAAACAGAGACAAGTTCTATGGAGGCCAGTGGATGTCGCGATCTTTTGTCGGTTGTTCTGATTTCAGGTTAAAGTGTGCTACGGATTTACATTGCACTCATCCATGAATCGATCATCTCGAGTGAGAAACCTCCTCCAGTACTTCTTGTAGTCCGGTATGCCTAACTCAAGCCAAGGTTTCATATTGCCATTGTAGTGCAACGATGCAGAATTCCGTGCGGCTTCTGGGTCGATTCCATAATCATATCCAAGTCCAGACAGAGTCAGCCTCTTGTCAAGGGGGTAGATGAGATGCTGGAAAGACAACAAGCTTAAAGAAAAGGCGGCTTCTCGCAGAGATAGCTCGTCCTTTTTCTTGACCTGCAACACAACAAAGAGTTGGAATAAATATGTGCAGTGCCATAACCATATGAAGCATCACGCAACAAAGAATCAGTTATTATTCAGAGTGAGTCTGGAAGTAGTACAAAGATAGCTAAACTCGTGCAAACGTCCAGTTACAAATTCAATGCAGCATACTACCTATTTCATGCAAGTAAATCATAATAAACCTGTAGTTCACGCCACATACACACTGACCAAATGGTCTTCCAGACCTCCTATGTGCGAGCTCAGTTTTCATATACTGTAGCATGAAATTACTGGAGAAGAATTATACCAACCTGTTTAAGGAGCAACAGGTAATTCTCTGTCACTTTATGCTTCCTCCACTTGTCCAAATTAATCACGTTCACCCCAGACATCCATGCACATGATTTAGGATCATACTTTGTCTTACCCAGGAGAGTCCTCACTTGACCCAGTCTTACACCACAAAATTCGACAGCACCATTTACCTTGTCCCCCATATCAAGATTCCACAAGAACGACAGATCACGTTGAATAACAACATCATCATCCAATACAACCACCTTCTTTAGATCCTTGAATATTTCTGGAATAAAGAAATGAGAATGACTGAACAACGACAAGTATTCCATTCTTGTCTGCTCAGTGAGCCGCTCGGTACTCCTGATGAGAACACGAAACTCCTCAGACAAATACAGCTCTCGCGTACTTAAATTTGGTAGCTTCTCTAAAATCATTTCTTCATAGTTTACAACATGGACAGCTGCCTTTTTGTATGAATTTCTGGCAAACCAGTATTTCATGCCATAGAAATTTTGAGCATCAGTTAGAATATGAAAAACATTGTTTCCTGGATCCTACAGGAAGACCAATAAGAACATCAGCAAAGCCCATATCAGAAGATAACGGCAAATTAATCATCATAAACATCACCACATACCTTAGAACTGATAACTGTTGAGTTGATGACAACAGAAGCTGCAAGGACATTCTTAGATAGTATAACATAGTGCCGATGGTTTGGGGTATCAAAATTGCGAGCCAGAGAAACATCTGAATCCAGTGAAGGGGATTTGAAATATTCCAATGTCAACCTCATAGACAAACAGTGGTGAGTTTTAGGCAATGTCAGAGCACCAAGATTGTAGAGGAATGCACTCTGCTTCGTATGAAAATGAGCCTCATCATCAGTCATATCAAGTATCTGCCCAAGCTTCCTGACAACATTGTGGCATTCAACAGTGCAAGATTTCGCTCTCGCTAGCGTGTGCTCCATCTGCTCTATCTTCGTATTGATACTGAAATAATAGCACAACTATCGTTTGAATTCTCAAATTGGTCACTTATATATTGATGACTGGTGAACTAGTGTACACATTTTTCAAATAAATGCACAAAACACTAAAGTATATCAAAATAATCTCTGCTAAGAAGCACCAAAAATTACTCCATTTCAAAATATATGGCAAATTTTGACTGTCCACAGTAAAATTTTGATCAACAGTTAGTCGAATAATATGTGGTTTCGGTCACACAAGATAGGACACCATTAGATTCGCATTGAAAGTAACTTTGATGTGATTTTGTAACTATTAACAAAATATTGTATGAGCAATTTACGATCAAAGCTCAAATTCGGACAGGCAACTATGCCTTATACTTTCAAACAGAGAGATTTCATTTAAGTCTGATGGTACCCGTAACCTAGTCATCATAAACTAATATTTAAGATTAACAAATGAAATGAATTAAGGAAGCACCAGAAGTTTTAATCATTAAAATTTAATTCTTACAAGGATGGTAGATCAGCGTCAACAGCAGATGAACTAAGAACCCTCTCATGGTCTTGTATATTTTGCTTCATTTCCTGACTAAGTACCTCCTGTCCTTGAAGTTTTGCAATGCTTGGATAGTATGAGCGGGCCACAAACAGTTGGTCTTTTAGCCTTTTCACTGTCGAATCCTTCATAATTACTTTATGCTCTGAGGACCAGAGGCAGTAGCTCCCAAATTCAAGCTGACAAGCCTTTGCATTTTCTACTTCATCCTGAAAGCAACGCATATGTGTTATAGCATATCGCTGGACTTTAGTTGATGCAAAGGTCAGGGGAATGATAAGAACAGTGACTGGGAAGGTACTATCCTTTTGAAGTACAAGCAGCATTGTCCTAATATTAGCTTAGGTAAGTACACCATTACACCAGACCAACTAAATGGGGAGCAATCATTTGAAAATAATGTGTTGTGTACTTAAGATCTTACAAGTGATTGAGCCAACAATCTAATATCTGGGAATTCTACTTGCTGCTACTACTGCAGAACCCCAGAATTTTATGACTGAGCATGCCTAAATATAATCATAATTTGATCTAGGTTCTGAAAAATAAATTATAACTTGGAATGCAGAAGGCTTACACTTGTTTTTTTAGTTGACTGCTTCACAACCTTCGGTGGTTCAGTTCTTGGTACGGGAAGAACTGTGTACATTGTCAATTATGAAGTCAGATGTAAAGACATGCTAAACAAACAACTGCACCATACAGGACCAAAGACCAATACAGAAAGAGTGCAATCTACAAATAGCCTTCTTGCAAAAATAAACTATAAGCTGCTTAGCCAAAGGAAGGGAGGTTGATTGGAAAACATCAGCAAGGATTTCTTTGGAAATAATTGGGTAATCGTCTGTAAAGTAGATTGGGAAATTCGAGGGAAACAAGAGGGAGAGACGGAAGAAAAACCGAATAGCACATGCACATCTTAAGGCATATCAGATTATCAGAAAGTGGAAGACCTAAAGGGCACTAGGTCAAATCATGACACACAATATTTTCATGATACTACTACCTGCCTCAAGTAGCCTGCAAACACCAGTTTTTGCTCATAATAAGTATATACTCCCTCCGTCCCAAATTAATTGTCATAGATTTGTCAAAATGTGGATGTATCTAGACATATTTTAGTGTATGGATACATCCATATTTTGACAAATCCATGACATTTAATTTGGGACGGAGGGAGTACAAGATTTCTCCACAATTTGAATAGCTCATACTTACATAACATGAATTATTTTCTAGCATTAGCAGAAATTTCATGCCCATCTCAAAGGCTTAGGAAAAACACTGAAATCAACTAGGTAATAATTTTGTTCTTTTACGATGTGGTACCTTTTGGTTTATCACTAGCACCGGAAGACTGGTTCACAATTTGCTTAGGCTGCTGCAGCACTCCAGTGCTGCCATTGGAAATCTTCTTCTCCTGCGAAAAGGAAAACACGTGTGATGCGCTATTACTGATTGCAAATTTGACAAGTCTTGAATTGCTCTACCGCGTGGATATTTTTTTCTTTCATACTTCATAAACACGAATTTGGTTGTAAATCAAGTATATCCCCCCTCTAGTGCTGAACTGTGATAAGCAGAGAACAGTATCTATCTACAGAAAGCTTACGCGCAATATGATAAACACTACACACAAAAATCACTGCCCGTCGCATGATCAGCCACTCCATTAAGTGTCATCAAATGATTAATTAAGGGTAGAACCGTGACATGAAGGAGCACAACAAGTGATGACGACTAGACATCACGAACCCCCAATACAAACAAGGTGACATCAAGGACGGAACCGTACAAAACTACAAAACGATCGACATCACGGGTAAAAGGAGTAGGATCACAGCACAGCAAACCTGGCTGAATCCATGGATAGGGACAGCGCCACCACCGCCTTTACTCTGCTCCACGTGAACTAACGAAGGCACAAATACCTCCTAAAAATCCAAACAAACAAAAAATCAGCACCAATCACTCAGCCAGTCCTAATCCGCCGATATCAGAAACGGGCATGGATGAGAGAATTAGATGCGGGAGCAAACAGTACCACACCTGTCGGCGCCGCTCATCCGTGGTCACGTAGCCTGCATCGCGAACCCGGTCAGAGAAGCAGAGGGAGGCGGTTAATAATAATTCAGAAAAAACAAAACACGGAGCAATCGGGCAGAAGGAGCCGCCCAGATCCACCGGAGGCGCGCATCCGCATTCGCTGAACCCCAATCGGAGCGAAGGCGGAGGGGGGTGGGTGGCTAGCGGGGCGTACCGGAGGGGGCGCGGTCGAAGATGAAGGCGAGGGGCACGAGCAGGGAGCAGAGGACGAGCGCCAGCAGCGCCACGCGCGGGCCCCTCCGCCTCTGCGACGGCGTCGGCTTCATCGGCTCCTCCGACTCCTCCGGTTCCCAGCGCCGCCTCTGCTGATCATCGCACTGGGGGGCGAGAGGAGGAGGAGGATGCGTGGTCGGTGCAGGCGACCGGAGGGTGGAGAGGAAGGCTTGGGACTCGACGGCGCGGTTGCGGGGTCGGGATTTGATCGGTGCGGCGTGGGGGGTTGCGCTGCGCCAAGGGAAGGGAGCGGAGCGAGTCGGGGACGAGGAACTGAAGCGTGAGTGTGGCGTCGGTGGGCCGTGCGTGCGTGCCGCACATGGGCCTCGTGCCAGCGTGTGTGCGGAAGTGTCCTCGCTCGTGGGCGCCAGCCGCCAGGTCGTTTCCAGCAACTTGCCATTTCCAAACAGCAACCAATCATCAGGAAATTCAATCGAAGACTATGTAGAACGGACCCATGCCGGGGACAGTTTATTTGCCCCCCTTTGAACGCCCAACTCTGTCGCTTTGTTGATTTCATAGAAATATATAGTGTAAAAAGAATATTTAGAACGCGGTAATTGTAAAAAAAAAAAACTCAAGGAGAAGATACTGATAAATAGGAGCTCACATTTGAGTATACAAGGACTCGAACTCGACCCAACTACGTATATATACAAGCTGATCGTCCCATACCCATAGGCAGGAAACCCTCAAAAATATTGGAATTGGGATGCAAAGCACCGTCGTCAAGGTTCCAAGTCAAAAAGCCATAACCAACACCCACGCCACGAACAAGACAAGGGTGGTGCACGGTGTCCCTTCAGCTGGTCACAGCACAAGGTAGCAGCCATTTCGCCTGTACAACACGAAGCTGCACTCCAGGCTCTCCAGCATCTCGGCGACGGATTCTCGCTTCGATCCGCTGAAGTGCTTGACTGCATCCTCCAGTGAAACCTGCAAACATTTGAGATGCTCAGTGCGAGGAACGAACAACAGAGGGTTCGAGAATAGCTTCTTCAATGTCTTTACCCCGTTGCGGCTGGCAGCAAGTTCAAGTATAGCTTCTTCGTGGCGACAACGGGGGCAGTAGATTCAGTCTCCTGCTCGTCTGTCTTTTGCCGTTTCTTCAACGGCTCGTCAGCAGAGACCGGTGCTCCATCGGTGTGGGGTCTCTTTGTTGAGGCAGTAGATTCAGTCTCCTGCTCGTGTGTCTTTTGCAGTTTCTTCAACGGCTCGTCAGCAGAAACCGGTGCTCCATCGGTGTGGGATCTCTTTGTTGGGGCAGTAGATTCAGTCTCCTGCTCGTCTGTCTTTTGCCGTTTCTTCAACGGCTCGTCAGCAGAGACCGGTGCTCCATCGGTGTGGGATCTCTTTGTTGTCGAAGGGGTTGCATCCCAGGCACCTGCCACGATGACACTGTCTCCCTGATTGCCGTTCTCGACAGCTTCACACTCATGGGAACGGGATTTTGGAGACTCGGCTGTTCTGGCCGCGCCATCAGGAACGTTACCAAACGCTTTCTCCGACATTCCAAGATCATCAATTGTAAGGTATGTCTTGATTATGTCGTACGTTACCTGCAATTTTCATGTAGCATTTTGCCAAGCAGATTAGCACTTGATGAATGGTTTGGATGAACACATAGTGAGCATGGCAGTGGACAGCAGAAATGGTTCCTACGTTTGCTGGAGCAATAATCTACATATAGTCGCAAACGCAAATGGGGCATAACGATAGATAGAGGTAAGAAGAATTACATTTTCTGGAACCTCATCTTTTATTGGCTTCATCTTCTCGCGTGATCCAACCTTTGCAATGGCAGCACGGATCTGTGAAGCTATCTCATGTGTTAGGCCTGTCTCCTCGCAGAACCTACTCCAGTTCATCTCGCATCCATTCCGAGCAGCATCAAGTATGTATGTAACAACCGTTTGCTCTTTTATCGGCACTGTCCTGCGATAATGCTATAATACACTACCATGTCAGGTTCGAACTTCCATTTAAGGTCACTGCAAAACTAAAACGAAAAACAACTCACCGCAATTTTCTTGAACGAGTACTCCTTATTCTGCCATAGATCCCACGAAGTAAATCTGCAATCACTTAATTTTGGAGCATTGTTGTTGTTTACAGGCTTAGAAACGGACACCATTTCCTCTACTCCTGATGAATCATCCAATGGAAGATTCAACTCTTTTGATAGTTGTGTAATAGTTTGGAGAAAACCGCGACTGTAACGCGCGATGAAGTGCTGGAAACAACAGGTTAGGTGTGATGTGAGTACAAGAGAAAAAAAAATATGATAGAAATTTATTGTATTTTAATTTATTTATTTCGAGAAAAATTATATTGTATTTATAACTGGACACTGCAGGAGTGCATAACATTTTTGTTAAGACATGCAATTGCTAAGTATCATTACTAAGTGATACCTGGTTAACACCATCAATATTAGCCAGTCTAGCTCCAGTAGAAGGCCTAATCTTTGCAAAGTGTCTTAGGGTCTGATCACCACATATGGCATATCTGAAAGAATGGGATTAGAGAGGTTCAATTCAATGGTTGTTCCAGTACCTAAACAGCCTAGAAGCCAAAAACTGTCATTAACATTCAACATTTAACTCACGGAGCAGTTCCAATATCCCGAGCAAGTTTCGTCCTGACGTTCAACAGCATTTGGTAGAGTTTCAGTTCCTCCTGAAAGAAATGTTTAAGTGACACAAAAACAAGACCACAAATAATTTCAACTACAAGGGAACCAAAACAGCATGGTCTGAACGAGAAGTGAGCTTACCTCAGATATCTTTTCAGATTCTACATTGGTCGAAGGATTTAAGCCCCCTTCTTTATGCTGTGAACTACCATGCTCCTCTTGCTCAATCATCTCTGCGGTTGGCTGCAAAAACAGTGGTGTTCCACCATCCGAGAGAAACTTGACCCCTTTTGGACTAACACTGAAGATAGAGATGCAGAGTTACTATGGATATTTCTTGAAGTCAGCACAATGGAGAAGTACTACTGTACTAGCGAAAAAGAATCGGGTGCATCACTAGCATAAACCAGAGAAAAATAAGCAGGCAAGCACCTGACCAATCTAAATCTGTCAGTCGCGGTCTCCTGCAAGTAACCTGCACAGAATAAAATGAAGGAAATAAATAAGAGAAGCAATAAAAATGATGCCAGAAAGATGTGTTCGCTCAGTGTATCTAATAACAGAGTAACAAATATCTACCACTTGAAGTGTAAAATGTCTAGCTGACATGTTACAAGATGATGATAACCCCGCAAGTGATTAAATTTGGTAATTTACTACCACACATTTAGCAATGGAGTCATACATCGCAATGATTTTTCTTCAGTGGGACATAGGGCCGACCAAAACTGTGATATTGTAAGAAGCTTTTCAAAATACTATTTTGTTCTCTTGGAAAAAACAAGACAATGATTATTTTTCTGTATAATTGGGAACACAGCTACAATATTGTAAATAAGCTACAGTCTTATTATGTTTTCTCGATAATGAAGAAAAACATGTACGAGATAAAGTTCACCAACGGAACATGTAGTTTTTATAGGAATGCCTTGCTTTAGCTAACAAGTGAAAGCTGGTTGAGTATATAGACTCCATAATGGTACCATGTGCTATAAGCAGACCACCAAGCGCTTTCCACCAATTTGGTGGATAGTCTTTTCCCATCGCATGCATTGGAAGTTTATCATAATTCTTGTCAAGTAGCTTTTTGACCTACAAAAATGAGAAGGCACTTGTTATCTGTCATCTTTCTTCTAACAAATGTGAAAAGTGTCATGTAAAACAATACACACGCCAAACCGTTCATCAAAGATATGTTGCAAATTCCTTAAAATATTTACTAGCGATGATCATGCTGCATATGGTTGCTCCCAACTGTCAGCACATAGACTATCTACTCCAATCAAGTAAAATAGCAACAGCCAATGATGTGCCAAACTAAGGAATGTCACAAACATCAATGAGAGAAACCTACTCGTGCTCCACGGAGAACATCAACTGGCATATTAAGGCCCCAGTTTCCTCCACAAGACTTGATGCAGGACAGTAACAAGAAAGATTCTTTTGACAAATCCCTCTCAGTCTTTGTCGTCGTGCAATTATCACAGTTACCTGAGGGTTAATGAAGATGTCATAAACCAATGTGTCACAGGATGCTAATGCTGTCAGTTAAGATAAGACTTGATGCAGCATGTGTCTATTGTGAAGATACGCGGTATGGGTATAGCAATACAACATTTTCCATGAACAAGGTATGGGGATACAGCTAGTATATATGTGTTTACAAGAAGAAAAATAAAGCATGCAGAGAGTATTTGAGGATAAGAAAATGATGATGGCAACAGCCACTCTTTGTTAGGTGGAGGACTGAAAATGGTAACAGTTGACCGGTAGTACTATGTGCGGAGGGAGCTTTTTAGGGTTTGCAGTGGCTTGGCTTGTGATGGGTTCTAGTTGAAGATGGTTGGCTTTGGTAATACAAGGATGTTTTGGCCATGTATTCAATGTGTGTACAGTAGTTTCTAACCTTCAACTAAAGGGCTCAGAATATAGTAGTGATTACCCACAAAGGAACTTTAATTTTGCCCCTCTTGCAAATGTGCAATATTTACAAATGAGTCAAATGTAAAATGTAAGCGTACCACAGTCAGTGGCATACTCTTCACCGAAGTACTGCAACAGGGACTTTCTGCGGCATGTACCAAGGAGGCAATATCTCTGCGCTGCCATGAAGGAATCCATGATGGCTTTCCTTTGCGTTGCCTGTTGATGAGTAAAAACTATAAACGATAAGGTAATGAAACAGGTAAACAGTACAAGGGAACCAAACTGCAGATGTGTATGTTTATCACTTACATTTGTTGCTTCAGAACAATAGAAGTCAGCTTTTGCAAAATCACTTCTTTGATAATATAGCCAGCAGAATGAAGGGAGACCATCTCTTCCACAACGCCCACTTTCCTGGTAGTACGATTCCAGGCTCTTAGGGCATCCATAGTGTATTACACATCTAACATCTGGCTTATCTATTCCCATACCAAATGCAATAGTTGCCACCATCACAAATACTTCATCTCTAACAAACGATCTGTAAAGGAGAACCATAATTTATCATCAATCACTATGTTGCCAAGCCATCATTTCTAAATATATATATATTATACTCATGGAAACTCACATGACAGGCCAACCTAATATTCCCTGTATCTGTGTAATTTGTTTTCTCGTTTAATTACTTGCATGATCTAAAGCATTACTAACAGAACAATATCTTGGCAAATGTTTCGTAGTGTCAGACCAAATCAAGCTCTCATGAGTTGTGAATCATAAGATTAATAAAATGGCTTGATCAGCCATATCTAACGAGACAACAGCAAAAATTACCAAACAGATAGAATGTTTAAAATGGGCACAAAATGGTACCCTGAGCATTGATCGATTCAGCCTACTGTAAGGAATTTGGGTTGTCCAAAACAAATCGAGAAGCAAAGAAGAGATAATGAACAGCCAAAGAAAAAAAGTTAACACGTGCATAAATGACAAACCTATGGGATTCCTCTCTAGCTTTGCTGCCCATTTTGCCGTGGTAAATGTTAGCTTTGATTCCAGCAGTAATCATTGCTTCATGTATCTGACAGAAAGTGGCATTTAATACATTAATAGATCAATCCCAAAGTAATCTAACAGAACCTGGTATATGTTAAAAGCAGCTTCTACGATATCAAAACTGGAGCCATATTACTCCAGAAGAGAACTTACAGGAACTTATAATTGCATGCTCTATAAGATCCATTGTCTCTACAGTACAGATCTCAACGTGTGTGCCTAGCGAAAATTTCAATAGAAATATATCTCAAACCTATTTTCAAGTTATACTATTCTTATCCAAAAATAAAGTCATACTGAGTCAGCGTGAACTAAATGTGTGCATAAAGAATTAAAAAAACATAGCTTACAAGCAGCAAATAAGGTGCTTGTGTACTGGTTTACTGAAATTATCAGAGGATGCAAATATAAAACGCTGGTAATTACAAACCTGTTCAGTGTCCCGGATGGTGGTACAGTAAATTATTGTTGAGCCACCGGTAGTACATGTCTTCGAGACATCTTTCACAAGTTCAATGATGAAGGACGTAGATCGGTTGCATGATTTCACGCCGTAGAAAAGGTTTGGGCGATCAAATGATCCGATTGCAACATGAGGATTGTGCAGTTTCAAGGAAGTGGCAATATCTCCACGTACCCTACAAAATCAAATTATAGTTATCATGGATTTGGTACAGAGAGAAAAAAGGATGTAGACACTGTAGAAAACAAATAAACAAGTAGGCAGTCATCACAAGTGAATAAACATATTTGTGGTGGTAACAGTTGTGATAATAATATGGATGTACGTACAACAAGCAGAGAAAGAACATTACCATTAAATATCGTCAAAAGCAGGATAGACAGGTAAAAGGAGAAAAGAATTGATCATACGTACCTTTCTGTGGCTGTTGCAGTTAAGGCAACAAAGGGAACACCAACAAGGTGGTCACGCAATGAATGCAGCTGCTTGTACTCCGGCCTGCATACAACAGAGAGAATTAGATTCAGTCAAAAAAAAGAACAGAGAAAAACAAAACAAAAAAAGAAACTAGAAATCATAAGTAATAGACTAACTGATCACAGAATTTGATTCTGGGGTTTAACGGTGGGAGCAACTGAGCGAGAATTGATAGGTCATACATATGAATTCACAGATTTTACATTTGTCATCAGTACACACGGGATTTTCAGACTGCGTGCATACATCATATCCAAAAATAAACTGAAAGTATAATTATCAGCTCTTTTAATGAAGAAACGATTCACATAATAGAATAACAAATGACCTGAAATCATGACCCCACTCCGATATGCAATGTGCTTCATCAATGGCCAACAAGCAAATTCCTTTAGCCTGCAAGTTGCTCCAAAACCTGGAAAGAAGGAAAACGGTAAATCAACAGATTGACCACTGTACCACCAAATTCTGCAAGGGACATAGGTAGCCACAAGGCAGTAATTTGCAGTTTTGTATATGTGTCTTCCTATTCTAGCCAAATAATTGACAATTCTAGTTTCATAAGTACTGCAAACGCCCTTAATCTGCTTTTGTATGACAGGATTTTGCACCTTGAAGGAAGTGCGATAGCTTTCTCAGGGGTCATGTACAGAACATCGTACAAGCCTTTTTCAGCCTCACTGCTAACAGAGCTATTCATTTGGGTGCTGCCAAGGTACTCAGATTTCACACCACGTTGTTGTAAACTCATGACCTGTTTTCAGTAAATGAAACCTATAAGGGACCTTTCTTGTAAAAGCAAATCCACAATGAGCAAAGCACTAAAAATGTTATATCATACCTGGTCTTGCATCAGTGACAGAAGAGGGCTTACAACAACAGTTGTCTTCTTTGCAACCAGTGGAGGGATTTGATAGCTGCAATGAAAAGAATTGTCGTGTGAAAAATATGTTTTCAATATACATAAGAGAACGTATTGAGTTATTGACATCAAATTTAAAACAGGAACATGTTTCTTTACTTCTAAAGAGCAACAGGGAGAGCTGCAAATGTTGAACACATTTTCACATCCATAAATAACAAATCAGCAAATTTAGCATTTTATATTTCATACTACCACAAGCACATTGCCTGATTTCAAGAAATAACCACTGCCTATCAATTTCTGAAAAACAAAGTAAATAAATGGTTATGTGCAATTAGCCATTAGTGGTTTCCACTGTACATCAGCATATAAATGAGGAAAATACCTTGCCCAAGAGTTCACTGTCAGACACATACAATAGACAAACTCGCAGTCGCCATAACCCATAACAGAACTGGGAATGCTTATACATGACTGCCCATTTTATCAAAGTTTCAAAATGTCACCAAAATCTGAAAGGACATGATTCCTAATCTCCAACCATCAACCAATTACACTAGTACAAATATAACGTTTTCTAATCATGTTCTGCAAAGCTCTCTTAACCTCTTACCGGTCTAACGAAATTCCGGTGGGATGTGGGTACCGCCCGACGAAGATGATTAAGAGCTTAATGTAGCTTACGCCTTACAGGCCCACCCCCACATTTACCACCAAGAATGACTACATCTTCTCCCAAAACCAGTATTACACATCAGACAGTCACAAAGATATAATAATACCATTCCAGCCAAATAAATTGCACAAACGCAAATGCCAAACACCCCCATGGGCCATGGGTACAATACAACACACTTATTGACCCAAATGCGGCATCCCAACCTAGATTCAGTAACTACAGTGCTCAATCTGCAGATCTGCCGACCTCCACACAAAATAAATACTAGACGGCAGCTAGCCGCCATCATCCACAACGACATCTCCTCACAAAACCCCAAATGAACGGGTGGAGTTTATTCTATTTACCACATGGACTTGCCACTGCCGGTGGCCATGACGACCAGGCAGTCCCGCCCTTCCAAGACCTTCTGTATGATCTCCCGCTGGTACGGCCGGAACCCCGTGTACCCGAAGTACCTCTGCGATCAGAAAAGACACCCGGAGATGAGATTAGCGCCCGCATGGGGCTTAGGGTTGAGGCGCCGCCTGGTGGCGCTAGGGTTTAGGGGCGGGCGAGGAAGGGGGTACCTTGAGAGCCGCCTCCATTGTGGGTACGGGGCTCCGAGAGGACGAGGGAGATTCGATTGGGGGTGGATTGGATTGGGTTGGGTGGCGTGGCCTGGCCTCGCGAGGAAGGAGGCGAAGGGGGGAGCTGGGGAGGGAGATGGAATGGAACGGTCAGGTGGTGGTGGGCGGGTGGAGGGAAAGGGTTTGGGTTTGCGGCGCTCTTTTTATCTGAGTTCCCGCCAACTCGATTTGTTCCCCTTTATTAGCAGGCCGTGTGCGGCCCATTAGTTGGCCCGTCTAGGGCTGGATGAAGTTTTCCTTGGCGATCAAAAAAAAACGGGTACGACTACTCCAGCTAGCTTGACATGTGGCGTGCGCAACCACTATATATCGCCTATTGCGAGTACTAACGAGGAGTCGCCCACTTAAATTCTAATTGGGCCGGCCCATTAGTGCTTCTAATAAACGGAAAAGAAGAAAATAAGATCCTCGAACCTCAAATCTTGGCGTCGGTAACAGGCGGTAGAGGCACTGGGCCACGGCGCATTTCTTGTACAGTTTTCGGTTTTAACTATTTTTATTGCAGTCTTTTTCTGTTTTTTTTTTCATTTTCTTTTATGTTTCTGTTTGTTTTTGTTCAGCGAAATTTTGTGCATAAATTTTCTTTGGCTTCAAACTGAAAAATGTTCAAACTTTAAAGGACAGGACCACGCCGCGGCGCCGCTATTTAGTCCTCCCGAGCGGCGGCCAGGTCCGTATAGCGAACTAGCGCATGTGCGCGCCAGCGCGCGAGAAAACTGTCCCACCCGCGCGGTCGAGTACGTATGAGCGAAATAGAGCGCGCGAGACAATGGGCCAAGAAAATGGGCCGCTAACTGGGCCACGACTTCGGCCCTATCTTTCCTTCACAAGCCCTAGCCTGTCAGCTATAAAAAACTACCTGCACATTCTTTCTTCGCAAGAAACCACGCCCCGTAGAATACGGGTCGCTGCCCGAGTTCGCCCAGCAAGGGCAAGACCACCATTACCATATCTGGAAACTTACTAGAATTCCAAAGAAAATTGATCTACAGCACAGGTATGAACTTTTCTACCCCCACCTCCCCCACACAGCACTTACTTTTATCAAGATCTCATGCTACTTTCAACAATGAGACCAACACATACCAAGATCTGATGCTAAACTACTTGTTCTAAATTGAAACCAACACTGATATGATCTACTTTTCAACACCATAATCTCATACCAACACTCTACTTTTTAACACTGAGCAAATGATTTCAAGGTTGCACAAAATCCAATGATCTGAATCAATAAACATATGTGATTTTCTCCTCCTATTAAAAACTAATTAGAGCATCAATGACGAATACTCATACCACAAAACTTGAACAATACAACCATGTTTTTAGATTATCCATGGATATAGCAGAACAAACATGACAAGGGTAGCACACACATATGAATATTGGCACAACAGCTAGTTCTCCAAAAACAGAGTAGACTAAAGGACAAAGAAACACAAACTAGCTAGTGAATTTTGACATATGGACTAGAAGACTATGCCTTGGTTTCCATTCTAGCTTGGTGTTCCAATTAATAAACAGAAAATCCTGCACCATTCTAGCTGATTCAAAGCCTGCTGCAAGAAGCAAAATGAAATAATTTTCATTAGTAACATGTTCCAAATACTATCTCAAAAAACTGCAGGTACAAACAAATGGATGATCATGAAGATTTACACCCTGATGGATCAAACAAAGGAAATTTCATGGTTTCCAACTTGGATACCCAAGGTAGACTTACCACAAATCCTACGACCTATCTACGATACTGGGTGTAAAAAACATATTATACCTACTACTACATATCATGTTTAAATCATGTTTCCTTACTGCAAAACTGTCAGGATAATTATTAGTAGATATCAGGTTTAATTCGTGCAACTGACAGGATAACTATTCCTAGACAACAAGTTTACATTGTGAAACTACCAGGAAAACTAGTGGTATATATCATGTTTACTTGATGCAAACTGACCGGATAATTGTTCCTATATATCATCTTTACCTGTTGCAACTACCAGGATAACTATTGGTGGATATCAGGTTAACTTAGTAGAACTGCAAAAAGGTTTCTAATAACCATGCTCATGTTCCTATTTTAATCATGATTATGAGTTCAATCCATTATTATAGCTACCAGGATGACTGAGAGGTGGATACCACCTTATTTATTCATAGTTATCAGGAGAAAAAAAAACATGTTGAACAATTTCTAATATGATTTTTCAAAAAGAAACATGACTTTCAGGAAATGTTCATGTCGAAGGTTATGAAGAAGATACAGTTTCAGCTACACATGGTCTTGTTGACATGGAAATGACGTTGGGAGAAACAAGTGTTCACACCCCTAGAACTGAAGCGGAAAACACAAATGATGCTGCAGCAGAAGCTATATCCACACCGCAACCCCCTGCCACACACATGAGATTTGACACATTGCCGGAGGCAGAGAAGCGCTATAGGAGGTATGCAAGGAGAAAAGGCTTCGACATACGATACGACTATAGAAAGCCATCTGAAGTTACTGGGGATATAATAAGAGCAGGAATACTTTGCACGAAGGGAGGAAAACCAGCAAAATTGAAAGAAGACACGCAAAACCCGAAATATGTTGTGCCGGGGAGAAGGAGAAACACACATCCACGCACTAACTGCCCGAGACACATGACACTGAAGTTTTGAGATGGAAGTTGGGTTGTCATTGACTTCAGCGACGACCACAACCTCCCCTTGATCAAAAAGTGGTCGTTGACAAGGTTCTTACGTGGACATAGAGACATACCGCAGGAAGACAAAGACTTCATCACTCTACTGCATTCATGCAACTTGGAGACAAGTAGACAGATGCAAATAATGAAAAGGCTATACAGTTCACTTGAAGGCCTAAGTTACACCTCAAAGGATATGGAAAACTTTAGATCAACCCTTCGTGCAGACAATAAGTGGACTGACATGCATGATACGCGAGCATACTTTGAGAAATGCAAAGAGACTGACCCCGATTTCTTCTACAAGTATAAGGTTGATGAGGAGGACATGGTCGTTAATCTGTATTGGGTCGATGGTGCAGCAAGAAAAGCATACAAAAAGTACAATGATTGTGTCTCCTTCTATACAACCTACATGACCAACACTTACAAAATACCGTGTGCTCCTTTCATTGGGATAAACAACCATGGGTAGTCGATTCAGTTTGGTGTTGCATTTGTGCGCAATGAGCTGACAGAGAACTTTATTTGGATTTTTTAGGCATTTCTAGAGGCAATGGATGGTCTAGCGCCACTAAACATAATAACAGATCAAGATTTTGCAATGAGAGGCGGGATCGACAAGGTTTTCCCTCATGCAAGCCATAGAAATTGTCGTTGTCATATTATTGGAAGAGCAACAGAAGAGATTGGGCCATTCCTTGCAAAGAATGAAGAAATTCGGCAAGCTTTCAACGACTGTATTAATAGGAGCTTGACAGGAGAAGAGTTTGAAACAAAATGGCAAGAAATGGTTGTCAATTATGGTGTTGCACACCATGAAAAATTAGCATCATTGTATGAGAAGAGGAAATATTGGGTTCGAACTTATTTCATGCACAACTTCTTTCCATTTCTGAAAACAACTCAACGCACCGAGGGGTTCAATGTTGTGCTCAAAAAGTATGTGAACCCTTTCAATTCAGTGCTAGAGTTTGTTAAGCAATATGCTGACATATAGGCTAAGATAATGAAAGCTCAAACTAAGGGGGAAGCAGACAGCGCACTGACCACGCCTTCAGAATTTTGCTATCACCCAATTGAGCATCAGGTATCAAAGGTTTACACAAGGAACATACATGTCCGCTTCCAGTTTGAAATGCAGAACATGTATTCGTACAACATAAGACAAACATGCGAGAAGACAATTCTGGCTGAATGCATTACAAAATATGTTCCAAACTACTACAATCGGGCTTACGAGGTTTATGCAGATCCTTCGGACGAACAATACAGATGCACATGTTGCAAATTTGAGAGAGATGGAATTGTGTGGTGCCACATTCTAAGGGTAAGAAAATTATGTAGTTATCAGGTTTATATTTCACTGCTACCAACTACATGCTTCATAGTTACCAGAATGATAATTCTTAAGTGTCATAATATTTGTGTGCATAGTTAACAGATTTATATTTCGTAGCTACCTAGTACATAGTTCATAGTTACCATAAATATTAATTCATAAGTACCAGAAAAATTGTGTGTGCACAATTGTCAGGTTTATAATTCAGAGTTACCTAGTATATACTTCATAAATACCATAATAAACTTCACAAAGTACCAGGATGGGTGTGTGCATAATTATCATGTTTATAACTCATGATACCCAGAATATGTGTGTGCGTACTATTGGCAATAGAATAGTTTCATAATGCACTGTTTGACTATTTTACACTGCATAATTACGAGATTAATAATTTCAAAAAAAATGCAAACTATGACACAGATTGGAATAACCAAGCTTCTAGATGCATACATCTTAAGAAGGTGGACATGGAGCGTTGAGGACGATTTGGTTGAAGAAACACCAGGCAAACCGTCTGTGATGCTGGAGGAATCAAGACAAATGATGAAAATTGCACTCTATTGTACCGAGTTTAAGTCACTAGCAATACAAGGGAACCAGACACAAGATGGCAGGAGGGTGTTGGACACCCATTTGAAGAGTATAAGGAAAGATTTGGCTGATCTAAAGAGAGAGAAGCTGAAAAGAGCTAAGAAATATGCTACTGTTGCTAAGGCTCATGCTACTACAAGTAGCCCACCTATAGCTCCGACTGGACCGCATCCAACGTCAAACACTACCACAAGAGCTCCTTAGAGACGAGCAAGCTCGGGACCTCAATCAGGAATCAAAAGGCCAAGAAGAAAAGCTGCAACTAAACCTACAACACAAAACAACGAGCCTGACACAACTGCTCCTGTCACGCAAGCAGATTCAGAAACATCGCAGGCTGCTACTCTACATGACCCTCGGACATCAAACACTAAAGGAGAAAAAAGAAGCAGGCTTTTTCAGGACCCTTTGAACATTAACAGAAAAAAAATCCGCACTTGCAAGCAATGTGGGTCAGAGAATCATGACTACAGAACATGCACGCAAAGGGGGGAGCTACCAGAAGCAAACAACACATAGATCAAATGATGAAAAGGAAGGAGAAAACAATGTGGTAGACATGTCTTAATTTATTCATATCAAAAAACAAAAATTGTATTCATATCACTTGTTGTGTAAAAACTTGTGAGATAGATATGTTTATTTACCTCAAATGGTATTCTCCAAACGCCACTTCCATTCAGTAGCTTGATTGAATTGTGTGTTTGCCCAATTGTATGGCATTATTTTCCTCATTTTATCTACGTCGTCTTTGCCGATAAGTGGGATGTGCTCTCCATCCCAATTCTCAATATTGTAGATCACATGGTATCCACAGTCATGGCTTGGGGGGAAAAGATTCAAGTTAGCCAAAAGTTTAAGTAGAAGAAACCAACCAGCCAAGAAGCAGGTAAAAATACCAAAATACAAATTTATAGCCACAATGTTGTTCCAACAGAGATACCAATCTTATAAGTAGTAACTATCAGATTTGGAAAAAGCAGTTACCAAAAAAATTCTACAGCTTTAGCCACCATTATATTTAAACACAATTAACAATTTAAAAACATATATGACCAACTAAGGATGAACTATTACACCAAAACAAAGTTACTTAATTAAAAGAAGATTTAAATACCATGAAACTCACTACTCATGTAATTTAGCTCTAGGCATGTTTGAACAGACATATCCAAAAACGAATGATTCTAGAACTTTGTTACAAAGACATAATTAACTTACTTTCCATGTTGTTCAGGGACATCGATTATCTTGAGATCATAATCATGGATTTGAATCTTGGAATATTGATAATAGGTTGCCCATAATTCCTTAATACTGTTCATAAGCGCAGTTGCATGCAAAACAAGCCTCAAGTTGCCTATACCGCGGAGAGAGTCAAGAGATTCAAATCTTTCAGCTTCAAAGTTCAAGCATAGGCTGTACGAGTGGTTCCCAAATTTCTTATTTCGTGCAATTTCATGTAAAACTGAAAAATGGATATCTGATAAGATAAAAAAAAAGTTATTAAAAATCAAGGCAGCCATATTGCATACAGATTAGTTTGTACAATGTATCTACCAGATAGAATTGAAGACACATATCAAGTTAATCAAAAGCAATTACCGGGTTTTCTCAATGAAACTATCAGAATAATTGAAATTTAAATAAAAACCTCACAACTATAAAAATAGGAAAAACACAAATTTCTTACTTGATTCATAATGCTGAGGGAATGTACTTCAGTCCTTTTGAAAGTAGGAACGACCAACGGCTTTGTAAATTGTCCATCCATCACATACTTGGTCAGCTAGTGTGACATGATCAACTTCCCCTTGATCGTGTTTGTCCTTTGGAGGTACTCAATGCCAACTTCCATGCAATAATTTGACAATTCACCCCTGACGAAGATGGAATCAGCTATATCTCGAGTGTATGCCCAACTATTTTTGTAGATGATGACACGATATATGCATACAAAAAAAATACAAAAAAAATTAAGTTAAAAAGAAACTGAGCACAAAGACAAAGCAAGAAGCAACTGAGCACAAAAAGATAAGCAAAAGCTACGCACTGCTTCAAATTTGTTGAATCTTTCCCTCGAGGAGACTTCTGTTTCAAAAGCAAATTGTAAAGATGATCGTGCTCCTGATTCACATCAAGTTTCACACCATATGGAGACTGCTTGAAACGGGAACCCTTCTTAACCTTAGGTTTGTGTAGTTGCACCTTGGGAGTTAAGCTTCGAAAATCTTTTGATCTGCTTGGTTTTGCTTTTTCAAGTAACGCACGTTGCCTTTGCAGACTAAACCATTGCACGTTCCTCGTATCTACGCCACTCCTCCTCAACCTCCGCGGAAACTTCAGTAGTTTTCCTGAGTACAAAAGCTTCCAATTTATCAGACAGTTTAATCTCTTCAATATCATCAGTAGCTGATACTTCCTCTACAAAATATGCAGGAAAAAAGGTGTGAAAAAATTAGCCATATGCCATATATATAGGTGACAGATGTGATGTAGAGTGTATATCCAAGAAATTATCCAGTAAAATGTTCATTCAAGTACAAAAAATATATAAGAATTATGAAGTACCATGATATTTTCAAGCAATTGCCATATTATACAAGAATTTTAAAAAAAGCTAGCCTTCAGCAACTATCATGTTTTATGTTATTTCAAAGGGTTATAAGGTTTATTCTACCGTCCAAGTCTCTGTTCTCCGCTCGAGCTCAGCCGCCCATCCTCGTCCTCCGCACCTCTGGCGTTCATCCGCCCAAGCCGCAGTTGTGCGCCGCCGCCGGAGAACTCCTCGTCCCAGGTCGCCGCCCGCCCTCCCGTCCTGGCTGACGACCGTTCATTGCAGGCCCCGCCAGTCCCCGTCGTCCTTCTCTGCCAATCCCCGTTACAATGGCCCTTTCATCCCAGCCGCGTATGGTCGCCGCCGTCAGAAAGTTGTTCGCCCAATTCGGGCCACCTCTGCCTACTCGTTCAGGCCGTCGTCCTCCTCCGGACTGCTGCTCTACACCACCGGTTCAGGTCGACGCTGGCTACTGCATGCGGCAGTATGGGAGAAGCAGCTGCAGGCGCTGCTCTCCACCCGATGGATCTGTAGCCATCGATTCAGGTCAACTGCACATGCCCGTGCACGGTGGTGTCAATCCTGGGTGGTGTGCTGCTAGCACGTCTGTGCCCCACTCCCTCTAGGCCCATCCCTTGGTTTGAGCTCATGTGGCTCCTTTTTCGTTCTTAATCCAATCGTGAGTCCAAAAAAATCAATTCATCATGTGATGTCTTATCATTGTTCGGCTGTTTTATCTTAATAAGTGTCATCTGGTCCTCGCTACCATGATTTACTTCCGCTGCCACACCTTCATTAGTCTCTCAGTTTTTTCTAGTTTTCTAGATTTCCGCTGTGTCCACCAAATCCGTTGTTCTTTTTCATGTTTATTATGTCACGAGAGTCCACCATACCTTCATTTGTTTGCTCCTTATATCGGTCCTAGTCCTTTTAGAGGATTTTTGTGGCCTCCTTATACCGGCCGGTCCACGTTCTTTTGTAGGATTTTTGTGGCCTCCTTATCACGGTCCTGGTCCTTTATGCAGGATTTTTGTGGCCTCCTTTTCTCGGTCCTTCTCCTTTATATAGGATTTTTGTGGCCTCTTTTTCTTGGTCCTTTTGTGGCCTCCTATTCTCGTCCCTTTTGTGGCCTTTCTCGGTCCTTTTGTGGCCTCATTTTCTTGGTCCTACTCCCTCCTATGGGTTTTTTGTGGCGTCCTTTTGCATCATCATTGATCTATGCACATTCTTTTGCCGTTGGACTTCTTATGTCGTGGGATTCTTGTGTTATGATCGTTTCTGACATGCTCTTCTCTTGATCGAATATCAGTCTCTGTCAGTCTCACTGTTCGATCGACTCTATTCTCTCTTCGCTCTGGCTTGACTCTATAGGTGTTGAAGACTCTTCATGCTAGAAGACACTTTCAAGACACGGATTATGGATTATCATTTTCTTTTCTAGTGTATACTTCTTCAAATGCAATGCTATTGCATATGCTTTGCATTTGAGGGGGGTGTTAAGGAGTATTAGTATAGGTCTAGGAGTCCGTATTAGTCTAGATGTTATTTCCTTATTCCCCAAGTCATGTGTAATATATATATGCCCATTGGGCTATCAATATAGACAAGTTGCATCCATAACAGCCGGAGTGACAGAAACCTAAACACATGTTAGGAAACCAATGCACGAGGGAGTGTAGGATCCCGGAGTTTTAAGGATGTGGTTAGATTTTATCTCAATTACTCTCTTGTATTTGCGGATGCTTATGAGGGGTATAATCACAAGTATGTATTAGTCCTAGTTGGGCGGTGCATTAGCATAGGTTCACCAACACGATACTTAACGAACCAATAAATATTAATCAACTATATGAAGCGAAAGCACTTGACGATATTCCCATTTGTCCTCGAGAATGTTTGGTAATTATAAGTAGAGCAGACGACTTGACCTTTGCTCTTAGAAGGATTGGACCACTCTCCGGAATTATATTTACTGTTATTTATTTACTCACACTTTATTTATCTGCTATATCAAAAACATCCAAAACCCCGTTTGCTAGTGTTTACAGTGAATCCTCTATCCAACCCTCTTGTCAACACCTTCTGCTCCTCGTTGGGTTCGGCACTCCTATTTATCGAAAGTAACGCGATACACTCCCTATACTTGTGGGTCATCAAGACTATTTTCTGGCACCATTGTCGGGGAGTGAAGTGCTATTGGTAAGTGGAATTGGTAAGAGAAACTTTTACTGTGAGTGATTTTTTTATTTCTGTCTGTGGTTTTATTTCATTATGGAGAATTGGTACGTCCATTTTGCATCACCGTTTTATATTGTTATTTTCAATTATCCATCGATATATTTCATGTTATGATGCGTTACTTATGTTATTTTTATCTTATTTTGCATGTTTCATATTTTTTGGAGAATAAACACCGGGACTAGAAATCTGATGGAAAAAAGCACCGTCGAGATACCATATTTCAGAAGATCAGAACAAGAAGAGGGACACCGGAGGTATCTTAGAAGTTCAGAGGAAGACACCAACTAGAAGAGGAGCCATAGGGGGGCCACTAGGGGCCCACACCATTGGGTGGCACCCCCTATTCGCGCGCGCCAGGTGGTGTGGCCACCTTGGCCCACCTTTGGACGAGGTCTTTCGTGTACTTGACCCCCAGGGAACCCTAAGCCCCAGACCATCATCGAATAATTATTGCGCCGCCACCTCGGGGCTGAAAACACCCGAGAGAGAAAAGCTCTCTGGCAGGGAGAAATCTGCCGGGGAAATACCTCTCCAGAGAGGGAAATTCATCGCCATCGTCACCGTCATCAGTCCGGGCTTCATCGGGATCATCGTCATCATCCTGCTCATCACCAGCACCATCACCCTCTTCATCCACCGTCATCCCGTTGTAAAAATTAGGGGCCTCTATCGTTGTTTTACATTAGATCTCTCTCCCGGTGTGGATTACTTGTTAGTGGTTGATGCTTGTGAGATTTATCGGTGTTTGCACTTTATGACCAGATTGGTATCATCCATTATATCACCTCTGATTATAATCCATATGATGTCTTGTGAGTAGTTCGTTTAGTTCTTGAGGACATGATATTAGTCATGATGCTAGTAGTGAAGTTATGTTGAACTAATATCTAGTTGTTCGGTATTTAAGTTGTGGTGCTATTCTTCTAGTGGTGTCACGTGAACGTCGACTACATGATACTTCACCTTTATGGGCCTAGGAGGATGCATTGTGTATTTGGATACTAATTGTGGGGTTTCCGGAGTGACAGAAACCTAAACCCCTGTTAGGAAACCAATGCACGAGGGAGCGTACAATCCCAGAGTTTAAGGACGTGGTTAGTTTTATCTTAATTACTTTCTTGTATTTGCGGATGCTTGCGAGTGGTATAATCAAAAGTATGTATTAGTCCTATCTGGGCGGTGCATTATCATAGGTTCACCCACACAACACTTCACGAACTAATGGATATTAATCAACCGTAACAAAGCGAAAGAACTTGACGAAATTCCCATGTGTCCTCGAGAACGTTTGATAGTCATAAGTAACACAACCGGCTTGTCCTTTGCTCTCAAAAGGATTGGGCCACTTGCTGCAATATTATTTACTGCACTTTATTTACTCGCACTTTATTTAGCTTCTATATCCAAAACAACCAAAAAAATCGTTTACTAGTGTTTACAGTGAATCATCTATCCAACCTGCTTGTCAACACCTTCTGCTCCTCGTTGGGTTCGAAACTCTTATTTATCAAAAGTACTACGATACACCCCTATACTTGTGGGTCATAAAGACTATTTTATGGCGCCATTGCCGGGGAGTGAAGCGTTATTGGTAAGTGGAATTGGTAAGATAAACTTTTACTGTGAGTGATGTTTTTATTTCTGTCCGCAGTTTTATTTCATTATGGAGAATACTTTTGGTTCTCTGTTTAGGGGTACTTCTACCGTTGCTACTAGGGTAGTTGGTAATCTGTCTTCTGCTGAATTAGATCCATATAAAATACATATGAAAATTGTTGGACGTGTTATGGATAACTGCTATTACGGTGATGGAACTGTCCATCCCGGTGATCATTTGCTCTTTATACATGAATTATCCGAGTTATTCAGGTGTGCAGGTATTACAATGGATCAAGTTAAAAGGAAATTATTATCCTTATCGCTGAAAGGAAGAGCCGCTGAATGGTTCAAATTACCGAAGAATGGTGATTCTATTAGATGGGAGGAAATTGGTCCTCTCTTTTGTTCTAAATTTTATCCTCCTAGTGAGATTCATAAAGACCGGAATCAAATCTATAATTTCTGGCCTCATGAGGGAGAGAGTATTGCCCAAGCGTGGGGGAGAATGAAGTTATTAATGCTTAAATGTCCCGTTCATGAAATCCCGCATAATATTGTGATCAATAATTTTTATGCAAGGCTTTCTCTTCATGATCAGGATTTATTGGATGCTTCTTGTTCTGGATCATTGACACGTATGAAGGAAGATGCTAAATGGGGTCTTCTTGATCGTATTCAAGAAAACACTGAAGGATGGGATAACAACAAAGGTAGAAAGTCAGGTATAAATTATGATTATGATGCATTAAATCTTTTATGGATACCAATGATTTCTATGATGTTAGTGTTGTTTGTTGTCTTGATTCTCAAATTTTTGTAAACTGTATAAAAGCTTTTGCCTCCTATCTTGATATTCGTAAAAAGAATTATCACAAGTACCATGCACCTTATAAAGATATTGTTCTTGCTAGTAATATAGAACTATAGAAGTGCATGCTATTAATCCTGCTATACATGAGCCTTATGTTGAAAAGATGCATTTCCCTCCTAAAGTGAAAGAGCACTCTATGGTAGCTAGTGTGGTTGATAAGAGTAACAGGAAATCTATTGAACCTGATGAACAAATAATTGTTGAACCTGCTGTAGCAATAGTAAAAGATCTTGTTTGTGGAAATGTGGATGATGAACACATTGTCTTATGTGAGGATGCTTCTAACATTGTTTCCCATCCTCATAGACATAAGAAAACTAGTGTTCATGTGCTTTCTGTTAAGATTGGTGATCATTTCTATTATCGTTTATGTGATATTGGTGCTAGTTCTAGTGCCATACCTTATGAGCTTTATAGAGAAATTATGCATGAAATTGGTTCTTGTGAGCATTGATATTGATGTGGTTATTCAGCTTGCTAATAGAGAAACTGTTTTTCCTATTTGTATTGTTAGAGACGTGGAAGTTTTATGTGGTAAAACTAAATATCCCACTGATTTTGTAGTACTTGGTAGGGATGCTAAAGACCTGTCCTATTATTTTTGGCAGACCTTTCTTGAACAATTGTGGTGCTATGATAGATTGTAAAAGAGAGAAGATTTTGACTAAATTTGATGGAAAATCTTATGAGTTCAATTTCTCCAAATTTGCTAGAGCACCTTATGAATCTAAATTGCCCGATGAGAACTTTAAAGTTGGTCCACCTGCTTATATTGCTCTTGCTACTAACAATGCTTTTCAAGAATATATGGAGGACCACAAGAGTGAGGTATTTATGGAAGAGAGAAATGAGATTGACGAGTGCTTCCTTTGCTTAGATGCATGTTCCTCGGAAGAGGTAACAACATCCAGGAGTGCACCCGCCCGAATGCGAGCGGTGAGGTCAGGTGGGCTATCCAAGGCCTCTATGTTGTAGCAAGAAAGATTACAGTCAGAACAAAGATAGTGAAACACACATGAAGAAGTACAAGTAAAAGAAAAGGGCACACCTCTCAGGGAGTCAGTCACAGTTTGGAGTCGAGGAATCAAGTCCTCCTCCAAATCCATAAACTGCTTGAGAGCCTCCGTCCCTCTCAGCTTGGCCTCGTATGCCTTTCGAGTGGCGACCTCGGATTCTTTCTTCGTAGTGGTGGCATCTCCGCAAAGAGCTGACAATTTCTCCTCGAGTTCCTTTACTCAAGTGAGAGCGGTGTATTTTTCAAAAGCAGTCACGACGAGGAGTTCCAGAGTAAACAAGAATGTTGGGAATGCAAGTTAAACGGCAAGAATACAACAGAAGCATGACAAGGTTTGCAGGATTAAGTGCCTTTGGCTTTGTTGAAGTTGAAACGAGCCGTGTCTCTCTCCCTCTCAATGTTGATGAATCGAGTGCTCAATTCCTTCATACAGATCAGCAAGGAATACAGAAAATACATAAATATAGAGTCGAGTCAAGCTACAGATTGCAGGTTTAGAGTTTACGGTCGACTGCAAGCACAAAAACATAGACTAGAGGAAATAAAGCATATCAATAAAAGGAAACAAAACTCATGTGTTTGCTAACCTAGAGACAACGTGTCCAGGTCAACTAAGGGGTCGACGGACCCAAAGAACCCAGGGAAGATGCAGATTGGCCCGGGTCAGCTGCGGAAACAACTGGGTCCATAGGCGCTACCTTTTGGATGACTCCCTTGTCCTTCATGGTTGGAGAAGGAGCCAAAGCAGGAGGCATTTGAACCTCTAAAGAAGCTCCCAAACCAGCGCCTCTTGAAGAATGATTCGTCATAAATGTATCCATAATTTCTGATGTTCCATGTTGTTTTCATGTTATTTGCTACATGTTTTCTATACACTTTATGACATTTTTATCGATTTTATGCGACTAACCTATTGACAAGATGCCACAGAGCCAATTCTTGTTTTCTGTTGTTTTTTGTTTCAGAAAAGTTGTTCTGGAAATATTCTCGGAATTGGAAGATTCAAAAACCGGGGGTCTTAGAAATCTGTCGCGCACACGTAGTCCGGAAGAGACATGGAGGGGGGCCACAAGAGCCCCACACCATAGGGCGGCGCCCTTGGCCGCCCCATGGGGTGGTGTAAGCCCCCTGGCCACCCATCGACGTTGCCCTTTCGCCTATTTAATCCCCTCGGGAGGTTAACCCTAAAACATAGCCTTTTTCCACGAAAAACACCCGAGGCCTCGTCAACCCTAGATCGGGAGGGTTCTGGAGCTCTCCCCGGCACCCTACCGGGAGGGGGAATCATCACCGGAGGGCTCTAAACCACCATGCCCGCCTCCGAAATGATGCGTGAGTAGTTCATCCTTGGACTACGGGTCCATAGCAGTAGCTAGATGGTTGTTCTCTCCTCTTTATGCCTCATGTTTAGATCTTGTGAGCTACCCTACATGATTAAGATCATCTTATTGTAATGCTACATGTTGTGTTTGTTGGGATCCGATGAATATTGAATGCTATGTCTCTTGATTATCAATCTATCATGTTCTTTTCATGTGTATGTTATTTATGATATTGGATGCTCTCCATTGTTAGTAGATGCTCTGGCCAAGTAGATGGTACTGACTCCAATTGGGAGTATTTATGCTCGATAGTGGTTTCATGCCTCCCTTTTGCTCACGCTCGAGTGACAGAAACGTAATGTGTGGGGGATGTGTTGTTGCCACTAGGGAGAAAACAATGATGTTTACATTACACACTTTGCTTAATGCAATTATCTGTTGCTTGCAACTTAATACCCAAGGATTGCTCGGATGACATTTTGAGGGTGGATTATTAGTCATAGATGCAGTTGGATAACGGTATATGTATTTTGTTGTAATGCCCGCATGAATCACATAGTAACCATCATGTCATGCATGTTCCAATATCTAACAATTGCCCAGCTATAATTTGTTCACCACACATGTTATTTATCTTCTATGGAGAGACACCACGAGTGAACTGTGGACCCCGGTCCATTTTTCCTCATACTGATAATACAACCACTGCAATCACTATTTTCATACCGCTACTATTGTTTTCATACTGTTTTCCTATTGTTTTCCACACCATACGTTTACCCTCTTTGTTTTCAGCAAAATCGGGGAAATTGACAACCTCACTACTTAGTTGGGGGAAAAGTGTTTTGATTGTGTTGTGTAGGTTCCACGTTGCTTCTGAACCGGTAGCGCGCCCTGCCACCTCAGCTTCATCAACCTTCAGAAATTTCTTCTTTCTCCTACTGATCAGGTTCAACCTTGGTTTTGTTCTGAGGGTAACTTGCTGCTGCACTATTCATACCTTCCTCTTGGGGTCTCCCAATGAACATATTTTCACACGCATCAAGCACTTTTATGGCTCCGTTTTCGGGGATAAAGATAATTTCTGCAAGGGGAGTCTCTCACTTCCAATCTCTTTACTTTGTTTTAATTTTTCTTAGTTTATTTTATCTTGTTTGCTTCTTTATATCAAAAAAAAAGTTCTTATTCTAGTTGTTATTTTTATCCTGTTTGAAATCTTTCTTAAATGAGTACTCCTGAGAACACTAAGTTGTGTGACTTTACTAGAACCAACAACAACGATTTTATTAGTACACCTATTGCTCCACCTGCTCCTACTGCTGATTTTTATGAGATTAAGGCTGCACTATTAAATCTTGTTATGAGAGAGCAATTTTCTGGTATTAGTACTGATGATGCTGCTGCCCATCTTAATAATTTTGTTGAACTATGTGAGATGCAAAAATATAAAGATTTACATGGAGATATTATTAAACTAAAAGTGTTTCCTTTCTCTTTGAGAGGAAGATATAAAGAATGGTTGCTATCTTTGCCTAAAAATAGTATTGATTCTTGGACTAAATGTAAAGATGCTTTCATTAGAAAATACTATCCTCCTGCTCAGATTATATCTTTAAGAAGTAGCATTATGAATTTTAAGCATCTTGATAATGAGCATGTTGCCAAATCTTGGGAAAGAATGAAATCTTTAGTAAAGAACTGCCCCACTCATGGACTAACTACTTGGATGATCATCCAAACTTTTTATGCAGGACTAAATTTTTCCTCAAGAAACCTTCTGGATTCAGCTGCTGGAGGAACCTTTATGTCCATGACTTTGGGGTCAACAACAAATCTTCTTGATGATATTATGGTAAATTATTTTGAATGACACACCGAGAGAGCTCCAACAGGTAAGAAGGTAAATTTTGTTGAAGAAACCTCCTCTTTGAGTAATAGAATTTATGATATTATGTCTATGCTTGTGAATGGACATGCTCCTATTGATCCAAACAATGTTCCTTTAGCTTCTTTGGTTTCTCAAGAAGAGCATGTTGATGTGAACTTCATTAAAAATAATAATTTCAACAACAATGCTTACAGGAATAATTTTGGTAGCAACAACTATAGGCAATATCCTCCTAATAATAATAATGGTTATGTCAATTCTTATGGTAATTCCTACAACAACAATAAAAGTGTATCCTCTGATCTTGAAAACATGCTTAAATTTTTTATTGTTACACAAACTTCTTTTAATAAATTTGTTGAGGAAAAGTTTGGCAAAATTGATGTTCTTGCTTACAAAGTTGATAGCCTTGCTCTTGATGTTGATCTTCTTAAAATTAAGGTTATGCCTCATGATGTTAAAGAAAGAAAAACTGGGAATGCCATCCAAATTCGAATTGATGACAATGTTAGGATGTTAGCAAAATTGCATGCTAGATGGGAAAGAGAAGATGAAATAGCTAAAAAGAATAATATAGCTAATGTTTGTACTATTACCACCACTAGTAAAACTGAAGCTTCTCATGCTAATAAATCTTTTACTATTAATGTTAAAATAATTGGTGTTGACAATGTCTCCACTTCTTCTTCTAAACGTTTAAAATTGCCTAAAATCACTAAAACGGTTCCTGATAAAAGTGCTGAAATTTTTCTGGGCATGAGAGACAATGGTCCCATTAATTTTGATAAGAATGATCTTGAATTTGATAATTTCAACCTCTCTTAAGTAATTATGTTCCTACAAAATATTGCTAATAATCCTGATGCTAATAATATTGATACGGCTTTTACAAAACATATTACAAATGCTCTCATACAAACTAGAGAGGAAGAATTAAAATGTGAAGCCTCTATTACTAGAAAATTAGAAGATGGATGGGATCCCATCATTAAAATCAAGGTGAATGATTTTTATTGTAATGCTCTATGTGATCTTGGTGCTAGTATCTCTTATATACCTAAGAAACTCTATGATATGCTTGATTTACCACCATTGGAACACTGTTATTTGGATATTCGTCTTGCTGATAATGTTAGAAATAAACCTTTGGGGAGAGTTGACGATTTTCTTATTATGGTTAATAATAACCTTGTCCCCGTTGATTTTTTTGTGATTAATATTGAATACAATGCTTCTTGTCCTATTGTTTTGGGAAGACCTTTTTTAGAACCGTTGGTGCTGTTATTTATATGAAAGAGTGGAATATTAAATATCAATTACCACTAAAGAAAGGTATGGAACACTTTCCTAGGAATAGAATGAAGTTGCCTTTTGTTTCCATTATTTAAAAAAGTTACAATTTGGATGCTTTTTCATTTGAAAACACTTGATTTTCTCTTCCTATGCCTAGCTAAAAGGCGTTAAAGAAAAGCACTTCTTGGGAGATAACCCATGGTTTTATTTTTGCTTTGTGTTTCTCTATTTTTTCAAGTCAAGGTGATGTATACGTCTGTATCAACTCCTTTGTATCTTTATTTTCATGTATTAGCTGTGTCAAGTAAAGTTTCTAGCGAAAAGTGGTGTTAGTTTTGGATTTCTGCGCAGAAAACAGATTTCTGCTGTCCACCGTAAAAAATCTTATAATTCACAGAAAGACCAAAATGACCTGAAATATTTTTCTCTTATTCCTCCGCTAATTCCGAAACTTTTTTGTTCTTTATGTTTTTCGATTTGACCAAGTTAATTTCCCTGGAAAAAATCGTCATTACAGATTGTTCTCGTTTTGGCAGATTCAGCCATTTTTCTTGCATTCACTCTTTTACTATGTCGAGTGGATTTATTTGCTTCACGGAACATTAGTGGCTGTAGCTAATGTTTAAAAGTATCAATAACACTTTTTACCATTCAGAACACATGATTTTTTTATTATACACTAACCCTCTAATGCGAACTACTTTGAGTGTGGTCCGAAGGAAGTTTTCAAGGGTTAAGAGGAGAGGGTGATATAATGTGATCAAGAAGAGTGCAAAGCCAAAGCTTGGGGATGCCCCCGTGGTTCATCTCAGAAAATTCTAAGAAGACTCAAACATCTAAGCTTGGGGATTCCCAAGGCATCCCTTTCTTCATCAACAAATTATCAGGTCACTTCTAGCGAAACTATATTTTGTTATTCAGTCACATCATATGAATTTCACTTGGAGCGTCTTTTATTTTTAGTTTTCTTTTCTTTTGTTTTACTTGCTTCAATAAATATCATTGGAACCTAGCATTCTTGTTTGGGATAGAGACACGCACCGCTTTTTCATTTGAATACTCGTTATGCTCGCATTCTTAGTTTTTTCTTCTAGCTGCTGCAATCCTTTTAGCTCTTGTTTTTCATGCATCTCTTATTCAGAGCTTTTAGTTTTAGTAGAGTTATGATAGTAATCTCTTGCTTAATTATTGTATATTTTGGAGAGTTTGGGTTAAAAAATATATTTATTGGTGCTTGTTGGAAAAAATAAATGTTGCATGTGGTAGAATTTATAACGGTGCAAAAAGAAGCTTGTATAGACTGTGGCTAGACCTTTTCATGTCATGTTTGATGTTATTTTAATTCTAAGCCTAGTGTTTATTTTTGTAGCATGACTTTTCTCAAATAGCTGAGAGTGTTTAATGTGCCATTGGAAGAATCATGAGTTGTCTTTATCACATTGAAGCATAAATTTGTGGTGTTCTCCTTTGAACGTTTTATTTGGTTGACTTGGCGCATGCTTACACCATGTTTATGACTACAAAAAACTCACCTATAGACTCTATGATCATTTAGTTTTTTACTTGTAATACCACTTATGCTTTGATTAATAACGTTTTTGTCGCAATGCATGATTATGGCCATTATGCTCTCTTGATTTGTCGCTCCCAGTCTTTGATAGCCTCCACCTGTACTGAGTATGAGCTCTACTCGTGCATCCAACTCCCGATGCCAAACGTGTCCACCATACCTACCTACATGTGGTATTTAACCGCCACTCCAAAGTAAATTGCTCATGTGTTAGCTTTAAAGCCTTCAAAATTACTCATGTTTTGTGCTCCTGTTTTTAGCTCATGAGGACATGAATAGAGAATATTTATCTCACTTGTTGATTGGACTTCACACCCTGGACCAGTGGCTTCATCTGCTTATCCAATTGCTAGAAGAGCTGGCAGCGGGGTGCCCAGCCCCAAACATAATACAACAAATTCTCTTCACTATTTTTACTCTGATTTACCAGTCAAAGCATAATTGTGTAAACAAAAGAGAAAGAGGGACGACCTTCTACCCAGTTGTGTGTTTCTATGGGAGTCGCTCTTGTGATGTCTAGTTGGCTTGTGACGTACTATATTTTCTGTTTACCATTCGTTGACATAAGCATACACACCTCTCTAAAAAAATGTTTTTGATACCTCTATTTAACAAAATAAAAAGCTCTACCACATGAGTGATCCCTACTTCCCTCTGTGGAGGGCCTTTCTTTTAATTTTATGTGGAGTCTTCATCTTCTAACTTTATGCACAATTGAGAGAGCATAGTTGTCATTCTGAGTTTAATGTGCATTTGTCCCAAAAATATTATTCATTGATTCATACCTTGTTATTACCTGCTCTCAAATTATTTGTTCCTGTCATCCTTTTAAACTATGAAGATGCCCTGACATTTATGTTTTGTCCCACTTTTAAGGACACTCAAAATATCACTTTGCTATGTTTTCTTGATGCTCGAAACAAACGTATAACTTTCAAATGCATTGTTTTCCATGATCTTCTATTTGTGTTAATTTCATGATGCAAAGTGATTACTATGTTTCTTTGTTAAAATGATATCTACCATGCTTGTGTTTAAAGTACCATGATCTCAGCTTACATATGATTTTACAATTTTGATGATCAAATTTATGTTGGTAGCATGTCACCTCAGAAATTATTTGTTTTGTCGTTTAGCTACTCGAGGACGAGTAGGAACTAAGCTTAGGGATGTTGATACGTCATAACGTATCCATAATTTATGACGTTCCATGTTGTTTTCATGTTATTTGCTATACACTTTATGCAGTTTTTATCGATTTTTTGAGACTGACCTATTGACAAGATGCCACAGAGCCAGTTCTTGTTATCTGTTGTTTTTGGTTTCAGAAAAGTTGTTCTGGAAATATTCTCGGAATTGGACGATTCAAAAATTGGGGGTCTTAGAAATATTTCGCGCACATGGAGTCCGGAGGAGACCTGGAGGGGGCCACAGGGGCCCCACACCATAGGGCAGCGTGCCCCTGGCTACGCCATGGGGTGGTCTGCCCCCCTAGCCGCCCACCGACGTTTCCCTTTTGCCTATTTAATCCCCTCAGGAAGTTAACCCTAAAACAGTGCCTTTTCCACGAAAAACACCCGAGGCCACCGTCATCGTCAACCCTAGTTTGGGAGGGTTCAGGAGCTCTCCCCGGCACCCTGCCGGGAGGGGGAATCATCACTGGAGGGCTCTACACCACCATGCCCACCTTCGGAATGATGCATAAGTAGTTCATCCTTGGACTACGGGTCCATACAAGTAGCTAGATGGTTGTTCTCTCCTCTTTATGCCTCATGTTTAGATCTTGTGAGCTTCCCTACATGGTCAAGATCATCTTATTGTAATTCTACATGTTGTGTTTGCTGGGATCCGATGAACATTGAATGATATGTCTCTTGATTATCAATCTATCATGTTCTTTTCATCTGTATGTTATTTATGATCTTGCATGCTCTCTATTGTTAGTAGATGCTCTGGCCGAGTAGATGCTAGTGACTCCAAGAGGGAGTATTTATGCTCGATATTAGTTTCATGCCTCCCTTTTACTCACACTCGAGTGACAGAAATGTAACGGGTGGGGGATGTGCTGTTGCCACTAGGGATAAAACAATGATGTTTACATTACACACTTTGCTTAATGCAATTATTTGTTGCTTGCAACTTAATACCCAAGGATTGCTCGGATGACATTTTCAGGGTGGATTATTAGTCATAGATGTAGTTGGATACCTGTCTATGTATTTTGTTGTAATGCCCGCATGAATCACATAGTAATCATCATGTCATGCATGCTCCAATATCTATCAATTGCCCAGCTGTAATTTCTTCACCAAACATGTTATTTATCTTCTATGGATAGACACCACTAGTGAACTATGGACCCCAGTCCATTTTTCCTCATACTGATAATACAACTAGTGCAATCACTGTTTTCATACTACTACTATTGTTTTCATACTGTTTTCCACACCATACGTTCCTCTTTGTTTTCAGCTAAACCGGTGATATTAACAACCTCATTGCTTCGTTGGGGCAAAGTCATTTGATTGTGTTGTGTAGGTTCCACGTTGCCTCTGAACTGGTAAGTGCGCCATGGCACCTCAGCTGCATCAACCTTCGGAAGTTGCTTCTTTCTCCTACTGGTCGATTCAACCTTGGTTTCGTTCTGAGGGAAACTTGTTGTTGCACTCTTCATACCTTCCTCTTGGGGTCTTCCAACGAACGTGTGTTCATACGCACCAAAGGAGGAGTCGGAGCCTTGGGAGGATCGCTAAGGAAGGATAAACAAAATAAGAAAGCCAAATCAAAACAATGACTCGAAGATAGAGAAAAGCAAAAGGAAGGTAAACTTACCCGCCAGAGGGAGTCCCAAACCGAACATACGGTGGGGTTTCTTCGAAAGAGGTGGATGCAAAGAAGTGGCCGTGTGTTGGGGATCGGCTGGTGGCATGAAGGCCAGCAGAACGGCAGGAATCGACTCGTTCGACTCCCTGCCCTTAGTAGAACTCGAGGATCTGGAGTCCGTCGAGGTGGCCTCTTCATGACCACTGTCCGCTCGAATGCGTTTTGTGTTCGCCCACTAGTCATCAGTGATTCCTTGAGCATCTTCACCCGTGTCCTCCAAATCCCTTGAGGAGTGAGCAGCTGCAATGGGAGGTATGGAGTCGAGATCCGTCGGCACATCCATGGCCAGGACTTCCATGAACTCAATTGTGTTTGCCTTGGGTGGATGTCTAGGAGGTATGTCATGTTTCTGAGAAAATAACGGATATAAACTTCAGAAGAAAGAACAAAATGCTAACTCGAACTGGAAAACCAAGAAACTAAGTGCACAGTGGAAGAAGTGCAAACTTACCAGGGTCAACTCACTCGTATCTGAGAAAGGGGGAATGGCTTGGACCAAGTCAATGGGGTCCGACTCCTTGACTCGAGTAATGTCGCGCAGGAAAGCTTTGAGTTTGTTGCTTGAGAGCTCCTCCATGTGTAGCCTCTTGGAGTCGTCTGCACCCGAGTAAGCCCACATGGGCTTAACTCTGGCTTGGAGAGTGATACGTCATAAACGTATCTATAATTTTTGATGTTCCATGTTGTTTTCATGTCATTTGCTATATAGTTTATGTCATTTTTATGGATTTTCTGTGACTAACCTATTGACAAGATGCCACAGAGCCAGTTCCTTGTTTTCTTCTGTTTTTAGTTTTAGAACAATTGTTCTGGAAATATTCTTGGAATTGGAAATTTGAAGCTCGGAAGTCTTAGAATTCCCAAAGGTTCCACGGAGTCCCGACGAGACCCAGAGAGGGGCCACACCATAGGGCGGCGGGCCCCCTGGCCGTGCCTGGGGGTGGTGTGGGCCCCTCGGACGTCGACCGCCATCGCCCTTTTGCCTATTTATTCCCCAGATGTGTTAACCCTAAAAAAAATACCACTTTTCCACGAAAAACACCCGGGACCGCCGTCATCGTCAACCCGAGATTGGGAGGGTTCTGAAGTTCTCCCCGGCACCCTGCCGGGAGGGGAGATCATCACCGGAGGGCTCTACACCACCATCCCGCCTCCGGAGTGATGTGTGAGTAGTTCATCCATGGACTACGAGTCCATAGAAGTAGCTAGATGGTTGTTCTCTCCACTTTATGCCTCATGTTTAGATCTTGTGAGCTGCCTCACATGATCGAGATCATCTTTTTGTAATGCTACATGTTGTGTTTGCTGGGATCCAATGAATGTTGAATGCTATGTCTCTTGATTATCAATCTAGCATGTTACCTTCATGTGTATGTTATTTATGATCTCGCATGCTCTCCGTTGTTAGTAGATTCTAGTGACTCCAAGAGGGAGTATTTATGCTCGATAGTGGGTTCATGGCTTCTTTGCATCTGTGCTCGAGTGACATAAATGTGACAGATGGAGGATGTGATGTTGCCATTAGGGAGAAAACAACGATGTTTGCATTGTTTACATTACACACTTTTCTTAATGTGATTATCTGTTGCTTTCAACTTAATACCTAACGTTTGTTCGGATGATATTCGGAAGGTGGATTATTAGTCATAGATGCAGTTGGATGGCGGTTTATGAGTCTTGTTGTATGAATCACATAGTAATCATCACTTCATGCATGCTTTAATATCTATCAATTGCCGGTTGTAATTTGTTCACCACAAATGTTATCTATCTTTTATGGAGAGGCACCACTAGTGAACTGTGGACCCCGGTCCATTTTCTCATACTGATAATACAACCACGGCAATTACTGTTTTCACACTGCTTCCACTGTTTTCACACTGCTACTATTGTTTTCATATTGTTCTCCTACTATTTTCCACACCATACGTTTAATCGCTTTGTTATCACCAAAACCGGTGAGATTGACAACCTCAATGCTTCGTTGGGGAAAAGTGAATTGATTGTGTTGTCTAGGTTCCACTTTGCTGCTGAGCTGTTAGTGCGCCCTACCACATCAACTGCATCAACCTTCAGAGATTGCTTGTCCTCCTACTGGTCGATTCAACCTTGGTTTCTTTTCTGAGGGAAAACTTGTCGCTGTACTCTTCACAACCTTTCTCTTGGGGTTTACCAACGTCAGCCATCAACAAGTTTTCTGGCACCGTTGCCGGGGAGGAAGAGAATTTATGCATGGGGAGTCTCTCGCTTCCAAACTCTTTACTTGTTTTGTTTTTCTTAGTTTAGTTTATTTTATCTTGTTTGCTTCTCTTTATCAAAAACACACAAAAAAAAACAGTTCTTATTCTAGTTGTTATTTTGCTTTATCATGCTTGCTATCAATATTTGATGTCTTTGAAACTAGATCTTATTTTGAAGGTGGGTTCACGGATGAACAACAAAAATATTATAAGGAACACCGCTTGACACAAAAAGGGATACACTTATGGGAGCAAATTAATAAATTGCATAACTATGCTAACAACTTGTGCTCTACTTATAATGTTACTTATTGCTTTGATAAATCCCGTTGATGTAGGAGGTGTAAACACCTTTCTTTTCAATGTGAGTATAATGATGATGTTATGGTATCTTCTTATGTTAAGGGAAATTATGACTTTGATGGTGTGGAACAAATTGAGGAATTTATTGCTTGGAAGGGTGCATTTGAAATTGCTTATTTGCTTGAAAATATTGATGATGCACCTTATAAATATAAGATTTATGATATACTTTAATATTGCTTTGATAATTACAAGGATTGCAATTACTACATAATTCAATATCTTAAAAGATGCTCTCCATCAAAGGAAATAACTGATGTCTTGCAGGAGCCTATGGAAGAAGAAATTGCTGAATCTTGAAGCTCACTGGATGAAAAAGAGGAGGAGAGTGATGATCAAGAGCAGGAAGAATAGAGCTACCCATGTATACCTCCAAATGAGAGTAATTCTTTAACTCATAATTTTGATGATCCTATTGGTTCTTTTGAAATATCCCTTTTTAATGAAATTGGTACTTGCTATACTTGTGACCTTGATACTAATATGAATGAAACTTGCGAGAACGATATTGCTACTGTTATTTATGATAATCCATGCTACATTGATAAATCCTATGAGAATCCTCTATTTATTCCAACTATTGATATGCATGACACTGAGGAAGTTTGGTTAGAAAATTTATACGATAATGCTCTAGATGATGGTCCTATGTTACTTGATGTTATAAATTATAATGATATTGAAAATGGAATTTCTATAATGTGCCCTATACCTTTAAAAAGTGAGCAATCATATTGTTTTGCAATTGCTATAAGTGGGAAAGAAGAGGTCTTTATTTTTAATTTTGATCCCACAATTTTTGAGCTTGATATGAATTGTGTACCTTTATACCATGACAAACATGCTTTATGTGATAATTATGTTGATGAGTTTTTTCATGATTCTACTGAAAATTATTATGAGAGAGGAAAATATGGTTGTAGGAATTTTCATGTTACTAAAACACCTCTATTTTTGTTGAAAGTTTTGAGATTGCTCTTGTTTTACCTTCCCATGATTTCTAGTTTGAGCTTCTTTAATTTATTTATTTACAATATTATTATGCATAGGAAGTGGGTTAGACTTAAATTTGTCGTGTACTTGCTTCTTGATGCTCTCTTTTTCTTAATTCACAATTCTTATGTGAGCAGCTTCTTACTTTGTGGGCCTAGCTAAAAGGCGTTAAAGAAAAGCACTCCTTGGGAGATAACCCATAGTTTTATTTTTGCTTTGTTTTTATCTGTTTTCTTTAAGTCAAGGGGTTGTATACTTCTGTAGCAACTTCTTTGTATCTTTATTTTTATGTATTAGGCGTGCCAAGTAAACTTTCTAGCAAAAATTGGAGTTAGTTTTGGGTTTCTGCGCATAAAACAGATTTCCGTTGTTCACCGTAAAAAATCGTATAAATCACAGAAAGATCAAAATTACCTGAAACTGTTTGTTCTTATTCCTTAGCTAATTCTGAATTTTTTTCGTTCTTTACGTTTTTCGATTTGAGCAACTTAAGTGCCCCGAAAAAATTCGTCATTACAGACTGTGTTTGTTTTGGAAGATTCTGCCATTTTTCTTGCATTTGCTCTCTTATGATGTCAAGTGGATTTCTTGGCTTCACGAAACATCATTGGATGTAGCTAATGTTTAAAAGTATCAATATCACTTGTGCCCATGCAGATCCCCTTTTTTTATTGTTGCACTAACGCTCTAATGCGAATTACTTTTTGAGTGTGGTGTGAAGGAAGTTTTCAAGGGTCAAGAGAAGAGGGTGATATAATGTGATCAAGAAGAGTGCAAGGTCAAAGCTTGGGGATTCCCCCGTGGTTAATCCCAAATTCTAAGAAGACTCAAGCGTCTAAGCTTGGGGATGCCCAAGGCATCCCCTTCTTCATCATCAAATTATCAGGTCACTTCTAGTGAAACTATATTTTTATTCGGTCACATCATATGAAATTTACTTGGAGCGTATTTTATTTTTAGTTCTGTTTTATTTTGTTTTGTTTTGTTTCCTTGATGCAATAAACATCATTGGAACCTATCATTCTTTTTTGGGAGAGATACACGCTCCGCTTTTTCATATGAATACTCGTTATGCTTGTATTCTTAGTTTTTCTTCCAATTATTGCAATTCTTTTAGCTCATGTTTGTTTTCATGCATATCTTATTCATAGATGTTAGTTTTAATATAGTTATGTGAGTACTCTCTTGCTTACTTTCTGTATCATTTAGAGAGTTTTTGTTCAAACATATTTCGTATGGTGCCTGTTGGGAAAAGAAATTGCTACATGTAGTAGAATTTATAACGATACAAATAGAAGCTTGTATAGAATGTGGCTAGACTTTTTCATGCCATATTAGATGTTATTTTAATTCTAAGCGTAGTGGTTATCTTTGTAGCATGACTTGTTTCAAATAGCTGAGAGTGTTTAATATGCCATTGAATTTATCACGTTAAACAATAAATTTGTGGTGTTCTCCTTTAAGTGTTTTATTTGGTTGACATGGCGCATTCTTACACCATGTTTGTGACTACAAACCAGTAAAGAATATCCTCTATGATCATTTATTTTTTGACTTGTAATACTGCTTATGCTTTGAGTAAATAATGTTTTTGTCGCTATGCATGATTATGGCCATTATGCTCTCTTTATTTGTCGCTCCCAGTCTTTGCTAGCCTCCACCTATACTGAGTATGAGATCTACTCGTACATCCAACTCCCCAAAACCAAAGTATGCCAAATGTGTCCACCATACCTACCTACATGTGGTATTTAACCGCCACTCCAAAGTAAATTGTTCATGTGTTACCTTTAAAACTTTCAAAATTACTCATGTTTTGTGCTCCTGTTTTGGGTCACGAGGATATGAATAGAGAATCTTTATGTCACTTGTTGATTGGATTTCACACTCTGTACTAGTGGATTCATCCGCTTATCCAATTGATAGAAGAGCTAGCAGCGGGGCGCCCAGCCCCAAATTAATACAAACAAATTCTCTTCACTATTTTTGCCAGTTAAAGCATAATTGTGTAAACAAAAGAGAAAGAGGGATGCCCTTCTACCTAGTTGCGTCCTTCAATAGGAGTCGCTCTTGTGAAGTCTATTTGGCTTGTGACGTACTGTATTTTCTGTTTACCATTCGTGGACATAAACATACACACGTCTCCAAAAAATAGACAATCCTCCATGGTATGTGACTGTGGACCCCGGTCCATTTTCTCATACTGATAATACAACCACTTCAATTACTGTTTTCATACTGTTTTCACTGTTTTCACATTGCTAATATTGTTTTCATATTGTTCTCCTACTGTTTTCCACACCATACGTTTAACCGCTTTGTTATCAGCAAAACCGGTGAGATTGAGAACCCCTTTGCTTTGTTGGGGCAAATTGAATTGATTGTGTTGTGTAGGTTCCACGTTGTTGCTGAACCGGTAGTGCGCCCTACCACATCAACCGCATCAACCTTCAGAGATTGCTTGTCCTCCTACTAGTCGATTCAACCTTGGTTTCTTTTCTGAGGGAAAACTTGCCGCTGCACTCTTCACAACCTTTCGCTTGGGGTTTACCAACATCAGCCATCAGAGAGGTTGAACCCGTCGCTTGAGGAAGACCCCATCCAAGTGAGTCGCGGTGAGGCCGCGAGTCTTCAGAGTGTCAATCTGGGCACCAGCTCTTCAGTCTGCTCCATCTCCTCCTCTGTAAGCTGGTTCCTCTAGAAATTTCATTGAATGACTGTACTCTCTAGATCAACCAAGTGCTCTCCATCGGGGGCGGGTGATTCCTTTATGTAGAACCATTGAGTCCTCCAGCTGGTGACTGACTCCACGAATTCCATCTTGAAGTAGGCGGCCTTCGGTTTAATCTGAATATTGCAACCCCTAACTTCGTGGGGGCCGTGTCTGCTCGGTTGGGCCTTGACAATGAAAACTTGTTTGAACAAGGCCCATTGAGGTGCTATGCCGAGATAGCACTCACATAGCACGAAGAAGCACGCAATGTGCTGGATGGAATTGGGCGGTACCCCGTGCAACTGCATGCCGTACGCGCACATGAGAGAAAGTAGGAAGGGGTGGCGAGGAAAGGAGACGCCCCTGACGATGTGGTCCGTGAAGGCCACCCGCTCGTTGTCCGCCGGAGTGGGGTGAGCCTCTTGCCGAGGGCGCCTCCACGCCTTCTCCGACGTAGGCTTGACGAGACCCACATGTTCGAGGGAGGGGGGGATCTTGGCGACTCTAATGGACGTCCCCCATTTTCCTCCTTTCCTCTTCAGCATGTCGACGTCGCCGGCAGCAGAGGCGCTACCGTTCCTTCGGGTCTTCCCCATGGCGAGACAACGAAAAGCTTGGAGGTGCGTCAATGGAGGTTTTCGCTAAGGGGCGAGAAGAGCTACGAGCGCAAGGAAAGACAAGGGGACAAATTATTGCTCCTCCTGTCCATGTTTATAAGGGGTACAGAAAGATCCCCACCATCGATGCCCCGTGGCAAAAATCTAGGCTGACACGTGGCAAATGGAGGCTAACCGGCACGCCCCCACGCCGTCCACTACGCACGAGAATCTAGGGGCATTTACTGAAATTTCCTAGATTACCGCGTACTGAATGGTCAAAAGATGGTAAAAGCTTATTCAAGCAAGTTACCTCTGACGTGATAAGCACATCCCAGAAACGTCTAGTCTTATGACAGAAAAAGCAGGATGGTACGTCGTCACTCGACGGAAAAAGAGCTAAATCATTTGGGCTTCAACTTACTCGCATACGACATACGAGATCTTTGGTAAATATATGAGTCGAGTTCTCTCCTATGTGACCTGAACGAATGACCCGAACAAATCATGCCATGGCACTCTGTTACCTAGATCGCACAGCTGCGTTAAAATTTTGGATATCGTACTCATTGCATGAAGGTAAGACTCACGGATCAGTTCCAACGGCCTGGGAATTGCACATATGCTACACTACCTAGAGATTTTTCCATGCCAACAGGTATGATGAAAATCCCGACGAACTCTTTGGGTAAACAAAATGACAACTAGAAATTTGACTCGGTAAGACCTCAACGTCACGAGTCGAGTTACCCCAGGTTTTTCTGGGTTCGAGCCTGAGGACTCAAAGCCTGAGTAGCCCAATGGCGTTTTCTCCCGAATGAGATTAATTGACCTTGATCTATCGAGTGAGTCAAGCCTGTTGAGTCAAATCCTTCAGAGTAGGGTATGGAAGCATATTTAGGTAACCTAAATTTCGGGTTTGAGTCTCTTGATCAAGTCTTCAACTCCATCAGGTACTCGGGAGCTACTGACATGGGGGTACTCGAGAGACCCCCCACAGTGGGCCTACCGGGTGCGGCCCATCAGGGGAAACCTCGGGAAGGCCTTTGGGCAGCCGCAATAGAGCCTACTACGGAGTGCAAGCTGAAGCAGGCGTAACGAAAGGTTTGCCCAGAAAGTCAGGAAAGATCAAAACCGACTCGGAGTCGGGTCCTACTCTTTTTTTTGACACCAATACTGTGGGGGAATCCCCCACAACCCCCCCCCCCATTTATTAAAATAAAATAAAGAAGTTATTTACAATATTTACACTAATTACAAAGGAATCAGGGGAGTGAATCAATCCATGATGTCAAAAAAATAGAGAGCTCTCTCTTCACCCTATACTTAAGCAGGGTGACTTCCTGAACAAACAGGGCCTTCCAACCCCTAAAACTAGGTCTGATGTTTTTAACAATCCAACCATTTCTCTGTTTCCAAATGCCCCAGCAGGCCAGGATTACAATCTCCTCAAAGCAAGGACCAGAGAAATGCTTCTTGGCGAACCTGACTAAAAGCAAAGTAGAGCCTGGAATCCAAGGAATCTGCAGATAATTCCATACCCTTGTACTGTAGGTACAGTTAAAAAATAAATGTCTCCAGTATTCAAAGGCAGGAGCAGAACAGAGGACACACTCAGAAGAATCACTAACATTCCAATGCCTTCGAATCAACATATCTCTGGTGTTAATTCTATCATGCAGCAAAATCCAGGCAAAAAATTTATGTTTAGATTGACATTTACTCTTCCAAATCCCATAGGATAGCACATCATCAGGAATACCAACAAAATGATGTTTATAAACAGAGCTTGGAGAGAATTTAGCAGATGAGATAGAACTTCTCCATTGATCTTTCACACTTGACTGAAGATTGAAATTGAGAATCATTCTTTTCAACATCATTAACTCATCATTTGCTTGGATAGTCAATGGGAGGAAAAAGTCCTGAATACAATCAGTGCGCAAGAAGAAGTCATGAACATATTGGAGCTTATCCTTAGCAAATGAGAATAATCTTGGGAAAGTGGTCTTAAGCATCTGGGGTTGCCAATTATCCTCCCAAAAAAGAACAGTGACATGTGGTGATCTGTCTATATTCCTCGGATAATGCCTAAATATTTTTCCACCAAAAGGAACCTGACTCAACCACATCATGAGGGACATACTGATGATAATAGGCATCAATAATGAGCTGAACCCAAGGTAAATTTGCCTGGTTATAAAATTTATCAAGATGTTTTAGCAAAAGAGCAGAATTTTGCACTTTCAGATTTAGGATCCCAAGTCCCCCCCTTCTTCTTAGGCTTACACACCATAGGCCAAGCAGCAAGAGAGTTGGCTTTGGTTTTTCCTCTTTTGCTCCACAAGCAATGTATCCTTGCTCTGTCAATAACCTCAATAACACCAGCAGGAATAACCAAAGAAAGCATGTAATATGTTGGTAGGGAAGAGAGCACAGAGTTGACCAGCACCAACCTATCACCATAAGAAAGAAAAGAGGATGTTGCAGATATCCTTCTTTCCACTCTGTCAATGAGAGGAGAAAAATCTCTGATAGTGGGTTTAGTAGTGCCCATGGGAAGGCCTAGATAGGTGAAAGGCATACCCAATTTGACACTGGAAAAAATCTGCCAGAGCAATGGTTTCTTCAGAAGCAAGATTGATAGGAATCATTGAAGATTTGTGAAAATTGACTTTCAACCCTGTGAAGGCAGCATAAGTCTGCAAAATACCTTTGAAAGCATTCAAATCTTTTTTACAGGCTGGCAGAACAACTATGGTATCATCAGCATACTGTATAATTGGAAAATCTTTTGTGGCAGGAATAGGGGAGGAAAGTAAACCATCATTGTAAGCTTTATTGACTAGACTTTGCAATAAATCAGCACCTTCAACAAAGAGAAGAGGGGAAAGTGGATCCCCCTGTCTAACCCCTCTTTTGCAAAGAAATTTCTTGCCTGGAATCCCATTAAGGAGCACAGAGGAAGAACCAGAAGCTAGTATTTCTTTGACCCAACAAATAAATAATTCTGGAAATCCCTTAGCTCTCAAGACTTGCAAAATAGCATCATGATCCAGTGTTTCAAAGGCTTTCTCAAAATCAATTTTAAGTACCACAATTTTCTTCTTGGATTGCTGGCATTGAAATAGGAATTCAAAAGACCAAGCAAGACAGTCCTGGATAGTTCTACCCTTTATGAATCCATATTGGTTATCATAAATAGTGTCACAAATAATGTTCTGCATTCTATTAGCAATCAGCTTGGTAACAAATTTGAGACAAGTATTAGTCAAAGAAATTGGCCTGAAATCATTAACTGTCTGGGGGGAGTTAATCTTTGGTATGAGAGTGATGTATGAATCATTTATACTCTGCAAAGATAGGTTCCCTGAATGGAACTCATGGCATAACTGAAAGAAATCCTCTTTTATCACATCCCAACATTTTTTCACAAAAAGGCCATTGAAACCATTAGGTCCAGGTGCTCTATCAGTCTTAAGAGACTTCATAACACTAACAATTTCCTCAGAAGTGAAAGGATCAATAAGACACTCTAAATTGACAGAAGGCCTTTGGAAAGAGTTAAAGACTGTGTGATATTGGTGGAAACACCCATTCTGTTCTTGAAACATGCCCAAAAAGCAGTTGCCTTATGATGATGATCAATCATGGAAATGCCATCTTCATTTTTAATCTCAGTAATAGTATTAAATCTATATCTTTCAGTAGCTTTGGCATGAAAATTTTTAGTATTTTCACCACCCAATTGTACCCATCTGATGGTACATCTATTTTTCCAATAGGCAGATTGTGAAAGAAGGAGCTTATTCAGGTGGGATTTAACAATATTCCTAAAATTGAATTCAGGCCTGCTCAGACTTCTTTCCTCTTCCAAATTATCCAAGATTAGAATGACCTTGTTGCAATTGGCAATCAGATTCTTCAGATTGGAGAGATTCCTACCCCACCTTTTTAGTTCATGTCTGGTACTTTTAATCTTAGCAGTGATGGTGGCAGCATTATTATTTTTCCTCACTGCCATTTCCAAACTTTATCAATAAGGTCCATGAAACCTGGCTGATGGATCCAATGATTTTCAAACCTGAAAATCTGGGCTTTAGGAATGGTAGTTGAGATGGAGATGACACAAGGGACATGGTCAGAAGTGGACTTAGCAAGAGGCATAACCATAGTATTAGGGTAGTTCAATGTCCACCAAGTGCTGGTAAAAAACCAATCCAGCTGCTCAAGAAGAGGTTGATCTTGCATATTGGACCAAGTAAAGGATCTACCTTTTAAAGGAAGTTCAATTAAACCAAGGTGACTAATAATTTCATTAAAAATGAAGATGTCATTCATGTCAGCTCTAGGTTTATTTCTATTATCCACAGATCTAATAAAATTGAAATCTCCCACCAGCAACCAATTTTCATGAGGGGGGATAATCAAATCATGAAGCCATTGGACAAAAATATCTCTGTCTAACCCACTGCAGGGACCATAAATAGTGATCAAAGTCCAGGAGGAAAGATTGTGCTTAGAAGTAAAACATAATTTAATGGCAGACTTATGGCATTCAATCAACTCCCCATAAAAAATAGCACTATTCCAAAGGACAATAATGCCACCTGAGGCACCAACAGAAGGAGTGAAAGAAAATTTATCAAATCTCTTAGGGCAAAATGATCTAATGAAGTTGTGGTCAAAATCTTCACATTTTGTTTCTTGTAAACAAACAATGGCACACTGACTTTCTTCAATCTTGTTGTAAACCAGTAGCCTTTTATTTTTGTCATTAAGACCCCTGACATTCCAGTCCAAAACTTTCAAATCCAATAAGAAATAAGATGTACTATCCATTAAAAAGAAAGGATAAAATATCATGAAGCATGTAGCAGTACCAGTCAGCTACAATAATAACATGTGACATAGGATAGCATTGGAACATTGGAGTAATACTTAGATAGTTCACTGATATTTCTACAAAAGGGCCCAGAATCAACTTTGACATTACAAAATAAAACTCCCAATAGAAAACCAAAGAGTACAGGAGCATCCAAGGACAGAAGTCATTACAATAATATAGGCTTCCTAACATTATTACTTCTTTTTGTCCTTATCAGAATCAGGGAAAGCATCAAGCTTGTCCTCTGTGAGGTCCTCATCTGCAATCTCCAAGGCCCTTCCAACATGTTGAAGCACATCAATTGGGTATGAGGAGTGGAAGGAGTATTCTCTGCAGCTGGCCTAGCAGATCTAGGTTTCTTCCTGGGCTGAGGATTGTCTTGCATTGCCACAAGCCTGAAGCCATTATGCAAGGCAGCTTGCCTGGTGCTTCTTCTAACAGATGTTTCCACAGAGGGGGTGCTGACCTTACTAATCCTTCTCTTCCTGGATTTGAGTGCAGAAGTAGAAGGAGAGTTGCACTGAATGTTTTGATGGGGATCACTATGCATAGGAACAAAAGTATCAGGAAATTTATCAAAACATAATTTCCTAGCAGCTCTCTGAGCCTTGAAGAACCTTCTATGAGCTGTAAAATGGAAAATATTTCCTTTAAAAGGAACAGTGGCAGCAGTAATCTGAGAGAAAGGACTAGGAGCAAGTCCACTAGGTCTGACAGTTGACATGTACTGTAAAGGGACAAATTTCTTCAGAAGAATCTCCCAGTGCATGCAAGGGGGAGAACAGGCCCATACATGTGTGAATTCTGTTGTACCCAAGGCCAAGCAAACTGACAAGAAGCAGGTGCTGGAGCAAATGCATTGTGGACCTGCATCATGTTGACAATAAGAACATTCTGGTTAACAGAATTGTCAGAGTCAGAACTAATAGTAGAGATAGATTCCTGTAAAGGGAGGTGGTGGTCCCAACCCCCAACTTGACCAGCCTCTAAATCCTGCTGCTGCATCTCATCATCATCATGCTGATAATTAGGAAACTCTGCCATTGGTGCAGGTAGATTCTAGCCTAGTTCAGGGTATTGAGGCATCACAAAATTACCTAGATCCTGCTGCAGATGACCAGGTAAAGGATGTGGGTTTCCATCAACTGGCATCTGGTCTTCATCAGGTGGAAGAACTTCATCAAATTCTGCAGTCAAGATATAACAGGGGGCAGTCCATGACTCTCTCACTGCTCCCAGAGTACTGAAGTTCCCAAAGACAATATCTCTAGGCACTAGTTGAGGGGAAATAAAGGTAACGAAAATCATAGTCCTATCCAAAATACCATCCAGATGATGCCAATGGTGGAATCTTCCAAAAGGAGCCACTGCATGTGCTAAATCTTTATCATTGCGGAAATCATACGGTACGCCGAGAAGCATAATCCAACCAGTGCGAGAGCCAATAGCAGATTTGTGCAATTGTGTGCGGTTATCATGATTAACAAAGCGCACAAAAATATTCTCCTGAAGCTCATAAGGCCTGTTCTGAACCAGGGCAGAGCGCGCAGCAGGGCTGTGCATCTTGGAAAGACCAGTACCAAAAAGACAGGGATGTGCATCTTAATGTAGAGCCCTTGAGACCCTGCTACCTATATAAAGGACGGAAGGGGGTCATAGAACGAACAGGTAATGCTAGACCATAGCAGTCGTAATATGTTTCACCCCATCGAAATAAACAATTGGACGGTCAGTAACCCGTCTAGCCGAGTAGTCCACCAACGCCTTTTCCCTTACGAAACCCCAAGTCCCTCGCTATGGGGATTGTTGAGGTACCATCTTTGGTCGTATAGGCAAAACAGCGAGCTCGAGGGAGGAAAGGGGTAACCCAAGATACGGTTGCGGGAAACCGGAGACGGGACATACGAGACACGAAGTCATGACACAGGTGGTAGAGACATCGATGTTCATGGGAACGAAGCAAGATTTGTGGAAGTTAATACGAAGACCAGTTTTGAGGCAAAAATCGTTTATAGCACATTTCAACAAAGAGACGACAACATCAGTCAAGCCCTAACAAAGGGTAAAGATATCGTCATCGTATTGAAGAACAAAGGGAGGGAGGGAAAGACAACGGGGTAATAGAGATCGCCATCAAGCCATGGCTTACAAGTAATACATTGCAAGACATCAATGACAATGATAAAGAGGCAAGGGGAGAGGGCATTTTCTTGTCAAAGACTATTTTTGCACCTGATCCTGTCCCCTAGGATGTCATTTAGGCCTTGTTTACTACAAGGGTATTTTCACTTCCTGATGGGAGGGGATTTGGTGATTTTTTTCACCCAATCCCCACAAATCCCCCAAAATACTCCCCCCCACACACACACACACTAGCATGAGGTAGAGTTTTTAATCTAGGCAAAATTGAGGTGGTTGGTGGGGGATTTCTAGGGATTATCCCCTCTAAAACCGGAGTATTAAACATATTATTGAAGATTTTTCGGAATCCAAGATAATCCCCTAGAATTCTCTCCAAATATCCTAGAAATGAACAAGGCCTTAAGATGATACCAATATGACCAAAGGATAGAATAGCATCCATACAGTGACATCAACGACCGTGAAAGCCCCCGAGAGGAAAGGCGATCGGGGAGGCAACCTCATCTGCGCCCAACTACACCGCAGCCACCACCGGTCCTTGCTTCCTCCGTAGGCCACTCCGACGACGCGAGAAGGTGGGGACCATGGCGCTGGCCTATAGTCAGGGTTTGTCTAGTGTTTTCTTGGAGCGTCGTTGGGGTGGTGGGAGCGACGTCCGGGCAAATAAATCGGTCTCAACTCTACTCTCACACCGGCGGTGACCTTCACGGAGGCGCCTCAGAGTTGATGACAACGTGGGATGTTTGGTCCTTTAGATCGACAACTTGGTCTGCTTTCCATCTGGTGAGATCAGTTTCTCGGTGTGTCACTCATGTTCGTGGCTATTCACGACGGCGCTGGCGGCTGGGGCGAGGTGGTTCTTCTAAAGCGAGGATGATGGTCCGGAGGTGGTGGATCTGTTGTTCCTCTCCGACTTTGTCGATGGGAGGCGGCAGATCTTGGTCCAAGACAGCACAGGGACGTCCCCCGGTGGACGTGCCACACCGACATGTGTGCTGCGTGCAGTGGGCCCGTTCATCGACTCATAGTCTTGTTGGCATAGTCTTGTTGGTGATGGTGATTTCTCGGATCTTACAATGGTGGAGGCTCGGCGTCTCTTCCAGCGTTCGCCTTGGCAGCGCTGTAGTTGGGCGGCGGCCGCCGCTACGTCGGTTGCAGGAAACCCTAGGGGTCGTTTTGTATTTCTCGATCTTTTAGTGTTTTTTCTGTAAATTCAGGATAATCATTTTATCCCGGTTTCAGGTGTGTTGCTTATTGTAATTTGATCTTCGATTAATGAAATATGTGGTTGCTCTAAAAAAAAAACATGAAAGCCACGTGCCCTATAAGGACGAGGACGAGGTTTTCCCAATTGACAAAGGCATCTCACACCGTCAGATATGTGAAGTTATAGGAGCACGTACAAGAAGTACCAAGAATATCACCATAAAAATTATGAAGGATACGAGTTTTACCAACATAAGAAGTTAAAGAATCGCCATCAGATTCAAGATACAGAATAGTATTACGACAAAGGCAACAAGGAGCAGAAGCGTGAAAGAAACTTGCTCAAACAATCGCATGGGCGTTCATGTCATAACCTAGAAGTCCACATGTGTTGCAGTACAACGGAGTGGGGCACAATGATATTTCAAAAATTCAGAGCCTCCACAGCCGGCCTGCCAAATTCGCCTGTTAACCCGTATTTTGACCTTCAAGAGGGCCAAATTAACCGTGAACATACAGGGCCCCATGTTACTACATTGTAGAGTACAAGTTAGAACTGGTGTGCTGTACGAGAATTTGAGGGTTCAAGTACCCAGCAAAGAGGCCATACACCCATGCGAGATTACCTGATACTAATCCACAGATGGGCTTTCAACTGGACAAACCAACACAGCTTGCCCTGACGACTCGTCAACTGGAATTTATGCCCGGACTGCAATAGTTCCTATATGTTAGGTGGGGGCAAAATGCCCGGAAGGCGAGATCATTGCAGCAATGTCTCGACTACAACAGAGATCGTCTTTGGTCCTGCCCGCTCAAGTAGAGATAGAGCGAGATCATGCTCGTGCCAACTCCGGAGCCCAGTGGCAATCTTCTTAAGAGTGTCCAGTTTTATGTCCAGCAGCCATGACGGGACAAACTTCACCAGCAGAAATACAAAGCACGATACATAAGCCTTCCATGTACCTGGGTCACATCCTAGCAGGATGTGCCCATCCAACACGCCAGCAATGAAATCCATGTGGGTGCCCACCACTCGTGGCCTCCTTGAGAGGAATGACAGTTTCATAACGGAAGAAGTCTTTTCTGAGCGCCACAGTAGACTACCACAGAAGAAGAGCATGTTGGCCATTGCATAACCTTGGAGTGTGCTGGACACTGGCCCAGGATCTTCCAAAATCTGTTCCCGGGCTGATAGCAGCAGTGTTGGCAATGTCTCCTCATATAGCACCTGGATCACCAGAGGCCCTCCTGCGATACACAGGAGTCCTGCACCAAGCATAGCAACCTGATACGCCATAGATGCAGCACCAGATAGCGGTGTTCGGCCTGATTTTAAATGTGGGGGCCCACTGGAAGACCATCCATTTGCAAGTTTGCGGGAACAATCAATGACTTGCTTGAGGATAGTCTCGCTGACAAAGTAGGTATCGTGGAAAGTTCGACAAGTCCTCAGGTAGATGAACCCAGGGGCCATGGGAAGCTGAAGACCTTGGTGACCTGTGATGGACTCTCCCAGTAATGCTCCAACCCCACGGCTTGCAGTAATATCAGACCCGCTGGATGGGGACGAGCGCAGAAAGGATGAGAAACAACTTTGGATGAGCTGCGCGACTGCATCTTTGTCTCTGGCAAACGGAGAGCGCATACATGAGAGGACGATGAAATCATGCCATCTTCGCACTTTCTGTGTCCACAAGGCCCCTATGATGGGCATGCTTGGCCAGGAACTCCCCCCTGCACAGTTCTCCAGTGCCTGGCCAATGATCCCATGAATGTATTCGAGACTCTTATCCAGCTTAAACGTAATAGTCAAGCTGACAAGTGCAGCCATTGGTAAAGGAAGCATTGGTGGCACACCACCTGTAAGAATAAAACGTTAATTTTCTACAAAGACATAGACAAAAAAAGATATAATAACACTGTGCAATGGTGATGCTGAAAGTCTGAAGGCTATCAACAGTCAAAGTCTGAAAGGATGCAACTAAGTTGATGCATAAGAACAGGAAGCAGGTTGTACGTGGATAACAGCTGTGAATCTGAACACCAGCAGAAGCAAGAATTTCCTTTACTTCATCTTCAATGGAATGAAGAGTAGCACCAGGGCTGGGCCATTCAGTTCCATTCATAGGGACAGCTTTCCATATTCCTCGTGTAATTTCTGCTGAGAAGTAGCTAACAATCGCAGCAAGAGAAGCTGGCAAGAAGTCCACCAGATCCCTCAAACCTGCAATGCATTGGCACATTAACACATGAATGGGATTAAGAAATATCCCAATAGGACTTGGGGAATCCATGCAATACATAAAAATGGAAAAAAAGGAGGTTCCTCACTTGTAGTCATGTCTCGGCTGGAAATCCTCCCATGAGAACATGCTGTAAGAATAGCTTCAAGAACAAAAGGAACTGCTTCTAGAAATTCCCATGCTGGAATTGCGGGCCTTTGGTAAGAATCATCTGATGTACTTAGAGAGGAACCACTGACACTGCTACTAGAAGTGGATGAAAGATTGCCAGATACTACCCCGCTTTTACTCATTTTTCGGCAAATCATACTCAAAATTTTGTTTGCGACTTGATGGACAGGGTTTTTACTGCCAACACCAGAAAGGGTAGAGGCTATGCAAGCTTGATTCTGTAAGTACCAAGCTCTTAACTTGGGGAAGGAATCAATATAAATTGGTTGGGTTGGAACCTCATCGAATGAGCCCATACTGCTGCTAGAGTTGGTACTAGTAACAGATGAATTTGGGAGCTCATTACGGCTATTGTGCATTAACAATAAGTAGTCCAGAGTAAGTTCCAACCTTACCGAGCCTCCACGGCCAGCAAGACAATACTCTTGAGGAGGTCTGTAAAATTTCCACAATCGGAGAAGACATAGAAACGCACAAGAGAAGACCGAGTAAACTGACGTTTCATCAAAAATTGTAGACTTGTGGTTAGACGGGGGTGGCATTGACCCAAATGCTTCACATAGTGGCATTAGAGCAGCAGCAACATCTGGAACCTGTAGGGCAGAAGTTTTTTCTTATACTGTGAACTAAGAAACTGCACAACCATATAGGCCGCAGACAAGATTATTCTAGCTATCTTTATGTATCATGAAGCAGGAAGGAAATTGGGGCCAACAAAACATCCTGCTTCTAGTGGACATGAAAAGTGGAAGTAATTATCTATCTATGTGATAAATGCTTGCACTATGCAGTTACCATTGTGCTGATCGTAAGTTTTTAGCATACCAATATCAGGACCTAGATAGCTTGAGGGGATGGCCATAACAAGATACATGAACAAACTAAGCCAAGGGCACACAAATTTATGTGGTGCAACTAGTGACCTACGAAGTTCAGCCATCAAGTATCAGTAACGAACATGCCAAGAAAATGATAAAGAACATGGTATACCATCGAGGCACCTAAGTATAGGGGGCGCCTTAAGCCTGGACTAATTGGCATATCAGGTGCCAACCTTGAAACTGACACTGTAGAACAAGAACCAAAAGATTGTATGTGGACATCAGTTCTGCTCATATGCACTAAGTGCAACGCTTGTCTAATTTGGTTTTCTAAATCAGGGGCTAAATGTGATACAATGCTTGTCTAATTTGGTTTTCTAAAGGGGCTAAATGTGATATTGAAATTTTGATCAAGTTTTGCTGGAACTTGCATGTACCCTTCACTTTTAGGCTTTAGCTAATGGAGATGCCAGTTCCCCTGGACACCAACAAAATACCCTTCTCATTTCTGATGAACTCACATTTTTACTTTGAAGACAAACAAAAATCAGGAAGTATTTTTACAGTGTGTTCTCTACAGAAATATGCAGACTCCGCCATCAGTTTCAAATGTTAACAATGGATTGTTACAAGTAGATTACACAGTCAAGCGGAAAATCCATTGCTTACCATTCCATACAAAGAAAGTATGTGAACAGCATCGACATATGAGACACCGAGTAAGATTGCATTCAGCGTAGACTTCTGACTGAGGTAGTGGCTCATGCTCCCTTGTGTCGAGGAATCTGAGGGTAAAGGAGGCGACAGTAACTTGACCACCATGCGGACAACATGCTCCTGAGGAAAACATGAAGAATATAAATAAGATTCTTCTAGGGAGGAGTTGCCAAATGGAATTCTCAGATCCGTTTTGGTTTGCACATAAGAGTAGCCCCAACAATCTACTCCCTCCGTCCCAAATTAATTGTCTGAAAGTTAGACAAAAGTAGATGTATCTAGACATGTTTTAGTGTTAGATACATCTACTTTTGTCCAACTTTGAGACAATTAATTTGGGACGGAGGGAGTAAGAAATTTTGAGGATGTTAAATTTTAGAAAATGCACATGAATGAATATTTCTATACAGAAAATACAAATTTCTGCTTGTGTTTTCTGAAATATAGGTTGGCCTTTACTTTTTTTTATGCAGCAAAAAAAAAAATCTACTACTTTGCAAGTGCGCCTATGATAATAAATATGACCCCAGAGCCATGAATTCTGGGACCATTTTCTTGTGCTATTTGCTTAGTAGCATAACAGCATAAGCACCTATGCTCAGTTATTATTCTTACCATAATCAGCATAAACTAAATAGTTGATATGGAACGTGTGGACAGGTCAAGTTATCATATTCTTGTGGAGATAAACTCACAAAAAATCCAATAAATTTTATTAACAGAAAATTTGAGTTTTGGTTAGTTATAAACTTACAATTTATCATGGCGACTTAAACATTTTGGAAGCTCTTTATATCAGATGAGTATAATAAGGTACCTGAATATTCCAACCACGAACAAGTGATGCACCACACAGAATTTTAGCTGCAGCTGACTTTTCTTGTTCTGAACCATTCAATGCTATGTGGTACAATTTATCTAGTTCTTCGACACTGAATAGACAAAACAGATGTCCAAATCAAGCAATAGACAAGATAGACCAGTAAGTACTCCCTCCGTTCCATATTAGATGACTCTCAAATAGATGTATCTAGTACTAAAATATGTCTAGATACATCTATGTGGGAGTCATCTAATATGGAACAGAGGGAGTAGCAGAGGTATACAAAAAAATTGGAGAATCCTGGCAGAATATTATCCCGGAAATGTATTTTAACTTCGCATTGCAGTGAATAACGCAGTGCAGAGAATAGAAGGCAACTTAAAGAACTGGCTGAAAGAATAAACTGTTGAATTCACTCATCGCCTGGAAAATTCCTATTTTGAATACATATATAGCTCCATATACCTTGAAGCGGGAGTAGAAATGAGAGCATTCTTAAGTGGGTCAGATAGTGGAGCTCCTTGCATAAAGTTCAACCATGGGGATTCCTGCGGTACAGGAGTATCCTTCAAAAGCCCCGATAGTACAACGTAACCAGGCCACAAGTAAGCAGTTGTGTCAATCAAATTCCTCGAAATACAGGCTTCAACTATAAGATGTAGCATGTTTCCAACTGAAAAGATCATAGGTGGTAGGGGGAAGGTTAAAAGCTAAGAAACCAGTGATAAAGGATACTCCCTCCGATCCATAGAAAGTGTCTCTCACTTTGTACTAAATTAGTACAAACTTTATACTAAGTGAGCGACACTTTTTATGGATCGGAGGTAGTAAATGTTTTCCACAGCTTAACAGTGAACTGAATGAAAAAAAATTCTATCAACAGGATCCAATAAGCACATAACAGTCAGTTTAGTTTACAAACCTGACCAAATTGCACATACAATATAGTGAAAAGGTAGTCATACCAGCTTTTGTCGAAGAGTCACTCTGGCCAAGCATGCTAGGATTGCCACCCCCGGCATTATAATTGGCCCTAAATAGTGCCGCTTTTGAAGCTGCAGCATTGGCCACATTTACCACCGATGAAGGTGGTACAAGAAGTCCTGAATATTGCACCAAATCCTGGAGAGAAGCTACAAGTCCTAGTCTTTGCGGAAGATTTATGTTTCCTTCAGCTCCATTTGCATCATTTTCTTCTTTAAGGATTGCAGCAATTGCTAGTGGAATAAGAGCTAATAGCATGCATAATCTCGCATCTAGATGAGGAATTGGACCTTCGAGGGGTTCTCTACCCTAATGACAACGTTAGCATGTGAGGAGGCCACAATAGAAGTAACTATGCACCAACAAATAATACATCAAATGGAAGGTTCATCACCCGCTGTACAAGACGAAGGGCAGAAATCCATAGAGCTTTAAAAGTTTCCTGCCAACTTGCCTCATTAATTGCTTGGGCTGTCTTGGTCATTTCTAGATTAATAAAAGCATGATATTAATCAATGAAAACCCATGCTAGACACATAAGTAAATTGAAAGAAAGATTTAAACATTAGGATAGTGTCATTCATCAGCGTTACTAAACCAAGACCACATCACAGATAGGTAAAGAAACTCGATCATGCGGGAGAGTACCTTTTATAATCTCGATAGCAGATATAGCAGTGAGATGCTTGCCATCAATTGCGTTCTCCAAGTAAATATCAAATATAATCCAACAGGCAGCTCTCCCAGCTCCTGTAAGTTGGCTCAATAGGGAACCGCGGGATCTCATGTTACCAAGAACATCCACGAGCCGTTTGTTGTTTGGCTGATAATCTACATTGCTAACTCGCCGGATGTACATCAACAAATCGTCAATTTTATGACTATTAGGCAATAGTCTCTCAAGTGCCATTTTGCGAGCTTCAATCAGTGTCAGCCTCTGGCTCAGAGCACTGAATTTGTCAGGCCTAACCTAGAAAAATTGTCTAATTAGCACACATTTGTCATTTGTAATGTTGATTATTAGCTGCACCGAAGGAATAAATAAGCTAGGAAGTATTCTTTAAGAGTTGCGAGGAAAGGTGATGTGAATTTGGATATAATAAAAGATTTGCATTCTTAACAGCTAACTGAGCAAAGTTTATAAATTAACAAAAATAGCTAAAGGAACAGTAAGTTAACATTAGAATGGTCACTATCAGTGAAAAGGTGGAATAATAAGTCGGAACAGCCTACATAAATGCAGCTTTAACTTCACACCATCACTTTGTTGATTATACTTTGTGCCTACTCCCTACCTTATATTTTATTTTAATAAGAATAAAGTATCCTCACACGGTAACCCGACAAGGCAACAGGTGCCAAAATATGATGATTGGCTGCAGGTAAAACTGATAGCCCATGGATATTAAATATCTACATAATCGTCATGTTAATAAGGTAGACCACACTGACCACCAACTTAAATTTTGTTGCAATTGAGATGGCTAGGATAATTTTCCACCATGAATTTTATCCTGAATATAAAATTTAACAATACGGTACTAAATAGATATACATCCATCCCAACCTGAAAATTATATCACACACTCTGTAGTCCATATAAAAGTAATAATAAAGATTGTTGGGAGACGTACATGTTAAAGCATACCAAGCGCAGAAATGCTTGGATCTTCCTATCAGCAAGCATCATGTGCAGAACTTCTAAAGCCATGACAGTGTTCTTTCGACGTAACATTTCGCGGTGCTCACTTTGCTTCACAGTAGAGACCCCTTTGACATCTAAGTCCATAGGCTGTGACCCTTCAGTGGGATACACACTCTCCTGCCAATCTGCCGCTCCAGACGGAAAGCCGCAATCCTCCAGCACGCAGTCAATTAGCTTGGTGGTAACACTCAACACGAACAGGATGACAACATGTCCAAAGTCAATTTTGGAAACTCCATAGGTTTTAGATAGTTGCAAGGCAGCATCGATAGATTTGGTCATCCTGGGGACAGCAAAGCAAAGGCAGCGGTATATGAGCGATTGGGCAGCAGCTAGCAAGCAGCATAGATATGCACAGGTCAAATCCAAACCAGTCCTCTGTTCGAACATTATTACATATATAGATGAGCACTTACTTGTCACGGTTAGGCCCGGCCTGGAGAGACAAGGAGGAGGACGTGACGTTAGTCTTCAGCAGCTCCATGTACAGCCTGTACGCCTCCGGCTGCGCTCGCCGCTGCGGCAGCACCCTACAAAACCACCGCCAGAAAGTTACTCCCGCGCCCTTCTAAATGGGCAGAAAATGAGCGCACGAACGGACCTGGCGGTGAGTAGCGCGAGGACGTGGAGCGGGCAGAGGAGGCGGGACGACATAGGCCTGGTCCAGGAGCTTCCAGAGCGAGGCCGAGTTGTGCGCGAAGCAGAGGTTGGAGACGAGGATCCCGGCGAGGTCGGCGCTGGGGAGGCCCCGCCCCTTCCCCGGAGACGAGGCGGGCCACCTCCACGGCCTGCAGCAGCGGCGGGTCCCCGCGCGCCTCCGACGCCTTGACCGCCGCCATCACCCTCCTCTCCATCTCAGCCCCCGCGGCGGGCGCCACCAGCGCCGGCGCCTCCGCCGCCCCCATCGACGCCGCCGAGGGTTTGGATTTGGATTTTGCGGTCGCGATTTCGCGTCTCTCTCTCCTCGCGACTTCGGAGGTTTGGATCCCCGTGTGGAAGGGAAGGAAGGGGGGAAGAGGACGGAAGGCGTTTAAGAGGCGGGGGGCCCAAGGGCCGGAGAGATCTGGGCCGTTGGTCTCACATTCGGTCGCGGTCGTGCGAGCCCGGATTGACTTCGCTGCTGTGTCCGTGTCCGCGACTGCACTGTCCGGATGATTATTGGACGAACACCACGCTTCCTTATCCGGGACCGTGCCAACGGCCTGGCCGTTATGACTGTTGGCTGGAGCTCGCGTGTGAAGCAACAGCTCTTCATCGTGCGTAAGCTACCCGATAGCTCAAGTTCTTTTTTTTACTCTCGCGCAACTCTATGGATTTCCACGAGTCCACGAATCTTAGCGTCATATTTGAAAAGCTGCTTTACCCATAAAAAATGTTCATGTGAGTTTTTTCAATACAGAAAATTTGTGGCCAAAAGGCTAGATTATTCATTAACTAAGAGGGAACAAAGTTTAGAACATTACATGTCTCCGGTCCCCATGAAAACTAGGCTACCAAAAAACATAGTCTAATATCTTTGCCTAATAATAAAAGCGTTAAGGCTTCCCTGGTTGGTTGGACGGTCGGTCGGTCCGTCATCGAAAGCGCCACTAAAGTTGACAAAAATTACCCACCGTGCCACCCGTAGCACGTACCGATTCGTTTTTATTATTTTCCTATTGAGTTCTTATAGGTCCGTGGTGAGCTTGGTCCGGACGTTAATTGAAAAGGAGCATGGCTGACCAGAACGTGTCCTACGCCAATAGTACGTCGAATATATACGGTCCCTATTGAGTCCGCTGACTAGACCGTGTCCTATTTCTATAGTACATCGAGTATGGTCTTCATTGAGTCGGCATCATCTATAAATACATATACATGCAGGCTACAGTAAGTACTTCTAGCGAAGCTCCTGCCGGCTTTGGGCCGCACGAGGCTCGACGATGCGATAAAACGACACGCCCCTGCTGCGACGCCAAGCGAGAGCCGACAAACATGGCTCGTAAGCGAGAGCCAGCGTGAGCGCTCGTGCGATCACTGTGCTTGCCTCGGCTCCGCCTGCGGTAGCCTGAGCCCAACTTGCTTTATCCTTTTCGTGCATCCGCTTCTTCGCCTAATTATCGAGACATGATCAGAAATCCAGCAATATTCGTTCGTCACAACTGAAAGCCCAGAATAACTTTCTTGATACAAATCTCTGATTAAGCCAAAGAGTAGAGCAGGCGGCCAACAGGAGCCATCATAGGGAAAGAGGGACGCGGAAGGAAGCTATGTCCATTTGCCGAACAACATCCTATCTGATCCACACCAGATCCTTCTGTCCCATTTGATGAGGAGGCCGACCTTATCGGATGCGGTGGAACAACTAGACACAATAACCGTCGGGATTTTCCCTACGGTGAAGGTTTAAAAAAAAAAACTAGACACACCGAGCAGCTTCAAGATGACAGCATCAATATGCGGATGGTGGGGCTTGACAGCCGCCATATGAAGTTGAGGTCATGTGCCGTCATAAGAAGGCCATCAGGATACCGGATACAGATAAAAGAGCCAGCCTCCAGCTCCATGCCAGTTTCCGTTGTTCATGACATTGCCCACAAACGACACCTCATATCTCTTCCGGCAGACAATAGGAATGGTGGTTGTCCCATGCTAGAACGGCACGCTGTGCCGACAAGATGGATGCTCATGTGAGCATGACACATCGCAGGCCACTGAGTCACCCAGAACGACCTTGTACCGCGGCTCGCCGCTAGCACGACATGGCAGTTGTTGTCTTGTGCGCGCTCCAGGGGCCGGCCAGTGATGACGGGGCTGCCAAGGCTCTCACCTGCGTAAGTAAATCACTGACCACCTTTGCTCACCACCAGGCGTGGTCGTGGCGTATTGTTGGTTTTTTCCTGGCATGGTCGTGGCGTATTATTGGGTTTTGCCTCTCTTGGCACGTTAAGTCACATGTGCTTGTGTTCAGTACATGAGCGAGACCCTAAAGTGTGCATGTCTTTATATTCTCAATTTAATAAGCATGCTATTACACAAAAAAAGTACAAAGAAAATATTTGTTAGATTTTTAATGTATACATGTTGGAGATTCACCTTCATTGCTTTGTGGTTTTTGTTCAATCTTCCAGAAAGGTTTGTGACAACAAATGAGTTGTGCTAAAAAAAAGTCTCGAAGTGAAGAAAATTTAACTTTTTGATATACTAATTCTTACGCATTACATCAAACCATACAGTGATTCTTGAGAGAAACAAGTATTCGAGCCAGCTGGTGCTCCATGAGGCCATCAATAGCGACAACATCACCATGCAGCTCTTCCTTGGACTCCTACTGGTCGATGGTCAATGGGGACATTTCATCGTCGCTCTACACCGGACACCGTAGACGGGGCTATAGCTCATCCATGGCTACATTGGCATGCTAAAGGCATGCCCTAGGTATTCTGTTTCCGGAGATATAAAAGGCTTGACATATCTTGACATGGATGACCGGGAAGCAGGATGGGGAAGTAGTCGACGATGGCGACAAATTCGTGTGGTAGATTGTGGAGAGTTCAACTATCATGAATCTCATCTAGCGACACACAACACGACCAATAGGAAGCAAAGGATCGATAGTCATATTCTTTGCGGTACCCGTGTTTTTTCTCCCGTGGCAACGCACGGGCACATTTGCTAGTTTATTCTCATGGGATAAAATTCACCAAACACTTAGCTCCCATGATGGTCCACGTCCTAGCCACCTCCTTGATGTTACCTACCAGCATCCAAGGTAGGGTGGAAGAACGGCAAAAATTCTTGAAGTTACGCTTGTTCCAAATCTTTCTGAAGATAAGGGTTTAGGGTTATATGAGTGCTATGTACTCTCTAAACGCTCTCTCATGCCTGTGTGTTGTAGTGTGTGCTATTTTGAACCGGTTATTTTTCGGGCATTTTTTTTAACCGAGACAACTACAAATTTGATGCTGACTAAAGTTATTCACATTGTCATCGAGGGACATGAACACTAAACATTTTGGTCATTGACACATTCACATTGTGATTTTGTATGATAACCACTATCATATCCCATTACATGTCAGGGAAATGCAATGCAATTCAATAACCAATATCAAAGTCTCTTCATTTGGTTAACTTCATGTCAGGGAAATGCAATGCAATTCAATAATCAATATCAAAGCCTCTTAATTTGGTTAACTTCACATGGTTTCTAAGAATTATAGTTCTTAGAAATTTCTATATTTTTTTTTGAAAAGAAAAAACCCAGCCTCTGCATCAGGTTGATGCACACGGCTTTTATTAAAACCATAATCATCCAAGCATCAAATTACAACCAGCACCACTGACATAAGAGTCTCAATAGCTCCTATACAAAAAAACTACTGGTGTTAAAAAAGTAGAAGGCAAGAGCCGACTAAACCAAGCACCCATCTCCATCAGAAAGCGGCTATGAAAGACAAATACGACTATTATGCAACCAGCCACCCTTGCTGTAGATAGCCTGAATGACCGCCATCATTCGAGTGCATCCACCATCCAAACGCACACGTTGGTCCTCCGGTAGAAGGTGAGACCAGAGATGTATCCAATATTTGGCCTGATGAACCACCTGCAAAAAAATCCCGGCTCTCTCATTGTTAAAAACAACTCCATTCCTGTAATTCCAAACAGTCCAAAGTAAAGCACATACTCCTATGCGTATAAGTGCTTTCGTAGAATTATCTACCCCATATAACCAATTACCAAACAAATTAGTAATAGACACCGGAGGTGAAATGCTAAATGTAAAGTGCATTAGCCTCCAAATCTTTTTAACAAAATCACAAGAGACAAACAGATGATCCACGGTTTCTGGATCCCCACAGAACACACATTTTTGACACACAACACAATTCCCCTTAGTCAAATTATCTTTCGTCAGCAACTCTTTCCTAGAGAGAAACCACATAAAAATCTTTATCTTGAGAGGCACCTTTAATTTCCACAAGTACTTCTTTAAAAATCTAGCATCCTCATTCATCAAATCAGCGTAGTAAGAACGAACAGAAAAAATACCAGAAGTAGTGAGTGTCCAACGACAATTATCCTGACTGTCCACTAAAGACACATCCATAAGTCTTTCTATGAGATGCAACCATCTCTCCCATTTATCCCCAGTAATAGAACGTCGAAATTGTAAATTCGGTGGCGAATGACCGAGAACATCTGAAACTAAAATATTCTTATAACTCACAATTGAGTATAATGACGGATATTGGGCTGCCAGGGGCGAATTCCCTAGCCAACAATCCTCCCAAAATCTAATGCTCTCACCATTACCTAATGTGAACTTCACTCGTTTGAAAAATTCATCCTTCACCCGCATGATGCCCTTCCAAAAAGGCGAGTCTGTTGGTTTAGCCTCAATTTCGGCTAGAGTTTTTCCACCTAGATATTTGTTAGTCAAAAGTTCATGCCACATCCCCTCTTCAGTTAATAGCTTAAACAACCATTTGCTTAAGAGACAACGGTTCTTGATGTCTAACACCTCGATACCCAAACCCCCTTGGTCCTTAGGGCGACAAACAATATTCCATTTCGTCAGCCTATATTTCTTCTTAACATTATCGCTCTGCCAGAAAAAACGAGACCTATAAAAATCAATTCTTTTCCGTACCCCGATGGGAACCTCAAAGAAAGAGTAGAGAAACATAGGTAAACTAGTTAACACTGAATTGACTAAAACAAGTCGATCACCGTAAGGCAACAATTTGCCTATCCAAGAGCCCAACTTCTGCTCAAATCTGTCCTCCACAACCTTCCATTCTTTATTGAGTAAACGCCTATAATGATTAGGTATACCCAGATATCTAAATGGTAGATTACCTACTTCACAACCAAAGATGCGTCTGTAATCATCCATATGCTCACTAGCATTGCCAAAGCAAAAAATCTCACTTTTATGAAAATTAATTTTTAAGCCAGACAACTGCTCAAACATAGATAAAATCAATTTCATGTTCACAGCCTTGTCTAGATCATGTTCTAGAAAAAGAATTGTGTCATCAGCATATTGGAGAATCGATATCCCCCCTTCCACTAAATGTGGTACCAAACCACCAATCTGATTATCCTCCTTAGCCCTAGCTATAATAACAGCCAACATGTCTACCACAAGATTGAAAAGAATAGGGGATAAAGGATCACCCTGACGTAGCCCTTTTAGCGTCTGAAAGAAATGACCAATGTCATCATCTACTTTAATACCGACACTATCACCTTGCACAAAAAGAGCAACCCAGTCACACCATTGTGGACTGAATCCTTTCATACGTAAAGTTTGTTGTAAGAAAGCCCAATTAACTTTATCGTAGGCCTTTTCAAAATCAATTTTGAAGAGAACCCCATCCATTTTATTCCTATGAAGCTCATGGATAGTTTCGTGCAGAACAACCACCCCTTCAAGAATATTTCTTCCAGGCAGAAAGGCTGATTGAGATGGTTTAATAACATTCTGACCAATCGAAGTGACCCTATTCGTACCCACTTTAGTAAAAAAATTGAAACTAACATTCAACAGGCAAATTGGTCTATACTGCTCAATCCTACATGCATCCTCCTTCTTTGGTAGCAAAGTGATAACATCAAAGTTAAGTTTAAACAACGGAAGATTACCCATATACAGCTGAGCAAATAAACCCATCAAGTCAACCTTGATAATGTCCCAACATCGCTGATAAAATTCAGCGGGAAACCCATCAGGACCAGGTGCCTTATTATGTTCCATTTGAGAAATAGCATCAAATACCTCTTCCTCCGAAAAAGGAGATGTGAGGTATTCATTTTCCATCGTAGATACCTGAGGCAAATCCCTGATAAATGACTCTACAAGAGAAAAAGAGGAAGGGGCCGATGCCCCAAAGAGATTCTTATAATATTGAGAAATAAAGAATTTAAGATTTCTTGCCCCACAATGGTGCCTTCATCCTGTTCTAATTGAAAGATTCTCTTCTTCCTATGTTTACCATTAGCAATCAAGTGAAAATATCTAGCATTATCCCCACCCTGCTGCACATGCTTAATCTTAGCCCTTTGAGCCCATTTAGATTCCTCTTCTCTACGAAGTTTAGTTAAAAAATCATCGGCTTGTCTCTTAGACACGCACTCCTCCTCACTCAAAGGAATTGTCTCAGCTTTCAAATCCAATTCATTAATAAGTAACAACAGGCGATCCTGATGCACTTTATATTCTCCGCTAATATGTTTAGCCCATCCCCTAAGAAAACTCCGGAGATATCTAATTTTATTTTGCCATTTTTCAATGGGATTAGACCCTGTGTCCACTTCATTCCATTTTTCCTTAACCATAACTAAAAAACCCTCCCGCGCAAACCATGCCAACTCAAACGAGAATGCCGACGTATTCCCAACATGAGTCGGTGTCCCAAAGTCAATAAGAATAGGTACATGGTCAGACTCCGTCCTAGTCAGATCTCGAACAGACACGAGAGGATATTTTTGTTCCCATTCGATACAAGCAAGAAAACGATCAAGCTTTTAAAGTGTGGGAATAGGATGTCTACTCACCCAAGTGTATTGACGCCCATACATCTCTAGGTCTTTCAAGTCTAAACTTTCTATAATGGCATTGAAAATTACCGGCCAACGAGCATTGAAATTATCGTTATTCTTCTCCTCCCTTCTCCTAATAATGTTAAAATCTCCCCCAATCAACATTGGGAGGGGCTCCGCTTCACAAATTCTAACTAATTCCGCAAGAAACTCTGGTTTTTTCTCATCTTGGGCAGCACCATAAACCACCACAAAAGCCCACATGAAGCCATCTTCCTTGGACTTTAGATGGAACTTAACACAAAAGTCACCGGCAAAAATGTTATTAACCATAATAGAAGCTGGGTTGAACCCAACAAGGATCCCCCCGACCTCCCATGAGGTGGTAAACAATACCACGTGAACTCCAAACCTCCCACTAGATGTCTTAAAAAATGATTAGAAAAATTTGATCTCCCTGTTTCCAATAAAGCAAAGAAATCAATTTTATGTTCACGCACAGTTTCATTTATCGCAAGATGCTTAGCTGTATCACCCAACCCATTAGAATTCCAAATAAAACCCCTCATCTCTGAATCACTTTTTAAAATTTTTGACCGTGTTTAATCTAGCACTACGCCTCGGTATTTGACCCTTAGACACAACTATCTTAGATCTTTGGTTATGCTTCAAAGCAATAATAGGCACATCCAACGTGTTGCCTACAACCTCCTCGTTTTCTAAATCTAAATCATCACACAGATTAGCTGCATCACGTAAAACCAAACTAGGTGTAGAAGGACATGAAATAGTGCCTAAATTATTTTTTAGAACCACACAGTTCCTAGAGATTTCGGTTTGTTTCAAAGATTCAACAGCTAGGTTTTTTTCATCAACTGAATTCCCTAGTGAGATACCCAATTTAGCAGCGCGAGTAATAATAATATCATTCGGTAAGGAAGCAAAAGAAAGACGACTTGCTGGGTTACCTGAAATAGGATCGTCACGTTCAGCCGCACGAAGAGAAGCCCTCTCCTGAATAGGGAGATCCGCCTCGGGCTGAGCTCTAATTCTCGCACTGGATCGTAATCCCGCCGACGAGGGATCAGAAATACCTTCAAACGCAATCACCTCCTCCTGAGATGGTCTTGATGGCGACACAATAGCCAGCGATCTAGATATCTCCTCCTCCTCAGAAAACAGTCTCCGTCCAACATTCCTCCCACGACCTGTAGAACCTCTCCTCGAGTACACCTTGGTATCCGAGATCGAAGAAACATCCACAGTGATATCAATAGTTGGAGAGTCAACCACACCACCACCGTAACCATCTCCCAAATCTTCCGCAGCAACAATCGGTATGTCCAGTCCATCATGTAAATTCTCAAGGCGAACATGGAGTGGAACAGGCGGTGAAAAACCCTGCCCCTTCTCCATGGCCACCTGCCCCCGCTCGATGGCAGCATTGCCCAGCTCAACGGGCTGAGACTCTGCCGCCAGCACCACGGCAGCGTGCCCCTACGCGATGGCAGCTTGCTCTGCTGCGCGCCCTGTCGGCAGCACCGCGGTAGCCTGCCCCGGCTCCACGGCAGGCTGCAGCGCACCACGGCAGATTGCCCTGCCTCCACGGCAGACTGCAGCACCGGTGCTGCACCCACTCCCTGCTCCTGTTCAGTCACCAGCGACCTGCCACCCCCGACTGCACCAGACTCGACCCCAACCGAATTAATCAAAGAGCCATCATCCAGCACTCGATCTTCACCATCATGATTAACCACCATAGAACAACCCTCCATGATACTATTATCAGGTGCCAGTAAAACAATATCGGATACAACATCACAGTTATTTTCTCTGGAATAGAATAACATATCGATCTCCTCACGAGCTTTAGCAAAAAATGCCTTCACCTGTGGAGAGAAAATCACTCCACTTTGCTGCCTATGATTCCCACTCTAACTATTCCCCTGATCCAGCATTGGATCCACTCCCGAGTCAACATTAGACCCAGCTCCTCTCTGCCTTTTTAGACTCGCTTCCCTGGCAAGTGCATCTTGAAAATCATCCCCCAACCCGTCATTATCATCCTTGTCCTCAAAATTTTCAGTCATAACCACATCTGGGACACTGTTATCTTCTCCTTCCACCTCAAACGAAAGTTTATACAGCCCATCCTTTATGAAAAGAGGGAAAGTGATAGGGATTTTAGAATAATCAAGGCAACCCACAAGAATTCTCAAAATCTTCTTCTCTCTTGTGAAATCCATATCAATTTTCACCGGTTTTCCCAAAAGAAAACCCACGGACCACATAGCCAAGTAATCTCCAATATGGTCTTCAGGAATCCCTAAAATTCTCACCCAAAAGTTTGGCAATGTATCTTCAGGTTCAATTTTTTAGACCATCTTTCTACAGTCATTCTACAAGAGCTATTCGGCACACAAAAAGTGCCAAAAACATGAAGCCTCTCAAGATCTTGCTTTGAAGGAAACTGGACTTGGAAAATATTCTGCCCCACCTGAGATACCACCCAATGAAAATTATCCCTAGGTACCAATCTCTGTAGCTGTAAAATAATTTGGGGAATGCTCATCTCACCACCGTTAACAACCAATGATGCTAGTCGATGATTAAGTAGCTTAGGCCTATAAGCCTCCGAACACTGAACCCCAAAGAACATCAACTCCTCATGCGCGAAACCATACTGAATCAGAGGAGGTTTGGGTGCACACAACAAATGACAGGGTCCTTGAGTATGCTGACGTGCCTCACAAATAGCACACATGACAGTAGAGCAATTACCCAACGCGTGTCCACTCAGACCACACCTAAAGCATCTGTTTTTGTCTGTAGTCTTCGCCTTCAACAAAGCATCAGACAAACTATCAGCCGAAACCCCTTGCCTCCTAACATCCCGTACCTCAGCCACCACTGACCTAGCTCCATTAATACTGACGAATATATGGATCCTGGACCCTGCGAATAAGGACACCCCCTCTCAGGCCCAAGGTTGAAGGCCCAAGAAGAGGAGCCCTTGGAATACTCCAGAAGGCCCACGAGAAGCCCACCTGCACTAACTTGCGGGTTAAGATAGAAAACATGTAACCGACCTAGTTAGAATTCGAGTCCTCTCCGGGTAGGATTCGAGACCTGGCCACCTATATAAGGCCAGGAGAGCCCCCCGGGAGAGGACCAAGCAACACAACACCATCAAAGCTTTGAACTCGAGATCTTACTCTCGATTCGAGCATCTCCATTGTAACCGATCTTTCCGTCAATACAGATCGACAAGAGGCAGGAGTAAGGGTTTTACCTCTACGAGGGCCCCGAACCTGGGTAAATCTCGCCCCCTGTCTAGCCGACGATTCCACCAGCGCTCATGACTTCTCCTAGTCGAAACCCGATAGGGTCACCTAAGGGATTTGTAGAGTCAGAGATTCGACAATTGGCGCCGACCGTGGGGAAGACGGGCGCTGGATCACCGGCATCTTCGGCTTCATCGACAACGCACTCTCGTTGGAAACCATCGACTACGGCTCCGAACAATCCTATACGGATCGGATCTGTCGTGGTCACACCTCACTCGCCGGAATCGTGCCCGGTATTCGAGGATCTGGAGAAAAGCGTCACCTTGACGTTCGGGAGCCTAAAATTCGTGACTAACCGGGACGGAATCCTCCACTTCTCGGATGAATCGGAAACCGAATCTGGAGCTGTCGACTCACGCCGTCATCTGGAGAAAAGCGGCGAGTCCATCCGCTTCAACGCCAACGACTACCATACCCTCTCGACAGAGGAACCATCAAGAATTCGAAGAAACTTTCGACCTACGCCTAGGACGCACGAGCCTCGACTGGCTCAAGTCTGCATGGCAGGATCAGAACAATCCTCGGAAACAGAACACAGCGCGACAGAGCGCAACATAATCGGCGTCTCACGGGAATCCTGGAACCGAGCAAAAGAAGCTATGCGAACGAGCAAGCCCCCCGCATTCGGGGCCTCACACGAAGACATGGTTGCCTACCACTATCACCTAGTGAGAGCAGCCACGACTATCAAGGACGCTCGGATAGATCTAGCCCGCCGAAGAAGAGCGGCGGACGAGTCGAGCCAAAGGCGAGCCGGGCTATCCATAACACCCTCGGTTGGAACCCGACCCGCGAGAAAAGGACACGCATCCACATCCAGGAACGATGAGTCCCTAGCCGGAACCAGCAGATCAGTCACCCCTTCTCTCATGCGAGTCGACGACGATGGCAATGTCTACCCGCAAACTCCTGCTGCCGCGGTTCTAGCCGCAGCAACTTACATGCAGATGAACCAACCGACGGAAAGTGATCCTCGGGCGGAACAGTATAAACAAGTACGTAAGGGATTAGGGCTGGCGGCCGCAAGACTCGCCGCTTATGATCGAAAGAAGGCCGCAGAGCAGCTGGAGAAGGAACAGGAGAAGGAGAAAGACAAGGATAGGGAAGCATCTCGTAAACGCAAGAGTTCTTCGCCAAGAAGGGACAGGTCACCACGTCGTGGTCGGGGAAAAGAAGCACGGCGCCGTAATGACAGTCGAAGTAGCAGCGAAGGCAGTCCGAGAGACAGAAGCTCGCGGCATCATAACGGTCGCTCGCGAAAGCGAAGCAAGGAGCCAAGGAAGGATACAGACCGCGACCGGCCAGAGTACGACGCGCGATCAGATCTCGCGCAAAAAAGGATGGATAAGGCGAGGGCTTCGCGATATCGCGAGCGCTCCTCGTCTGGCTCCTCGGATGACGAAACCTGCGGCGCTCTCTGCTTTGCCCGCAGTATCCGCGAGGCGCCCCTACCCAAAAGATTCAAACTTAGCACGGAAGTAACAAAGTACGACGGCTCACTCGAGCCCTCTTAATGGCTAAGAGATTACCTCACGGCAGTAAAATGCCAACGTGGGAATAAAAACACGGCTATGCAATACCTCAATTTGCATCTCGCCGGTGTGGCTCGCAGTTGGCTGGAGAGACGACCAAAATCTTGCTACGCATCGTGGGATGATTTGCACCGCGATTTCTGCAAAAAATTTCAGTCGACTTACAAGAGGCCAGCGACCATTGAAGAGCTGCGAGCATGCAAGCAGAAAAGTGGCGAGTCCACCCGCGAGTACATCCAGCGATGGACTACGCTCAGGAATACCGCAGGAACCATTTCAGAAAAAGTAGCGATTGAAGCCTTCGCAAAGGGCGCCCGAAGAACGGCTTTCAGAGAAGAACTGGGTAGAGCCGCACCCAAGACAATTGGGGAGCTGATGAACATAGCCGAAAAATGGGCTAACGGAGAAGATGCGGTGCGCAATGAGAGGGCATCATCACCTGCACATGATGAAGATCGTCATAGTCGAAGGAAGAGGAGAAAATACTACGCACGAAGACAGAGAGGAGTTGGTCGCAGCGGAATTCACGCGAGGCCGCGACTCCGGTCGCCGTGGGAATCGCGAGTGGAGACCAAAAGCTGAAGAAAAATCACCTGACAAAGACCTCGATGGATACTGCTCGCTACATCTATTTACAGATAAACGCACGGGCAAAACTAAGGCAACACACCTTCTTAAGGATTGCCGAAAGTTTATCGATATCACAGAAGCACTCGCAAGGAAAAGAGCTGCACACGCGCAAAATTACCCACCGCTTCCAGGAGGAGGCCACCAAGGGTTCCAGCCGCCACAACCCCCACCCCCACCAGCAAATCCAAGCATGGCATTAGCCGCGCTACCTGCACCGCCAGCTCAAAACTCCGGGGCCAACGCGTACCCGAATCCAGCAGGGCAACTCGCGATGATCCAGAAGGTATGTCCATCCCGCAGAGCTCAAAAGACTAACACGAGGCAATTGTGCATGGCCGTGCAGACACCGCCAACAAAAACAGAATACTTGAAGATGGCGGACCAGCCAATAACATTCTCGATGAAGGACCACCCACCACGAGTCTATCGACCAGGACACGCCGCCCTTGTCATCCAAGCACAAATTGGCAACTACGACTTGGCCCGCGTATTCATGGATGGTGGCAGTGGCATCAACATTATCTACGCGGATACACTCCGTCGGATGAACAGGAACTTGGACGGCCTCCAGGAGTCAGAAACATCTTTCCACGGTATAGTTCCAGGAAAAGCAATCCGTCCACTCGGAACAATTAACCTAGAAGTTGTGCTGGGCACTAAGAGCAACTACAGAAGAGAATTCCTCGACTTCGAAGTTGTCGACTGGCCTTCGCAGTACCACGCCATTCTTGGTCGAACTGCGTTCGCCAGATTCATGGCAGTACCGCATTACGCCTACCTGAAGCTCAAATTACCTGTAGAACATGGCGTAATCACCATCGACGGAGATTTTCAAAAATCCAACAAATGCGACATTGAATTTAATGAGATCGCAAAATCTTTTGGGATGCAAGAAGAACTTCAAGAGCTGGCAAAAACCACGGATCACTCCGTGATGCCCCTCACGAAGAAAAACGCGCCTGATCTGGAGTTCAGCGCTAACAGCGACACTCGAAAGCATCAAGTGCACCCGACAGATTCTGCGAAGACAGCGCTGGTTTCCACCACCCTTCCGCAAGCATAGGAAAGCGCGCTCGTCGAACTCCTCCATGAGTACTGGGAAATTTTCGCTTGGCAGCCATCAGATATGCCAGGAATACCCAGGGAGTTTGCCGAGCACTCACTCGAAGTCTTTCCAGATGCCAAACCAATCAAACAAACTAGTCGACGATTTTCGGAACCCAAGCAGAAGGCGCTTGGAGAAGAAGTAAACAGATTGCTAGCAGCAAAATTCATCAGGGAGATCAAGATATCCACTTGGTTAGCAAACCCGGTGCTGGTCCCCAAAAAGAACACAGACATCCTTCGGGTATGCATCGACTACACGTCGTTAAACAAGCACTGCCCCAAGGACAACTTTCCCCTCCCGCGAATCGACCAGATCGTGGACTCTACGGCAGGCTGCCAACGCCTCTATTTCCTGGATGCCTATTCGGGATATAATCAGATCCGGATGAAAAGAGAAGACGAAGAAAAGACAGCATTCATCACACCTCACGGTGTCTACTGCTACACGACAATGCCTTTCGGGCTCAAGAACGCAGGCGCAACATATCAGCGCTGCATGCAAAAATGCCTCGCCAAGCTCATTGGCAAGAACGTACAAGTGTATGTTGACGACATAGTCATCAAGACTCGAGTTGAGAGCACACTCCTCGAGGATATTAGAGAAACATTCGATGCCCTCAACGCATACAAGATCAAGCTCAATCCGACAAAATGCGTTTTCGGCGTTCCAGCAGGGAAACTTCTCGGGTACCTGGTATCCGCCAGAGGCATCGAAGCCAACCCAGAGAAAATACAAGCAATCTTGACAATGAAGGAGCCAACTAATCTACGCGGAGTCCAACAGCTTGCAGGGCGACTGGCCGCCCTGAGCAGGTTCATCGCACGATTGGGAGAGCAAGCGTTACCCTTCTACAAACTGCTGAAGAAGACGGACAAATTCGAGTGGACACTGGAAGCTAAGCAAGCATTCGCGGACTTAAAGCGATCATTGCAAAGTAGGCGAGTCCTTGCGAGACCGCAAGAAAGGGAGCCACTCTACTTATACCTAGCCGCCACAAACCAGGTCATCAGCACAGCAATCGTAGTCGAACGACCTAAGGAGGGCAAAGCGTACGGAGTTCAGCGTCCAATCTATTACATCAGCGAAGTGCTTTCGCCATGCAAACAACGATATCCTCATTACCAGAAGCTCGCATACGGGGTGGTCCTTACAGCCCGAAAGCTCAAGCACTACTTCCAGGAACACGCCATCACAGTAGTTAATGATGCGTCACTCGGGACAATCATGAACAACCCCATGGCATCCGGAAGAATAGCCAAATGGAGCATCGAGTTGGGCGCCTGGGACATCACTTACGCAACGCGCAACACAGTCAAATCTCAGTTGCTCGTGGAATTCCTAAGCGAATGGACAGAACTACAAACGCCCGGGCCACTTGAGTACACGAGAAATTGGATAATGTATTTTGACGGGTCCAAAAGAAACGAAGGAGCAGGAGCTGGAATTGTCCTCATATGGCCACAGGGAGACAAACTGCAATACGTCCTGCGATTGGACTTTCCACCAGATGATCCAGCATCAAATAACGACGCAGAATATGAAGCCCCGTTGCATGGGATGAAGATGGCAGTCGCCTGTGGAGCTACTCGATTAATGATTTACGGCGACTCCAATCTCATTGTGCAGCAGACAATGAAAGAATGCGATGCAATTGCTGAAAACATGGTCGCGTATCGCGACATGTACAATCTACTCGAAGGAAGTTTCAAAGGGTGCGAGTTGAAGCACATTGCAAGATCAAGCAATGAAGAAGCAGATAGGCTGGCAAACATGGGTTCCACAAATACACCCATACCACCAGGAATATATTTCGAACGGATGATCAAGCGATCGGTCAAAGTCAAGAAAGCTACAGGAACACCCACAGCGTCAGAAACAGAGGTCAGCCCGCAAGTCGCCATTATCGAGCTTACCCATAATATATCGCGACAGTTTTTTCTGGTCGAGCCAGTCTGGACGCAGAAATATCTCGACTACCTGATCAACAGACAGCTCCCGGCCGATCCACGCGAGGCTCGACAAATAGTGAGACGCAACAAATCCTTTCGGGTAGTTAACGGAGAATTATACAAGCAAAGCATCTCGGGTATACTTCAGCGCTGCATCGCACCCGAAGACGGCAAAGAATTACTTCAGGACATCCACCAAGGAGACTGCGGACATCATGCTAGCTGGAAAACTATCATGGAAAAGGCTTTCCGAGCAGAATTCTACTGGCTAACAGCAGCTACCGATGCAAAGAACCTGGTCGAGCGATGCGATGCTTGCCATCGATTCGCACCAAGACCACATACACCTGCTACGGAATTGCACATGATATCCATTGCCTGGCCCTTCGCACAATGGGGGCTGGACATGGTTGGACCACTACGCAAGTCCACACCTGGCGGATATACGCACTTGCTTGTCGTAGTCGACAAATTCACCAAATGGATCGAGGCCATGCCGGTAACTTCGGCTAGCGCCCAGTGCGCCGTCAAATTCCTCGACTCCATTGTATGCAGATTTGGCGTGCCACACGACATCATTATAGACAATGGTACAAACTTCACGGCAAAGGAAACGCAACAGTTTTGCGAGGAAAAGGGCATCAACTTCAAGTTTGCTTCAGTTGCCCACCCGCAAACAAACGGTCAAGTCGAAAGATCCAACGGCTTAGTTTTGGCTGGTATCAAGAAACGTCTACTCGATCGTCTGAACCCCGCCGCAGGACATTGGGCAGAAGAGCTACCTTCCGTACTATGGAGCCTCCGCACAACTCCAAACCGATCCACAAAATACACACCATTTTTCATGGTATACGGGGCAGAAGCAGTCCTACCCGAGGATGTTAGATTCAGCGCCCCACGAGTCGTGGCCTACAGCGAAGAAACCTCCAACAAGGCACTCGCGGAAGATATGGATGCACTCGACGAGATGCGAGACATCGCGCTCGCAAGATCCGCAGTATATCAGCAATCACTACGAAATTATCACAGTCGCCGCATACGCCACAGAGCATTCGCGGTTGGAGATCTAGTGCTGCGGCTCAAGCAGAAGGAAGGACACAAGCTCGAGCCACTCTGGGAAGGACCCTTCCTCATACACGAAGTCATCCCAGGCGGAGCCTACAGGCTGAAGAATCCGTCGACTGGAGGAATCTATTCCAATCCTTGGAATATCGCGCACCTCCGCAAATTTTATCCCTAGGATTACTTACTATCGCAACAAATAAGGCTATACTAGCCACTCTTGTAGCCCGAATACATGACTTCTCAGTCATATCAATAAAATACATGGTTTCTTACAGGTATACACCCCATAAGCACACGGGGGCTAAGCCTACAACTAAGCATTAAAAGAAAAATTCATACACACAAGGTTACACACCTTATAAACAGTTTTTACAAGCTGCACAGCATACAATCAGTCGTGGCGATAAGCATTCTCAGTCGCCAACACTCTCTCTACTTCTTCAGAGGTCAATCGAATGATTTTCTCCGCTGCAGGACGAACAACATCGTAATGCGGAGAAATATCATCGATTGATTCATCTAGGAGGCTAGCTACGGAGTTAAAATCTACTTCAGGATATCGTATTCGGACAAAGGAGAGAGCAACCACCGCGCTGCAAATCATCTGGTTGCGCACGCACTCGCGAATTTCTCCCTCCTGCCCGAAGAGCCCAAGGAGATACCTCCAATCTTCAGGACCCCTCTCAAGTGGGTAGAATGCAACGTTTATCGCGATCAAGACCTCGTGAAAAGAACTCACGAGAACTTTTATCTGGTAAACACGGAACTTCAAAGTAGCTAACACAAAACCTCGGCTGCGATCAGACCAAAAATTGTTCGCATGAGGCCTTGAGCTGCCAGCTTCTTGAAGAATGTGGTTTTCCACACACTGTTTTTCCTCCCTATCATCCGGTTTAACAACTGCAGACAAGAGTACGTAATCAGATAAGGAAGCAAGACAAAGAAGACTTGGGGGCTGTATTACTTACACAACAGTTTCCTAGCAAGGGAAGCCAACTCGTCCATCACAAATTGTTCGCGTTCAGTCGCCAGTTTTTGCTTGGACTTCGCCACATCGGCCACCCCACACAACACTTTCAGTTTGCGCTCGCCATCGGCTACACGATCACGAAGACCCGCCAAAGACCCAACAACTGCAACAAGTGGATCAGCTCGGCTAGCAAGTCCACCTGAGGATTCAGCGACAAATCCAGTAGCCTGGAAGAGTACAAGGAAAGAAGTAAGACGCCCTATTCGAAGAATCTCTAGTCGCACATTTGACGAATGCTCGGGGGCTACTCCCATCGGGAGAGAATACACAAACTACCAGAAGCAATTTCCAGGCAAACATTTCGATTAAAAATAATATGGGAATACATCCCAAGGTTCATTACATTCAAAGCGGAAAAGGAATACAAAACTACGAAGCTACAGTGGTACTCCCGCTAGCGGCAGTCGCCCCTCCTGTGAGCCGAGCAAATAGCTCAGACAGCTTCCGAGCAAGGATGGCGGCTTGCTCGCCAAAACGAGAGAGCCGTACCTTTTTGCCCGTGGAGGGGTCGACTGGAAGAGCCGAGTAGGCTTCCTCCAAACCGGTGACTCCATGCGCCAGCGCGAACTGGATCGCAGTCTTTGCGCCAGACTCCGAATGGGCGACCGCGTAAGCATCCAAGAGACTGTTCTTCGAAAAGATCTTCAGCAAGTCATCTAGCGCAGACGGAGGTGCAGCGTTGGCGAGGAAGAGACCGTGCAGTTGCGTCAACACATGAGTGGCATCGCCAATCAAGGAGCAAACTCCTTCAGCGTGCCTCTTGAGTTGAGCAAGAGTGTTGGTTAGCACGTCTACCCGTTGGATCCCAGGGATCTCCAGAGGAACATCCAGAAGACCTGCAAAAGAAAAGAATATCAAGACCTGGCAAGTTCAGCAGGATAAAAGATGAAATCGCGAGAGCTTAAATTACTTACCCGCGAGACGCTCAGCAAGGGGACGGAGGAACGTGACAAGGTCAGAATCGGCCTTATTGCCAGCATCCTCTTGATCCTTTAGAGCCTTCCGCGCATCCGCAAGTTGCCTCTCAAGATCCTCCGATCGCATGCGGGAGTTCTCCAATTCTTGTCGGATGGCCGCTAAATCAGCCCCCTAAGTGGTTACTCGCTCAGAGAGACTGCCCTTCTCGGATTCCGCGAATTCGAGTCGGGCTGCATAGAAACACTTGTCAGAAATCAAGAATTGAAGAAAAAATAGCAAAGAAGAAAAGATGATAAGACTTACTCTTAAGGAGCTCGTTCTCAGACGAGAGTCGACTGCGGTCTGATCGAAGCGACTCACATTCTGACTCGGCAAGAATAACTCGGCGACCAATCGCCGCAAGAGAGTCAACAAGCAACTACAAAAATGCAGAGATAGAAGAATTAGAAGATATAAACTGGAGCCTGTACCCGATTAAATTCAATCGACTACAGCCTCGGGGGCTACTCCCATCGGGAGCACTGCCGTGCACCCGATAAAATCAAGAAGAAGAAAAAGAAAAAGCTTTGAGCCTGTAGCCGACCGCACGCGATCGACTACAGCCTCGGGGGCTACTCCCATCGGGAGCACTGTCGTGCACCCGATAAAAAGTTTATGACAAATGACAAAGTTTACCTGGCCCGTGGCGCGGGAGAGGGGATCCATGGAGTTGTCCGTCACTTCTTTCGAAGCTGAAGTCCTGGCGGCAAAGCTGGGCGCCTCGCGTTCCACAGTCGCCGCATGGGGGGCTGCGCTGGGAGAATTCTGGACAGTGCCAGCAGTGGGAGTCTCACCCGCAGCTCCTGCTCTATTCCTCTTTTCGGGAGGAACAGAAGAAGCATACATGCGAGGACTGATGGTTTGCAATCTGCAACAGATAAACATCAACATAGATGCAAAGGAAAAAGTTCGACCAAAGGACAAGAAGAAGAACTTACTCATCATCTTCGTCTTCATCCAGCAAATCCGCGTTCCAAGCGGGCGCGATCACTGGGAATGAAGGGGAAGGGGCGAGTGAGCGAAGTGGAGTCGCGGAGATAGGAGCCTTCCCAGGCGATTCTTCCAAGGAGTTATCCTTGGAAGTAGCCTCGTTATCATCCACTCGACGATGCTTGTGGTGATGAAGGCCACCATTCGAGCCCTCCGCATCATCCGAAGAATCGTCCTCGGAGCTCGAAGAAGCATCGGCCACACTGGTATCGGCTAAGCCGTCCAGGTGACTCGCCAATAACTCCGAGGCGTCCTCTCCCGCAACTGGCGGGTAGCAGTTCGCCACTGCTAAGCTCTACAAAGAAGGCATGAAAAAATTCAGTCGACTAAAGCTCAAAGCAAAGAAGAAAACAATAGAAGACAGGAAGGGTAAAACTAACCGCGGCTGGTGGAGGTTTCGAAGCGTCGAAGGCTTCGACTATGCAGTCGGGGAACTTCTCCCCCACCTTCAAGCTGGTGACAGCCGCGATTTTCTTCTCGAACTCAACGTTCGAAAGCTCCTCGCGGCTCACTCGGCTAGGATCTTCAGCGCCTTGGTATTCCCACATGGTGGAAGGCCTTTGCTGCAGCGGTTGGATCCTGCGCTTCAGGAAAATACTCGCCAGGTGCAGCCCGTTGAGTACCACTCCAGCAGTTTGATCCCGGAGAGCGGACACCCTTGCGAGTAGGGGCGTGACAACCTGGGTTTCTTCGGCTGACAGCTTGTGCGCCCATGACTTCCGCCTCTTCAAAACAGCGAACGGGTGGAATTCCACGATCCCACCCGAGCTGTTGTCGATGACGTAAAACCACTTTTTCCGCCAGCCTTGGGCGGAGTCGACGAAGTGCATGTTGAAGTAGCTGCTCTCCAGTCGCGCCTGGATTCCGAAGCCACCTGTGCGTAGCGGCTCGCCAGGCTCGGAGTCCACCCGCGATCTCTCGCGGAAGATGCGAACTTTGAAGAGGGCCTTCCAAAGCTCCCAATGAGGGCGAATGCCAAGGAAGCATTCGCAGAACACGATGAAGCACGATATGTGTTGCACCGCGTTCGGAGGAAGATCGTGAAGCTGTATGCCATAGACATACAGCAACCCGAGGAGGAAAGGATGGAGAGGGAAGGAAAGACCCCGAGACACGTGGTCCGCGAAGACCACGCGCTCGTTCGACTGCGGGTTTGGTACCTCTTCCTTCTTCCCGAGGCGCACCCGCTTCTCAGATTCAGCCGGCAGCAGCCCCTCCCGCTGCATCTCTTTGATGCTCTTCGCGGTGGTGTTGGGCGAACGCCAGTCGCCAGCTCGAGGCGCAGGTTGCGCAGAAACTTCTCCGGTTGCAGAGGTGGCAGCGCCACGTCTTTTGCCTCCAGCCATGGTTGACAGCACGAGCTCGAGCGCGAGGAAGAAGATGGGCGCGAGGAAGGAGATGGATTGAAGACGAAGGCTGGGAAGTTTTTACCGCAGCGCTAAGTCCCGTATTTATACACGGAGCGAATCAGCCCCAGCCATTTGATGCGCTACGTGGCGCCTATCGCAGCCACCACGTGTGAAGATGAAACGAGGAGACGGTGAAACGCTGTTCCGTGCCACAATCTTAACAGAAGATCGTGCGCATTTACTGCACCGCTCACGTAAAAACCGGGAGTGGCGTCTCGTTTCCCGGTCAAAAAGCTGACTAGGTGGGCCAGCCCATCTGTTACCACTCCGTCACGTCCCATCGGGAGGAGAAAAGTGCGCCATGACGTCATGGCATGCATCATCAAATTCAAGAACCTTCGAATGGAAAATTCAAACACGAAAACAGGTTCGTATGAAATTCCTTCGATTAAAGGCAATTCCTTTGCGAACAAATCATGGAGCAAGACCTCTTTAAAACAAGAGAACTACCCTATACACGAAAACTCTTTCGTACGGGCACAACAGTCCAAACATGAAAACTCTTTCATAGGGGCATGACTCTCTTCAGTACGAAAATTCTTTCGATTGAATCTTAAACAATCACTCGAGTAGAAAGAACCTACCTCCATTCACACATGATATTTCTACATCATAAAGACCTGGATTGTTCAGCCGACTAGGCACATCCGAATGCCATATTCTTTGAATATGAAGGTAAGACCCAAAAAGATCTTTCTTAAGGGTCTGGAATCGCACTCGAAAGCTGCGTCCTCCGGTATGATTCCGTGTCAACAACACGAAGAAAAATCCTAGCGGACGCGCCGGGTACCCCTATAGGTTAAGTTCGACTCGATAAGTCCACAACGGCTCAGTCGCAAAAATCACCTTATCGGGTTCGAGTCGGAGGTCTCGAATCTGTGTAGGCCAGGAATGTTTTTGCCCTAATTGCAATTAATTGGCCCTGATCTCTCGGGAGAGCCAAGCTACTGAGCCGCATCCTTCTGCGATAAAAGCCGCAAAAACAGGCACCTATGCTGCTCGACACTCGAGCATGAAGACTCGTTACACAGGGAACACACCCTTTAAAATAGAAAACAACCAAGCTGGTTATCCATAAGAAAGGCAGACCAAGAAAGGCTTGACCGTCTACTCGACTGGAAAAATCCCACTCGAGCAAACGCTCGGGGGCTACTGACGAATATATGGATCCTGGACCCTGCGAATAAGGACACCCCCTCTCAGGCCCAAGGTTGAAGGCCCAAGAAGAGGAGCCCGTGGAATACTCCAGAAGGCCCACGAGAAGCCCACCTGCACTAACTTGCGGGTTAAGATAGAAAACATGTAACCGACCTAGTGAGAATTCGAGTCCTCTCCGGGTAGGATTCGAGACCTGGCCACCTATATAAGGCCAGGAGACCCCCCGGGAGAGGACCAAGCAACACAACACCATCAAAGCTTTGAACTCGAGATCTTACTCTCGATTCGAGCATCTCCATTGTAACCGATCTTTCCGTCAATACAGATCGACAAGAGGCAGGAGTAAGGGTTTTACCTCTACGAGGGCCCCGAACCTGGGTAAATCTCGCCCCCTGTCTAGCCGACGATTCCACCAGCGCTCATGACTTCTCCTAGTCGAAACCCGATAGGGTCACCTAAGGGATTTGTAGAGTCAGAGATTCGACAAATACCCTCCTGATTAACATGATTTGCTGCCACAGTTCCAAGCCCCATAGCAGTTCCAACAACAGCAGCGACCGGTGCAACAGTGTTAATAACCGGAGCAACACCTTGATTGACAGGTTGCACCACCCGATCAGGAACCTGAGCAGCAAAAACCCTATTCGATGGACCATCACACCGAACATAGCCAAAGCCAAAACCCCTACCAGTAGCTCCACGACCACGAGGAAACCCACTTCCCTGATTTTCGTACGTCTGCCTTCCACGACCCCCAAAGTTTCCAAAGTTCTGGTTAAGGCCACGTTGACCATGCTGGAACTGATTAGCCGCGGTGCATTGAAGGCAAAGGGAGCCACCGGAGCAGCAGCAACCCCCCCAAAAGCCATCGCCTCACCATGAGGAACCACGCCGTGTTGCACCACTCCACCCGGAACATGCACTGCATCACCACGGCCTACATGTCCACTAGCACCGCCTGCCTCGAAGCCACGGAAGCCCAGCAAACCGCCAGGGTTCCCTCTTCCACCTCCCCTACCCGCCATGCTGTCTCGACGAGCGCAGACGGTAGGAGCCGAGGTGGCGGCGCTCCTCCAGACGAACCCTAAAAGATGTCTGACAGCGCTCCCGCTCGGATTAGATGAGAGGGATACGACTCGGGCTTTGACCCCACGGCCCAGGCCAGCGTCAGAAAATGAATTACGATAATCCTTTGATCGCGCTATCGGGCCCAATGGCCGAAAATCACGATTTTTGGAAGCAGCAAATCGGGATCCAACGTCCCTCTTAGAATTTGAAATAGTCCTCTCCACTGACGGAGAAAATTTTGATCGATCCACGGACGTCGCCGACGTTACCCTTCTTCTTCTTTGAACCAATGTCCACCCCTCCTGATTCATTCCATCGTCCTCAATGGTGGTTGGCGACATCACAGGTGACTTGATCGGCAACCTCGATGTAGATACCTGCAAAGAACCGCGAAACAAAGACAGGGAACGCACCTGCAAACATGATCGAGCGGCCTCCCGCCGCGCCTTGATTTTCGCCGCTCTTCCGCCGGAACAAGGCAGATCACGTCCAGACTTCGACCTTGGCGTTAGACAGTACGCCGAGATGGATCTTCCCGAGCCTGGAGACCCCATCGAGTCTGAGTCCTCCTCATCATCGGTGGAGAGATCCTAGAATCGTCCACCACCCTCTGGGAACAGCACGCGCGCGATCGGCGTCGAGGCAGATCGGAGATCGCCCAGATCACCTCTATCCGTGGAATGCGCCCCACCATAGCGTAGATATCCATCCGTTTTGCTAGAATGGACTCATTGGTTTTGTAGGATTATAAACCATATTCCTATGGTGTATGTTACACGAGATTCCGAATAAGATCCATCTAGCACAACCGCGTGAAGTGTCTTATTTGTCTCTTAAAAACTATGAAGCGTACCTAATATATTTTAGAAAAAATAACTTTTATTGCACATATTCTTTTTTATATCAGTACTACTTTTCTAGTACAACAATTATACAGGATTCAGTATGTCATGATCCCATGACACATGAATACCATGCTCTTCTTAATTCTAAAAGGCCCTCGGGGTTTGGTCACAATGTAATTTTGTACGGAGGACCCTAATCCCACGTGGAGGCCTCTTTGTCTTTGGTTCAACGAATCGCATAAGGAGTTTGGAGAGTATAATAATTAAGATTGTTTCTACGGTATTTTTATTTTGTGTAGGGTTGAAACCGATTTCTTTTGTAGTTCGTCTTTGCGTGAAATTCCAATGCAATGTTTTCATCAAGTTAAAAAAACTTTAATATTTTATTCTTTCTCTACATGTTGTGTCACACACATAGTTATTGTATTTTCAGTTCATGTGTGTTTTTTCTTGCAAAAATAATCATGTAGAATTCAGTAGTATACATAACACATAAACCATGTGGCAGTCCTAGTCATGAGAACCAAAAGGAACTTAAAAAGGCTAATTTGGATCAACTGTGATGCAGTGATGTTGTTGTTTTCTATTAACTTTTGCTAGTCAGTAACGAGCTGATTTCAGTTCAACATCATTTAGACTTTTCGTACTTATGATCAGTCCATTACCATACGCATCATCATGGCTCTTATGGGTCATGGCATTGTATGGGCTTACATGATACTAAAGGACCACTAGTAGAAAACAGGGCATTGAGCCAAGCCCAATGGAACCGGATGTGATACAAACCGGTTCAGAAGGGTCTGTCCCTGGGCCCCACCCATGCAGCAAAATGCCCGCAAGGCCTTTAGGACCGGTTTGTAACACAAACCGGTCCTAAAGGCCTTGCGGGCCATTTGCTGCAGGGAGGGGGGCCCAGGGGCAGAACCTTTAGAACCGGGTTGTATCACAAACCGGTTCTACAGGTTTTCTCATTTTTTGCAGCCACTGCGGGTCCCGCTGTCATAACCTTTAGAACCGGTTTGTAACACAAACCGGTCCTAAATCCCTCCCCTAAACCCTACATACCACCCCGAGCTCAGCTCATTTTTTCCAGCTCGAGCTCAACTCCATTTTTGCTCTCTTCTTCCTCTTGTGAGGTCTAATCCATCCCCATTTTCTCCACCATTTGTCAAGATTGTTGGTACCCATCGGTTCTACGGTTAGCATCAACGTTCCCTCTTCCGGCATTGCAGGTTTTGCTCGTTTTCTTGCTCATTTCATTTTTGTTGTGCTAGCTAGGTGTTTGATGAAATGCCTAGCTAAGCTAGAATTTGTTATTCATTTTGTTATGTATACAAATTGATGCAATTTGAGCTCAAAATTAATTATGATTTGTGCTTTTTTTAGTGTCGCGCGCCTTGTCCCCTTACTCACTACCGTCAATCGCCCCATCACCGACACAACCTTGGTGAGCCTATTGTTTTTATTTACCAAAACAAATTTTGATTTGTATGATTTACGTATTTACTTGTATATAATTTTCTAGAGCCATGGTTTTGATATCCGTCCCCGTTGGCCCTCGTCCAGTCTATGATTCGGATGTGGTATATTATCTTTTTTCACTACATATTTTCATTTCCTGATTATACGACAATTACTTACGCCGACCAACTTGACATAGATATTTTTATATAGGAGGTAGTGGAACCGGAAATGCCAGTCGACCCTATTGTTGAGAAGTTATACTTAGTTGAACAAGAAAATATTGGCTTGAAAGAAAGATTGAAAAAAACTGAAGAAATGTTGGAAAAAACTGAAAGAGAGAAGATGACCTTGGAAAAGGTTCTTGCCGGTGTCGTCGATAGTCACAAGAGCGAGATGGACGCAATACGCCTGAAGATTAGAAAGATTAGGAAATATGCAATTAGTAAAGAGGCTTGGTATCATTATGTCGTCGGGTCAATTGTTACCTTTGTTGCGATTTTGATCGCATTTGTTGTTGTTTTTAAATGCATTAATTAGAGAGAGTTTTTATGGATGGTTTCAGTGTGTATTTTTCTGAGAACTATATATGTATATATGGTCACTATACGCTAGTTTGGTATTAACGTGTGATGAACTTTTTGTATTAATTAACTAATTTAGTCATGATGATTTAGCATAATGGTTGTTGATAAATTTATATAATGCAGATGAACCGGCAATGGATGTACAGTGATCGACGTCGTCCCGAATTCCTTAATGGCATGCATAGTTTTCTCAATGTGGCTGAGAAAAACAGGCAGAATGGATTTATTTTTTGTCCATGTAAAAAATGCCAGAATAAGAGGAATTTCCCTAGCTCAAGAACCATACACACCCACCTGTTGCAAGAAGGCTTCATGCCCAGTTATTTTTGTTGGACCAAGCACGGAGAAAGAGGGGTTATAATGGAAGACAATGAAGAAGAAGAGGATAATGATGAGTATCCTATGTTCGATGAACACGGTGATACTGAAATGGGGGAAGATGAGCCTGAACTTGAGGACATTGTTGATGAGTCTGATGATGATCTTCGTCAGGTCATTCGTGAAGAACAGATAAACTGCGCAAGTGAAAACGAGAGGTTGAAGTTGGAGCGCATGTTAGAAGACCACAAAAAATTGTTGTACCCAACTTGCGAAGATGGCCAGAAAAAACTGGGCACCACCCTTGAATTGCTGCAATGGAAGGCAGAGAATGGATTATCTGACAAGGGATTTGAAAACCTGCTGAAAATAATGAAGAAGATGCTTCCAAGAAATAACGTGCTGCCCTGCAGTACATACGAAGCAAAGAAGGTTGTCTTCCCTCTAGGATTGGAAGTGCATAAGATACATGCATGCATCAATGACTGCATCCTCTACCGCGGCCAGCACGAGAATTTAAATGCCTGCCCGGTATGCGGTGCATTTCGGTATAAGATCAGGCGAGATGACCCTGGTGATGTTGAGGGCGACGATCGCCCCAGGAAGAGGGTTCCTGCCAAGGTGATGTGGCATGCTCCTATAATACCATGGTTGAAACGTTTGTTCCGAAACAAAGAGCATGCCAAGTTGTTGCGATGGCACAAAGAAGACCGTAAGGAAGACGATATGCTGAGACACCCCGCTGATGGGTCGCAGTGGAGAAACATCGACGATAAGTACGAGGACTTTGCACGTGACGCAAGAAACTTAAGGTTTGGTCTGAGTACAGATGGCCTGAATCCATTTGGGGAGCAGAGTAGCAGTCATAGCACCTGGCCCGTGACTCTATGTATCTATAACCTTCCTCCTTGGTTATGCATGAAGTGTAAGTTCATTATGATGCCAGTGCTTATCCCAGGCCCGTCGCAACCCGGCAACAACATTGATGTGTACCTGAGGCCACTGGTTGATGAACTTTTAGAGTTGTGGGCTGACGAAGGTGTACGTGTGTGGGACGAGTACAAACAAGAGGAATTTGACCTACGAGGGTTGCTGTTTGTTACCATCAATGATTGGCCCGCTCTTAGTAACATCTCAGGACAGTCAAACAAGGGATACAGCGCATGCACACACTGTTTAGGCGAGACAGAAAGTATACATATAGGCAAGAATGTGTACCCGGGGCATCGTCGATTTCTTCCAGACAGGCATCCCGTAAGAAAGAAAGGAAAGCATTTCAAAGGCGAGGCAGATACACGGAGGAAGCCAACCCTCCCTAAAGGTACTGATATATATGACATGGTCAAAGATATAAAAGTAATCTTTGGAAAGGGTCCTGGCGCACAATCTGTTCCAAATGACGCCGACAACCACGTAGCCATGTGGAAGAAGAAATCTATATTCTGGGAACTACCCTATTGGAAATTCCTAGAGGTTCGCTCTGCGATCGACGTGATGCACGTGACGAAAAATATTTGCGTGAACCTGCTAAACTTATTGGGCGTGCATGGGAAGAAGTCAAGAGATACATCAAAAGCACGGCTGCACCACCAACGTATGCACGAACGAGACGACCTGATGAATCCAGAGAATTTCAAAGGTCCTGCCAGCTACGCTCTTACCAAGGAAGAGAAGGAGATCTTTTTCCAAGTCCTGAGTAGTATCAAGGTCCCGTCTGGCTACTCGTCGAACATAAAAGGAATACTAAACCTGGAAGAGAAAAAGTTCCAAAACCTTAAGTCTCATGACTGCCACGTGATCATGACCCAGTTACTTCCGATTGCATTGAGGGGGCTTCTGCCAGAAAACGTGCGAGTACCCATTGTGAAGCTATGTGCATTCCTCAACGCAATTTCTCAGAAGGCAATCGATCCAACAACTCTACCAAGTTTACAGAAGGACGTGGTCCAATGTCTTGTCAGCTTCGAGTTGGTGTTCCCACCAACCTTTTTCAATATTATGACGCACCTCATAGTTCACCTAGTCCAAGAGATTTCCGTTCTCGGTCCTGTATTCTTACACAATATGTTCCCCTTTGAGAGGTTCATGGGAGTCTTGAAGAATTATGTTAGAAACCGTGCTAGACCAGAAGGAAGCATGGTCAAGGGCTATGGAACAGAGGAGGTCATTGAGTTTTGTGTTGACTTTATTCCTGACCTGAACCCGATCGGGGTTCCTCAGTCGCGCCATGAGGGGAGACTGCGTGGAAAAGGCACGCTAGGAAAGAAATCAACAACATGTATGGACGAGCAATCTTTCAGTCAAGCACACTACACAGTTCTAGTTAATTCCAGCTTGGCGGCTCCATATATCCAGGAACACATGGATATTTTACGCTCGGAATATCCGGAGCAACCTGAAGATTTCATTGCTAAAGAACACGCGAAGACTTTCGGAGGTTGGTTGCAAAGACGTCTGATTAATGACAACATTGTTGAAGATGAGCTATACTTGTTGGCCAAGCAACCATCTTCGACTGTATTGACCTTTAAAGGGTACGAGATAAATGGTAACATATTTTACACGGCAGAACAAGATAAAAAGAGCACCAACCAAAACAGTGGCGTCCGGTTTGATGCAAAAGACGACAACGGGCAAAGGGTCACATACTATGGTTACATAGAGCAGATATGGGAACTTGACTACGGACCTTCCTTTAAGGTCCCTTTGTTCTGGTGCAAATGGTTCAACCTGTCAGGCGTGAAGGTAGACCCGAAGTACGGAATGACAACAGTGGATCAGAAGAATCTTGGGTACGACAATGATCAATTCGTCCTAGCCAATGATGTGGCTCAGGTTTTCTATGTGAAGGACATGTCTAGCAGACCGAGAAAAACAAAAGATAAAGAAACGAATACATCAGACGATGAGCCAAGGCGCCACATAGTTCTTTCAGGGAAAAGAAACATCGTGGGAGTCGAGGACAAGACAGACATGTCAGAAGATTACATTAAATTTGATGAAATTCCTCCCTTCAAAGTCAAAGATGATCCTAGCATTCAGTTAAATGATGAAGATGTTCCATGGTTACGGCGCAATCAGAAGAAAGGCAAGAAGAAAAATAGAAACGGATCGTCCCTTTAGTACCGGTTGGGGACACCAACCGGGACTAAATGGGTTAGGGTTTCGTTTGGACCAATCAGATAGAATCACACGGATCGTGTGTTTGTTTCAACCGCTTGTGAGTCGTTGGATCCGGGGTGTGTTTCTTTCCAGCTGTTGTGAGCCGTTCGATCAGGGCTACGGTGTGCTTCTTTCGAGCTGTTGTGAGCCGTTGGGATGTTTCTTAACCGTTGGATCAAAACCCTAGCTCAACACTTTGTGAGCCAGAGGACCCTATATATGCACCCAGTAGCCACTGTCGCTCCTCGAGCGCTTCTTCTCCATCCCTCTGCACCGTCGCGCTTCCACCATGCCTCCGAGGAGGAACAGCACCACCGGTTTCCGCGGCGTCCGAGCACGGCAGAACGGAATGTTCAGCGCAGATATCCGCTGGGGGGACGACCGCATCCCCCTCGGCACCTTTGCGACGGCGGCAGAGGCAGCCCGCGCCTGGGACGCGGCGGCCTGGCGCCTCAACCGCCCGCGGTCGCTGATGAACTTCAACGACTGCCACACAGTCTGGGAAGCGGAGGCCAGGGCGACGAAGCCACAGATCATCACTGCCGCCGACCACCTCCACCTCCGCCACCGCGCGTTTCAGGGCCTAGTCGACGCCAGGGAAGACCGCGTCGTCCGCGATTATTACCGGAACAACCCGGGGGAGGAGAGCGCCGACGAGGAGCTCTGGCAGACACGCGCGGGTCAGCGGGCGGAGCGCCGCCTCGAACGCCACCTCGCGTTAGATGCGGCTCGGGAGGTGAGGACGAGGGCGCTGCAAGAGCTTCGTCGGGCCGACCGCGCCGGCGAAGTCTGGGCCTCCGACGATCCGAGGTGGGGGCCTATCTCGGACATACCATCATGCACCTCCGATGATGACGAGGAGGTCACCGACGAGTTCGGCGACGATGATGACCCGGAGGAGGTCACCGACGAGTTCCCCGACGACGATGGCGAGGAGTAGTGTTCGTCTGTTTTCTCTTTTTAATAAAAGAATTTGTATTCCGGCGACACTGCGGCAATCGCTAAATCAATCTGTATGGTATCTCGCTAAATCAATCTATATATATGTATCCACGATATATATGCTCGATGTATCACTTGCGCTCTCACTTCTCGTTGCCTTACTCATTACCCACTCTAACTTACCACAGGCGCATAAACAGCAAAATGCGCCTAGGGTAACTTTACCGCAGGCGCACAGTCAGGAAATGCGCCTGGGATAAGAGATTTACCGCAGGCGCATTTTGTGTAAAGTGCGCCTGGGGTAAGTGATCACATATACAGAAACAGTAGTTTTTCTGTTTTGTTTTCTTGATGTGTTTTTGTTTGTCTGTTTTGAAATGTGTGTTTGACATAATATAGAAATAGTTTAGCTAGAAATTAATATAGAAATAATATCCATTACATAATAATATATACATTACATGATAATATATCCATTACATACTAATATATCCATTACATGCATATATCGAACACAAGATGCGGTACACAAACAACATCTATGGATCCGTCGAGTAGAAGCGGAACAACTCGTAGGAGACGTATGCATCTATGGCTGCATACGTGATGTTGGTCCAGTCCAGTGGGTTCTTCTCCCACAACCAGTGATTCTTCGAGGGGAAATCAGTCTTCATGGTTCCGTAGCCCTCGTGGATGAAGGCACTTGCCATGCGAGCCATACCGGTCTTTGGCCCGTTCAAATGGATAAGACCCTGAATATCAATGTAGTGATCTTCAGGTATCACAATACCCAAGCGCATCAACTTCGGACGGTCTTGCGTGTTGTCAACGCTGCAAAAGTCATACCCCTTGTTGACAAGAAAATCAACAAGTGCCGGAGAATACTTTGAACTACTGCAACAACAAAAATTTGATACGTGTACGTGTTAGATATATGGCAACACATGTATTCTTCACATGCAACAAACAAATCGAAGATGCAAGATTGTACGTGTGCGTTACCTTGACCATTGGAAGACCAAAACGGCCTCCTTGAACGCAATCTGGATGACTGCAACATTCCGTTTATCCGCCGTATACTCTAAATCAAGCCCGAAAAACCGGTGTTCTTCGGGAGAGGAGAAATACAGATTGGTCAAATACCCAAGAGCACCGGGGAGCTCCTCGCAGTTGTTGGTGTAGAACACGTCGAGACTTTTGCCGCATGGTGTGGGCACATCATATCTCTTAGAAACTTCAGCCATGGTGCTTAGTGGAGGAAGATCAAGAGAGGAAGAAGAAGAGACAGAGGAAGAAGAGAAGAAACAGAGACTCGCGATCGGGCCGGTGCGCACTGTAGCAATAAAACCGCCGCGCGCGGGAGGCGAGCAGTTTGTATTAAGACCTTTAGCACCGGTTGCTAACACAAACCGGTGCTAAAGGCCTGTAGTGGGCGCGCAGTCTGGGTGTGGCCCCAACTACAGGCCTTTAGCACCGGTTTGTGTTAGCAACCGGTGCTAAAGACCCTTTAGAACCGGTTGTTAACACAAACCGGTGCTAAAGGCCTATAGTGGGGATATATCTCCAGGACTTGTGAAATTTTGGCCTCATTTCTTTCGCGCGTCTTCTCCTCTACCTACGGCGAAGCCCTGCTCCGCCTCGTCGCCGTCCGTCCGCCTCGTCGCCGTACGCCTCGCCTCGGTCCGCCGCGCCTCCGTCGGCCTCACCTCCGTCCGCCGCGCCTCCGGCCGCTCTCTGTCTCCGTCGCCGTCGATCCCCCGCGCGGCCCCGCGTCCGTCGCGCCTCCGCGGTCGCCGTCCGCCTCCGTCGCGCCGTCGCGCCGTCCGCGTCCGTCCGCCTCCGTCGCGCCTCCGTCTCGCCTCCGCCTCCGCCTCCCCGCCTCTCGCCCCTCGATCGCCGTCGATCGCCGGCCTAGCTAGGTAATTTATTTCGGTTTTTTTCAATTTTGTTTTACTGTTAGAATTTTTAGAGTTAGTGTTAGTGTTTAGTGTTAGAAATTTTTAGATTTAGTGTTAGATTGTTTTTAGAGTTAGTGTTAGTGTTAGAAATTTTTAGATTTAGTGTTAGATTTTTTTAGAGTTATTAGTGTTAGTGTTAGAATTTAATTAGTGTTAGAAATTTTTAGAGTTAGTGTTAGATTTTTTTAGTGCTTTATTTTGTTTTTACAATTTTGTTTAGTGTTAGAATTTTTCTGTTAGAATGTTGTGTTAGAAAATTTCACTAAGTTAGTGTTAGAAAATTTCAGAAAGTTAGAATAACTATATAATTTCAGTAAGTTAAAATTTTTCACTAAGTTACCATATTGTTCCTGTTTAACTTTCATCTTATTTCTGTTATATTTCTCAATTTACTATTTTTTACTAAGTTAGAAACACTAAGGTATTTTACTTAATTATGGAATATTTACTTAGTCCGGGCAGGTTTTTAGTTCATGTCTTTGTTGGACCCGCCGGGGGATGTCCGGGACTGGGCCCCGCCAGGCTGGCATTGGGAGCTCCTTAGTACCGGGGCACGCGGCTTGGTGAGAAATCCGGGTGACGTGGTCGACCCGGATATTCTTTGGTGGCCATCGCGTGGGCCACGCTCGGTGCGGAGAGAGCCGGCCCCTGAGGAGGTGGTACAACAGCGTATCAGGGAGGAGGACGAGCACGTCCGTCGCTACATGTACTTGCTCGATAGGCAGTGTAGGCAGTATAGCAGCAGTTGGTCGATTATTAGGAGGGTTCCTTACCACGTGAGCTATGACCCTATGAGGGTTCCTTATCTATGGATGCGTAGCACCCGTGACTCAGCACCCCGCGGCTTAGGACCCGGTCGGAGTTAATTATTTTGAGAGATGTCACGAGACTATGTATAAGTGATATTATTCGATCGTGATGTATTAGGGTTAAAAAAATCAACCCGAGCTATGTAACTCTTGGTGTGTCCAGAACTATTATTTCATTAATATGTCCAGAACTATTATTTTATTACTGTCCGATGAAATAATTTCGCCAAGTGCCCGATGAAAATTTCGCTAAGTGTTCTTCATTTTATAAATTTTACTAGCAGGTGTTGAGCTATGGATCCCCAAGAACCTGCACATGATCCGCACGCCGATAAACTCGCGGGAATGGGTGAGGCGGAGAAGGAAAGATTAATGTGTGAGATGATTTATAATAATGCAACGGCCATATATCGTGATGACGACGATGGACAAGCGTTTAGCAATCAATTTTTGAACGACTCCAGCGACGGAGATCAGAATATAGAAGATGTAGTAGATGATGACGACGACAACGTCGAGGATGAAGAAGTGCCCTCCAGAACAAACTCTGCCAATGTATATCTCAAGTCACTGTTCACGCAACAATTAATTTGTATTGCACTTACTAACGAATCATTATTTTCCCGTTTAGGCGCCCTCCGGAACAGCTAGCGCAAGTACTGAGACAAAGTCCAAACGAGGCCCGGCCGCAAGGTTGAAAGATACCGCAAGGTTCTCGATTGATACAGTTGCTGCTGATGGCAAACCACTGCAGCCCCCAGAAACTTATCGCAAATTCGTAAATCAGTGCGGAGTTGTTGTAAGAGACCTGGTCCCGATCAACTTAATAGAATGGAATAAGCCGAAGACCGGGGCCAACGTTGGAGCTAGTTATGTCGATGAAAGATTGAAAAAAATTCTTTGCGAAACGCTATGGCAAAATTTCAGCGTAGCGGAAGACCAGAAGAAGAAAGTCGAGAAGTGGGCTTTGAAGAAGATGGCCACACAATTCCAGAGGTGGAAGAAAGAACTGTGGAAGAAATATCAGAAAGAAGATCCAGTTTTCACTGGTAACCTAGTGAAGATAAGAGACGCTTGGGATGATTTTAAGGCGTACAAGAAATCGGGTGTCTTTGCATCCCGATCGGCCAAAAATTCGGAGAATGCGAAGAACAAGAAATATCACCATATTTTGGGGTCAGGTGGCTACATGACTGCCCTGCCTAGGTGGCGAAGCTATGAAGCTGCGCTTGTGAAAAGAGGTATCATTCCACAGACACATGACTGGCCCGATAGGTCCAAGTTCTGGTTGTTCGCGCATGGGGCAACGTTGGACGCTGAGACTGGGATGATTGTTGCTCAGGGACCATGGTCGGAAAAAATAACAACAGTCGTAGCAGAACTAGAGAAGGCAATAGAAGCTGTTCGAAAAGGAACTTTTGTTCCCGATAGAGAGAACGACGAGCTGACGAAGGCCCTCGGGAACCCCGAAAAGTGGGGACGAACACGAGGCTTTGGAGCGGATACCCCGTGGAGCCAAGGGTTTGCAGCGGACATTGCCACTTACAGAAGCCGTGATAGAAGCAAGAAAAAGACGAGTGAACGGATATCGACATTAGAACAAAAGGTGGATTTTCTCTTGAAGAAAGGGGGACACCTCTACCTGACACTGAAGAGGAGGTAGAACATCGTCCTGCACCTGATCAGCTGCAAATAGAAGACGATCATGCCGTCCCATCTCAGCATAGAAGCAGCGTGGGTTCCACGCACCTGCAGCTAGAAGACGGTCGTGCAGTCGAACCGTCGGTGCCTCACTATCCCGTGGATGATATCACGGAGAAGACAAACTGTGAGATACATATGCCAATGGGGAACATATCCTTCAGGGTGGCGTCAGGCTATGCTTTACCGAATCAACCCGGAGCAACCTACCATGGTGGTCAGATTCCAGCATCCCATGCTCGTGTCGGGTTGTCAACAATTACGCCGGGATGCCATTCAATTGAGCTGAGTATTCCTGGAGGTGAAGGCGAGAAGACACTGGGAGAAATGGAGCTTGGTATCATCTTGTGGAATAAGAAACACATCGTGTTCCCTAACTCGGCGCCAAGGCCACCGACTCCTCCAGGTACGAATGCACCATACCTCCATCATTTACTGAATGTTGCACCACATGTTATCTTATTTTTAATAGTTTTTTCACTTTCGTACAGAGAATGCACGACCTCCAAGTCCACCCCCCAACGAACCTCCAAGTCCACCCCACAACAAAGATTGGCCGGAGCCCGAGGCCGAGGGTCCATCGCCCGTGCACTCCCGTGAGCCGACGGATGCGCCCACTACGGGTACGACAAAGCGGAAGCTGCAGTTCAGAAGAAACGGGACTCCTCCCAAGAAGAGACCAAGGAAATCCAAGAAAGTCAAGAGTCCCCCGAAGTTACCAGGCTTGATGACTGAGGAGGAACTAACCAATGCAGTGGCATCCAAAACCAAGGCATGGTTCGCACAGTTTCCCCATAAGCCCCCTCCAGACGTCTGGAAGCAAACTCTGAAGGACATCCCAAAGTGGAAAATTGAGCGGACCATCGACAACTTATATTATCCTGCACCGCCGCCACCGCCGCCCCTTTCAGACTATGAACGGTATATTGAAAAGAAGCACGCCGCACAGATGAAGCAGGCGGAGCAGACGAAATGCGGGAAACAAGTTCCCCAGCTCGGACAACAAGAAGCACAGTCAGTTGGCCCGCTCAAGGTCTTATCTGACGCGGCTTCAGTGTCCTGTCCACGCATGGGCGACGTGGGTTACGCTATTGCTGATGTGGTATATAAATACAAGCCCGGGCACCCTCTGGTCGAAGATCCTACTGCTCTAACTACCCAACTACAGAGTTTACATGATTGGTACTTGGAGGCTGCAAGGCAGGAGAGAGACTGTATCATGGCTCGAATTCAGGATCAACACTACTTCGGAGATTACGGTGTGGAGCTTGGGTTCGATGATTTCTTCCAGATGTACAATCAACGTGCCCTCGACAAGTCTATCCTCAGCTGCTACTGTTTGTAAGTGATTTATTTGTGTAATTTAATTATTTAGTTAAGCTCGCGTTCGTTGCCCGTATAATTATCACTGACGACATTCTTTTTATACGCTACTATGCAGAATGAAGATTCGTGAATGCAGACTGGCAGGAATCTGGGACTTCGGGTTCATTGACCCGTATTCGTATCATCAAACCACAGTAGAAACGTTCAACAAGACTACACCGGATGATTTGCTAATGTTTTTGAAGCGACAAAATACCAAAAAAGAAATACTTTGGCCCTACGGATTCAGGTGAGTGTTACTGTCTTGTAGACATTCCATTTTGCTTACCTGATGTTAAGTGCAATTGATGAGTATGCATGACTGCGTGTGTACACGTGCGCAGCGGCCACTTCATATTGTTCATCATTAGAATCGATAGAGGACAAGTTGAAGTCTGGGACTCGTTAAACTGGGGCGCTGACAGATGGAAGAGCGCGCGTCAGATGCTTCAAAAGTATATATATATCAGCCTCTTTCGTTCATCGGCCTCTTTTTCGTTCATTCCCTGATATCAAGTAAGTAATAATTAACTCTTCTATTCATTTTTCTTTTGTCGCCCAGGGTTTGGCAAATGTTCATCAAGGAAGAACCCGGTACATGGGCAGACAAGCTCAACTTTCAGATTAACACAGTAAGTAGTACTACGTACCCTGATTTAAATACCATTACCATTCTCTTGATTATTATTAATTTGACTGAATTATGTTTCTCGTATATAGAAAGTCCCGCAACAACCACAGGGAACTGATTATTGTGGATACTACGTTTGCGAGTTCATTCACAGGAGGATCAATGAGAAATCCCGTACTACAAGAACTCTAGAGGTACGTAACCGGATCTTCACAACTTTATTTATGTTGCCATTAATTATGTTTAGTTTTGTTCATAACTTAATTGTTTTCATCTACTTCTTTTCAAGATGGCACGAAAGCGGGCGCAGCTCAAACCAATCGACCGTTGCAAGGCTATTGCAGAGGAATTGGCAGGATTTCTTCTCACGCAAGTCATAGCAGAAGACAGAGAATTTTTCCATCCTATGAACCAATAATAGCCAGCTCCCTTCTCTATGCAAGTATACAACTATTCAAAACGAACCTCAGATTATGTAATTATCGGTCGATTACTTCGTGTTACATGTATATATATATGTACTACTATTTGGTGCATCAACATTTAACCGCAAACAGAAACGGAAACACGTAAACGGAAACCCTGAAAATACGGAACACGCCCTAAACCCTAAACCCTAAATACGGAATTGGAAACCCTGAAAAGAAAAAAGAAAAAAAAAAAAAAAACTTTAGGACCGGTTGGTATTACCAACCGGTTCTAAAGGTCCTCCGCCTGCGCGCTCTCTTCGGCGCCCACGTGGAGGCCTTTAGAACCGGTTGGTGACTGACCGGTTCTAAAGGGGGGGGGCTTTAGTCCCGGATACGTAGCACCGGTTTTGTATCCGAGTCCAAAGGCCCTTACAAACCGGTGCTACTGGCCTGTTCTCCACCAGTGGACGTTTTTATTGGCAAAATTGTAAATCAGCTGATTAGACCCTCTTTTTTTAGAGAACAAAAACATTTTTACGTTTGCTTCGTGCGTGGAAGACCTGCACGGTGATTCGCCTGAGATGAGATTCCACACCATGGGTCGTGGCTGGTATATGGGCTCTGAGCCTTTACCTTCGTCTCGTGTAACCCCTGGGATGGCCACATGATTCGTCGATGGCGCTGCAACAAAAAGAAACTCGCCTAAAAAGAAGAAAAACATGTTATGCTATGATAATTGCTCAATCTGATATGTAGTGCTCCGTGCGACATGGTGGTTTTGAAGATTTTAAAGGAAGGCATTGGGGAACAACGAATTTGTTGGCGACAAGATGTGGATCACCCCATTGGACTAGTCGGAGACAATAAGTAAACAATGCCAAAGGAGTAGACACGAAAATGACGCCTATAGCCTCGAAGTAAAATAGAGAAAATGATTAGTCGTGGTTACCGGAGCGTGTGGAAGTGAAGGCATGGTTGTGTCTCTCACGGAACGCATGAATTCACAAGACAAAACACTTTAAAAAAAAAGTTCACCATATATTAATCTAGAAAACCCGCCTCATTAAAAACCTTCCAGTCCCCTTAGCTACCCTGGTAAAGAAAAGAGTGCGTCTGAAAACTTGTTGTTGTCCAATCAACCAGTTACCTCAAAGAGGTTTACATCATTTGCTAAGTGAGCATTAAAGAAACTAGGAGGGTCCTCGATCCAACACACTGAATCAGCTAGGATGAGGCCATCATGAAGATACCAAGCCTCCGCACTTGCTCCATCACCAATGTTTGGGATAGTCCTGCAGCTAGCCACAACAAAGATACCCCTATCATCTCTAATCACAGCTCCCGTGGCACCTGATTTTTTTTGGGATAGATGTTAAGTTTCACATAGTTACTTGGTAGTTTTTCCTATCCATGCCTCCTAATCCCTTTGTTCTTCTTGTATGCTCTCGAGTAGTTTAGCGCCATAGCAAGGATCACTTGAGATGTATTTGCTGGTTTAGTAACTTGCTCCACCCGAGCAATCTTCCTTCTCTCCAACCACATATACCAGCAAGCAATGATAATCAGATCCTTTGTTTCAAAACCCTCAGCTCCTGGGTACTTGAGTCACAATTTCTCAGGATGTGTTCTAGTATTGCTGATCCTTCTCTATCAGTAGCAACAGCTTCGTTAATAACAGGCTGAAGACCAAGGTTCTCCCAAATTTCCATGACACAATCGCAGCAAAAAAATGCGGGCTTGGTGTCCTCGCAATGTGTCTTGCAGATTGGCCATGAGCTGTCCGCAGAGATGTGTCTATTAGCAAGGACATTTTTTCATGATAGAGTCCCATGAAGAAGCCTCCACACAATTGTTTTTATCTTTGCTGGAACCCGAATTTTCCATAGATATTCCCAAACCGGATTAATATCCGAAGGTCCTGGTCCACTAGTTCGAATTAACTTTCTTCCATGTTGGTAGTCCCACTCAGTGTGATAAGCCGATCGAATCGAAAAAATGCCATTTTTTGGTGTTATTCCAAGAGACAAAGTCCTCCATCATACCAAAGGTTAGGGGGATTTTTAGGATTCGGTTAACATCCACTGAGAGGAAAATATTCCAGAGACTCCTATCATCCCAACACCTTCTCTCTATATCAATCAATTCAGACACTTTTCTATAGACGAAACTTCGTCTCTCCGTGATAACTTTCCTAAGGGGCTGCATGGTATCCAAGGGTCTTCCCATATATTTATATTTTTCACCAGATCCCATCCTGCAAATACATCCTTAATTGAAAGTTTGAATACCGGCCCATATGCTTTGCCACGTGTAAGAGGATCCCTTCTTCAGAGTTGCATTATGAAGGTTTTCTGTAGGATAATATTTGGCTTGCAGTATCCGAGCACATAATGATTCAGGTTCACTTAACAGTCTCCAGCCTTAGTGAGATAACATATCCAAATTAAAACAATGTAGGTCCCTAAACTCCATACCTCCTCTTTTCTTTGGAACACATAGTTTCCACCAAACAAATTAGTGCATATAGCTAACTAGTTTGGGAAGCTTGAAAACTGACATAGCATACGTTGGGATGGCTTGGGCCACCGTCTTCAATAGAAACCTCTTTCCCTCCGCAGGACAATAATTTTTCTTTGTAGCCTTTCAATCTTTGTACTATCATGTCAATGATATTGCCAAATACTTGGGTTGTTAAAGCAATGTAGGTATCCATAATAGCTTTTCTGAGAATGTTTAGCTCTAGACAAATGGCCTCTCTCATCTCTACAATGTGCAAGGGATTAAAAAATACTTAATTTTGCTTCACTTACCAGCTGTCCCGAGGCGTGACAATAATCATGGAGGATAGATCTCAAGTTGCTTGCATTGGACATATCCGCTCCCATAAGAATAAGAGAGTCATCCCCAAACAGAAGATGTGACACTGCCGGGCATTGCGGCAGACCTTAACCCCAACCAAAGCACCACGGTCCTCCGCATCTTGTAATAGGTTCGTCAACCCTTCTTCACATAAGAGAAAAAAGATATGAGGAAAGGGGGTCTCCTTGCCGAAGCCCCCTTGTAGATGAAAACCCATTTGTTTCATGACCATTAAAACGAACCTGGTAAGTAACTGATTTGACACAAGCCATGACTAACTTTATCCAGTTTGGGGGCAAACCCCATACGCTCAAGAACTTTCTCCAAGAACTTCAGTCCACCCTATCAAAGGCTTTATGCATGTCCAAGTTTATTGCACACCAACCGAATGTCCCTTCCCTCTTCTTCTTGATTGTGTGATGAGATTCATATGCCACAAGAACATTGTCGGTTATAAGACGGCCCGGAACAAAGGCACTATGTCGATAAGATAATCTTAGGGAGAATTCCTTTGATCCTATATGCAATGACTTTTGAGATAACATTAGAAAGACTAATGGGTCTGAATTGGGTTACCTTTTCCGGGCTGTTTACTTTGGGAATTAGAACGATGGTTGTGTTATTCCATCCCTCACAAATTGTTGCTGAATTTATAGCTTGCAGTACTTCATCAGCGAGTTCCTCTCCAATAAGACCCCAATATTTTTTTTTGGAAAAAATAGCATGGAGACCATCGGGGCCTGGGGATTTGAGATACCTAATATTAAACATAGCTTTCTTGACTTCCTCTCTAGTATATGGAGTTGTAAGAACATTGTTCATCTCCACAGTCACTTTCGATTTAACCTTTGATATAATGTCATCATTCGGCTGTGGTACAAGGTGAAAAGACCGTCAAAGTAGTTTTTGATATGGCTAGCAAGGGCTTCTTCTCCCTTAATTGGGTTCCCCTCCTCATCCTCTAAATTCTTTATAAGATTTCTCTTTTTCCTTTCCAGTGAAAATTTGTGAAAAAATTGTGTATTCTGATCCCCGTTCTGCATCCAGTTCACACGACTGTGTTGGAGCCACTTTATTTTTTCTTTTTCTTGAGCATGTTCGATCTCTAACTGTAGTCATTGTTGTTTGCTCGTCACATCATCCAACAAGGGACCACTAAGGACCTCACTAAGCTTCCCCTGTAGCAATCGCAACGATCGATGTGGTTCTCTTAGGGTCTGCATGTCCCATGCATGGAGGGCCGAATGCACATGGGACAATTTCTGCGCAAGACTTGCTGGGATCGCTTGTTGGGCTCTGAGATAGGCCGAGTCCACTATTTCATCAACAACCTCTTCTAACAACCACTTTGCTTCAAAAAAAATCATCTTGACCATATGATTAACATGAACATTCTCCAAGTACTGAGTGTCGACTCTAATCGGCCGATGGTCCGATTTTTTGAAATCCTCATTAATAACTCCAGTAAGGTGGAACCTATCCATCCAGGTTTGATTAGCTACTTCCCTATCAAGTATTTCTCATATACGTCCTCGACGCCAGGTGAAGATGTCCCCATGAAAACCGAGATGAGACAAGTCACAATCTGACAGTGCGTCCATGAACCCCTGCATGCATCTCTGGGGTCTCAGAACACCCCCCTTCTTTCTCATTATTGTAGAGTATTCATTAAAATCTCCTAGCATTACCCACAAAAAATTCATAATACCATGCAAGGTGCGGATGTAATCCCAAGTACGATGCTTTCTTTCACCACTAGGTTCGCCGTATATACCTGTAATTTTCCAAGCATTATCAGCCCCCTCATCAATACAGATATCCAGGTAGTTTGTGTGTTATGTATAGGATGTGACTCTCAAATCATTTTTCCAAAAGAGGATTAAACCCCCACTTCTCATGTCACTCTCAGATATAATCATTTGGTCAAACCGTAGTCTTCTTTTCAGATTTTCCGCTTTAGCCATCGAAAGGTGTGTCTCAGATAGAAAGAGAATATCGGGCCTCACACGCTCCTAGACCTCCAAGAGCGATCGCACTGTCGTGGGTTTTTGGAGCCCCCGGCACTTGGAACCACAAAGTTCCATTGCGTCCGGGCGGACTCCTCTCGCGAGCCCGTCGATCCTAGTGATGAGGAGTCAGCTCCATCCATCTTTGATCTCTTTGATCATGTAGAACTATCCAAAACAGAGTTCAGAGCCTCTTTCTCCACCTCTTTAGTAACCATTACCGTGGTAAGTGCCAGGTTAGCATCCGAATTCCCATTCACATATTTCTCATACATCAATATTTTCCTAGCAGAAACCTCTGCCTCCTTGTCCTGCATCTCATTGTCGGCTGACTTGAGAGGACTTGAAGCCGTATCTCGTAGAGGATCCTCCTTCTGAACAGCTAAATCTTTGAAAGGTAGGATATCATTGTGACGCCAACTAATATGCGCCCCCTCAGCATGTGGTGGTCCTGTTCCTCGGCCCGAGGGATCCCTCCCACATCCAACAGAGAAATCACCTCGCCCTCCACGAGCACCACTCCAGGTAGTAGTTGATCTTCTACGGTGCCATGTTTCCCAGTCTGCTTTGAGGAAATCACCCCACTTAAGAGTCACTATATCATGATCTCCCGTACCACACTCCAGATGGGTGTGTCCAAAGCTACCACATGCTCCACATAATTTTGGGATTTTTTCGTAGTTTATTTGGTAGGCTTCTCGTTTCCCTCCTCGGGACAGCGTCACAATGCGAGCAAGAACCTTGTGGACATCAAGTTTAACCCTAACCTGGACAAAATTTGCTACTCCATCCACGGCTGTTTCCACTTTTAGAACCTTGCCTACATGTTTTTCCACCAGATTTTTATAAGCTTTTGATCACGGTGGCCTACGGGGATTTTGTGGATTTAAATCCAGATCTCAATGTGGTTTAGGTCTATAGAATTTACCGGAGATAATCCATCATATTCCTCAATGATTACCGCGTTCTGACGGAAGTACCATGCCCCCCTCCTTCACCTTGAGCCAGTCACCCAAACAGAAGCATTGCATCGTGAAGAGATTCGGTTCTAGCGATGTGAAGATCGCCTCCTTGGTGGGGCTCCATGCAATTCTCATATGTTGTTCGAAAGTTTTCGGGCTGAAAGTGTTCTCAGTATGGACACGAGCCAGAGCAAACCACTTCATCTCCTTGATCAGGGTATCCATCCCATCTTCTAGCACCAGATCATCAATCTCATCTTCTTCAATCCCCAATCGCAAAAGTAGATCATCAATGTGTTCCGATCCTCTGTCAACTTGCGATCGAGTCTGGCTCGTCGCACTCGATTGCGGTGTCGCTATGTTGGTCACCGATGCTAAGCAGGAAGTCGTCGAGACTCATTAGGGTTTCGAGTGTTGGGCAAAACGAGGAACATACGAGGATAAAAAACGCGTGGATCCAAGAGATTATGGATGAGACGTGCAGGTCCGAGCTTAATCGGAGCCGGAATCGGTAGTGAACTCCACCCCAGGAAGGATCCGGGCATGGAGGCGGAAAATGCTTAATCACAAGACAGAACACTTATTGTTGTCAATAAATATGGAGTATACGTTTTTTTATTTTGTACTAGCAAAACAGAGACACTTAGCTACCACTCCCTCCTTTCTAAATTATAAGTTGTTCTGCCTTTTTCCGAATCAGTGTTTCAGTGCATCTGTTTATTCATTTTGCTCCATGTGTAGCCCTTATTGAAATATCCAAAATATTATATAATTCGGTACTTGTACTACACATTATTGTATTTTCAATTTCTGCGTGGCTTCTCATTTAAAGAATCACGTAGGATTGAATATGCCCCAAGAATCCAACATATGCATTCTACTTTATTTGTTGAGTTGTACTTATTCCGTATAATTTGAATCAAATAGGCCACAGGATGCTGGTTATACGAGGTGATTTTGAATTCAGTGCGAGGTAAGATGTTGGGTTGCTCCAGCAACGTGCAACCGCACAAGCCCACACGTAGCGGGGCGCCGGCCGGCCACCGGGCTCTGCGCCCCTGCCTCACCTACGTCAACCTGATGACCGGTGCTCCGTGCGACATGCCAAAGCTTCGAGATTGTGCGGGGCAGAGGACGAAGGCCAAGACAGAGATGACGCCACCGACAACAAGTTTACAGCACCACACAATTCGACGCACAGAACACAGATTTTGATGGGAGTAGTCTGAACCTTGGAGATTAATTAATCGTACAAACCTACATAACCTTTGCAACCTCTTGTCTTCTCCATGTTTTGGAGCTTCAGAAGAGGTTACAACAATTTGCATCTGAGCACGACGTCGATCATGAACGAACGTTAAAGAACAAAGTACGTAAGCTTACTACGCGCATAGTTAAAACGGGGTGATCTCCAAGGACGATCCGTTGCATCATGGTCGGGCGAGACGCGTCAGATGTTGATCCCGCGCATCATGATCTTGAACTCGCTGAAGTCGACCCGTCCGTCGCTGTCGCGGTCGACGTTGCAGATCATCTCCCTGACGTTGGCCAGGCTGCTGGCCTCGGGCATGCCCAGCTTCTTGAGCACCTCCTGCAGCTCGGACGCGGAGATGTAGCCGTCGCCGTCCACGTCGAACACCTTGAACGCCTCCCTCATCTCCTCCTCGTCCTCCGCGCCCTCCTCGCCGTCGTCGGCCAGGGCGCCGAAGAGCGCGTCCCCGAGCGCGCGGTGGAGGCCCTCGAAGTCCTCGAACCGGAGGCCGGTTGCCCCCTCGGGGACGTGCGCGCCCACCGTGGCGGCCAGGCTGGCGCGGTCCGCCTCCAGCCCGAGCGCGTCCAGCGCCTGCGCCAGCTCGTCCACCGTGATCTCGCCGTCGCCGTTGCGGTCGAACATGTCGAACACGCGCCGCAGCCGCACCGCGTTCAGGCTGCCGTTCCGGAGGCGGAACGACGGCGAGGGCTTGGACAGGGCCGCCGTCGGCTTCACCGCCGCGCTCTGGCTCTGCTGCTCGCCGGCCATTGGCTTCCCTCTCCCTCTCTCGCTCGCTCTTTGCTGCTCCGTGCGCCGGTCCTTATTTCCGGAGGGCGTGGGAGGCCCATCATACCACCTAGCTTTGTCTGTGGACTAGAAATAGCAAGGTGCAGAGGAACAGACGGAAGGAGCACGGCGATTTTCCATGCATTTCCTCCGCTGTCTGGCCGTGGTCGTGATCGAGCCGATAAGCCCATCTCCAACGTGTTGACCGTTTGGTATGTGTCCCGGTTTCGCTTGTCTGAGTCGCCAAATGGGCAGACTTCCGGTCACTTTTCAACCTTTTCGGCCACCGATCCCAACATGGCGACCCATTTGATGCGTCCAGATCCTAGTTTTTGTTTTAAAACATTTTTTTTATAGAACTTTGAACATTACATTTTAAATTTGAAGCCGTCCTCATGCAGGTAGTCGTCGTCATCGCTGCTACTCCAGTTGATGTCCTCCATCGAGACGGACGCATGAAGGTGTTCGTAGCAGAAAAACAAAAAATTGGATCTGGACGCATCATTTTCCAACCTTTTCGGCCACCAATCCCAACATGGCGACCCATTTGTTCGGTCCAGGTCCTAGTTTTTTTTTAAAAAACATCTTTTTGATAGAAATTCAAACATTATATTTTAAATTCAAAGCCATCCCCGTGCAGGTAGTCGAAGCCGTCGTCCGTTGCTACTCCAGTTGATATCCTCCATCGAGGAGGACGTATGCGCACGAAGGGGCTCGTAGCAGAAAAACAAAATCTAACTAAGGTATGTCAAAAGTTAGTCAGAATATATATATAAGTACTGCGGTAACGATTAAGTTTCAGCAACATACACTTGTAGACCGAAAAACGGAGATTACGCTCCCGCACAAGCATTGTTGAAGAAGACGACGTAGCCGACCGTAAGGTCGTGTAGATCCACGCACGATAACTGGTGCCACAAGTGGTAGCACCTCCGAGTACTCGCACACGTGCAAGCTCGACGATGACTTCCGCTTCTCTTGATCCAGCTGAGGTAGCGGAAGCAGATCTTTCGGCCGGAATCTCGGCAGCATGACGGTGTACTGCAACAAATAAGACACCCGTTAGCACAACCCTTACTTGGGGCTGCGACAGAGGGAGAGAGGGGTGGAGGCGCAGGGGCGTGAGAGGTCTCCCAATTTTCTAGAATTAACTGTGTGTTTAATTTCCACCTATGACTCTCTTTATATAGGACGGGCAATATGGGATTAAACAAGGGAGGAGGCATCATGGGGTGGCCGGCTGGGCCTTGGTGGTGCGGCCAAGGCAGCCCACCTGCCCCCTTTGGCCCTCCCTTGGTGCGGTTTGCCCGGTGGCTCCTATTTACCACCCGCAGGCGGCACTGCGATGCCGCCATCTGCGGGGGCGGCAAAGGTGGGCCGACCCACTTAAGCTTTCCCCCCTTCAGTTAAAAAAATCTGAACAAAAAAAGTTTGAACAAAAATAAAACTAAACAAAAAAAATTGAAAAAAAAACAGAAAAACTGGGACTAACAAGAAAAAGTGAAAAAAAATTCGCACAAACTTTCTTTTAAACAAAATTTCTTGAAAAGAAAAACAAAAAAAAACAAAAAAAATGGACCGGCTGCCGAAAATACATGGGCCTTCTCCTTCCAGGAAAGGCCCATTTAGGAGGGCTGCACCATTTAGTCCGAACCTACTCATTATTAAATCAATATATTAATACATTAATTAACATATTAGAGTATTCTTTAATTTTTTGGGGCTCCAGAACTCCTTCCGGACCTTCCCCGTGACTCCGGAACCCCTTCCGGATCACCCCAAACACTTTCGGTCTTTTCCCGGAACTCTTCCGGTTTCCTCTTCTCTTTTCTTTGTGATTCCTATCATACCAAAATGATCTCCTAGCGTCGTAGAACTCTTAAGTGTGTTACCCTGTGGTTAGGGAATACTCCAGACATGATCGAGACTTCTCTCGTATCAATGATCCATAATGGGACCGGGATGTCCATAATGACCCCTGTGCATTCCACGATTATTAATCTCGTGTGAACCAACAACATAGATTCCTATTCCTTTTGTTAATTAGATACGGGAGATCATAAAAATCTCCATGTTTTGTTCGATCTCGTTACTGACAAGTCATTTTTAACTCGTTATCATGAAATCATCCTCATGATCTAGTCATAGCTGCGCAGCTTTACGGATGTAATCTCACCGAGTGGGCCCATATTATCACTCCTTCACACGAAAGAACAAATCCCGATCTTGACACGTACGCCTCAACATATCCTTTTGGAATACCCGAGATGCACCTTTATGATCACCCTGTTATAGTGTGACGGTTGATACATTCAAAGCAGTCTGCGGTGATAGTAATTCAGTGTGGTTTCACGTTGTAAGGATTAGGTTACTACATTTCCTAAATACTGCAACGATGGACTTTGTGACATGATCGCGTTGCAATACTTATTTCGGGTATGCCCATCATCTCATTTACCTAATAAAATAACCCCATTGTCAACTGACATAAATGTCACATGATCGTTAAAATCTCGATCATTAATTGACGAATGAGCTAGTTAGTATAGAGGCTCACTAAGGACTCTGGTTGTTTATATACCGCACATGTACCAACGTTTCCTATTAATACAGTTATAGAATGTTATAAAAAACTTAATAAGATATGATAATAAATACTCATCATTTATTTACCTCTATGGCATATCTCCAACAACGCATGTGCAAGGTCAGCGAGTCTAGGGAGGAACCCGCCGTGACCCTAGGGGCGCAGGCTTCCTCCTAGTAGTCGAAGATGTCCCCCGTACGCCGCTGATGTCTACGCACGCTTCTATTCTTGTAGACAGTGTTAGGCCTCCAAGTGCAGAGGTTTGTAGAACATCAACAAGTTTCCCTTAAGTGGATCACCCAAGGTTTATCGAACTCAGTGAGGTAGAGGTCAAAGATATCCCTCTCAAGTAACCCATGCAATTAAGATACAAGAAGTCTCTTGTGTCCCCAACACACCCAATATACTTGTCAGGTATATAGGTGCACTAGTTCGGCGAAGAGATAGTGAAATGCGAGTAATATGGATGGTTATAAGTAATAATAGCAATCTGAAATGAATATGGCAGCAAGCAAACATGTAGCAGAACAGACGGAAAACGGTCTTTCAATACTTGGAAACAAGGCCTAGGGATCCTAGTTTCACTAGTGGACACTCTCAATAATGATCACATAATTGAATAACTAAATATCTTCTCTTCACTATGCTACCCTTAACCCTCTCCGGTTGGATAACGAACACTAATCATTGCGTAGGGCTGCAAAAAGCATTCCTTAAAGTAAGCATTCCCATGTCTAGTTAACCCCACACCGTCACTATGAGCGCCCTAGAAGGTACTAGACAAACACCACAATTCATAGAGGAGACACGCACGATGTGCACAGTGTCACCTTCACACCGCGGGGCAAGGTGACTCCAAAGTTCATATTAATAAAACACTTGAGTAGAACAAGATGAAGAGTAACATCTACTTATTCAACTAGATTACAAAACTCACGATCACATATAGATCACACCATGGGAGAGAGAGATGAACCACGTAGCTACCGTAGAGCCCTCAGCCTCGGGGGAGAACTACTCCCTCCTCATAATAGAAGACAACAACGACGATGGAGATGGCGGTGGATTCGATGGAGATGGCTTCCGGGGGCACTTCCCCGTCCGGCAGGGTGCCAGAACACAGATCTGTCCCCCGAAACTTGGGTTGACGATGACGGCGGCTACGGAAGGTTTCGTGGAATTTCGCCGATTCTTTTAGGGTTTTCCCTCGAGGGAGTATAAATAGGCAAAAGGGCGATGCCGGGGGGTGGCCAGGGTGCCCACACCACCAGGTGGCGCGGCCAGGGGGGACCCGCGCCACCCTATGGTGTGGCCACTCTGTGGCCCCCTCCGAGTCTCTTCGGGACTCTGTGGACCCTCCGGAACTTCTAAGACTTCTAGCTTTTGAGTTTTCCAATTCCGAGAATATTTCCAGAACAACTTTTCTGAAACTAAAAACAGCAAAAAACAGGGAACTGGCTCTGTGGCATCTTGTCAATAGGTTAGTCTGGAAAATCGATAAAAATGACATAAAGAAGGGAGAAAACATGTAGCAATTGGCATAATATCAACATGTAACATCAGAAATTATAGATACGTTGGAGATGTATCAAGCATCCCCAAGCTTAGTTCCTACTCGTCCTCAAGTAGGTAAACGATAAAACAAAATAATTTCTGAGGTGACATGCTACCACACAATCTTGATCATAATATGTAAAGTAGAGCATGTAAACTAGGATCAAATGAACTAAAGTTGTGATCTGTATTTGATATCAACAAGTAATGCATAAACAAATAAGAAGAAATAAGCAAAACTTTTAATGAATCAATACTAAAAGTCTATCAACCGTGCAAAGTTTATTAGAGATGATTTAAGCTTTCAAGAACAACAATATCATGCACGTCAAATGATCTTCACAACCTCTGTTAGGATCAAGTCAAGGTTTCCACACGATGCAATGTTTGAATCTTAAACTATTTGCGCACTAAAAACAAGAAAGTGTTCTGCGTTTGTCCCTGGCACCGGGATGTTATGGCAAAGAGAACATTATGGGGGGGGTTTGGAAGGTCAATGGAAGAAAGGCTCACAAAGATGAAAGTGGTCATTACACAAGAGAAAGTCTTACAACCGAAGCTATGCAAGGAGTAGGGATTGTCACAGAAAGGATGCACATAGAGCTATAAGTGTATGAAATCTCTCCAATGGAACTAGTGGGGGTGCATCCAACTTGCTTCCTCACGAAGACCTAGAGCTCATTTGAGGAGGCTCATCATTGGAATATACAAGCCAAGTTCTATAATGTAAAGTTCTCCACATAGTTATGAATGAATGATAGTATAAAAACTTTCTCCAAACTGAAGTATTGGTGCTAAACATGAAGCACAAGTGTGGTATAGAGGATAGTGATGCGTCCCCTCTCTCTTTATTCTCTGTTTGGCCTTTTCTTTTTTCTTTTTGGGCCTTTTCATTTTATTTTATTTATTATTTTATATATCCTCACCGGTAGGGGCAACATCCTATATTACAATGAATCATCACGCTTTTAGTACTCATAACTCGTAAATAAATATCTCTGATGTCTCTAATTGCATGCTCCTGCCAGTGTAGCAGTATGCATAAATAACCATGAAGCTCGTCATCAAGTAACATAATGGAGGTGGATGTTGTGCAGCAATATATCTCGGAATGGCTATGGAAATGCCATGATAGGTAGGTATGGTGGCTATTTTGAGGAATAATATATGGGCTTATGTGTAGGAGAACAAAGTCCTCCCATGGGATTTGGATGCACTGGCGAAGTTTGCACCAACTCTCAATGTGAGAAAGAGCAATGCACAGTACCGAAGAGGCTAGCAAATATGGATGGTGGAAGTGCCACGAACCGCAACATAGACTCACAAGTTAAAAGATTGCAGCAAAAAAATCATCTTACAAGGCAAAGTGCAAATCACTCCAAGTGGGTCCGTGGTAGTGACAAGTCACTGTTGGCTACCCCGACCGTAGCGCGTAACAAAAGGCCGATCGGAAATGTATCACTCGTAGCAATCATATACCATTGTTTCTATCAGCTGGTAATTTAAGTGTGGCACAGCTTCAAGTTTCTTAGACCAACCATTAAAATTTTATACTTACTAGTCCTTCCCGTTTATCCATTAAGAAAATTAATATCTCAAAACAAGAGCAATGATTTAAGTGAAGCAGTTTACTGATCTACAAGACCATGCAATCTTTTCCACTATACCAACTATCACAATAGCATTCCTATTTCCAAGCAAACACACATATGAGAACCACCTAACTAAAAAAGCTAACAACTCTGAACAAATGATGCATGCAAAACAAGAGCTGGAAGCACTAAAATATCTAAGCATGAATACTGAACAAATATAAGTGAAGGACACGAGTATTCTAACGAAAAAGCGGAGCGTGTCTCTCTCCCAAACAAATATTATAGGATCCAACTATTTATTACAGTAAAGAAAACCAAACAAACTGAAAATAAAAATAAAATACGCTCTAAGTAAAGCACATAAGATGTGACCGAATAAAAATATAGTTTCACTAGAAGTGACCTGATAATTTGTCGATGAATAAGGGGATGGGCATCCCCAAGCTTAGACGCTTGAGTTTTCTTGTAATTTGCTGGGATGTAACTCCAGGGCATCCCCGAGCTTAGGCTCTTCACTCTTCTTGATCACGTCATATCATCCTCTTCTCTTGACCCTTGAAAACTTCCTTCACACCAAACTTCTCACAATCTTCATTAGCAACGTTAGTGCAATCGAAATAATAAATTCACATGGTTCAGTTTCAACACAAGACTAACACTCATAAACATATTAGCTACTGTAACGACTTCTTTTAAAACTCTTTTTCTCAAAAGAACACCAAAAGAAAGAGATTAAGAGGCAAATGCAATTATTAGCAGAAATCTGTCAAAACAGAACATCAGTAAAGATGATTTTTTTTAGAAAATCCTCTGTTTCTCAAATCAAAAAGTGGTCAACTAAGAAAGGTTGCATATATATCCCAGAATTACACACAAAAAAACTAAGATTATTTTGAATTTTCTGTGATTTTATACGGATTTAACAGTGGAGAGGAGAAATCTCTTTCCTGCGCAGAAATCTGAAATATAGTCTCAACTTTCCACTGGAGACTTTACTTGACTCAACAAAGACACAAAAGAAAAGATACATCGGGGTTGCTAAGGAAATAGACAATACCAATATGCAAATAAAACAAAAATAAACGACGGAAAACAGGTTGAAAACAGAGAAATAAAACGGGTTGTCTCCCAGAAGCGCTTTTCTTTTAATGCCTTTCAGCTAGGCACTATGATTTTTAAAAGATGCTCACATAAGAATAAGAGTTGAAGCACAATAAGAGAGCATAAAGAAGCAAATATAAAACACATTTAAGTCTAACCCACTTCTTATAAAAAAGAATCTTGTAGAAAAACAAGTCAACGAAGCACAAAGTGACTAGCATAGGAAGACAAAATAAGTGCAGCTTCAAAAATTTCAACATAAAGAGGGGAAACTTAATATTGTTGAGATGCATAAAATCATGTTTCCCTCTCTCATAATAACCTTCAGTAGCATCATGAATAAAATTAACATTATAGCTATCACATAAAACATTCTTATCATGAGCCACATGCATTAAATAATTAATACTCTCCACATAAGCATAGTAATTCTTATTAATAACAATGGGAGTCGGATTATCATTAAGAACTCGAATATGATAGACAAGTTGCATATTAAATAGATGGTTATGGGTAATCCCACCATAATTCTGGCAAGTTTCATGAGGATGATTGTAATTATAGCCTATGTTATAACTTTCTTTATAAAAATTATCAAAGACTGGAGGCATATTGAAATCATAATTAATTTTCTCCTCAATAGTACGTGGACTAAAAATGTCATATTTATCATTGCAATCGTCATATATTGGAGGCATAGTATCATCACAAGCAATAAAATAGTTTTCTTCCAAAAGGCGTTCATTTGTAAACATATCATCTTTTTTACAAGGAGGAGATGTATCAAGCATATAATCATTAATAGCAAAGGGATTTTCAAACACATCATGCACAAGTTTAGAGCTTTCTATATTATCATTGGAAGGAGCATGGATAGTACTAATAGTACAACAATTATTAATATCATTGTTTTCAGAATTGGTACCAAACAAGTTTTCAATATCGAAAGTAGTGTGTTTCTCCCAATCATGATCACTTTCATAAATAACAGGCATAGGAAAATCATCGAGCTCAGACTCATCAGCAAAAGTTGTAATATGTGAAACATGCTTAGGGAGAGATACCGTTACCTCTCTCCTTTTACTCCTCTTTTTATTCTTCTTCTTCTTCTTCCCCTCTTTAGGAGGGAGAGGCTTAAAAGGAAGCTTCTCCACATACCCTGGTTTACTGTCAGAAGCAATAGAAAGAACTTTGGAGGATTCCTCCTCCTCATTAATAAGAACAAAACTCATATTAGTCCTGTCATATTTTGGTAAATTGTCCTCTTTTAGAATATTTTGTATGTAAGTATTTGCATGGCAATTTTCAACACAATAAAGATGTCATTCATGCAAGACACTATTCATATCAAAAGCACTCATATCAATCAAAGAAGTTTTTCTTAATAACTCTCCACACCCAAAAAATAATGTAAGTTCATCATGCTCATTAGGGGTGATCATGTCATCACAATACAAACTTGCAGTACTCATAGGATTCGAAAGGATACTATAATGGCTTGAGCATTGAAAATTAAAATGACCCACTTTACAACAAAGTTCACAAATAAAAGGATAGAGGGCACAAACTTTTTCACCAAGATCATTTAGAGCCCTATCCCACATTCTAGTTTTTTCATTCCTATGATGGATACAATATTCTTCTTCGATTTGATTATTTTCACAAGGTCTAAGTGCTCCACAGAAATTAACATGCTTATAAGAAATAGTACTTTCAGAAGTTTGAGCATGTTGATTGCAATCATCAATAGCAATTTCATTTTTCATGCAAGTGTCTTTAAAAGGTTCATGATATATGTCCCCATTTTTAGGAATATTAATATAAGAAGCAAAGGATCTATACCAACCGACAGCTATTTGAGGATCAAGACCAAATTTAGCATTATGCTCATGAAAATCAGCAGTTTCAGCAAAAGTCTTAATGCAATCATACTCATAGTTTATACATGATTATTTACCTTTGTTGTTATTCCAATCTTCACTATTGATTAGAATTCTCTCAAGAAGATCCCACTTAGCTTCAACCTTCTTACTACAAAAAGAACCCTCTGAACATGCATCTAAATAATCCTTCCAATGTCCTGAAAGCCTTGCATAAAAATTAGTAACAATTATTTCCTCAGGAAGCTCATGGTTAGGACATTTGAGTATTAATGTTTTCAGTCTTCCCCAAGCTTGGGAAATGCTTTCTCCAACATGAGGCCAAAAATTATAAATGTAATTCCTATCTAAATATAGTTCATGAGAAGGATAAAATTTAGAGTAAAAGAGAGATTCAAGTTCCTACCACTCCAAATGATGATGATCATCTAGTAGTTCATACCACTCCCTTGCTTCGTCCTTAAGTGACAAAGGGAATAGCCTCCTCTTAACTTGGTCCATTGAGATACCTGCACACTTGAATAACTCGCATAATTCATGCATAAAGTGTAGATGATCACTAGGATGGACATTTCCATCTCCAAAATAACGGTTATCCATGACAAGTTCAACAATTTTCTTGGGTATTTTAAAAGGAATGCTTTCAGTAGGAGGATTTAAAATATCACAAGCATCATTAGGTTTATCACATATGGGAGATAAAGTATCATCAAAGCAAATTTCCTCCTCAAAACTTGGGAGACTAAAAATATCATAAAAACTAGCTTCCCCAAGCCTAGACTTTTCCCTAGCATTAGGTATGATGGGGTGCAAAGAATTAATGCTCATAACATTGCTTTCACTATTATGCAAACAAACTTCCATAGGTTTTTTAATTTTCTCCTCAAAGGCATCATGTCCTAATTCAAGATAAATATTATAAAGTTCTATCATATTTTTGTTGTTTTTCATTAAAACTACTAGTAAAAAATAAAAACAAGAAGCGAGTAAAAATAAGCCTAACTAGTGAAAACAAGAAACAAAAAGATAAAATTGCAGAATCTAAAGGAAATAACTCCGAGCACTCACACCCGAGGATGTGAGTACCTTTTACCTTACCTCCCCGACAACAGCGCCAGAAAAGAGCTTGATGTCTAGGCACGCTTCTATTCTTGTAGACAATGTTGGGCCTCCAAGTGCAGAGGTTTGTAGAACAGCAACAAGTTTCCCTTAAGTGAATCACCCAAGGTTTATCGAACTCAGAGAGGTAGAGGTCAAAGATATCCCTCTCAAGAAACCCTGCAATTAAGATACAAGAAGTCTCTTGTGTCCCCACCCAATATACTTGTCAGGTATATAGGTGCACTAGTTTGGCGAAGAGATAGTGAAATGCGAGTAATATGGATGGTTATAAGTAATAATAACAATCTGAAATGAATATGGAAGCAAGCAAACATGTAGCAGAACAGGCGTAAAATGGTCTTTCAATGCTTGGAAACAAGTCCTAGGGATCCTACTTTCACTAGTGGACACTCTCAACAATGATCACATAATTGAATAACTAAATATCTTCTCTTCACTATGCTACTCTTAACCCTCTCCGGTTGGATAACAAACACCAATCATTGCGCAGGGCTGCAAAAAGCATCCTTAAAGTAAGCATTCCCATGTCTAGTTAACCCCACACTGTCACTATGAGCGCCCTAGAAGGTACTAGACAAACACCACAATTCATAGAGGAGACACACACGATGTGCACACTGTCACCTTCACACCGCGGGACAAGGTGACTCCAAAGTTCATATTAATAAAACACTTGAGTAGCACAAGATGAAGAGTAACATCTACTCATTCAACTAGATTACAAAGCTCACGATCACATATAGATCACACCATGGGAGAGAGAGATGAAACACATAACTACCGTAGATCCCTTAGCCTCGGGGGAGAACTACTCCCTCCTCATCATAGGAGACAGCACCGGTGATGGAGATGGCTTCCGAGGGCACTTCCCCGTCCCGGCAGAGTGCCAGAATAGAGATCTGTCCCTCGAAACTTGGGTTGACGATGACGACGGCTGTGGAAGGTTTCGTGGAATTTCATCGATTCTTTTAGGGTTTTCCCTCGGAGGAGTATAAATAGGCGAAAGGGCGATGCCGGGGAGGTGGCCAGGGGTCCCACACCACCTAGGTGGCGCGACCAGGGGGACCCGCGCCACCCTATGGTGTGGCCACCCTGTGCCCCCCCGGGTCTCTTCGGGACTCCGTGGACCCTCCGGAACTTCTAAGACTTCTGGCTTTCGAATTTTCCAATTCCGAGAATATTTCCATAACAACTTTTCTGAAACTAAAAACAACAGAAAACAAGGGAACTGAATCTGTAGCATCTTGTCAATAGGTTAGTCCGTAAAATCGATAAAAATGACATAAAGAAGGGAGAAAACATGTAGCAATTGGCATAATATCAACATGGAACATCAGAAATTATAGATACGTTGGAGACGTATCAGCGGCCTAATGGTCCTTCTAGCCTGCTCCGGCAGCGCGGTCCTCAATGGTTGCGGAAATCATAATGGCCCACGCCAAAATCATGACCACGCAGGCGAGAGAAGCTGCCACGATGATGCCCGCGGGCGCGCTCGATCTGGTCGATGAGATGATGCGACGGTGTTCGCGTATCATTCCGGCGCTTGGACCTACGAGAGAAGGTGGCGGTTGTGGCTGGAGGAGAGAATAAGGTCATGGATAGGGTTTGGATGAGCTAGGGAGTGCCCCGTCAGTGCCATTTAAAGAGCTCCACCGCCCAAAGTAAATGAGGTGCGCCAGCCAGGGCTGGGTGAGGATGACATGCAGGCCAGGTACGAACACAGGCAGATGTTGTTGGGGAACGCACTATGCAAAACAAACAAGTTCTAGCGCATAACCAAGATTCAACTCAAGAGTGAGTGGTAACGGATCAAACCCTCGTCTGTCGAACTAGTGGAAGTGGAAGTAGACGCGGTCGATCCCCGCAACTAGACTCGTCTAGTAATGAGGAGATGTATTATCTCACGATCAAGTACCGCAAGTGTAGCACCTCCACAATATCCACAAGTACGAGATCAACAACATTGCATCAAAGTGTGATCAAGCACACATACAAAGCAAGGACGTTGTCGGTGAAGATCCAAGACGCGCCGAGAACACTGGCAAGAGCTAGGTCAAGCCGGAGCAGTATTCCTTTAGAGCTCCCGCGTAGTAGATGGGGCACCGGGGTGCCGTTGGGAGGTGGTGATGTGGGGTGGTGCAGCTAGAGAGGAGGAGTGGGCGATTGGATCTGGGCAAGCTCTTAGTGCGCCCCTCCTTTATATAGTGGGTTTGCCGCCCTAGGGGGAGGTGGAGTCCTGCTAGAACTCCCTTCCCAAACCGACTTGGGAGGGAGGAGTGCTAGTGGGACTCCCTCCCCACCCTAGTGCGCCCCGTGGGGGGAGGTGGAGTCCAATATGTAATCCCACCCAATTCGGATCAAGGGGGAGTCTGAGATCAACTAGGTCTCCGACCCCCTTTTTCCAACACGCAACCTTGGGAGGATTCCCTGGCTAACTCGGCCATGGTTCCCCCACTAATGCCGCAGCCTAGTGGGCCCCTGTGCCCCACTGTCACATGTGGGCCCCAATAGGGGTTTTCCATTCCTACGATGTTTTTCATGTCCTGAAAATTCCGGACTCCTCCAAAATTTTGAAACCACTTTCCATAAAATGTCCCGAACCATTCTATCCACTCACGGTGATATTTCGTACTCCTCCTTCGTATCCCGAGACATACCGAACATCCTTCGGTGTTAATTCATTTACATCTTCTATCAAACACAACTCATAAATGCGGTTGAACCTTAAGTATGTGACCCTATGGGTTCGACTATATGTGGACATGTCCGGGACACCTTCTGTGACAATGATCATTACTAGTACCTTGATGCATGATACGTCCCAAACGTATCTACTTTTCCAAGCAATTGTCTTGCTTTTCCCATCTAATTTGCATGATTTGGATCAGATTAACACAAACTGACGCTCTTTTCAGCAGAATTACCCTTGGTGTCTATTTTTGTGTAGAAATCAAATTTCCCGAAAAATTCCTAAAAATTCACAAGATTATTTTTCACCGAAAGACTCCCGGAGTCAGAAGGGCCGCTAGAGGGGGGGCCTTGGGGCCTCCAAAGGGGTGCCAAGCGCGCCCCTCCTACGTCGCACCTGGTGGTCACCTCGTCGCCTGAGACGACCCCATGCCTCTCCTGTGGCATATAGGCCAGTTCGTCCCCGAAACGGAGAACCCCCGAAGGTTTTCCCAAATACTATTCACAGCTCCGCCTCCACTGTCCACCCGAAACCCTAGTTCGAGAGACATAAGTTCCTGTTCTGGCACCCTGCCAGACGGGGATTCAAGGGAGATCATCGCCATTGTCATCACTCATACGTCCATTTTGCATCACTATTTTATATCATAATTTACTGCTATTCATTGATATATTTCATATTTAGAGATGCTACTTATGTTATTTCATCTGTTTTGCATGTTTGATGATTAATGGAGAATTAACTGCCGTAACCAGAATTCTACTGGAAAAAGGACCGTCATGATACCATATTTCTGAAGATCATCGATTCAAGGAAAACATCGGGAAGTTCCTATTTTGCCAGATAACAGAGCCAACCAAAAGGCCGACAGATTCTCAAGGAAATTCACGAAGGCGATTGTGGGCATCATGCATCCACAAGATCCCTTGTGGCCAAAGCTTATCGACACGGATTCTTCTGGCTCACGGCCCTAGCAGATGCGGAGCGTTTGGTGGCAAGGTGTGACGGATGTCAAAGGTACGCTCGCCAAACCCACGTACCGGCTATGGAATTACGGACTATTCCGCTAACTTGGCCGTTCGCTGTTTGGGGTATGGATATGGTTGGCCCCTTTCACATGTCACCTTGCAAGAAGACACATCTTTTGGTGGCTATTGATAAGTTTACCAAGTGGGTTGAGGTTATGCCAGTTACCAATTGTGAAGCAGTTACAGCAGTAAAGTTCCTGAAAAGAATTATCTATCGGTTCGGGTATCCCCACAGCATAATTACCGACAATGGAACCAACATGTCCCTTGGTGAGATGGAAAAGTTCTGTGGCAATAATGGAATCCGGCTTGACGTAGCATCAGTGGCTCATCCACAGGCCAATGGACAAGTGGAGAGGGCAAATCAAGAGTTGCTTCGTGGACTAAAGCCACGACTGCGAGTCCCGTGCATCAGAGCTGCTGGTGCATGGGTTGAAGAATTACCTTCCGTGGTTTGGGGTATCAACACTACACCTAACAGATCTACTCAGATGACACCGTTCTTCATGGTTTATGGTGCGGAAGCGGTGTTGCCGAGTGATATTATTCACGATTCACCTCGAGTATCAGCTTACGTCGAGATGGAGAACGAGAAGACCCGGCAGGACGCCGTAGATATGTTAGAAGAACAAAGGGAACAAGCACTGGAAAGATCAGCCATATATCAGCAAGATTTACGGAGGTATCATAGCCGGCGCGTGAAAACACAAGTTATCACCTCCATGGGAAGGACCATTTATCATAAGTCGGAATCTGCACAACGGATCATATTACTTGATAGACGCAAGGGAAGAGTCGGCTACAATTAACGACACCGCTCATACCACTTCATCTATGCAAGAAAGAGACAGACCATGGAACGTGGCTCAGCTACGTCCTTACTATACTTAGTATAGACTATATTGGCAAGTGGAATTGCACGATGTAACAGGCAGCAGGTTTCAGACGCACTCTTTTCCTATCTAGGGTACCCTTGGGGACTGGATGGGTTTTTAATGAGGCGGCTTGCTGACCTAACTTTCTCATATCAAATAAAGAGGTGGTTATCCGTATGTTCTTCACTCCTAGTACGTTGCATATATTTAGCTCTTCGGGGCTGATTGCTCGAATAGCACAGTTACAAACTCAATGACCCGGCCTTGATGCCTATGAGTTATAAGGGCCGATTACTCGCAAACGAGTACGGCTGCAATCTTATAACCGGACAAAGGAGCCAAATTTTCTTGACTTTTCTTACTTAAGCTCGATGTGACTCGCACTAAAGTGGCATGATTTGCTCGCTTACGATTACAATCAGCCATGAAGCCCAATGGGACTTGCCTGACCCTGTTTTCGTATAGACGTAACAACATGATATCCACGCGAAAGCCGGCTTATAGTACAAGATAGTCAAAAGGGTCATCCAAACCACAAGTTATGCAGAGTACAGGGCTAACAGCCGGAAACTCAACGTTTATCAAGCATAACTTCAATACCTATGTGAAACGGCTCTGGGTTTGGGCTTAGCAACAAACAACTTGTTCTCTTGGAAAGACCACACATCCCAGACCCGGAATTTCGGGTCTTGGGGACTGAGGATTTTGAAAAAGAAAAAGTTGCTCAATTGCTAAAACTCAAAAAACCCAAACATCCGAGTCTTGGGGACTTGGGGACTTAGAGAAAAGTCCGCTTGTCAAAACCCATGAAACTCGGAAACCAAGTCTCACAAAAGGAACCATAAAGAAAGTCGTATATCAAGAACAAGTGGGCTCAAAAGTAGATAAATTTAAAATCATCCAAACGTTCAGAAGAGGCACAAGGTGTATCAAGAACTTAAAGTGCATTACAAATTTCGGTTGTCGAGACATCGTAGTAGTTTTCATAGACTGGGGTGCCATGAGACTACGGTAGAGACGTGGGGTAACGGGATAGCGTAGTAACACGGAACACGGGATTTTACCCAGGTTCGGTACGTCGCGACAGTACGGCGTACCTACTCCTGCACTTCTCACTAATTGGGACTAAAGCCCGTATAACAGGGTTACAGTGTGAGGGAATAGATCTAGCTACTCGACGAGGATGAGCTTCTCGGCGAGTTGCGTCGAGCTTGAGCTTGAACCTAGAACCTTAAAACTTATCTAATCTATCTCCCGTCCGGCTTTATATAATAGCCGGATTAGGGCTTACAGAACCAGAAACCTAGAAGACTACGTTTAACTTGTAACTTGGAAAGTAAGGAATCCGTCTTCTCCTCCAAGCCAGATCACGTGGGCCGTGATCCGGGTTCTTCTAGAATCCGGCTTCTGCGTGTCGGACTACTGGGCCGCCCAATGGACCTAAGCCCACTACCTCTGAGGCCACCCTGGTAGTCCGGCTCTTTGTCTACCATCTTCTATACCCCTATTCAGTATATATCCGACAGTAGCCCCCAGGAAGGATCAAAACTCTGATTCTCCGTCTTTCGTCAAATGCATTTGTCCGGGAAATCTTGATTCAGCAGTCTTGATTCTTTCTACTTTCCTTTTGAAGGAGATGGTAACATAAAACTCGGAACTCTGAAAATCCGGCTTTTCTTCTCGCGATCCTTCGCGGAAAAGGAACTTCTGACGTCAGTGCTTTAATCATGCTGACGTAGGCGACGCTTGGTTTCACGCGGGAAACCCTGTAACGTATCTCTGACAGATTCTCACGGGAAACGAGGAGATAGCCATCATTCCACTGTCGTTCCGTTTCCCGGATTTCTCGATGGTTGACACGCGTCAAACATCCAACGTTCGAAAGAGCCGTTAGCACGTATCTAGAGGTTTTCAGGCTATAAATAGCCGTCTTCATCCCCATCGGCAATCTTCTTCACTCCCTCACTGCCCTCACCATTGTTGCGAACGCGAGCTCAAGAGCGAGAACGAGACCTTGCCCCGACGAGCTCTTCGCACGCCGGAGCGCACACACGCCACCGAAGAAGATGGCCTCTCCGTCGTCCTCACCGGCTCGCGCCTCCATCGACGAACTTTTGGGCGACCTAGATCCACAGCTAGGGTCGCCCAAGCATGCCGGCGGCGAGCCGGAAAAGACCACGGCATCCACTGCGGCCGGAGGAAGCACTTCCGTCGCCGCGGACGTCACAGCACCGAGCGCCACGACAACCCCGCCGTTTGCACCTGAAACGGCAGAGGAAAAAATCGAGCTCCTTGGCGAAAAACTCGCCGCCGCGAAGGCCGCCGCCGCCGCCGCCGGAGCGGATGAGGAAGAGGAAACTGCAGGCAACTGGAGTGCCTGCAGTATTCCCCCGGCTCTCCTTCCAAACTTGGAGAAGGAGGGCTTGGTTCTTAAAAAGAAGTGGCGGCTCCCGGAAGAGGAGACCGAACCCATGCCACAAGGCCGAAAGGGTGCTTCTTACCTCCCACCTTCTACGAGGTATGGGGCTCCCACCTTCCTCTTTCTTCCTCCAGGTTCTGTCACATTACAGCATCCAACCTCACAACCTTCCTCCCAATTCCATTCTGTACATGGCCGGCTTCCAGGCCTTGTTCGAAGGTTACCTAGGAATAGAGCCTAGGTTAGATTTTTGGCTGTATTGCTTTGGGGTCAAGCGTAACTCTTCGGAGGGCGCACTCCCAAATTGCGGGACCATTTCCTTTACTCTTCGGAGATTCCGAGAGGATTGGTTCCCCAAAATCAAAACCTCAGAATCCGTCAAATTTTGGACGGGTTCTTTTTTCTATCATCCCGACGTGCCTTTTCCTAAAAAGGCCGTCGGGGTTCCACCTTTTGTGAACTCTGCCGCCGTTCCCCAGGATAACTGGGGAACAGAAGCCGTCCAAGTTCTGCCGCCAGATCTGTTAAGGATCAAGAGGCGCATCGCCAAGCTCACTTCCTCCAAACCTCCTTTGACCGGTATGGATACGGTCTTTTGCTGGCTAGATAGGCGGATTCAGCCATTAGCAAACCACGGAGGCCGTCTCTTGTGCGAATACACGGGAGTCAAGGATCCAATGCGGACAACCGACAAGGATTGGCCCGCAAAGGAACTTAGGCGGCGCATCAATCAGTTGGTCGCATCGCGCGACCAATACACGGAGAGTCGGCCAATGTACACGGCCGACAACCCAGCTCCCAAGGTAAATTTTCCGTCATTTGGGTACAATCTCAATTCTTGGATAATCTACCTTTTGATTCTGATTGGTTCTTCCGACAGCTTGCGGATCTTCCAGACTCGGAGTTAGCCTCCGAGGCCGAGCTGGATGCGCTGCGCACCGCCGCTACAGGTGGGCGCAAGCGCAAGAAGATAATTTCCTCGGATGAGATTATCGACCTTGACGGAATCCCCGTCGCCACTTCCAGGTTATTTTCTTCTGGGTTTTTCTTTTATGGGATCTTTTTCGTCCATCTTCGGTGTTTTAACCTTTTCCGGGTTTTTGGTTTTTAGCCTACCCCCCTCCAACCTGAAGCCGAAGAAACTGAAGAAACACAGGGTTTCTTCCAGCCGAGGCAGCCAACCATCTCCCGCCGTCGCCCCGGACACGCCGCAGACAATGGCGGAAGAGCCTACTGCAGCCCCCACCACCAAGCCCCCAGAGCCCAGCCAGCCCGTTGTGTCCGAGTCGGATACGAGGGAAAGGGCGGCCCCAGAGGTGGGGAAATCTTCTCGGACTTTCGACGAGGAAATTCCCACCTTTGATAAGGATTTCAAGGTGATCAATGACGGCTTGGATGCAGCCGGGAATCATTTTGCAGAATACGCAAAAGGATTCCAAGAAAACTTGGCAGGTTTGCAGCGTTTGAGCCAGGTATATAACTCTAGCCCCCAAACATTAAACAAAATGCATGCTTTTTTGCTTTGATGTTTTTTGTAACCATACTCTTCCTTGCTACGTTTCAGCAAACCTCCGAAGCCATAAACCTGGAAGTTTTCAAGAAGCTCACCATCAAGAATAAAGAAGTTCGAAGTCTTCTTTCTATTCTTGAGGAGAAGGAGGCGGAGCTGGAATCCTCTCAGCTCGCATTGACAGAAACGAAAGGTAGGCATTTTCGTTTTGTAATTTCTTATTTGAGTCTTTGTCTGAGTTTTTTCCCGAGGAAATTGACCATCTCGGATTTTCCCTTGCTTTTCAGCTGCCTTAGCTCAGGCTAAGCAGGCAGCGGAAGATTCTGGCAACGCCGAAATTCTCCGCAATGAGAACATTGAGCTTCACAAGGATCTTGTGAAAGCTCAACAAGACCTGGAAGCCAGCAACCTGGCTCTTGGAATGGCTAATTCCAAGGCTTCCGAACAGGCGGAGAAAGACAAATCCACCATTCAGGATTTGACCGAAGCTCTGAACCTTCGCCTGGAGGAAGTTTCCGAGATCGACAAGCTCATCGGTAAATTTCTTACCCTTTTCGCATCTTTCCATGTTTTTCTTTCTCTGTTTGTCTGCCTAATCCTTTTGTACGTTTTACTGAATCGAACAGGAGACACCCCAGATGGAACTCGGATTGCAGGCATCCGAGCTTTCGGGGAAACATGGAATTCGATTAAGGCTGCCGGGACGCAGCTCATAGAGAAGTTCCTTCCCGATAAATCTGGGGAATGCTCGGAGGTTGAAAAACTTCTGGGTATCATCATGGAGGTGGCGGAGTCCAAGGAGTCTCTTCTCCGCTCCGCTGCACGGGGTGGTGCGCGCATGGCCTTAGGCCTTATGCGCATGCACTATCCTAGTGCCAAATCCTGGCGTGTGGCCACCGGTGTTCCTCAGGGATACACGGATGCGCAACGAACCACCATCTTTGGTGAAGTTAAGGGCCACGCCACCCAGATTGCCGCCATGGTAAATGTCGCCGTCAACTATCCAGAAGAGGAAGCTCCTCCAATCCCCGACGAAGAAAGCAGCGAGGAGGAGTCGGATTCTTGAAAGGTTACTTGGAACCTGGATAAAAAAATAGACAATAGGAGCATTACTGTCCTTTTAATGTAATCTGAAATGTAATGCTTCTTTTATATTAATGAGAATTCCGCCTTTTGAAGTTTAAACTATGAAATTACTTTGCAAGTTGTTTGGGTTTTACCATTCCTTTATCTTCTAAGTTCTCTGGTGTATATGCTTTAACTGTCCTTAGTGTTTGAAATGGCTCAAATAGCATTATGAATCGTTATGCCGAGTAACTGGGGACGAACCAATCAGTTTTGAAACTCGAAAACATGAATCATGCTAAAGGCATTTTTACTAACTAGTTCCAGTAACCCGGCACACACACAATCAGATAAGACTTAGAGAAACAAGGAAAGTTTTAAGTGAAGCTTGGGCACGCAGGCAATTCAAGCTTCCTTTAGCCGTTAAAAGGCTGAAAATCATTCAGTTATGTAACGCCGAGTACGCGAGCACAATTCGGGTTAACGTTGAGAAGTTTGCAATATCATTGGGAAATAGATGAGGCGGAAACACTTTGCACTTATAAAGAATATGGATGATAGTATTCCGACAACTTTATTTCATGATTTCAAAAGATGTTTACATAGAATTGAACTAAGTACAGAAGGGGACATAACTTGCTAGACGTTCCCAGGCTTCCGCAATCCACTTGACCTTGTCGAACTTCTCCAGCAGTTTGTGAAATGGTAAGGTTTTAGCCCCCAGCCAACTAAGAAATCTTTTTATGGCTGTGGCGGAACCCGGCAATTCTGGGACATCTTTTTCACACGTAAGTTCTGAGATGTTCGAGATTGCCTTAATCTTTTCCGGGTTAACTTCTATTCTTCTATGAGAAACGATGAAACCCAGAAGTTCACTTGAGGGAACCCCGAATACGCACTTAGATGGATTCAACTTCATCTGGTAGGTGCGTAAGTTTTCGAAAGTTTCTCGCAAATCCTCAAGGAGTGTATCTTTTTCCTTGGTTACGACGGCAATATCGTCCACGTAAACATGGACATTTTTTCCAATCTGACTATGCAAACAACATTGCATGCAACGCTGGTAGGTTGCACCTGCGTTCTTCAGGCCAAAAGGCATGGTTACGTAGTAATACGTCCCGTACGGGGTTATAAAAGAAGTCTTGATTTGATCTTCCTTTTTCATGCGTATTTGGTGGTACCCGGAGTATGCATCCAAAAAACATAAAAGCTCGGAGCCTGCAGTGGCATCTATTATTTGATCGATTCGCGGCAGTGCGAACCTATCTTTCGGACATAACTTGTTCAATCCTGTGTAATCTATACACATTCTGAGGGCAGTTGTGTCTTTCTTCGGTACTAATACCGGATTTGCGGACCAGTCAGTATGGATTACCTCCTTGATGAAATCCGCTGCTAAAAGCCGGATAATTTCCTTGCCAATAGCCTTCCGTCTTCTTCCGTCAAATCGACGGAGACCTTGTTTGACGGGTTTTGATCCAGGAATAACCTTGAGTTGGTGCTCAGCAAGCTCCCTGGGTACGCCTGGCATGTCAGCTGGACACCAGGCAAAAATATCCCAGTTCTCACGGAGGAACTTGATGAGCTCGCCTTCCTATTTGTCGGTCATCCCAGTCCCTACAACGACGAATTTTGTCGGATCTTTGGGATCTAGGATTACCTGCCTTGTATTCTCGGACGCCTTGAAGCTATCTGTTGGCTTCCGAGTTTCTTTTCCTGCCGGCATTTCTTTCGGCGATACCTCCTTGGCTAACTCCTTCAGTTCTTCCTGAGCTATAACTCTTTGAGCGCAAAGGGCGTTTTGCTTCTCCAACTCGTTTGCCAGTTTGAAATCACCGGCAATGGTGATTACTCCTCCTTTGGGTCCTGGCATCTTCAGCTTGTTGTAGATATAGCAAGATCTTGCCATAAATTTGGCGAAAGCCGGACGTCCGAGTATTGCGTGATACACGCTTTCGAACGGCACTACTTCGAAGGATACTTTTTCCTGCCGGAAGTGATCTTTATCTCCGAAGGTGACATCTAGGGAAATTTCTCCTAGGGATCGTGCTTGCCTGCCAGGAACAATGCCATGGAAGCGTATATTGCTGTAGTTGAGCTGGGACTCGGATATCTTCAAGTGCTTCAGTGTATCCAGGTACATTATATTGATGCTGGATCCTCCGTCCATCAGCACTCTTCTTAGCCTAGTGTTTTGAACAATAGGGCTTACAACAAGAGCTTGTGTGCCGGGTTCAGGGATATTTCCGGGATGATCTGACTGATCCCAGATTATCGGTGTGTTAGAGTACTTCAAGAATTTTGGGGTCGCAGGAACAACCGCATTTATTTCTCGAAGTGTTCTTTTGGCCACCTTTGCTGACGGGGTTGCTAGGAAAGTTAGCATTGCTTCTCCGTCAACTCTCGGAAATTTGGGCTCGCCTTTTCGCTGCTGTTCCTGGATTTTGTCATCAGTGTCCGATTCACTGTCTTCTTTTTCAGCTTCTGGCTTTTGTTTGGCAGGTTTCCTCTTGGAACCCTTCCCTTTATTTCCGGATCCTGCATTGCCTTTCATATGCTTGTTTAGCCGGCATTGCGCGTTTGTGTGGGTTGGTTTCCCAAACTGAGAGTGGTGGATGCAGGGTTCCGACTTAATTCTCTCCCATTCTTCGGGAGTGTAATTGATTGGATCTGGACTGTGGCCTTTCCACGTGTTCACCTTTTCTCCTCCAAAGGCTATGTTGACCTCCTTGGGCTTTGTTGTTGACTCCGGAGTTCCTTTTTTATCAGAACGAGGGGTTTTCTTGGCCAGTATCTGTGACTCAATATTGCCTCCTCTTGCTCTGATATCATCTTCGGCTGCAGCATGCTCGTTGGCGGTTGTAAGCATAGATCCGAGATCTTTGTGCTTTTTAGAACCAACCATGAACGGTACAAGTCCGGGTTTTAGGCCATTGACGAAAGCATGCATTGCTTGTACGTCAGTTACTCCAGAGCAACTATTCTTCATTGCAGTCCATCTGGAGATGAAATCCACGTATGGTTCGTCTTCAAATTGGGTGCAACGGTTCAGCTGGTTGATGCTATTTGGGCGTTTGTATGTTCCCCGAAAATGCTGAGTAAATACTCTCGCCATATCATCCCAACTGTCGACAGTTCTTGATGGTAAACCATTGATCCAATCTCTGGCTCCGTCTAGCAACATTAGGGGAAGAAACTTGACAGCTTCCAGGTCTGTCCCGTTGTTGATTTGGACGGCTGTGTAATAATCTGAAAGCCAGGTATCCGGGTTTGTACTGCCGGTATATTTTTGGTAGGTTGGACCAACTTTGGCGAAGCCAGAATGTAGGGTTATCCTTCGGATCCTGTCAGTAAAACACTTAGGACCAAAGTATAGATCGTCCTTTTCTGCTCTATCAATATGTGCAGAATATCTCCCGGCTGAATGGACAGAAGGGGATCTGCTCCTTTCTTTTCCATTGTTGCGCGGACGCGCTTTTCCGAGGTTATCTCTATCTCTTCCGTTGTCACGCCCCCTGGGATTAGGTGGAGTCCTGCTCCTGTACCTTTCCTTATCTTTAGGCGGTGTCCGAGATCTTTCACGTCTGTGAGGTGTATCGTATCTTCCAGCTTTTTCAGCTGGGTTTCTCGGAGGTGGCATTATTTTGCCGTCATTCCGGTGTTTGTCTTCCCGATCGTGTGGTTTATATCCATCTTTCGGGAGATGAGGTCCGGTTCTAGACGCTGCGTCCCGGTTGTCGGGGTTTTTCTTGTCTTTTCTCGGATCCTCTTTTTTATCCGAATCTCCGGGTTCTTCCGGTCCAGGTGCTCCAGCAGCGCAAGTAACAGTTTTGCAGAGGGCGGAATTATCATGCAGCCTCCCTGATCGCTCTTGTCCTCGCTGTTGCTGCTGTAATGCTTTTCCTAGGAAAGCATACACCCCTTGGAGTTTTTCCCTGTTGGAGTACAGATCGTTGTTTAGGATGGCGAACGCTGCTTCCGCGTTTTCCGCTGCGGTTTTGTATATTGGTTCGCCCTTGGCATCTTTGCCGTTTAACTGCTTTTGCCAAGATGGGTTATAAAACCTTTCTTTTGGCGGCAGTTCTTCCGGTTTTGCGATTCCGGGTAACCTAGTAGGTTTTAAGGCAGATCTATGCTTTCTCTCGTACTCCTCTATTTCTTCCTTCATGACTTTGATGTCGTTATGGGTTTGTTGGAGATGTTGCCGAGATCTAAGCACATGTTGCTGTTGCCGTTGGAAAGCTTGTCTCCTGGCTTCCAGCATCTCAGGGGGTTCCTCTGGTCCCACTGGTGTTTGTAACAGTTCTTGCTCTTCCAGTTCTGTCATTGGCGGAGCAGTGATTTCCTTAGATTTCATTTCCGCGGGCTTTGTGCCACTAATATCTCCAACTTCCAGGTTTTCATCAGCGAGATCAGCTGACTTTTTCTTCCGGAGTTTGTACTGGAGTTTTTTAGAAGCACGGTGCTTTTTCTTGGAAGAAGGAGGTTTTTTGACAGGTTCATCTTCTGTCATCTCCTTGACATTAGGGAATATCGGAGAAGTTTCTCCGTCTTCTCTCTCTTCCACTGGCGGAGGAGTTTTAGGGCTTTCCTGGCTGTCGGCACCCGTTGTATCAGCTGGTTTTGCCATTAGCACTTCATGGAATCCCTCTTGAAAGGACTTAACTTTTCTTACGAAGGCATCATCGTCTTCGTCTTCGGAGTCGAAGTTATCCGATCCGGTTTCCGACTCCAATCTCGCCTCTATGGCGGCAAGCACGGACTCTGTTTCCGAGTTCATCGTCTGATTGACGGATGTCGGATCTTCCGTCTCTGTGACGGGTATTGGTTCTTCCGTCTCTGTGACGGGTGTATTGTTGTCTGCCTTTTGCACGGGATTTCCATCATCCGTGTTTTCGGCGACTTCAGATTGCACCATGCCGATAAAGTGTGAGTCACTTCTTTGTCGGCGATCTGAGCAAAATCCGGCATCATAGTCGTCTTCGACTGGGTATAGGGCGGGTGGGAAATACTTGCTTCCACCGCAAAACCCCATTGCCTCCGCGGTTAATCCGATAAAGATGTTAGCAGATCCAATCGGTAAAACGCAGGCACTTACCAGGTGGTTTTGCGCCGGTATGTAGGATCCATTGTCGAGGAAGCGCCCGACGTCGTCGTCGAATTCCAAGCTTCCGACAGTGATCGATCTTCCAATTCCGCCTAGTATCCCAGATCGGAATTTCACGCCTGACGTCGTTTGCCCCACGGTGGGCGCCAACTGTCGAGACATCGTAGTAGTTTTCATAGACTGGGGTGCCATGAGACTACGGTAGAGACGTGGGGTAACGGGATAGCGTAGTAACACGGAACACGGGATTTTACCCAGGTTCGGTACGTCGCGACAGTACGGCGTACCTACTCCTGCACTTCTCACTAATTGGGACTAAAGCCCGTATAACAGGGTTACAGTGTGAGGGAATAGATCTAGCTACTCGACGAGGATGAGCTTCTCGGCGAGTTGCGTCGAGCTTGAGCTTGAACCTAGAACCTTAAAACTTATCTAATCTATCTCCCGTCCGGCTTTATATAATAGCCGGATTAGGGCTTACAGAACCAGAAACCTAGAAGACTACGTTTAACTTGTAACTTGGAAAGTAAGGAATCCGTCTTCTCCTCCAAGCCAGATCACGTGGGCCGTGATCCGGGTTCTTCTAGAATCCGGCTTCTGCGCGTCGGACTACTGGGCCGCCCAATGGATCTAAGCCCACTACCTCTGAGGCCACCCTGGTAGTCCGGCACTTTGTCTACCATCTTCTATACCCCTATTCAGTATATATCCGACATCGATACTAGTATCAAAGGTGCACAGGCGCATCATCAAAAAATGATTGTTTAAACGGCCCATTGGCCGATTGACGCATACGAAACGACATCAGGTAGCAGGTATCACTCGGCATTCTGGGCTGCGGCGTCCATCTTCTCCTTGCCCTTGCTATTACCCTTGGTAGCAGCAGCACCCGGATCAGCAGCAGTGCCGGCTCGCGCAGGAGGAGGGACGACTGGTGTGGAGGTAGCAGGCGCAGAATCGGCTTCAGCCTTCTTCTTTGCGGCTTCCTCCCTCAACTTGGCAGCTTCCTCCTTCCATCGGGCTAGCATATCGTACGGCTTGGGAAGATCCGAATTAACCGCTTCACCATCAGCATCATATGCAGGGACAATGGAACCGACATCCAAGCCGTCAGCAATCATGCTGGCCGGGTAACGGACTTCCTTCTGGATGACCTTGAAATCCTTCGCGGAAAACTTGGACCCATCACGGTTGAATTCCGGAAACCCGCCCATAAGCTTGGCTGGCTCGAGCTTAGGGAAATAAGCTTTAGCCAGCGCAAGCCCCGGGGTTACTCCAACCCGGCAGGACGAGCGCTTCCAATGCCAAATCCACTCGGGAATAGTGGAGCAGGCGTCCAGCATTCTCTTCAGGTCGACATGCCCAACACCCGGCCACCGTAATTCTTGAAGGATCCATTTGGTTCCGGCACATAGCTGCCGGATAACGCTCTTGATGGTTTTCAGCCTGGCAATATCATCTTCATCTGGCATTACTTCATCTGGACCTGCAAAAAGAAATGAGAACACGAGTAATGAAACCCGGCTATTTATCAGAAGAATAACTCGGATTATGAATATTATGCTAAGAATCATACCGAGCAAAGCGCGATACGTATCAGCAATCTGAACAGAAAGGTTCGTTAGATTATCTTCTGCTGCATGAGCCCTCCTCCTATACTTCCTCGTGATCTTCCCACTCCTCCTGGCCTCAGCTTCGGATGCCTCACGCAGAGCCACCTCCTTCTCAATGAGCTTGGTAGCCTTTGCCAATTTCTTCTCAGATTGGGTCACGAAGGACTGCACGGACGCAAGGAAGGATTAGCCGGGTAAAAAGCAAGCTATCAGTCGGTTATACCGTAAAGTTCCAAGCAAATTATCAATCAATTCACTCGGAACTTGGGGACTAGATAAGGACACAAGCAATATTATTCGGGTCTACCTCGTGTTTGGCTATTAAAGCTTCCAAGATATTTTCTTCATCAGCCCTCAAGGTGTGCAGGGCTTCGAGCATCTGGGCAAACGTCATGTCTTCGGGTCGGACACCGGAAGAGCCGGCAGCTTGGTCGCTTGGTCGGTGAACTTTCCCCGACTTTGGGGTCGAGACCCGGACGGTCTGGGTATCCGGGTTTGGAGAACCCATCCTCGTGTCCGGGACCTCGATCTCCTCGTCCACTGCTTCGGATGACTCTGGAGACCCGGCGGCCTGGTGAACTGGATCGCCCAAGGGGCCTTGTTCCTGGTTGTTCTCAGCGTCACCGCCAGTCGCGGCGTCCATGTTATCAGTCGGCCCCTCCGTCTCCCGGTTATCCGTCTCCGTGTTCTCCGGGTCACTGATCGTGACTCGTGCACTAAGGAAAAGAGAGGAATAGTCAACGACATCGGATGGAAATGATCAAGTGCGCGAGGATATCATACAGCGGAGACTTACCCGGTGTTCACAGCGTAATCCGGCGGGAGTTCACTGCTGGAAGCCGATGAGATTGTCATAGGAGCTGATAGTGGAACCCTGAGCTGCCCGGCCAAAGGATGGTTGGGGGAGGGGTGACGCCGAGGAGATTTGGAGGGGCTAGGAGGAGGAGTACCGGCCCGGCGTTTTGGTGAGGTGGAGATACCCGGGTTTAGGGGATCGTCGCCCGGTGAACTCCGGGTCACCCTGCGCTTGGTCGGGAGAGAGTCCTTCAAGTGCGATGAGTGTGACAACTGTTGGTTAAGTTTACGCATGTTATCGAAGGAGTAAGGTTCAGAGGACATAGAAGAGAAGGGAACCTTGGATACCACCCCTCTGGCCTTCCTCTTGGCCCCAACTGTTACTTCTTGATCAGATTCGGTAGCCTCCGGGTCATCCTCATCCTTCTCGTCTTTGTCCTCCAGCCCTGCAAGCCGAGTATGCATCGATGGAAAAAGTTGAATGAGTGAGGAAAATTATGCAAGTAAAGATGACACAAGATCCGGATAAATACCCTCATCATTGTCAGCCGGCTCGTCTTCTTCTTCCGGGTCTCCGGTAGTAGGAGAGGTCTCGACGCTCCAGAAAGGGTCGTCATCGTGAGATAAAAGCATGGACGCAAGAATTAGTGGCTGAGTCAAGTTGAGCGTGAGAATAGGCCTACAAGTATTGGGTCTCACCGATGGAGCCGGATTCTCCCGGGTGAACGGCGGTAACCCGGCGATGTTCTTGATCACCTCCAACTTCTCCGTCAAGAATCCCTTGATGGTCTTGTTGGTGTCGCCGGCTGCGTAGTTCTTGGTGGAGTATCGGAGCGCGTCCGTGGTGTGCCCCGAGTAATCGCACATCAGCTTAGTGCTAATAGAGTTGGGCTGGATCCGGAAATCCACCCATGTCTTGACCAGATTGAGCCCAAGGAGACCTTGGGCGGATAAGACAGATACTTTCGAGAGAAGGGGCTGGATTGCCTCCCTGTTCGAGTCAGGGGCGAAAGCGTTGAATTTCTCGGAAATGTCGAGGAGGTCCTCCGAGTAACCCGGCATTTTCTTCTCGCCGGGTGGGGAGGTGTCGTGGCAGTAAAAGAAGGATAATTGCCAGTGTTTAACGTGGGAATTCAGATTAAGGGTTGGCATTGGTGAGTTCTTACGGCGCTGGATGGATACCCCACCGCAAGCGAGAAGTGCTCCGTCACCGCTTTCGCGACACGGCTTGCACTGGAAGAGTTCAATAAAGAGAGCCAAACTTGGCGAGGTGCACAAGTATGACTCGGACAGAACAATGAAATGGGTTATATTCAACATAGAGTTAGGCCCTATGTCGAATACCCGGAGGCCGTAATGGCTCAGGACTTCACGAAAGAAAGGGTGACCCGGGGGACGGAATCCCCGAGTCACGTGTTCGACGAAGCAAATTACCTCGTCGTCGGCAGGCGTGGGCCGGGTTTCGTCACCCGGCACCCTCCAATGGATATCTTTTTGAGAAGGGAGAACCCCTAACTCGGCCAGCTCTTCTAGCTTGGCCTTCGTGACCGTGGATCGCGCCCAATTGGCGGATATGGAGTTGGAGGTCTTGGCCTTGGCTGGCTGCTTCCCTTGCTTCTTGGGAGCCATGGGATCAACCTGCAAAACACAAGGCAAAAAGGTACGAGAAGTAAGACTTGGAAACCATGAGCTATCCGGGTATTTGCGAGTGGTACCAAGAAAGCGTGGAAGTTAAGAATTATCCAGGTATCACTCTACAAAGCAAGGTTACAAGTTATCCGGGTATCAAGCATTATATAAAAACTATGGGGTACTTACGTATTGGAAGGTGTTTGAGGAAGACGGATGATTGCCCATGTATCTACTGCAAGCAAAAGAACCGGAAGAAGAGGATTTTCCGGGTGTCAATGACAGGCGCGGAAAATTTTGGGGAAATGGATCTCGATTGGAAAAGTTGCGGACAATTCTACGGAGAAATTGATGATTGGTGATGATAGGAGAGTGGTGTGTGACCATCAATCAAGCTACTGGAGGAATTAGCAAGCATCTAAGCGACCTAATCCGGCGAGACAAGAAAAATGGCCCGCGGGTTGACCTAGATCCAATCTAGAGTAAATCGAAAAATTGCGAGGTTGAATTGATGGATACAAGGAACTCACTGAAGGAGATTGGAGTGGCACGCGGCGGCGGCAAATAGCGCAGTCTGGATGTCCCTTCGCAACTCCCGGCGGGCCAGACGAGGGTGTGGCGGTGGGGCTTGGCGCGGAGCGGTTCGAAGATGAACGTAGCCGGTGGCGGTTGTGTTCCGGCGGTGAGCTTGAGGTTCCCGTGGTGGTGTTGCGCAAGCACGAGAGATGGGGAAAGAGGAGGAGCTGGAATGAACCGTTGGGGGTTAGGCTATCTCCTGGGCACCTAATTATAAGGTGCGGGCGGATAAACCTAGTCCAACGGACGGGAACCGGAAATTTCGGAATAACGGATACCTGTCTGGATTTGATAAGATATGCTTTAAGTGCTGGGCGAAATATCCGGACAGAGATAAGGAGAAGATCTTCTCCGCAATATCAGGATCAGTTATCGAGTAAAGTAAGCCGGATCTTTGACATTCTTATCAGAGCGTTGACCCGGAAAGAGTAAAGAAGGACCTGGAGAAAGCCGGGTTACTATATGGCCACCTTGGAGTTAGGCCTAGATGTTTATCAAAGCACCTTAACCCGGCCTCTTTGGATTTGTACGTCTGATATTTTTACAGGGAATAGCAAGCGCTTCAAGGAGGATCCCGTGAAGCCCAGGCTATTCTGGGGACTACTGATGGAGGGATGATAACCCGGTAGGCCAACGCCAAGGTGTAACTCGGCCCAAAGGACACTGCGTGAGATCCGGCTAAAGATAAAGGAACTTTTAGAAGTCCCAAGTTTGTAGGCATGGTAACCCGGATTGTGGGTTACGGTAAGGAAAGTTAGGGTTTTGTGTGCGGTGTCCGGGTAGGATTCAGGGTGCGCCTTGGAGGGCAAGCCAGGGGGTCCGGGTGCTTTATAAACCGGCCCCTAGGTCTAGTTCAGGGGGATCCAAGAGTTCGAGCAACATCGCTAGGTATCGAGTATCCAGTGTAACACGAGAGTTGAGATTAATATATCGAGATCGGAGACTCGGCGACTTGCTTGCCGGCTACCAGATCGCATATCATCATGTTTTCCTCTGAGCTAAACCCTCTCCCAAACACCAGTGTCGTCTTGCCCCAAGATAAGTTACCCCCGGTAACGTCTGCCGTGATTATCCCACGACAGAAGGTAGAGGTGGGCCACTAGAGGCCCACACCATGCCATGGCGCGGGCAACCCCCTGGTCGCGCCGCCATGTGGTGTGGTGGCCCTGGCCGACCACTGCTGGTGCCCCTTCGCGTACTTCATCCCCCCCGAAACCCTAAGACTCGGGGAGCCATCGAGGAAATACTCTGCCGCCTCCACGAGGCAGAAAACAACGGAGAGAGAAAAACTCTCCGTCAGGGTGAAATCTGTCGGGGAAATTCCTTCGGGGGGGGCGAAATCATCGTCATCGTCACCATCATCGAGCTGGACTTAATTGGGATCATCATCATTATCATCTCCACCGCCGTCACCAGCATCTCCATCACTCCACTCCGTTCCGTTGTAACATCCGGCGTTGAATCTTGTCTATTTCATAGGGGAAACTTTCCCGGTGTTAATTACTCCTTGTGCTTGATGCTATTGAGTGAAACCGTTGAATTAAGGTTTATGTCCAGATTGTTATTCATCATTATATTACCCCTGATCATGATCCATATGATGTTTTTTGAGTAGTTCGTTTAGTTCTTGAGGACATGAGAGAAGTGAAGATGTTAGTAGTGGAATTATGTTGAGTAATATTTAATGGTTTGATATTTAATTTGTGGGGCTATTCTTATGGTGATGTCATGTGAACGTCGACTACATGGTACTTCACCTTTATGGGCCTAGGGGAATGCATTGTGTATTCGACTACTAATTGTGGGGTTGCCAGAGTGACAGAAACCTAAACCCCCGTTAGGAAACCGACGCGTGAAGGATTGTAGGATACCAGAGTTTAAGGTTGTGGTTAAATTTATCTTAATTACTTTTTTGTAGTTGTGGATGCTTGCAAGGGTATAATCACAAGTATGTATTAGTCCAAGTTAGGGCAGTAAATTAGCATATGTTCACCCACACAACACCTATCAAAACAATAAAGATTAATCAGTTGTATGAAGCGAAAGCACTTGACGAAATTCCCGTGTGTCCTCAAGAACGTTTGGTCATCATAAGTAAACCAACCGCCTTGTCCTTTGCTCTAGAAAGGATTGGACCACTTGCTGCAATTATTATTATTGTCTTTCGTTTATTTGTATTTTATTTATTTGCTATATCAAAACCCCCTAAAAACTTGTCTGCTAGTATTTACAGTGAATCCTTCATCCAAACTGCTTGTCAGCACCTTCTGCTCCTCGTTGGGATTGACACTCTTATTTATCGAAAGTACTACGATACACCCCCTATACTTGTGGGTCATCAATCACGAACGTCTCTCCATCAACCATTCACGATTCCCCCTTCGATGTGTGAGTAACTCCTTGTTGTAGGCATAGGGGATGGTAGGGATTGTATGTGATTGATCATGTAATAGCTCATGAGATTGATAGGTCATGATGCCTAATATCCACTATAGAGGTTAATTATCGTTGTTGCAACTTTGAGTGCTTAATGCTTGTCACTTAGGGCCCGAATGTCATGATTTCAGATCTAAACATGGTATGTTTTCTGAATATAAATGATGTTTTGGATCATATCTACGATTTGTATGCACCTATTATTGTACGGAACCCGAGACCCCAAAAGTGACAGGTTGGGATATCAGAGGGGATGGATTTTAATTTGAGCATTACATGTATCCATTGAGTGTTAATGCTTTGAACCGACACTTAGTGAAACAAACACTTTAATTACCATTAGTTCCAAATTGGCCCCATGGCGACGGCGAGATGGTTGGACAACATATGTTGTGCAAGTTTGTACTGCAAACACGTAAAAACTATTTTTGGGATACATGCCTATGATTGTTAGTGACTTGGATGCTCTCTTATATATTTGTACTTCCCTATGTTATGTCTATTATATGGTTTATCTCATTCATGCAACACCGACACATCCATCCATATGCCTACGGTGTTTTTAGCATTATTGTTCACTTCGTTTACATTCGTTGTTACTATTGCTACTGTTATTGTACTACTGCTATTACTATCACACTACTACTGTCACCATATCATCGTTACTACCAATAAATTGTGTCAAACAAGTTATTTTCTAGGTGCAGCTGAATTGACATCTCAGTTGTTAAGGCTTATAAGTATTCTTTGGACCCCCTTGTGGCGAATCAATAAATTAGGCTATATTTATCCTCGAAGAATGTTGTGACCTGATGACCCACAAGTGTTGGGGATCGATCGTAGTTTTTTTGATAAATAAGAGTGTCGAACCCAACGAGGAGCAGAAGGTACTGATAAATAGTTTCAAGTAAGATTTCACTGTAAACACTAGAGAACAATTGTTTAGGGGTATTTGTAATAATAACGAAGCAATAACAAGTAAATAACAAAGAAAGCAAATAGTTGCTGCAATTAGCCCAATCCTTTTTAATATAAAGGACAAGCAGGTGATACTTCTTATAAAGGCTAAAACGTTCCCGAGGACACACAGAAGGGTTCGTTTATTTATTTTCATCACACGTCGTTGATTAATCTTTACCGTTCGGTAAGTGTTATGTGGGTAGATCTATGCTAGTGCACTGTCCTATCCAAGACTAATGCATATTTACGATTATACTACTTGCAAGCGTCTACATATACAAGAAAGTAATTAAGAAATAAATCTAACTGTAGCAATAAACTTGTGAGGAATTTCTGGAAGAGTTCCGGGGTACTTTTCTTATATGGAAGCAATGCTGGAGGGGGGAAGATCCCCCCCGGAGGCAAAACCTAATTTTAGGGAATGCGAGATGGGGCACATGGTCTCACAGAGTGCACAAGGTTTTCATAGTATTTTCCTGAATTTATTTGAGAAATAAATGAGAGGGGAAAAAGAAAAAAAAAGGAGGTGGGATAGGACTCCATTTGGAGTCCAATCCGAAACCTCCTAGGAGGCAGGATGCGACCAAGCCTAGGAGAGGAAAACCGAGCCCGTCTCGTATGGCAGAGGCCCTCCTTATCCTACAATATAATCCCCACCTCTCCTCCTCCTTGAGACATAACAACTGAGTCTTTTGCCTCTCTCTTTCTCTAGAAGAATTAGCGGACTAATTAGAGCATTTCTAATTGATTGGAGACATCTCTAATAATTAGATGAACTAATTAGAGCACCTAATTAGAGAATTTCTAATAGAATTTGAACTTCTCTAGTAATTAGAAAGAGTAATTAGAGCCTTTTCTAACTGGTTTAGAGATCTTCTAATCAGGACCAGAGTCTCCTCTAATTGGATTAGAGGTTCCTCTAATTAGATTAGAGCTACTTCTAATTAGGCTGAGGTGATCCTCTCCCAATTAGACCTAGCGTCTAATTACTCTTTCTATCATGTGTTGAGAATTCCACCATATAAACCTGCAACGTCAATTCCTGGGCGGTGAAGCGCTGGAGAATTTGCCCCGACGTATGTGTGTATACTCTTAGAGGGGTAACACGTGAGAGCCTAACTCTGCTAGATCAAGATGTTGGACACTGGGAGTCGGCAACATCCTCACCCACAGGCTTGTGCGTGAGGATCTTTTACATGCTTCATCGACATCGTCATCAATACCTCTTCCATTTCAACGGTATTTGGTACATGATCTCGAACTAGATCTTGGAATTTATATTCGCGTGTATCTGCATAGTAAGATCTTGGTGGTAATAGTAGTTGGCCAATTTTTTTAAAATCCCCGTTGCGCAATTTAGCATATCCATATGGTCACAAGTCAAACTTATGTCCCCATCGAGGCAACAAGTGCCAATGCTTACAATAAATCTCTAAGAAAAATATGGTGAATGTAGTAATCTTACCCCATCACCCATTATTCCCTTTTCTTTTGCTAGTCCTTTTAGATCATATTAGTTCTTGTATCATGTTGTACATAAGAGCAAATGATCTGATATTCCTATGATTAAATCACTATACACAAGAACCACAATGACTAGCAATTTTAACATTAATAATTTTTATAACACTTATATTCGAGCTAGGTTTACATTATATACATCATTCTAGTATATTCTCACTTATCGCGTCTGACATATATGTTTGTGTACATATCATGGTGTACATAATTGATAAAACCGTTTATGCAATTTCACTCGTAAAGTGTAGATCCCGGGCTAGATGGATACCCCCGTTAATTAACTTAAGTCGACACCGGGGGTCCATCGAGGACAACTGACTCTTGTATGCGACAAGTTCAAGGCACAATACAATACAACAAGAGTAGGTCTTTACATCTCGGTAAAATCTACGTTTCAATCCGGCGGCTAGATTTCCACAACGGCCTTACTCGCTCGCCTCGTTGCGATTGCCATACCCATGGATTAACGCTCGAATTTTCCTATGTAGTCACCCTAAGGTTTGATTTGACCGGGGGGCTAGGCCAAGATGTGTGTGGCCGGTTCCTTGGGGTTCCACTTGATGCACCCCTCCCATCCTTATATAGGCCTAGGACTACTAGATGTAGTCAACCTCCTAGGGGGGGGGGGGATAGTCTCTCCCATCCAGGCCCCTTGTCCCCAAAGAAAAAGGATTGCAGTTAGACTATTAGTTGGACGTTTCAGAAAATTCTACTGTATAACTTTTTGGAAGCTTTGGACTTATTCTAGAACATTCTAATACCTTCTAGAACACTTCCGGACATCACGAAAACACTTCCAAGATCCTCCAAAATACTTTCGAAGCCATTTCTTTATTCTCCATTCCATCACAACATTCCTACATGTTATTAACCGTTAAGCATGTTATCCTACAGGTTCAAGCATACGTTGACATGTGTAGAATACTTTCCAGTCAATAATCGTCAGCGAGATATGGGCACACATATTCCAACATATCATTGAAGATCATAATCGAAAGTCATTGCGGAGTGGCTAACGAGAGGCATGGAGCAAGGTGACTTAAATATGATCAACATATTTGCAAAGTTTTACGAAAAACTATTGAATTTTTTTTGCTACACGAAAAAGGCAAATTTCTGGCTCCATAAAGATTTTTTTAATCCCATATTTGTCTTTTTTATGTAGATCACGGAGTGTCAATACTTAATAGCATTGAAAATGTGGTTTTTAATTATTATTTTTAAACACTTGAGGGAGCTCGTGAGCCAATAGCATTTTTTCCGTGAACCCCAAGTTTTTTTCTATCACCGTAATTACGTAACCGCGATTTTATAAGGACGAGTCCGTAGACGTAGCATTTCTGGCCCAAAACGTGTAAAGCAATTACGTTCAGCCCAACAACTTCCGGCACACCTAAGACGGGCCCTGAGGCCGCACTCTCTTGAGAACGACCCTTACGCCGTGCTCCGGCTCGACGACGAGCCTGAGCGCCGGCGAGTGGTTGTAATAAGGCGACAGAGCCACCTCGAACCTGGAGAGCACGAGCGAGAGCAGCACCTTGAGCTCGGCCATCGCGAAGCCCTGCCCGAGGCAGGTGCGCGCCCCGGCGCCGAACGGCAGGTAGGAGTGCAGCTGCGGCCTCGCCGCGAACCGGTCTGGGTCGAACTCCCGCGCGCCGGGCCCCCAGAGTGCCGCGTCCAGGTGAACCGTGGACACCGGCACGTAGATGTTGACGCCCCCGGGCACGCGCACGCCGCCGAGTGTGATCTCCCGGAGCGCCTGCCGCGACACCACGAGCCCGCTGGGTACAGCCGCAGCGTCTCCTGGATCACCATCGTGAGCTGCAAGCAGAAAACTGGGCCCGATCAGAGAGAGGACAGGAAGTCCCGTCGTGAGACATGACATTGTGTGGGTTGACGTGTATGTATACCTGCTTCATCTTCTGGAGCGACTGGAAGTCCGGCGCCGCGCCGAGCGCCTCCCTGCGCCTCGTCGCGCACACGGCGCTGCCAGTCCGGGTGCAGCGCCAGCAGCATCAGGCACCACGCAGCCGTCACGGCGGTGGTCTCGTACCCCGCAAAGTATATATTCTTACAGTTATCAACCACAAAGTCGTCGGCCGCGGCGCCGCCGCCGCCACCGTCCACCTCGGCCTCGACGCTGCGGAGCATCGCTGTCAGCAGGTTCCCGCCGTCCTTGTCTCCAGCGGCACCGCTCTCCCTGACGACGTCCAGTATCAGCCTCCTTACCCGGCGGTTGAGCCTCCACGCCGCCCAGCTGGTCCTGGTGGGGAGGAACCTGATCCCCGTCATCTCGGCGAGGAGGTTGGGCCTGGCGACCGTCCTCTGCAGCTCCCTGATCATGGCGAAGATCTTCTTGCCCTTGACGTAGCTGCTCCCGAAGCAGGCCCTGGAGATGACGTCCGCGGAGTAGGCCCTGAGGTCGTCGTCGACCTTGAGGTCCAGCGCGCCGCTCCCGGCCAGCCTGTCCTCCCATGCCCGCACCAGCGCCTGCGCCGAGCCCACCATCAGGTCCACCATGCCCTAGCAATGCACATGGAAAACTTAATTACACTGAGACATATATGACTAGCTAGGCAGTACATCGAAATGAAAGTCAAGGCTGATTGCAGTGTTGGACTGCATGTACGGATGTACCTTGATCTTGTCGGGGAAGAACTCGGGGGCGATGAGCTTTCGCTGCCGGGCCCAGGCGTGGCCGTTGGACTTGAGGATGCCGTCGCCGAAGAGGGGGCGGTGCGTGATCTTCATGTAGGAGCTCTTGCCGAGGTGGTCCGGCGAGACGCAGAGGCAGACGTCGCGGACCACGGCCGGGTCGGTGGCGTGCAGGAACACCATGTTGCCCACGGAGTAGGCGAACACCGGGCCTACAGATCGACAACACACACAGCAAAATCACTGTCAAAAACTAATTTTATCAGTATATAATCAGTGCATGCATGCACACGCCTCTTGCTCGTCAGCGATCGGCGATGCGTGTACTACGTGCATCCGGCCTGGAAGGCTGGAACCCGACCCACGTGTACGTGTAGTACTACCGGATGGACCTTTTGGCGTCAGGACAAAGGAGTCTCCGCTGCCTCGCTTTTCGGATGGTGCGAGACGACGACGACTCCTTGTCGCTTAGCGGCCGCATGCAGGCCCCAGCGACGTGGACGTGACATGACACCGCGAGGCTTAAGGTTTGGATTGGATTGCATGCAGCTGATCATCTCGACCTGATGTCAAACAAAATCCAGGCGACAGTATGGACCGACATGGCAATACGCGAGCGAGATGCCACAGATTATTCTTTAGTTAAACATCCCAGCACTCTGCGCATACCCCAGCTTTACCAACAGTACTCTGTAAAGCTGGGGTCAATCATGGACCTTAAATCCAAAAAAATATGTATGAATTACTTTTAGTAGGCATCGAGCACTTTGGATATAATATGACACGCAAAGAAAAGAGAGCGATGATAGTACCCGCTAGTTAATTGAAGATATTTTCCCCAAAAAATAAATAGCTAAATGGTTTTGCTATTTTGTACTGTAGACCGTCTGATAAAGAAAGTTAACGCATGTCATGCTACAAAGTTCCGTCAATCCCTCACATACCAAAAGGAACAGCAAATCGAAAATTCTTACTGCTCCATCAATTTCAAAAACGTGCTTTTTTTGTGCTGGTCTTTGATGCTCGACTTTGACCACCAATATGGAGTATACTGTAACGAACCAGTACAGCAAATCGTGCATTATGCACTGGCCACTAGCGAGAGGTACTCCCTCCGTCCGGGTTTATAGGTCCTACGCGTATCCCTAGGTTGTTAATTTGACCAACATAATCTAAGTTATAAAACATAAAAATTATATGATTAGAAAATACAGGTTCTATATTTTCTAATGATATATTTTTTGTTACATGTGTCTTATTTTAAATTGCCAAATTTGACGACCTAGAACTACGCGCATGACCTATAAACCCGGACGGAGGGAGTATACAAGTCAATTGGTGCTTCTCTCATTATGGAACTGATTACTATCCCTTCACAGACATGAAGCATATGCCTAGCTAGAACAGTACAAGCCATCCTGCTCAATTATTGTTTCTTCCTTCAATCACATTACTATTTCTGTGCAGGCAGAAAGCACGCCCGACTTAATTATCCAACAATGCTTCCCGCGATTCGTCTCAATTATTATTGCCTTTAGCTAGCTAGTGGTAAATCAACAAAAGCACCCGAAGAATATAATACTCTTTGGATGGTACATGATCGGTGTGCATCAAGTGGAGATGGTACATATGGTTTTCCCTTTCGATTGAAGGACATATATGTTACTACCTCCGAATCAAAATATAAAATGTTTTATTACTTTCTAGACTACACGGATATAGACGACTCGTGTTTCAGTGCGTAGGTTGTATTCTACACTACATATTTCTAGATATGCAGTGCAGAGGAAGACAAAGTGTGCATGCATGGTGCAACTTGCAAGGGCGGGAGAAATTACATTATCCAGAACGGATTTGAACTGCATGTATTTTGGAAAAAGAAAAAGATCCCAGACACTTTCAAAAATCTTTGCATCAGCATTCATCTCACCATCGTCTCCAATTCACTCCATATATATTTAATACCAAACTAAAAGAAAATTATCTATGATGTTGCTAACTTTCACACCTTTACGAGATTGCAGTTGCATGCTTGATAGTAATGTGCGATTTAGGTGAGCTTCAGGCGAAAGAGTATCGAAGAATTAGCAAAAGCGATATAGCACCAATTAATCAAGGAAGAAACTGGCCCTCCCACGGAGAAAAAACCAATCAAACAGGGAACCGAAACTAGCTAGCGAATTAGCGGTAATCCATGCATGCATGCAGTACAAGATCGATGGAGAGATCAGAGGGCACCCCTAGATATATATCTGCACGTACCGTACTCTTTTCTCCACTTCTCGTAGAATGGAAACACGGCGGGGCGGTAGTCGTGCACGATGCCGCCGGCATCGCGCTCCGACGACGATGACCGTTTGGCGTCCGCGGCGGCCTGCCTCATGTCGGCGAGGTTGCCGTAGAGGAAGGACGTCGGCGGCGGCCCGCGGACCCCTTGCGCCCTCAGCTCGCGGCGAAGCCGCTCCGGCACCAGCCAGAGGTTGCGGCAGAGGTAGAGCAGCAGGCTGCACGCTCCCACGCAGCCCAGGCTCGCCACCACCGTCACCGCCATCATCATCGCCATGCTCCTTCCCTAATTCCCTCCGCCTAACCCAATCCTCAACTGATTCAAGAAGCGTGGGAGCGACAAAACGGAAAGAGATAATATACAGGTGCGCGCGGGGGACGCAGGGGCAGCTAGAGTCCAAACCCCAAAACTTCGCTTTCGGGGCGGAATCGAATGCGGTACGAGACTCGATCGGCTTATATATCAGTCACATCACATCGTCGATCCGTCACGATGACAGAGGACAGAGTAATCTCTGCTGTCTCTCGGCAAGAAATTAAGTCGGACCATGATGACAGGGGACAGAGTAATCTCTGCTGTGCACCGTTAATTATTTCTCCACCCGCGCGATCAGGGGACGAAGTACATGGGGTTGGGCACTTTGAAGACGCGGTCGCCGGCGCACTCGCCCTGCAGGTCGCTCCACTGGTCGCCCACGTTGCCGCGGATCCGGTACCCCTCCTCCTCCACCAGCCGCCGCCGGACCGCCGACTTGAACACCACCGCGCTCTGCCCACGGTACACCGCGCTCCTGCATGGTACAGTACACACGCACACTGTCGTCACGTAACAAACATAGGTACCCATGCCAAAAAAAAAAACATATGGACGATTATTAAATTCGCCACAAAACAAAAATATGCAGTGCAATTTGAAGTTTGGTACTCCCTCCGTCCACTTTTATAAGACTCACTTCTTAGCATTTCAATAGTAAGAAGTGAGCCTTATAAAAGTGGACGGAGTGAGTAGTATCTAGCTAGTTGCTCCTCGAAAAATAAATGTTCCTGATTTTTTTTGTGCTTGTACATGCTGCCGCGCAGGAATATCCTGTACGGAGTACGATGTCCATGGCCATAGGAAGAGGTCAAAGTTGGCGATCATCCCGTACCAACATGTATGTACGATTGATTTCAGGAAAAAAAAGTGTGCCATTACAGTTTGTCAATCTAGTTACTCCTCGAAGAATATATATATGTTCCTGATTTTTTGTGTTTGTACGTGCTGTCGCACAGGAATATCCGTACGTACCATGTAACGACGTCCGTGGACATGAGAGGACGAGGTGAAGAGCACCATCCGCGTCACTACTCTGTCCTGCTTATGTGACGACTGACCTGTAATTCGTCTCTTTGTCATTTGGATACCATCTACTCACTCCGCCTCATATTAATTGTCTAGATATATCTATTTTTATCCAACTTTAACACTATTAATATGAGATGGAGTGAGTATCAATGTAGACGATGGCAAAACATTTAAAAGTAGATCTACTCAACTGTAACTCATCCCAGATTTTGTCCATGCAAACAGATATTTTTTAAAAAATCATCCCCATGTCCATGCATTTTTTTTTGTCCCCAGTATCCTTGCAAGAAATAAAATAATAATAATAAAATCGTCCCCCTTGTCCATGCCAAGATTTTGATCTCCCAGAACTAATATGGGTCGCTAATTTGATTTGATCGGATGGCTAGTATTGACTTTCCACTTCCGACTAGTAAGGAAGGAGGTCATTGTTTATTAAACCACGGATGTAAATAAGGAAAGCACTAAAAGCCTAGAATGCAGATACCGTAATCGCTACCTTCCAATTTTGTTTCATCAAGCGCAGTATGTGTTGTTCATTTCGTTTTGATATTGGCACGTAGACAAGTAAAATGTAGTCTAGTTCTAATTAAATTTAGTAGTAATTCACTTCCACAAATACTTGATATAATTAAGAAAAAAATACAATTACAAATTACCTAAGAGAGTTATACTATTTCATAATCACGTACAAGATATCACACTTAAACACATATGATTGGATCCACATAGCAATTGTCGGGGTTAATTATGTCCAATGGGTGTCTCTCGGACATGTCGAAAAGCCGGCCTGTCATGGTGGCCCATGAGGGGCTTATAGGGCGACCAAGAAGACCGAAGCGCAAGACAAAGAACTTGCCCGCTAAGGAGGACAAAGACAGAGGCCCAAGAGAGATCCTCCTTGTGGAGGATAACCGAGTTAGTTTAGGTTTTCATTCATAATCACTCTTGCAAGCCCTAGAACCGTCCGTCTATATAAACCGGCCTACGGGAAGCCTAAAGACTAATGCATACGTGACAACTACATTGTAACATGTACTTGTGTTTGCCCTACTAGTGATTTATAGCAGGCCGTAGGGCACCGCCGTCGTTGTGGTGCCTGAACCTAGGTAAACCAAGTAACATCCCACCACCGAAGCTACACACGTTAGCCCCCACCTTCTACCTCGGGCATATGGCACTTCACTATGTGCCTATGTTTTCCATACACCGACAACAATGCATTCAAAAACTATTTATGTAACACGCACTAGCCAATGTAGACGATGACAAAAGATTTGAAAGTAGCTCTGCTTAGTTTGTAACTCATCAATTTTTTTGTTATGAATAAATCGTCCCTGGTGTCCGCACGAAGATTTGCGGCGTGCATATATAGGGTGATCAAGATTAGTTCGTATCACTGACAACTGCCTAGACATAAGAGATAAGATGAGCGCACTTCAAAATCTCGGCATGAACCTAGTTAAAGCGAGATCGTATTCAGTGCATCTGAGTTTTGTAGTGGACGTGTTGTCTTTAACAGAGTTTGAACTTTCTAATTATTTGTATACTCTCCTTGTACCAAGATATGGTGAATCTTAGTTCTATGAAAAATCAAACAGTGTAAAGAAATATTTTTAATAGATATACTTATTTAGTACTACATAGTATCAATATTAGTATAAGCTCAGGAAATATACCTTTATTATATTATATGGATATGGATTCGCTGATTTGTTATATTTTTCTATGTATTAGGTCAAACATTTTTTACGGAGCATACTTAGTCAAACTAATTAAGACGCACCATAGCTTAGAAAGACTACATATTAAATGTATGCACTTTGGTTTTTCTATAATTTTACGAAGATTCTGAACATATAGACCACAGGATCCTCTGGTCAAAGCTGGTGTTTTCTGTCCCCTCAACAAAAGGAAACTAGTTTTTTTTACTGAAAAAAAAACTAATGGTGTTTTATGTTCCGAGGTGTATGGGCCGTGGCTGAATAGTATGTCCGGCCCAGTGGTTTTTTTCACGCTGGGCCAGTAGTTTTGTTTTTGAAAATAAAACACACTATATTAAAGTCAGCAAGCCGCCTTGTGCTGTGCTGGGTTGATCAGCCCCGTTCTAACTCGTACGGAGTACTACCTTATTCTAAAAAAAAACTCGTACCTCATGATGAGCCGGTCGTACCCAACGAACCCGGCGGCGGCGAGGTTGGCGGCCGTGCACGCGCCCAGAGCCTCCTCGTCTCTCCCGGAGAGCAGAAAGACTCTGAAACCTCCCGCTTTGAGCGCCCGGAACAGGCCCACCATCGCCGGTATCCCCGGGCACATTCCTCTGCTCGCCCACGCCTTGAACGCCGCCGGGTCGTACGGCCCGAACTGCTTGGCCTGGTAGTAAAACAGGTTGGACAGGCACGTGTCGTCGATGTCCAGGATCCAGGCGTCGAGCCCGTCCTCTCCAGCGGGTGCCTGGGTGGCGGCGTAGGCGGCGATCTCGTCCACGGCGGTGCTCACGTCCCGGCTGTACTGGCCCCAGGACATGTATGCCCAGACGTACCCGACGCAGGGCGCAGGCACCGTGCGCCAGAACTTGGCGTTGTTGGCCTCCACCATCACCCGCCAGCTCAGGCAGCCGCCAGGGTCGCCGCCCGGCGGCCAGAACGACCACGGCGCCCCGTCGGCCGCCCTGTCGAGGAAGCCGACCGGCAGCACGACAAGGAGCACCATCAGCCGCCGCAGATCGAGAGCCACCATTGCTGGAGCTAGCTCTCTGAGGAGTGTAAAGCAGAGGCGGCTGGTGAGATCGCAGCGTTTTGTCAAGGAGCGTGCATGGATTTTATGGACGTACGCACACGCACGCACTACCGCATCGTGGTCGTGCATGCCACCTTTTGGTGGACAATGCCCGGTGGAAAAGCCAGTGACAAGCGCCGATGCTTTTGGGTCAGGTGCGGTGAATCCACCTCAGCGCGCCATTTGCATGCACCGGCCGCGGTACACGTGGACCCAATTAGAACCCCCGTTGCGTAGTGTCTGTTCTTTCCATGAAGAATCAAGTTGACAATTCGTTAAATTTCTCGGACTTTTGCGAGGTGCATCCGTGTAATCCGAGTAAGCACACGAGCACACAATGCACGCACATGATAGTGTCTGATCTTGACTGCGCCGGCGGGAGCGTTTGTCTGCGCGACGAGCGGACGAGTCAAATTTTTGTACTGCTGCCGGCCGGAGTTCACTGATCGACTGATCGATCTCCACCATCCCGCGCGGGGTTGAAAGATTCGGTGCTTATGGCCTTATTGGACGTGTTACCACTCAACAAAGCGAGATGGACGAACAGTAATTCGGTCAATGTATGAACAGCGGAGGCCACTCGCTAGTGATCTCTCACGACGCATGGAGCATCAATTAGTGGCATGTAGCTAGATTGCTAGTACTGATTAATCAATTGTCTACGACAATGCGCCAATATATGTATGATGGTACCACACAGTCTCAGGCAGCCAGAAACATACACACCTTGCAGATCATATGTACTACTACAAGCAGAATGTGCGTGCAGTTTTCGTGTGGATGCAAACACTGGATGTGATCGAGGAGTGTGCTTTCATACATCACGATGCAACATGGCGATCGGTCGTGGATATGAAAATGAATAGCACTGTTGTCGCCTTGAGATGGAGGCATGTGCACAGAGAGGGAGATTCTGAACTTCTGATTACCGACTTAACAAACCGAGGGTACCAAGCTAGCTTTCTTTTTAGGGAGAGAAGAGGATACCTAGCAGCTAGCTACGCGATCATCCACGCAACTTTGGATGAACATGACGCAGCCAGGTTACGGGAGAGAGAAATGTTCCAACAGTTCAAAATAATGGTTCCCGAGTTAAATTCAAAAAAAAAATGTTCCTGAGTTTATAAAAACGTTCATACAAGAGAGAAAAAAATTGTTAAGACAGTTCAAAATAGTTTTGCATGAGGTTTACAAAGTGTGAAGGTATAATTCGAAAATGTTCAAGAGTTTTAGGAAAAAATGTTCGTTTGACAGAAAAATAACAGCATGGTTTTTAAAAAAGTATGTTCATACAATTTTAAAATAATTGTTCACACGGTTTTTAAAAATATTATATATAAATAAAAAATATGTTCATTATATCTTGTAAAAAAGAAACATTAAAAATAAAATATAAATATAAAAAAACAAAAAAAAACACAAACACTGAAAAAAAAAGTAAACAGGAGACAAACTAAACAACGAAAAGTAAAAAAAAATTACGTGGATTTTCCGAGCATGACGAGAGCGACTATATGATGCCCCTTAGCGACACGTTTCCCCCAAGACGACTGAAGTGTGACTTTCTTTGCCGGTCCAAGGAGGGACGCAACCAAAAAAACTACAATTCTTTTTTTCTCTTTCTGCGTTTATTAAATCTGTTTTTTAATGAGAGTATTTTTATAAAATTCAAAAGATTTTTCATTTTTTTTATAATATGAACATTTTTAACTTTAACAAATTTTAAATTTTAACAACTTTCCGAATATGATTTTTTTAATACTTGAACACTTTAAAAAAATTATCTTAAAAAATTTCACATTTAAACAATTTTTTGAATCTGAACAATACTTAAATTTGAACAAAATTTTGAATACGATTTTTTTTTTCAAATTTGATCAAGTTTTTGAATTTGATTTTTTTTCAAAATCTAAACAATTTTTTAAAATAGAAATAATAAAATGAAAAGGAACAGAAAAAGGAAAAAAATCAAAAGAAAAAACGTTGCATGAGGTCGAAAAAGAGTAAAGAAGAGACACACGGATTAAATGGGTTGGGCCCATAAAAGACGCCTGGGACGAGCGACAAGTGCTGCTCAGGCCGCATGGTGTTTACCTTAGTGGGCCTAACCCTGCCGCAGTGCCGCCAATAATCTCGGACTGGGAGGCATCAAATCCTGGCCGACTAGCCGATGGCTTAGTGCATATGCCTGCACGTCGCCACGATCTTCCGCGAGCACTATAGGTCGCCTATTGCGAGCTGGTGCATGGACTCCCCATGTAAAAGTTACAAGTGGGTCGGCCAATTAGCTTAAATAAAGATGAAACGTAAGAAAAGACGGGAAGGAGGATTCAAACCTCAGACCAGACACTTCAGCTCATAGGGTCAGAGCCGCTGGGACACACAACGTTCGTGTCTACCTACTCGTTTTAGACCTTTTATTTTCTCCATTTTCTATTTCCATTTTTTTCTTTTTTGTTTTATTATTTCTTTCTTTTTATTATTTTTTGGTTCAGAAACATTTTTGGTTCAAACTAGAAAATGTTAAAACTTTAACATATTCAAATTCAAAAGTTGTTCGGATAAAAATATTCAAATTTAAAATTTGTTCAAATGAAGAAAACGTTCCGATAAAACATTGTTCAAATTTGAGAATTGCTCATATGAAAAAAATCATGTTTGAAATCGTTTATATTTAAAAATCGTTCAACATAAAAATTGTTCAAAATTAAAAATCGTTTATATTTTTAGAAAAATGAAAAAATTCTTCATTTCAAAAAATTGTTTACCAGTTTAAAAAATTGTTCATATTTAAATTTTTTCACCATTTTAAAAATTGATCATTTAAAATTTGTTCACCGCTTTTGACAAAATTGCGCATTTCAAAAATTGTTCATCATTTTTTAAAATTACACGTTTTTAGAAATTGTTCATATATATTTATTTGGAAAACTGAATGGATTTTGAAATCTAAACACTTTTCGTAATTAAACATTTAAGAAATTTATTTCTATTTATTTTTGGAAATAAAGGATAAGCTAAAATATACAAAAAAAAAGGGAAGAAGAAAACGATGCATACCATTATGTGAGCTGGGTCGCTGCTGGCTCGCTCCTGGTTGTTCGTCGTGCAACGTGCTAGACCCATTTAACCGAGGCAGCAGCGAGGCCGGCGCTCGCGAGCTGAGCGAGCCGAAAGGCTTATCCTCGCTAGGAGCGATACATAGGAGGTCCCCGATCTTCGACGGTTCCTTGCGCGAAGGTTGCGGCGGAACGCAACGTGTGACGGTGCTAGAGTGCAGCAACATCAGTTGTGTGACGCTTTGGGGCGCGGCAGCGAGCGAGTGTGCACCTAGTGTTACCGCTTGCCCGCTTTACGATGTGTCACAACTCCACGTACAATACAAACAAGACTGCAGTCGCCAGCACCAAACTTGTCAGAACCATCTCCACGTACTGTCAGACGTAAGCGCATTGTCTTCATTGATACTAATGTCCATGACATCATCTCTTGAGAGATTTTAAAAAAATTCCGTCTCTGTCATAATTAGACCAAAAAATAGGGATCTCACTATCAGAGTAGTCACTGTTTATGGCTCCTCTTATGAGGAGAAGAAAGAAGAGTTTCTCTCTAAACTCCATGAGTTGTTTGTCAATTATTCAGGACACACAATCATTGATGGGGACTTTAATCTAGTTAGGTTTCAAAGTGACAAAAGTAATGGGATTATCAAACATAAGTGGAGTGATAAATTCAATCCTTGGATTGACATTTGGAGTCTGCTAGAACTCAGGATGAATAATAGGAGGTTCACTTGGAGCAACAACCAGGAAGACCTCGTTATGTACATAGACAAAACTTTTTGCAATATAGAATTAGATGCTCCCTACCCTCTCTCTGTGGGAATCTAGACAGGTCACCCCACCCAAGCCAACTCTATATAGATTTGAGAAATGGTGGTTGCTTAGGGATGATTTTAGGAGCCTAGTTGTTGACAATTGGCCTCTACCAATTGCCTCCAACTCTTCTATACCTATCTGGCAACAGAAAGTCAAAAGATTTAGGAGTAAATCTAAAGGCTGGAGTAGGAATGTTGAGTGTGAGATTAGGACTCTCAAAGCCAACTTAATGGAAGAGTATGATGTTCTATACATCAAAGCCGAATCAGAGGAGCTTTCCCCTAATGAACAACTAAGGCTCAAAAACATCTACTCTGAAATGAACAACATTTGGCTCAAAGAGGAAATCAAAGCCAAGCAAAGGTATATGGATAGAGACATCCAAGAAGGTGACAGGAACACCTCTTACTTCCATGCTATTTCCAACTAAAGAAGGAGGAAGATGTTGGTGTACTCTCTAGATGGTCCTGAAGGGGCTATAACTGAAGAGAAAGCCATGCTTGACTTTGTTTCTTCTTTATACAAAGACCTTTTCAAAAAAGAAAATCCTTCCGAGACCTCCCTCCAACAGGATTTCTTCTCTGTTGAGGAGAAAGTTTTCTCTGAACAAAACTCTCTCTTAGAAAAACCTTTCGCTGAAGAGGAGGTCAAAACTGCTGTCTTTGGGTCCTACTTTGATGGAGCACCTGGGCCTGATGGACTGCCTTTTCTGTTCTACCAAATTTTTTGGGATGTCATTAAAGGGGACCTCATGGCAATGTTCAATGACTTCCATGCTGTGAACCTAGATATTTTTAGGCTCCATTTTGCCATCCTAACCTTGATCACCAAAGAACCTGAAGCTAGTAGCATGAAGAAATTCAGGCCTATTAGCCTTTTGAACTGCTTTTTCAGAATCTTCACTAAAGTCTTGACCAGACTTGGTTCCCTTATGGGTCAACTCACTTCCATCAACCAGTATGCCTTCATAAAAGGTAGGTTTATTTTAGAAAGTGTAGTTACTGCACATGAAACCATCCACTATGTTGTGTAGAGAAAAAGTGAAGGCCTAGTTATTAAATTAAATTATGAAAAGGCCTTTATTAAGGTTAGTTTGGAGTTCCTACTAGACCTTTTTGAAAAGAGAGGTTTTGGCCCCAAATTCATTTCCTGGATTAGGTACATTGTTCTTAAAGGGTCAGTGGGTGTCAAGCTGAACAATATCATTGGTGATTTTTTTGAAACAGGCAAATGGCTTAGGCAGGGAGATACCATCTCCCCTTTTGCTTTTCAACCTAGTGGTTGATGTCCTGACTAGGATGCTGATCAAAGGTGCAGATGCAGGGCTGATCAAAGGCCTCTGCTCTGACATTTTCCCTGGAGGTGTCATTTGCTTGCACTATGCAGATGACATATCCTCTTCTCCCAAAAAGACATTGCTCTGACCACTAACCTCAAATGGGTCCTGGTTTGTTTTGAGCAGGTCTTTGGGATGAGAATCAACTACTCTAAGAGTGAACTCATACCTTCAGGCTTGTCTGATAGTGAGATTCCAATTTTTACTGATATTCTTGGATGTGTTGTGGGAAAATTTCCAATAAAATACTGAAGGGAATATGCCCGAGAGGCAATAATAAAGTAGTTATTATCTTATTCCTTGTTTATGATGAATGTTTATTTCTCATGCTAGAACTGGATCAACGAAGTAGAATAATGCTATTGCAATGAATATTTCATTTTGTCATGTGTATGCTATCAGAGATCCCGGGAATAGCAGGTTACAGAGGTGTTCTACCTTTATCAAAAGGTAGGGCGCTACAAAGACTCACATTAAGGAGAAAATTTTCCCCTCTCCTAGAGAAAAAATGGCATGATCTCCAAAGCATTGCTGCTAGCATTCTCCTTACTGACAACATTGACTCCTTGGTTTGGAAATATGAATCTAAGGGCACCTACTCCACTTCTTCCCTGTATGCCATTATTAACTTTGGAGGTGTGCAACCTGTGTACACCCCCAGTGTGTGGGGCTTGCACATTCCCCCTAGGGTGCATATCTTCCTCTATCTTCTTGCCAATAACAAGTTGATGACCAGAGATAACCTTAAGAAAAGACACCTGAACAAATCTGAAGACTGCATTTTTTGTTCTGACAAAGAGTCTATATCTCATCTGTTTTTCGATTGTATTGTAGCTAAACAAATATGCCTCTTCATTTCTAATGCTTTTGATCTTGACCTAGGTAGAAACTACATGTCTATTGCTAGATTCTGGGTAGCTAAGAAGAAACATACAGTCCTCAACTCTGTCTGTTCTGCTGCTCTCTGGTCTATCTAGAAAACCAGGCATGATCTTATCTTTAACGGTCGCCCCTGACTTAATATTTGCTGAGCTCACTGAAAATGTGGAAACTCATCTTCAAGGAGGAGATGCACGTGGGGTGGAGCGCTTTTGCTCTCTGCTCTCGATTCACCTGAACTCCCCCTTGCTCCTGAAACCGTGGTGCAGATGGCTAGAAGATCTCCTCCTCCAACTCCAGGCGCAGACGCAGGCGCGGACCCCAAAACCTCGCCGGCATTGAAGAGAGCGGCGATTGCTGGGACGTGGGAAACCCCAACATCCATCCTCGAGCTAGCCCAAGACTCTCTTCAAGTCTAGAAGACAACAACTGCTACTAGGAGCCTGTTCCCTGTTTCGGTTTCTGGGCGATGCCCCCCTAGTTGTGTGTTGTTTTCCTTTTGAACTATTGTCCTGCCTTTTGTTTCCGTCTTTCCCTGAACACCGCTTTTTAGCGTGCTTGTATGAACCTTGTTCGGCGTGGTTTCGTTGAGCCTATCAATGGAACCGGCGACGTCGTCCCTATTAGTCTAACAAAATTGTCTTTGTTGAAACTTTCGACCCAGCCGCGGCTACAATTTGTTTCCCTTACCACGATTCCCGTGTGCAAAAGATAGCATGCTGCTACAACATACGACCGAGCCGACTGCGGTCGCCGCAACCAAACTTGGAATGTACCCTTCTATCATCGGAGCATCTCCAACAACCGCGTCATACCTCGCACGCTAAAACGTGTTTTCAGCGCGTGTTTAGCATTATAGCGCGATGGTGATGACAGAAATTTTAGTGACCAAAAACTACAGCACACACATTATGGAGGTTCATCGGACGCACAAAAAGTGGCACGCGCAAATCCGACGGTTGTGCAAATGATTAAAATATATGCATATGCAATAGCAAATAGCAAAACACCACCGTCCACTTTTGATTTATTTGTTCCACTAGGATTCATGGTGTCTACCGCCGCCAACACCCCCACCTATTTTTGACAATCCATTGAAATAACGGAACAACGGGAACGAAGAGATCTCTCGGAGCGCTTCGTTGCCACTTGTGTTGAGTTTATTATAGTACCCCTTTATCCTTAACCAATAGGTGTCCCTTGTTTGATCCTTTAACGGCCGCATCCATGCCCAGCGTGCAATATGTTTTGCAAAGTTACTCATCTTTTTGGACGGTGGTTTCGGCACTCATCTTATTTTGATATCCATAGGCTTTAGACCAATCGTCTTCGGAGCCATAGGGTTGAGACCAGTTGTCAAATATGTGTCATCATGAACACTACAATGTATGGAGTTGAAAACATGTCAAAATATGAAATTGCTGGTCATCTGATGGCGCTACGATGGCGGCGGGGGATGCGCTGGAGGGTTGAACCACGGTGGCGGAGGCGTGGTGGGAGGTGGCATCACGACTTGGTGTCTCCGCCCCGCGAAGGCCTTTGTCTTCTTCGCCGCCGCGGTGGCCGCCGAGGAGGACAACTGCCGCTTGGAGACCCCTTGCCACTGCGCCTTCCCAGGCACGAGCATCTGCGCTGCGACTCCGCCCTCCGCGCTCGGCCATGGCGCCACGAAGAGGCCGCACACGATCCCGGCGGCATGGTTTGGCGCGACGGGCTAGGCGGCGACGCTAGGGTTTTGCGCTGCGAGCAGATGCGTAGCGCCGGCGGCGTAATGGGTGTGGGCCGCCGCCGCGGGAACGAAGAGCGAGTGGACACACGCGGAAGTTTAACCGATAGTTGGCTATTCGCGCGTTCCCTCGACGTTCGCGCGCGGGAGACTGGACGCTCAACTTCGCGGATGTCGGATGGAGATTTTCTCTGCTCGCTGGCAAATTTTACAGTGCGCATAAGTTTAACGCGACTGCTCGAGCGCCAGTTTCGCCCTGCGAACTTGCGGTTTTTCAGCGCCGCGATAGTTTACGGCCACCGTTGGAATCGTCTCAGCATGAAACTCAGTTTGATAAAAATAATCGCCATAGTCCTGGACTCGATGGACAGCCTGTATAATGTATGCACAGCCTCCCACGAGCTAGGCAAGTAGCAGAGGCAAGCACCATTTAAGTGGTGTACCCGATGGTCCGGCCACTGTAGTGTAGTCCACTCCACTCCGGCGTGCCCCCAAAACTAATCGCATAACCTACGCAACCTCGCGCGCGGACGGTCAACTGCCTCTTCTCAGCTCGATCCCCGGATCGAAATCCTCTCCAGTTCCAGCTCACAAGGGCTCGGCCACGAACACACGCAACAAACCAAACCAACACGCACATACAGACGAACCTGTTTCTTTACAGAGAAGAAAAAAATATAAACGATGAGGTCGTCCGTTCCAGGCAAACATACGTACTAATCATTAGTTTAACGGATAGATACAGACGGCGCAAATGCACCTGTGCAATGGTACCTGCACAAACAGTATCAGGATACGATGCATGCAGCGACCCATGCTGCCGCTGAACGAGGATCGGAGCAGCTGCAAGGTGACAAGCAGCGTACGTACGCCTTGCACCTGCGGGCTATATTCGTTTTCTAGACACGAGTTGCTTTCGAGACGGAGGTCACTCCCTGTTGCTTGCAAGCATGCTTTTGGCCGCATTATTACCGTCATGGGAACCTGCCAATCGATGGGGATTATAGTATATGCATATGCATATGCATATGTCATATGATCCTGTGTTGACCACATTTTCAAATTCTGGCGGTCCTTTGGCTCGTAGCAACCTGTGTGCGTTCTTGTTTTATCGTCGGGATACAAAGAGGAGAGCGCGGACCTTGTGATCTGAGCATGTTACCCCACGCGCTGGCCTAGGACGAAAATTAACGAACAAAGGAACCGCGGATGGAGAAATCTAACGATCTTGAGTAGAGTGTTATACTATACTGAGCCTTTGGATTAGGCGCCTGGCCGCAGAAGATTCCACACTGGCAATGGAAGCGACGCCAGCCGCATGTGCATGCTCTGAATCACTGCATTGAGCGTATCACCTGCTGCTTTGAATCGCTGGTGACCTCAAACTAGTAAGGCTGGTGCCAACGCGGGAGAGAGCGGGGGCGGGAGGCGGCCTTATCGCCCCGCCCCGGGCGAGAGGAGGCGAGATGGGGGGCGGGAGGGAGGCGCCGGGCGATGGCGGGGTCGCCCGTCGAGAGGAGGCGAGAGGGGGCCGTTTCGCCCGCGTTGGCGGGGCGGTAGGAGGGTGGCGGGGCGAGAGGGGGGGTGTGGTGACCCGGCATACCACTGCATGTTGTAGTACGCCAGTCGTTGATATAACACTCACAGAACACCGTTCCGCAAATATTACATCCGTCAGGGTGGTACAGCAGAAACATTGCGGGTCTGATTAACATACACCAAATATATTACAACATAGAGTACTGACATCAGAATGAGCTCACATGGAGGTCATCCGTTATTGAAGTTGAAAAGATCACCGAAAAGTAAACAGTTGCTAGCACGGGAACTCAACAGTCAATAAAAGAGTTGATGACTGCTCGATTCAACCGTGACTCAGTAGCTATTTAGACTAGGCTAAACCTAGTCGGACTCTTCCCCGTTGGGGTCTGCTCCGTACTGGATGAGATAGTCAACTCCTTCTACTCCACCGGAGAGGTCCGGTTCTTCGTAGAAGATATCCTCCTGGCCTCCGAGTATGTTGAACGAGGCTTCTTCTAGGTTCTCATAACCTAAGCAGGGGTCAAACGGGATTGAATGAGTAACGAGCGTTACTCAGCAAGTTCCTGTAAGTATAGAAGTAATGTATGCACTAACTACGGTCCTCGACTCTAAGGAGTCTAGACAGATGCAAGTTTTGTCAAATCTTTCTTCAAATGATTGCTTTTAATAATGAAAACTATGCCCGCCAGACCATCACAGGACTAGAACTTCATGGAGTTGCCTTTCCTGTAGCGTTCGCAGTTCCATCCCGGAACAAGGGGTAACATGCCACATCATTTTACACTCTGCAGAGGTGCGTTACTTTACCCATGGACGACCAAGACCATGTTGCTCAACCAGGCGCGCGATCCTGTCCACTCCCACTCAGGTGTGGGGCCCGGTAGTTGGTCCAAGCCAAACCGTGCTTCTCCGCACAACGCATGCCCACCCATTTCTGCCAGCAGGTTGAACGCCTGATTCCACCCCTCACGATGGATATCTACGCGCCCCTGGCAGACCATCATAGACCCGCAGAGTCCGTGGGAATTAAGGGATCCCACCCATGTGCATGTAGTCCCGCACTACCTACGCGAGAGTACAGCGTACGTCTCTGGCAGCCCGTTGACATGCGAACGAGAAAAGTATCATGGCTGACTTACTTCCCCCATAGAAGATCCATGGTCAACGCGATATCTACGGCGCACCGAGTTCTGACGGCATTTGTTGTTATTTCCTAGGTAATACTTTCCCATGCAGATGGAACCTTCCTTTGACCTATTCATCTTACCATGGTTCCATCCGCCCACCAAACAGAACACTACCACTCGGGTAGTCATTCAATTAGTCATATTATTATAAAAATAGGATCATGCATTCTTTTGAGAGTAGGTGATAAGACGATAGGGTTTTTGCAATTAGTTTGTTATGAAGTACTGCAAAGGATATGAACAAGTGATGAACTTGCCTGGATATGGATAAGTAATGAAGTCTGAAGCTTGAGGTGGATCCTGACTTCCTTGTTCTACAAAATTCCATCATTGTCCGGTAAAGACAATGTTTAAAGAAGCAAATGATGCTATTATGCATAACGATGAGATGTATGCAATTTTGGAAAGACCATATTAATTCTTTAGTTCAAATGGTTTTGCTTAATCACCCAGTTCTTTATAAGTAGTGCTTCTGGTTGAATTTACTAAATTCTTATTACTTTAATTTTTTTAGCTGACTGGTTTCTTATTGTTTTACTCATAAACATGGTAACAACTTATTTCTTTAAATTACTAGCTGATGAAGTTTAAATGATATGCCCATTAGTTTGTTTATTTGGTTCTAACCATTGTTAGTATATTATTATTTTCAAATATTCAACTAGTAATGTTCTATTTGTTTTGGTGTGTAAATTAAATTTGTACTGATTTATCTAGTACTCTAAATTGGAAATTTAGATATGTTTGTATTTTATTTAATTTTTATTTTCCAATTTTTTTATCAAATTTTCAATCAATTTACCTATCTGCCCCTAGGGCTGACAGGTGGTCCCCGGGGTTAGGGTTAAGCCTAACCCCCTGGTCTGGTCAGGCTGGACCAGACCAGCCGCACCGCACTCGCCCCGCCCCCGCACCTTATCCTCTCCTCCTCCGCGTGAGGCGACGCGGAAGGCGACGCAGAGGCGACGCGTTCGTTCGCCTCCGGCGATTTCCACCGGCCCTTCCCCTGTGCCACCGCCGCCGCGACCTTGCGCCTCCCTCACTCCTCCTTGCTCTCTCCCACGCCCTCCTCCTCGATCTGTTCCTCTCCTCGTGAGGTCCCCGTGGGATCTTCGAACCCTAACCCTAGGGTTAGGTCTCGGGTGCTCCTCCACCGCTCCGGTGGCCGTGGCGCCATGTCTTGGTTGCTGGAGATGTTGCGCTGCTGCTGCGACTACTCTTTCGGGGACGCCGCCGCCGGGATGGTCTACGGGCAACCGCGGCTCCGCCGCCGTGCTTCCCTCTCCTACCGGATATGGTCACTACTACGTGACCATCTGTAAGTGATTCCCTCTCTCTCTGCCCTCTATTCTTCCTCTCCCTCTCACTGTTGCCTTCTTCTTCTTGCTCTGGAATCAGCCCTCGAGCTGCTTCATGCTGTGCGTGCCTGTGATGCTTCATGTGCCCTAGTGTGAGATTGGTAGCATTGGATTGTATCCAAATGCTTACTGGATGCGTGCTTAAGGAATTCCTAGCTAGGCTCTGGATGGGAATTTTTATCATGCCCTAGTTTTTATTTCTCTGCTGGCGTGTGCTGTGAGATGGTTGTGGTGATGAATCTGTTGCTGGAAAATTATTTGGAGATTACTCCCCATGCTGTGCTGGTGTACTGGTCCATTTAGTGTTTGCTCCCAGTGATGATTTCTTGTTACTGTGCATGGGATAACACTTCTTATTACTATGTATACAATTTCCTAATGTTTTGTGGATGTGCAAGATATTTGGGAGGTGTTACTCTGAATTTTCTTCAGAGGATATTCCCTCAATAATTGTATCCATCAAATCATTTTCCATTTCATAAATCCCTTTGGTTCTGGGATGTCAGATCCTTTGATCTGATGCCCAGCAACCAAGTGTGTGTGTGTGTGACACATCCAGTGCTTCTGGTTGTGATTCTGTCACACAGTTCTATTGCTATCCACCTCTCTATCTTAATCCCTAGTATCCACTGATAAGAACAGACACTATCCATGCTTTCTTTTCCTTCTTTAATCCTCATGAGTTAAGAACAGATACTATTGCTTGATTCTTTTGCTTCTTTGATCCTCATGAATTAAGAACATATACTATGATTTGATTCTTTTGCCCCCAAGCCCATGATGCATAGCCTGAGGCCCTTGTTAAACTAGGAACAGATACTTTGCTTGAAAATAATGCCCAGTGATGAGATTAGCATAGCACTACTATGCCAACCTGAGGGTTTTAGCACCCCAACCAATCCTATGTGCAACTTAGCCAAGAATTTGGCTTAGATGGTACTCAGGGATTCACCTTGGCTATAGATCAAGTGGTTGGTGGATTTTGGTGCTTGTGGATTGCTTGATTGCCTTCTTGTGCTCCCTGGTACCTTGGCCTTGTTTGCTTGCTTGCAAAATTGCAAACACTTGCTCCAGTAACTATTGGCTTGATTGAATGGATGTTATCCTTTCCTGGTGTTTTGTGCTTGAGCAGGAACTATGAGGTGTGACCTCATCCCCTACGGTTGATGGAGGTTTTATAGTCCAGGCTGGGTTTTGACAGCACCAAAGTTGTGGGATGAGTGTGCTGTGTGCTTATAAGTGACTAAGCTGCTTGCTGCTTCATGAGCAAGCAACGTACTGCCACCTAGTGTGTGGATATTTTCCTGTACCTGGTTGGTCTCATCCCCTTGCCGCACTGGTTACTCACTGTCCTTATCCCTTGCCTGGTGATTTAAATTTGATGTTGCCAATTGTAATTCCAGGAGCATGCCTATGATGCTGGTCTGAGGCAAATTAATCAGAACAGATACTACGCTATCGATTTAAAACCCTGTGATGAACAATCAGTGCATCTCACTGAATCCTGAGGGTACTAACCCCCCCACTAACACTTTGTATTTTGATTTCATGTTTGTTTTTGCAGGTTTGAAGAATTAGCTACACTGGAGTAGCTAGGTTTAGTCCTAGGTTTAATTTTTTTGTATTAGCTTAGTTGCAAAGCTACTGTAATCTTAATTTCTTTTTCTCCTTTGTAACAACTTTGTAATATTTGTATTCTTATCAATAAAGCATATGTGTTTCCTTTTCATTATACTTTTCAGTATGTGGAAATAACTCCTGTTTTGATATAATCATTGTAATCAAATGATTTAATCTTAGGATATAACCTCATCCTTTCAATTTGATTTATATTCAATTAAAATTCAAACTCAATTTCAAATTGACCTTAATTCAAATAATTCAAATCATTTAAATAATTCAAACACTAATTTTTCAATTTCAAATATTACCCAGAGGTCATGTCAAAATTCCCCCTCCTAACAGTAACAACTTCTATCAAAGCACCAGTTACTGAGTAGAACCTCAGTCACTCCGGGGTTTGAATTTTGCGAAAAATTTACTCAGGTTTTGCAAACACATGCATGCAGATGCACAAATTATATTCTAGTCCCCGAGAGTTCCTAAACGCTGGGACATTACAGTCTTCCCTCCTTAACGAGAACTTCGTCCCGAAGTTGTAACCGTAATACCTGAATAGCTCGGGGTAGTTCTGTCGTAGTTCCTCTTCTTTCTCCCAGGTAGCTTCTCGTTCAGGATGATGTTTCCACTGTACCTTACAGTACTTGATTGCTCGGTTTCGGAGTCTCTTCCAATCTTCGGCTAGAATCTTTTCTGGTTCCTCGACATATGTGAGGTCTGATTCCAATTCTAACTCCTCTTGATTAACCGAATCTTCCGGCTCCTTCAAACACTTTCTGAGTTGGGATACATGGAAAACATTATGAACTTGTTTTAACCGATCCGGTAGCTGTAGGGTATAAGCTACATTCCTGTTCTGAGCTAGGATCTTGTAAGGTCCTATATATCGAGGACTTAGTTTTCCCTTAACACCGAACCTCATAAGCCCTTTCATTGGACTAACTCGGAGATATACCAGATCTCCGACTTCCGGTTCCCATGTCCTCCTCTTCTGATCTGCATAACTCTTTTGACGGCTTTGAGCTATTTTCAAACGGTCTCTGATGATATCAACAACTCGTTGCTGATCTTTGATGTAATCTGGTTCAAATTCAGACTTTTCTCCGGTCTCGAACCAACAAATCGGTGACCTACACTTTCGGCCATACAGTACTTCAAAGGGTGCTGCCTTAAGACTGCTTTGATAACTATTGTTGTAGGAGAATTCCGCTAACGGTAAATGTTCATCCCATGATCCTCCAAAATCAAGGACACATGCCCGAAGCATGTCTTCCAGAATCTGATTAGTTCTTTCAGTTTGCCCTCCGGTTTGAGGATGATAAGCAGTGCTGTAATCTATTTGAGATCCTAAAGCTTTATGTATTTTCTTCCAAAATTCTGAAGTGAACACTGATCCTCGATCTGAGACTATTCTTTTCGGAATGCCATGTTTGCTAACTATCTCTTTGACATAAACATTCACCAGCTTCTCAGCGTTATCCTTCTGGTTGACCGCTAGGAAATGTGCACTCTTCGTCAGCCTGTCAACAATGACCCATATCATGTCCTTTTGGGTTTAAGTCATTGGTAACCCTGTAATGAAATCCATACCAATTTCCTCCCACTTCCATTCAGGAATCTCCAAAGGTTGTAATGGTCCTGCCGGACTTTGATGTTCAGCCTTTACTCTTTGACATGTATGACATTCAGAAACATACTTGGCAATCTCTCTTTTCATGTTGTTCCACCAAAATATATCTCTGAGATCCATATACATCTTGGTACTTCCAGGATGAATAGAGTACGGCGTCTCATGTGCCTCCCGAAGTATCAATTTCTTAATCTCCGGATGTCAGGTACACAAAGCCTCTTGTTGAACCATAAGGAACCATGTTCTCCTAAGTGAATTCGGAAGGTCTTCCTTCCCCAATTCTCTGGAGTTCTTCTTTTATGAATGGATCTTCGTCTTGTCGCCGATTATCTCATTTCTAAGATCACTTGTTCTTTCTTCCATGACCCGCATGGTATACAAGCCTCCCAAAGATTGTACCTCAAGTACCTCAATCTCTGCTTGTTCAATTTCCCTTTGCAACTCTTTTGGTAACTCATATTGAATTGGTGGACTGTCAGTACTCTTCCGACTTAAAGCATCGGCTACCACATTGGCTTTCCCTGGGGTATAGTTGATAGTAAGATCGTAGTCTTTGATCAATTCTAACCATCTCTCTGCCTCATATTTAACTCTTTCTGAGTGAAGAAATATTTGAGACTCTTATGATCTGTGTAAAGCTCACACTTCGATCCATAGAGAAATGACCTCCACCTCTTCAGAGCAAACACTACCGCTGCCAACTCTAGGTCATGTGTTGGGTAATTTACTTCATGTGGTTTGAGCTGTCTTGAACCATAAGCTATTACCTTACGATCTTGCATGAGCACACATCCCAATCCATTCTTGGATGCATCACAATAAACAGTGTAATCTTTGCCCGGTTCTGGTACTGCTAAGATTGGAGCTGTTGTTAGTCGTTTCTTTAACTCTTGAAACTGGCTTCACACTTATCTGACCATATGAAAGGAGTATTCTTCCTTAACAAATTGGTCATTGGCCCAGCTATTTTAGAGAATCCTTCAATGAATCTTCTGTAATACCCGGCCATTCCAAGGAATCCTCGAACTTCCTTGACCGTGGTTGGTGCCTTCCAATCTAAGACTGACTTTACTTTGTCTGGATTTACTGCAATACCTTCTTTGCTGATAACATGTCCAAGAAATTCCACTTGGTCTAACCAGAACTCACACTTGCTGAATTTTGCATAGAGTTGATGTTCCCTCAGAACTTGTAGCGCTATTCTTAAATGCTTGGCATGATCTTCTTTATTCTTTGAATATATCAAGATATCATCGATGAACACAATCACGAACTTATCCAAGTATGGCATGAAGATCTTGTTCATCAAATTCATGAAAATAGCAGGTGCATTGGTCAGCCCAAAAGGAACAACCAAATATTCATGATGCCCGTACCTTGAAACAAAGCTGTTTTGGGTACATCTTCAGGTTTGATCTTGATCTGATGGTACCCTGACCTGAGATCAATCTTGGAGAACACTCCAGCTCTGTAAACTTGATCAAATAGATCTTGTATTCTTGGTAATGGATACTTGTTCTTGATAGTGACATTATTCAGGTTTCTAAAATCACCACACATTCTTCTGCCTCCATCTCTCTTGTCCACGAAAATCACGGGTGATCCCCATGGTGAAACACTCTCTCTGATGAATCCCTTACTTTCCAGCTCATCTAACTGTTCCTTAAGTTCTTTTAACTCCTTAGGACCCATCTTGTATGGTGCCTGGGCAATGGGTGATGTACCTGGTATCAAGTCAATGGTAAACTCTATCTCCCTATCTGGTGGCATTCCAGGTAATTCTGCTGGAAAAACATCTGGAAACTCATTGACTACTGGTATATCTTCTAATTTAGCTTCATTGAGTGAGTTGAGTTGGAGTTCTGCCTCTACATGAGTATGTTTATCTGCTTGATAAGTGACTCTTCCACCTCCAGGTCTCCTAAGAGAAACTGTCTTCTCCTCACAATCAATCAAAGCTCCGTTCTCCGTCATCCAGTCCATTCCAAGAACAGCATCAATGTTCTTCAAAGGAATAACAAATAGGTCCGCGTAGTATGTGCAACCACAGATCATGATAACTTGATCTGGCCTAGCACGCGTAACTACGAGCGTACCTCCCGCCGTCATAACGGTAAGAGGACATTCTAAACGTGAACACCTTACCCCATACTTGTCCACAAAATAACTAGAGATGAATGATGTGGTGGCACCGGTATCAAATAAAACTTTGCCATATTGGGTAAGAAGACTGAGCGTACCTAGTACGGCGGTATCTGAGTTGTCAGCCTCCTCCAGAGATGTGCAGTTCAGTTTCCCGAAGGTTCTAGCTCTTTTGCCGTTATTGTTCTTCCCGCTGCTACCACTTCCCGTAGAGAATCCGCTGGCTCCTCCAGGCTTTGCTCCACCCTTGTTGAACCCTCCTCCGTTTGTCTTGTTAGGACACTCTGTCTTATAGTGTCCCTCTTTTCCACAACCAAATCAAACAACCCTGGGCTTCTTGCACTCGCTCTTGATATGTCCCGGAAGTCCACAAACATGACAGATTATCTGATTTCTGGGGTTGAATGGTCCACGATTGGGCGGAGCTCCTCCCGTCCTTATTCTGGGTTTGAAGCTCAAGTTTGTAGTTGGTCTACTGGGTTGGAACTTCTTGGGCTCAAACTTGGCCTTCTTCTGTCGGTTTAACTGAACCAGCTTGTAGTCATTCTCCCAAGTGACTGCAGAGTTCATCAGCTCTTGGAAATTAGCTGGTTTGGAAGTCCTTAATTGCATGGCTGCATAAGGATCCATCCCTCTTAAGAATCTCTTGATTCTCTTTTTATCTGTATCCACTTCATCAACAGCATAACAAGACAGTCTGCTGAACTCGTTTACGTACCATATCATCTGGTGCGTCCCCTGCTGAAGATCCTCGAATTGCCTCCTCATGATTTCCATGACACTATCAGGGACATGATATTCCCTGAATTTCTCCTTGAACTCATTCCAGGTAAATTCCCTCCCTGGTGGCTTCATAATGATTTGATTATCCCACCAAGCTGCTGCGGGACCATTTAGAAGGTGTGTAGCGAAGCGCACCTTCTCTTCATCACTGGCCTTAATATCCTTCAGATTCCTTTCTGTGTCAACCAACCAGTCTTCAGCTTCCATGGGATCCTTGGCCGTAGCCAACGGTGCTGGTTTGGTTTTAAGGAAATCCGACAGTGTGAGGTTTCTAGGTTCCGCTGCTCGCCCAGGTCCTGGTTAAGCATTTCCTGCATAAACTTGTTTTGGTTCTCCTGTACAAATCGCATGTACTCCATAAAGCTTTGCTCCGCCAGTGGCCTGAGTGGTGGTGGTGGTGGTAACTCGGCTCTTGCGGCATCTTCATCAGCTTTAGCCTTGTTCTCTCTCTCCTGACGCTGAGCGTCAGCCACACTGGGCTCGCCACTTTCCATAACCCTTTAGTCCTGCAATATGAAGCGAAAAACTCATAATTACATCATGCTTATGCTTTCTGAGCCTCACTTCACATGCAACACTAATCACACAAGAGAAGCAAAATCCAAATCCAGATACAAACAACATACTACACATATATTACACGTACTTATAAGTTGATACAAACCTTCACCGCAGTGAATACTTAGAGTACAACCGTAAGAAACACCACTGGGTCACTTAAACATTCCGACCCTTATTTAATTACACGGCCCGAAACTTCAAACTACTACGTAATTCGAGCCCTAATATCCTCTCCTTGAACGTCATTGTACTACTCGGAGTACATACCAGGAGTCCACCCGGTGTAACGTGGAGACCTGCGCACCGCCTCCGGATAGTACGACCTCCCGGTTGGCACGTAATCCGTGTCAGATGTATCCATGGACTGGTTATCGCTCAAAGAGAGCCAGTCATTATCCAGATAGTTGTCAAGATAGGACACAAACTCGTTGGTACTAGTGTCCTGTGAAGTTTCACCTTCTGCAAAACAGGTGGTACTCATGCAGTGGCTGTGATCGAACGGTTCTTCCTGCATCGGCTGGACTTCATCCGGCTCCTCCTCGTCAGATGAGATATTTATGGCGACTATCTCCGCCTCCTCGGCTTCCACTATCTCCACACTATCCTGCTCCTCCTCCTCTGACATGTTGTCACAAGGAATCAGATGCTGGCTGGTACCAGGATACCAGTCATACCTCCAGCCATCAGAATTCTCCATAAAAGAATCTGAGTCTGGGACCCCACCAAAAGTGTTTGGGTTAATATCCCTGGGTGTATCCGATATATCGAACGGATCATATGGCTCTGGCTCACTAGGTGGTATAACAGGGTAGTGTATGTGTTCTGGTGTGGTAGAATACCTGGACGGTCTGTCATACTGGGATTTCCTAGCTGCCTCAGGTCCTGGGGTATAATAAGGTTCACTGCTCTCCTGAGCCTTCTGTTTCCCCTTCTGCTCATGACTAGACGGCTTGGCTAAATCCTTCAACATCTCATCCTTGTCATCAACGATGACCTTATGTGTTTTATAGAAGGATCCCACCAATTTCCTATATCGATCTAAAAGACTTGTGGCTAGCTTAGGCTTGGTTTTAATTAGCACAGAATGATCAAGCGCCAACTCTGTGCTTAAGTGGTCGTGTGGGATAGCTGTGAGACTAGTGCCTGATAACTGGTTAGCCTTAAACTCTCGGATGGTAGCTAAGGCTTCCACTAAGGCTTGCTGGTAGGCTGCCATCTGATTCCTACCTTCACCACTAGGTGTGGTCGCATGTGGGGTTAACTCTCTAGGTATCAAAATTAATACCCTATACTTCAAGACTACTTCCCCATCTTTAAACGTATACGTGTTAACTTTAATGTTGGTGTCGCATCCGAACGCTCGAAGCAAGGCTCGAAGTTGCTCGGTCAACTCCCCATTGTATTGATCCAGCCTCTCATGCTTTACCCACTCCGTTCTTCCGGAACTTCCGCCGTTCATGATCACTGATCACAAATAACATAGATATTATGATTAGATCCTCATAAAGATTCAATATACTGGGGATGTGACCAGAGTACTCTCAAGTGAATACCTATCATACTTCCAGTGAATTCTTTATTGGTACGTTCTAAAACCCGACAGGGTATATCCCTTTACTAGGTTTCCAACCTAAGGTCAAAAAAATTGCTCTGATACCAGCTGTGGTGACCCGGCATACCACTGCATGTCATAGTACGCCAGTCGTTGATATAACACTCACAGAACACTGTTCCGCAAATATTACATCCCTCAGGGTGGTACAGCAGAAACATTGCGGGTCTGATTAACATACACCAAATATATTACAACATAGAGTACTGACATCAGAATGAGCTCACATGGAGGTCATCCGTTATTGAAGTTGAAACGATCACCGAAAAGTAAACAGTTGCTAGCACGGGAACTCAACAGCCAATAAGTGAGTCAAAGGCTGCTCGATTCAGCCGTGAATAAGTAGTTTTCTAGACTAGGCTAAACCTAGTCAGACTCCTCCCCGTTGGGGTCTGCTCCGTACTGGATGAGATAGTCAACTCCTTCTACTCCACCGGAGAGGTCCGGTTCTTCGTAGAAGATATCCTCCTGGCCTCCGAGTATGTTGAACGATGCTTCTTCTAGGTTCTCATAACCTAAGCAGGGGTCAAACGGGATTGAATGAGTAACGAGCGTTACTCAGCAAGTTCCTGTAAGTACAGAAGTAATGTATGCACTATCTACGGTTCTCGACTCTAAGGAGTCTAGACAGATGCAAGTTTTGTCAAATCTTTCTTCAAGAGATTGCTTTTAATAATGAAAACTATGCCCGCCATTCTTCACAGGATTAGAACTTTCATGGAGTTGCCTTTCCTGCGGCGTTCGCAGTTCCATCCCGGAACAAGGGGTAACATGCCACATCATTTTACACTCTGCAGAGGTGCGTTACTTTACCCATGGACGACCAAGACCATGTTGCTCAACCAGGCGCGCGATCCTGTCCACTCCCACTCAGGTGTGGGGCCCGGTAGTTGGTCCAAGCCAAACCGTGCTTCTCCGCACAACGCATGCCCACCCATTTCTGCCAGCAGGTTAAACGCCTGATTCCACCCCTCACGATGGAGATCTACGCGCCCCTGGCAGACACTCATAGACCCCAGAGTCCGTGGGACGTAAGGGCTCCCACCCATGTGCATGTAGTCCCGCAAGACCTACAGCGTACGTCTCTGGCGCGTCCGTTGACATGCGAACGAGAAAAGTATCACGGTTGACTTACTCCCCCCATAGAAGATCCATGGTCAACGCGATATCTACGGCGCACCGAGTTCTGACGGCATTTGTTGTTATTTCCTAGGTAATACTTTCCCATGCAGATGGAACCTTCCTTTGACCTATTCATCTTACCATGGTTCCATCCGCCCACCAAACAGAACACTACCACTCGGGTAGTCATTCAATTAGTCATATTATTATAAAAATAGGATCATGCATTATTTTTGGAGTAGGTGGTAATACGATAGGGTTTTGAAAATAGTTGTTATGACATAATTCAATGGACATGAGCAAGTGATGAACTTGCCTGGATACGGATAAGTAATGAAGTCTGAAGCTCGAGGTGGGTCCTGACTTCCTTGTTCTACAAAATTCCATCATTGTCCGGTAAGACAATGTTTAAAGAAGCAAATGATGCTATTATGCATAACGATGAGATGTATGCAATTTTGGAAAGACCATATTAATTCTTTAATTCAAATTGTTTTGCTTAATCACCCAGTTCTTTATAAGTAGTGCTTCTGGTTAAATTTCCTAAATTCTTATTACTTTAATTTTTAGCTGACTGGTTTCTTATTATTTTTCTCATAAACAGGGTAATAACTTATTTCTTTAAAATCACAAGCTAATGAAGTTTAAATGATATGCCCATTAGTTGGTTATTTGTTCTAACAATTGTTAGAATATATTATTATTTTCAAATAATCAACTTGTAATGTTCTATTTGTTTTGGTGTTTAAATTAAATTTGTACTGATTTATTTAGTACTCTAAATTGGAAATTTAGGTATGTTTATATTCATTTTATTTTATTTTCTAATTTTTTAATAAAATTCAGTCAAATTACCTGTCTGCCCCTAGGGCTGACAGGTGGTCCCCGGTTAGGGTTGGACCTAACCCTTGACCTGGTCAGGCTGGACCAGGCCAGCCGCCACTCGCCCCGTGCCTTATCCCTTCCTCCTCCGCGTGAGGCGACGCGAAAGGCGACGCAGAGGCGACGCGTTCGTTCGCCTCCGGCGATTTCCACCGGCCCTTCCCCTGTGCCACCGCCGCCGCGACCTTGCACCTCCCTCACTCCTCCTTGCTCTCTCCCACGCCCTCCTCCTCGATCTGTTCCTCTCCTCGTGAGGTCCCCGTGGGATCTTCGAACCCTAACCCTAGGGTTAGGTCTCGGGTGCTCCTCCACCGCTCCGGTGGCTGTGGCGCCATGTCTTGGTTGCTGGAGATGCTGCGCTGCTGCTGCGACTACTTCTTCGGGGACGCCGCCGCCGGGATGGTCTACGGGCAACCGCGGCTCCGCCGCCGTGCTTCGCTCTCCTACCGGATATGGTCACCACGATGGTGACCATCTGTAAGTGATTTCCTCTCTCACAGTCCCCTACTCTTCCTCTCCCTCTCACGGATTCCTTCTTCCTTCTTGCTCTGGAATCAGCCATCGAGCTGATTCATGATGTGCGTGCCTGTGATGCTTCCTGGGTCCTCGTGTGAGATTGGTAGCATTGGATTGTATCCAAATGCTTACTGGATGCGTGCTTAAGGAATTCCTAGCTAGGCTCTGGATGGGAATTTTTATCATGCCCTAGTTTTTATTTCTCTGCTGGCTTGTGCTGTGAGATGGCTGTGGTGATGAATCTGTTGCTGGAAAATTTATTTGGAGATTACTCCCCATGCTGTGCTGGTGTACTGGTCCACTTAGGGTTTGCTCCCAGTGATGATTTCTTGTTACTGTGCATGGGATAACACTTCCTATTACTATGTATACAATTTCCTAATGTTTTGTGGATGTGCAAGTTATTTGGGAGGTGTTACTCTGAATTTTCTTCAGAGGATATGCCCTCAATAAGTGTATCCATCATATTATTTTCCATTTCATAAATCCCTTTGGTTCTGGGCTGTCAGATCCTTTGATCTGATGCCCAGCAACCAGGTGTGTGTGTGTGACACCTCCAGTGCTTCTGGTTGTGATTTTGTCACACAGTTCTATTGCTATCCACCTCTCTATCTTAATTCCTAATCTCCCCTGATAAGAACAGACACTATCCATGCTTTCTTTTCTTTCTTTGATCCTCATGAGTAAGAACAGATACTGTTATTTGATTCTTTTGCTTCTTTGATCCTCATGAATTAAGAACAGATACTATTACTTGTTTCTTTTGCCCCCAAGCCCATGATGCATAGCCTGAGGCCCTTATTAAACTAGGAACAGATACTTTGCTTGAAAATAATGCCCTGTGATGAGATTAGCATAGCACCACTATGCCAACCTGAGGGTTTTAGCACCCCAACCAATCCTATGTGCAACTTAGCCAAAGATTTGGCTTAGATGGTACTCAGGGATTCACCTTAGCTATAGATCAAGTGGTTGGTGGATTTTGGTGCTTGTGGATTGCTTGATTTCCTTCTTGTGCTCCCTGGTACCTTGGCCTTGTTTGCTTGCTTGCAAGATTGCAAACACTTGCTCCAGTATCTTTTGGCTTGATTGAATGGATGTTATCCTTTCCTGGTGTTTTGTGCTTGAGCAGGAACTATGAGGTGTGACCTCATCCCCTACGGTTGATGGAGGTTTTATACCCCAGGTTGGGTTTTGACAGCACCAAAGTTGTGGGCTGAGTGTGCTGTGTGCTTATAAGTGACTAAGCTGCTTGCTGCTTCATGAGCAAGCAACGTACTGCCACCTAGTGTGTGGATATTTTCCTGTACCTGGTTGGTCTCATCCCCTTGCCGCACTGGTTACTCACTGTCCTTATCCCTTGCCTGGTGATTTAAATTTGATGTTGCCAGTTGTAATTCCAGGAGCATGCCTATGATGCTGGTCTGAGGCAAATTAATCAGAACAGATACTACGCTATCGATTTAAAACCCTGTGATGAACAATCAGTGCATCTCACTGAATCCTGAGGGTACTAACCCCCCCACTAACACTTTGTATTTTGATTTCATGTTTGTTTTTGCAGGTTTGAAGAATTAGCTACACTGGAGTAGCTAGGTTTAGTCCTAGGTTTAATTTTTTTTGTATTAGCTTAGTTGCAAAGCTACTGTAATCTTAATTTCTTTTTCTCCTTTGTAACAACTTTGTAATATTTGTATTCTTATCAATAAAGCATATGTGTTTCCTTTTCATTATACTTTTCAGTATGTGGAAATAACTCCTGTTTTGATATAATCATTGTAATCAAATGATTTAATCTTAGGATATAACCTCATCCTTTCAATTTGATTTATATTCAATTAAAATTCAAACTCAATTTCAAATTGACCTTAATTCAAATAATTCAAATCATTTAAATAATTCAAACACTAATTTTTCAATTTCAAATATTACCCAGAGGTCATGTCAAAATTCCCCCTCCTAACAGTAACAACTTCTATCAAAGCACCAGTTACTGAGTAGAACCTCAGTCACTCCGGGGTTTGAATTTTGCGAAAAATTTACTCAGGTTTTGCAAACACATGCATGCAGATGCACAAATTATATTCTAGCCCCCGAGAGTTCCTAAACGCTGGGACATTACAGGGGGCGAGAGGGGGGGGCGCGATGGCTGTGGCGGGCGAGAGGGGCGGGTGGAGGGGCAGGCGAGAGGTAGAAGACAAGGAACTTTTGTCCATAACCCCCTGTCCTCTCGGGAATTTACAACAAGGTCCTTTTCCTTTGAAAACTGAAGAGAAAACAATGTTTTTTTGGGCTTTTTTGTAAAGTAAAATTTTGGTAAAAATATGTTTTGGAAACCTTGTGAAATTTTCAACAAAACCATGTGTTTCTTTAGTCAATTTAAATTATTTTTCAATACAAGATTTTAGAAACCAAAATAAGTACTATTTTTCAATACAATACGTGGAGGAGAGAGAAAAGCTGATGTGGCAGAGAGAGAAGCTATAGCCCGGGCTATAGCCCGTGCACTGACACCGTGCCGTGAGAGTGGCGTGAGAGTGGCGTGAGAGTGAGGAAAAAAGGTGACGTGGCGGGGCTATAGCCCGTGAGAGCCGGTGATGCATTGGCACCAGCCTAACACCCGTATAAACTGTTCTTAATTACTACTACTGCTGGTATACAGGCGGCTCCCATGTAGACTCTGTCTCTCAGCAAAGACTGAAGAGGCGGCTTTAAAAGCACCACTAATTTCTTGTGCGTTTACTTCTTTTTGCTTGTATCTATCTCTATCTCTTACCTGCCTTGAGAAATCAGAAAGTCCATTCAGGGACGACACTACAACACTATTCAGTCACAGCGATGGCGGCTATATTATGAAATAAACACAAGGCGACGACTCCCTCCAATCAAGCACTAAACGAATTAGTAATTAATTGATATAGCTTGTAAATTCATCAAGTTGCGATATACTCCATCTTCCCACGTAGGCAGGGCCAAATTAAGTAAAAGAGACAGCGACGAACCGTGGAAGAATCGAGGTTCAGACCCCCGGTCCAAGCAATTTCGCTGTCAGAGCTCGGGATAATCTTTGCCAACTTGTCCTTCGTTAGGCTGGTGCCAATGCATCACAGCTTCTCAAAGGCTATAGCCCCGCCACGTCATCTTTTTTCCTCAGTCTCACGCCACTCTCACGCCACTCTCACAGCACGGTGCCCGTGCACGGGCTATAGCCCACACTATCACATTTCTCTCCCCACTATCGCCCGGCCTATCGCCCCCATTGGCACCGCGTCGCCCCGCTATCGTCCGCCCTCTCGCCCTGCACCCCTCCTATCGTCCCGCCAACGCGGGCGGTAGCGCGCCCTCTCGCCCGCTCTCGTCGGGCGAGTCTGCTATCGCCCGGCCCGTTACTCTCGCCCGCTCTCGCCCCGCGCGGGGCGATAAGGGCCGCTATCGCCCCCGCTCTAGCCCGCATTGGCACCAGCCTTAGTGCTACGATCCACGAGCCAAGCCACACACGTTGACCTCGCTCTTGTCAGGGAAAAAGCCGGAGGTAAAACTGTAAACCACTTCGACAGACGACGGCAAGCAGACACTCTCGCACGTGTGTCGCTGCTGTCGAAATTGACTGCGAAAAGAGAGAAAAGCATGTGAGAATGACAACTACTCTTCTACTCCATAGAGTAGTAGTAGAACTTGGCAGCAGTTGGTCAAACGATGAAGATCACAGGCTAGGCGAAGGCGACCCAGACAAGGGTTTCTTAGTTGTAAAAAGAGAATCTGAACGTGCACTAATTCAACATGCTACTCTGAGAAGAAGTTGACATCCAAATCACAGGCACGGTACTACACTAACGCATCCGACCGCTTGACATGAAGCAGTCGACAAAAACTATAGTGCCTAAACTAGACCGCCGGCCGTGGCGAGCGGCGACCTAACACTGACGTACGACGGCGACGGCTCGGTGGACCATTCGTGCCCATGCATGCTTCTTCTCTAAGCCACACCGCATCGTTTCATCATCTCTCTCGTCCAGCTCGATCGCAACGACCTTCCGAGCTCGGTGTAAATGAGATCTGTCTCTGCATGCATGGCCCCCCCCTGCTAGCTAGCTGCATGGAGCCATGGACCGGCTCGTCATTTACTTGTACGATCCACGGTGGTTGTACGTTGCACGGCATGCGTTGCAATTAACCGGGTCGTTGCTTCTCTGCCATGGAAATCAAGACAAGAGGGCCGTGTGCAGTCATGTCGCTTCGTTGCTCAAACAAACTCTTGCGTACGTAAATTCGGCTATGCATGTCCTCTTAACCACTCTTGTGTAAATTCGGCTATGTCCTCTTTAACGTAACCATGCGATGAGCTCTTCTTTTTTGCAAGGTAATACGTTATCATTCATAAGATAAATATCCGGTTATAAGACACGTAAACACCGACATTACAGTACTGAAAGGATAATATAATCCTATGCAAAAAACCGGCGCATGTCCATCTCCTTTGGCACCACCGAAGCGACCACCAAGAGAGATAAGACAGATCACCTCTTCACCCGAGCTCGCCGCGGCTCCATCGCTGATCTGCAGCTTTACGGATCTCCAAAATAGTTTGCCAGAAGCAAAACCATTATCGTTGAACGAACCAGACCAGGGCAACGTGTCCCCGGACACGCCATCGAACTCCAGAACTGACATCCCCGCACGACTATAACGTCGAAGGAAGAAAACAGAACTGCCAGCCTCCATCCACCAGGCGATGAGCTCAACCAGTAAGAGCATCTCTATCGCATAAACAAAAAATAGGTACTCAAAAAAGGATTTTTGACACTCTCCTTGTAGAATAAATACCATAAAATCCACCCTCGGTATAACAATTTGTCACATGGGACACACTAGTCATCGGGACACCTTTTTTTTTCTCCTCCACTCTGTTTTTCTGCCCGTCTTCTTCTACCCGTGTGCTCCACGATCCCAGCTGATGCCCGTTCCTGTCGTAGTGGCTGGCCAAAATGGACTACAGTGACTACAAATTGAAAGAAATTCACGTACTGAACCCCATGCATTTTTTTTGGAAAAATAACCACATCGGGTAACGCCCAACGATCAGGCACTACACTCCTGCCTGCGTGGTGCCCGCGGGCCAGACGCTTGCCTGCATGGCGCCTGACGAGTGGGCCCGAGTTGTGGACGTGTAGCGCCTTGGCACTAGGTGCTACACGGCTGGATTTCTAAGGCACGCGCGCCGCACCCCCGGTATCCAGTACCAAAACAAAACAAAAAGAGGATACGAACATGGCGGCGGCAGTGTCCTTCTCATCTCCTCCCCTCTAAATCCTCACCATATTCATCCGAATCTAAAGGAAAGATTGAGGGATTTGCTTCCCAACTACTTTGCCCAGGTATTCCCCTTCGATCCCCCTCTTTTCATCCATAAATCTTTGTAGTATTTGGCCTCCATATATCAATTTCGGTGGAACCCTAGTTTCTAGTTGGTTTTGATTTTGATATGTAATAATGACTTGTTTCAATTATCTTTAGCATTAGGGTAGCTATAGTTTCCATTGGTAACAATCTAGTAGGTTAATTTTATTTAGAAACCAAATTTGTTGGTTAGATTACTTAGTTATTACTATGAACATGTGTGGAGATTATTTGTGGAATTAAATGTTTGAAGTGTGGGATACTCACATACTCCTACGATGTCAAAATATGTAGAATGGTGTGGTTGCTCGATGATTTCTATGAAGTTAAACACCGGTCCTATTTGATATCGGAGAAGAAAATGGTAAGATGATTAGTTTTGCACTTGTATGTTTCAAATGTCTTGTTCTAGCAAATGTGTAGGATATGTTCTAAATATTTAACTTGTATGTTTGCAGAAACTTGAACCATTGAAAATTCGGTTTCATGGGGTCTCTGACCCTTCTGAGATGATGTATGATGAGCGGTACACTCCGTACATCGAGATGGCCGGCCTCCTCCCTTTCATCCAACTTGTTAGCGGTCGACCCCAAACTTCAACGCGGCTGCAATTACTGCTCTCATCGACCGGTGGAGGCCAGAGACACACACTTTCCACCTCCGTAAGGCGAGATAATTGTCACACCTATGGATGTTTCCATGATCCTTGCACTTCCTATTGAGGGGATGCCTGTAATTATGGACACCGATTGTGAAGGGTGGCGTGAGCAGATGTTTGCGCTTATTGGTGATGTTCCCCCGGAGCCTGCTGGCTCGAGTAAAGCGGGACTCTCAGTCGGCGCTTCTTACAAATGGATAGTATAGCACTACAAAAATTGCCCTGAAGAAGTTGACGCGGACTTGATCAAGACGTACGCTCGCGTGTACATTTGGCATGTTATTAGTAGGACTATCTTTGCTGACAGCAATGAGAGGCACGCTCCATGGATCTGGCTAAAGGCGTTGACTGTCTTTGACTATGGATGAAGCTTGGGGGATTGTTGCACTTGCCTAATTGTATCGGCAGGTAATAATTTAGTAACTTATAATGAGTTTATCGATATCCATCTTGAACATGTATTAACTTTGTTTGCCATTATGTGCAACTAGACGATGCTTGTTGTAGCAGTCTACCCTTAGCCAGAGTTGGTGGTTGTATGCTTCTACTCTCCGTGCGGAGCTAGGATCGCTTACAAGTTGGACGTCCGAGACAAGTGAGTTACGTTGATTGGGCAGCATATGGGACCGCTCACATTTTTTTATCTTCCTTCTAATTGATGTTGACGTGCTATGCTGCAGGTGGATTGGGAGCCTTATGGGAGTGGGGGAAAGATTTGGTGTTCCGCCTAATTACGCTTTGAACCCAAAGTGCATGGAGGAACAGGGTTTATGGCGTATGCGCTGCCTGTTGATATGCAATTGGACGATTGAGTTTCACTTGCCACACCGCGTGATGAGGCAGTTTGCGTTGTTTCAGCTTCACACTCCAGAGTGGAAGAACACAGACAAGCTGCTTCATGAGTAAGATTGAATGATATATATTACATTAACATTTTTTGTTTGGTTTCTGTTTGTTGATATTACTCCCGTGTTGGTATCTTTACATGCAGTTTGGACCGAAAAAACACAGAAAGATGACAACTTGGGCGAGACATCATAAGAAATATGTGACCAAATTCGAGCTATGTGTGGAGGAAGCTAACATGAGTCGATGGGGCACGATGAAGGAGCATTGCCCAATTTCTTTCCACAAATACATTCACTAGTTTCTTGAGAATACTCGTGTGGAGATATGCCCACCGGCTTTCGAGAAGGAGATATTGGAAGAGCCTATAGTGTTTGACGACCTTGCCAAATCCAATACAACAAGTTTGCTAGGGAGGGCAACCAAACAGATTTTTTCTAATGTGCTCAACTTTGTGGTAATTTTAACTTATTCGTTTTCTTTCTACCTTTACCAATTATAATTTTCTAATGTGTACTTGTTTCTACCTATAGCGTGCGGAGATAAAGAAGAAGTCTGTTAAAGCGAAGATGTGTTGGATACCACGCCGGGTGGAGCAAAAGGCGGAAGTATACTTCGAGCCTTTGTAAAGGTAAAAAACAAAGTCTTTGTAACCACGACATGGCCTAAATGCTTATTTTTCAATGCTATGTTTGACATCTCCCTCACTACCATTCAGCGCTGAGGCTAACGCTTATGCCGGCTGGCGAACCTAATTGGTTGCCGTGACCCCGAGTACACCTCACCATCGCAGTCTAAGTCCAAGTCATGTTCTGACCCCGCGGTTGATACAGACGATGAGCTTGAGGATGAGACTACCTCTGCGGCTGCTGATGTGGTATGACCTTAACCATGTAGAATTTTTTTCTCATATTGCGTGCATGTATTTTTTCTTTGACCTTAATCATGTACCTCTTCCTCCCTGAGTTCGATAAACCTTGGGTAATCTACTTAAGGGAAACTTGCTGTTGTTCTATAAACCTCTTTATTTGGAGGCCCAACACTGTGTACAAGAATAGAAGCATGTGTAGACATCAGGTCTCAATTAATGTCAGGCCTCCGCCCCCAAAATCCTCCGAGGCGATCCTCACGTGTGGTCGCTTTGGGCCGTAAAAATGTCACACAATCTTTGTGACATCCCATGTCGCCTCTTCCACTGCTTCGGTTCCGACACTCGCCGATGTGGTATTAGGTAATATATGCCTTCGTTTACCTCTTTTTCGCAGCATTCATGTTTTACTTGGATATTTTTTGCTAGCTAGAGTGAGTTAGCTTGCAACTCTCTTTGACCTTTTATCTAGGTAGCTACCCTTAGCTACATAACTATCGCCAAATGTTGAGGTGAGAGGGCATGGAGGAGATAAATGCGTGAATATGGTGCTGCAAAATCACCCATCATAGTCAAGTTATCTATGTTGAGGTCGTGGAAATAATTTTTATCCATCATGAAAGTAATTCTTGATTTGTTATTCTTACCATGCCATTCATTGGTTGCTGAAAAATATGATTGGTCCTTCCTGTTTTATTTGGTTTTGCAACCTATAATTATTGTAACATTTTTGTGTATAGTAGAGCATCTAATATGAGTTGCAATATTGTCGGTGTGTCGTTTATTGATGGTTCCATTTGTTTCTCGATTACAGATATAGATATTTTATTCCAGTGGGTTCGTTTCCCGATGTCACGCAAAAAAGGTGCCTAACTACTGAGATTTATGATTGTGCAGTAAAAATCTTTGATCATTTTAAAAATTCAAAAAGACGAAGAGGTTTCATGTTTGTGGCCTTGAATTTCATGTTTATCCATTTTGAGGAGGAAGTTATCAGTTCCATGGCGCAAAGGGTGATTGCACTGTAGTTGTTACTGTTGAAAAACAAACTTAATGTTGCTTGGCCTTCTAATCTGCTACCGGTAGCATTTAGGTGACACAAACCAAGAGGGTTAAAGCTGGATCACATGGATAGCCTGATATTGGCAAATCAGGTGAAGTGAGGTGTTCAGGCCCAACATCTCAACATACCGTCAGGATGGTCGACGTGTCACTCTTTATGATCTCCGTTAGGTGAGAGAATTCTTACTAAGAATTCATAACGGCGAGTGGCGATGGTAAATTTTTCATACAAATACTGGCATAAACTAAGAGCACCCAATGGCCACGTATATCCACAACTTTGATATGAAAAGATGCTTGCATAGGTTTCTGCACAGGTTGCTTAATTGTAGTTGGTAAAAGAAAAGTGAAAACTTTTGTTTATGTTCAGTTTGGCATTTTACATTGAGTAAACAACCATTGATTTTTAGATTTTTAACATGAATAGGTTAGAATGTAAGAGGAGAATTTTACGGTGTACCAACACTCCTGTTAGAAAAACATAAAAGTACAAACCTTTCTCCTGCTTCAAGTGCAAATTCACCTGAATCAGTTTTCTGTTTTTCTTTTGGGATCTAATTTTCTCATGTAGGCCTTTTTTATTATGTTCTTGTGCAACCTAGAAATTCACTCATACTTCCATTTTTTCTATTGTTCTGGCACGATTTTTTTTTTACTGTTTTTGTGCCTCTATTCTCCTATACATCTTCCAGTTCGTTGGTGGTAGAGACGGAGCGAATAAGGAGTCAGGATTAGAGGTGCTAGGTTTTGAGACAATGATGCTCTCATTGGCAGCCTGTTAGGATGATATGGTGATGCGTTATGTGGTAAAAAGTTCACTCCTTCTCACTTTTTCGATTACTCTATATTGGTTATGTTGTTTGCTAAGTTTAGTATGCCTACTGTCATGTACTCCTATTTTGTTACTGTCTAGGTTTACCTTTATTTTGAGCATAAGGTGGGTGGTATGTATCTTATCTAAAAATAATCTTTTAACTCGAGACATCCATATTTGAATTCCGAAGCTCAAACTAGGAAAGCAATCTTAGAAGAAACTAATCCGAAGACTACATTTTATCCCCATGTTTTATTTGGATCAATCCAGTTTTATGTGGATGAGAGAAAAAATTATATTTTACTTTTTGCATGTTTTTTACTAATATCATTTGCTATGGTAAGATTTGAAAATGATTAGTGCTGGCATTATGTGCACTTATTTCATCGATTTATAGCCATATACTTCTCGTTCTTGCATGTTTCACGACACACTTATCTTCTATTGTTGTCCCATAGGAAGCGGGTAGCATATTCAGTTGCTTGTGGATAGGTAGTGTATGCTACCTATATATCTACACGGAGTAGGCACTCTCGCATATACACCACGGTAATAATTAATTAAGATGATGTGTACATATGCAACATTGTGTATTGAATTAGTTTTTCCGCTGCGATGTTTCTTCTAACGTATCAATACAAGGTAGTTGCAAGTTAAATTGTATGTTTGAAAGAGTTTCCCTTATTTACTTTGTAATAGGCTTATTTTAATCAAGAAGACATTTGATTTGTGAAATATTGTGGGGATGCAGTCGGAAGTTGAGCTGTGTTTATTCTCTTCCTAGCACATGAATTCATTTTGTTATGGCGGATAATAGACTAATTGGTTATGTCAGTCTAATAATGCAGTTGCTGCAAGACACATGGTCATTTTCTAAAGCATCTTAGTGAGGACGACAACAGAGAGGCAAAGACACTTCTCATTTGAGAAGGAAGAGATGCAAGTATCACTAATATTCTGTTCGAATCCATGGATTGGAGTATCATTGATAGCTCCGGATGGCACCCGCCGGGTTCGGGTCTCATTTTTTATCAGACCCACGACCCGGTCGGGTTCGGGGCCGATAGGTACCCATCTCAGGACCTACGCCGACGCATATGAGAAATAAAACGATGAAATATTGGGATGAGGTTTGTGGGAATAGACAAGTGTGTGCTTGTGTTGTCTCCAGGACTATAAATTCCAACACATGTATGTAATTTGTGGGTTGTGCGGTCCATAGATCGTGAACGTGTAGTTAGGTATAGCATTATTAGGGATATGATTAGGCCTTACAGCAGATTTGCGGGTCTGCGGGTATGAGTTTGCCAACCAGACGCGCCCCGTTAGACCTAGCGGGTATAACATTTTACCAAACTCTCCCCTTTTAAGACGGTTACTCGTCGGGTTTGCGGGTTTCGGGGCTCCATTGTCATCCGTACTGATAGCCTTGAAAATTGCATACATTTTTGTACGTAACAATTTTCGCGTAACACATATCGTCTCTAAATCACAGCCATTAAAATTAAGATGGACGAAGAACACATTGTTAGCCTATGCAGATTAACATGATGGATGTATTAAACATTCGTATATTGCTTTTAGTATATAATATGTCTCTGTTTTACTTTTCTGTACAATACAATGTGCAAGTCAAATTTGCACATTCTTTTCATGCATGAATTATTTGTGCATCTTTGAATGATATAGATAAGGTAGGGGTACCTGCTACGGTTAATTTCCGACCGTTTGGCCGGGAGCGGCACATCGACTGCTTCATTTTGACCGTGCCGCTTCACTAGTGCTGCATCCATCTACAGTTCATTAAATACCGCCGAAAAAGCTGGGGAAAACGAACGGGCCAGAAGTGACCGGTAAGCAAGCGAGAGAGTACATTGGTGGACCCCACGCCTCCTTCCGTTTCATTCCTCCCCTTAACTGCACTCCGCTCTCCCCTCTCCCCTGGACTCGCCGCCGTCTCACTACTCCTCTCTCGCTCCAGACCCAGCGAGAAGAAGACCTTCCTCTCCTGCCCGGCGTCTCTGGTCTCGGAGCGGCCACTGAGGGCGAGCTTCTGCGCGCACACGCGCCTAGTCGGGCGTGGTCGGCCAACTGCTCGCGCGCATTTCCCGGGGCTTCGCCGGCCGCCAACGAAGTCGTCGAGGTACGCACCCTCCTCCGGCGGCGCCGCATTCGCGTCCGTTCTTATATCCGATCCCGTCTTGATATCCTTGGGCGGTTCTTCTTCTACCTAGGTTCCGCCGTGGGCTGCTGCTATTCTGTCGAAATTCCCCGGCTTGATGCCTTGAACTGCTGCTATTTGTTTTAGGTGCGAAACGAACTTTAGTCGTCTCTGTTCTGGAGTATTGCTCGCCGTCCAACCCCACTGGCGTTTACTCGATCTTGCTCTACTATTAATATTTTATTTGGAGAAAGGCCCTTCTTGGATTACGCCCTTAAATTTCGAGCTACAGTTGTGCTGTGGATGCTATTTTTTTTCTGTGATCTGCGTGGATGCTAATTAATAGAACCATATCACCTCCATCCGTGGAAAAATGGTAGTAGTAGAACAGAGTCTTCTTTATTTCTTCATTCAGTAAGGCACGAGTTGTTTTTCAGAAGAAGAAAAAAAGTTTGGTTCTTTGTTCTTCCCTCCAAGTCTACACATTTTCTCCCCAGAGCACAATTTTTAATTCTCTCCCCACTAGGAAGCCTTGTGGTTTCTCCAGTGTTCAGATGTAGTACAGGGGTTGGACGTACTAGTAGTTACCATTCATCACTAGATGCTTTGTGTGCTGCTGTACCTGTACCGCACGACGCCATTAAGGTGGATTTGGAAGCGTGCAGATGGGGTTCTAGAGTGGTCTTAGTTATGTTTGGCATCAAGCGTATCGATAAATGCTACTCTACTGCGACAAGCTACTACATAGACAGTGTTTAATATCTTAACTTAAATCGACTCGTTTTTGCTTCAGTTGGATCTCTGCTGAGCTGCAGTTCTTGTTCCTGCTGTATGCTGGATCTGATGCTATTAATTTCCTGCACCATGTTCCTGGCTCTAGCTTAGAATTGACTTAATCAGTAAAATAAAAGTTTCACATGAGCTGTAATTTAAGGGCTGGAAGCTGGAGCATGGAAATGTGTGAACTACATAGGTGCTGAGCTAGCTTGGACTTGGACTATGGAGCACTGACCATGATTCATTTGCTGGCCCCTGATTAAGAAATTGGTTCCTCTCGGGCTGTCTTTAAGTGGGGATGAAGCAACTGCGTTCTGCTCGAGATCTTGTAGTCAGTAAACAATGCGGGTGAATCTGCGGGCATATTGCCATGTGCAGTAGTTCCCTGCATCTCCATTAGGCTCCATAACCTTCTGAGTTTCTGACGATTATTTCTTTCTTTCTTCTGCGCCAACCTTTGTTTAGCGGCTTCTCTGACTTGATGAACACACAGCTTTCTTCAGTGATCACTGTCTTAGTTGTCTTCAGTTGGCGTGGCCCGACACCTTTCAAAAAACGCTAAAGCTGCGCCATTTTAGTCCTAAGTGTGCGCAAAGTTTCGAGTACATGTAGGTTTTATCTGATACTTGCCTCAGTTTCTGTCGGTACTGTTGTTCTGTGCCCGAGCTTCAGTTCTTTCGTCTAAGCTAGTTAGTGACAGTAGCAAAATACATGATGTGATAGGGTCCAGCTTTGTTACTGCTATTCTCTTTCTTCCTACTTTGTTGATGCTTTTCGCTTTTATACGCTGACCGTATCATGCCACTTCTTTTTTTCCTTCTTACCCTTTAAGGTCATCTCCAGCGGGGCTGCTCAAATGCGGACCAGTTTGGTCCGCATTTTGTCTGTTTGAGCAGCCGTCCGCTGTCCTCGGACACGGCCCGGACCAGGTGCCCCCAGTGGGGCTGCTCATACCAAAAGAGGACATGCGATAGATTTAGTAGGGCCCACAGGGGCCCATAGATTTACAACCTAACAATAAATAAAAAACATAAAATAAACGTCTAGCTAGGGCTAGACGGCCACTGGCCAGTGGCATGGCGGCGCCGGAGTTGGCCCCGGAGCTCCTAGTCATCCAGGATGACGTAGTCGGGAGTCTCGGGGGCGAGGTGGGGTGGCAGCGGGGCGGCCCTGGCCGCCTGCGGCGTGGGAGGCTGGGTACGCGGCGGCGGCGTGGCAGGCCGGGGCGGCGGCACGAGGTGCTCTGGTGGTGGCGCCTCCCACCTCCACCGCATGCCCACAAGGGGCTCGAACCAGGCCGGCACCGGCGCGTTCTCATCGCGCCCGTCGTCGTCTACCTCCTCGTCGTAGGGGTAGTCGTCGACCTGCTGGGCGTGGATGGCCGCCACGGCCTCGTCCACAGCCCGCGCGCCGGCTGCGCGGGCCTCTGCCTCCTCCGCCGCTTGCTGCGCGGCCACCGCCGCGAGGGCGTCCTCCAGCGCGCGGGCCTCCGCCTCGGCCGCTGCTTCCGCCTCCCTCCTGGAGGCCTCGATGGCCATGGCCAGCTGGAGCTCCTCGTTGGGCTCGGGCTCGGCCATGGGGACGTCCTCGTCGTCCTCCTCCTCGTACCATTGGGGGGGGGGGGGGGTTCTCCTCCGGTTCCTCCTTGACGACCGGGGCGCGGCCGCCGATACGGAGGGGGCGTTGGGGCGGTGGCGGGGCGGCGCCACGCCTCGCCTGGCGTGGAGGCGACGGTGGCGGGAGCTGGGCCTCCCCGCGGGCGCGGCGCGCACCGAAGTATGACCTGCGGCGCAGGTCGTGTTCGTCGGTGAACCAAGTGTCCCAGTGGGGACTGTTCACCGCGAACGCCGGGTGGGCGCGCAGGTCCGGTGGCAGCTCATCGCGCCGGCGGTGGATCTCCACCTCCCGCGCCGCGCCGGACCGCGGTACCGGCGGCACAGGGATCCTGTCCCTGTTCAGATGCCACCCGTCGGGGAGGTGGACATCTGGCCATGGCACTGGGATCGCACGGTCCCAGTACCATTGGCACCTCCTCTTATTGAGGTAGGGCCGGTCGCGAACCCTGGCGGGCACCAGGCGGAACGGTGCCTGAGAAGAAGGAGGGGGAGAGGCCGGCGGAGTGCGCACCTGCTCGGCTTGGGCGCGCTGGAGGCGGGTGAGAGGCGGTGGAGGAGGGAGCGGGGGAGAGGGCGAGGGCTCGCGGCGGCGTCGTGAGCCGCCGGCCTCGTGGTCGTTCTTTCCACGGCCCCAGTTGAGCCAGCTGCGGCCCATGGCCGGCGGCGAGGAAGGCGAGGGGAGGAGGCGGTGGTGACTGCGAGGGCAGTGATGGTGGGTGGTGACTGCGAGGAGGCGGTGCGCGTGGGGAGGGACGCGTGGCCGCGGGTCCCATTTAAATAGGACCCCGTGGGTAGCCGAGCCGTCGCCGCGGTCACTGGCCGGCGGGCCACCCCTTTGACCGAAAAATGGACACGACCGAGCGCGCGCGTCCGTTTCGTGTCCGCGGGCTGCTCAAATCTGACCCAAATTTGGGTCGGATTTGAGCATCCGCGGACTGAAAAGGGACCAGGCCGTGGGTTGAGCAGCCCCGCTGGGGCCTGGTTTTGGGCCAGGCTGCTCAAAACGGACCAGTCCGGGGCAAATGAGCAGCCCCGCTGGAGATGACCTAACTGCTTTCTGCCTGCAATTTTTAGGCCATGCTTTTTTCCTGTCTTTACACTTTAAAGGGCGCCATTCCCCTGAGGTGGAATTTCTGTCCCTTGAGTTTGTTTCAGGCTCAACTATTTATGTATTCTTACATTATCACTAGAGAACCATACCTTCAGTGAATAGGAAGTTCAGTAAAGTGCCTGGCTGATGGTTTAGTGACTAGCAAGTTCAGTAAAGTGAGGAATTATGATCTGCAATTTACCACTGGAAACAGCAAGTTGCACTAGTTTGGAATGATAAAAGTCTGTAGACAATGATGAGAATTTCGTCTTTCTAAAGTGCCCTGGCTTGTTACTGTGTAGTCACTTGCTGGCCGGGAAAGAAAACTGTTTGTGCTGACTTGCTGTGTTTGCACAGTCATGCGTGGTTCACATAATAGCATGCATCAGTGTTCCTTTAGGGGCACCCCACAGATATTGGTGCTGGGATTGTCAGTTCTCCTCTGATGAAATACTGCTCTTATTTGCAGCTAGATTTTAAAGCTCAGTGTCACTATGCTAGTTCTTGTCACCTGATGTCTACTTTTGTTTTATCAGGGTTGGTTACTTATCTTGTGTAAACTAATGAAGGTGATGCTGATTTAGTCCCCCAGTTTGATGGCTCATCAGATGGATCGTCTCAGAATCATAAGCCCTTTCCACCTTCTGCTTGCACTACATTTGTTGCTGTCGTTATTCAACCCTTTGGCAGTAGCGGACTTGGCCTCTGAGAAGCAAGCGCTTCTTGACTTCGCCTCTGCAGTCTATCGCGGCAACAAGCTTAACTGGGGTCAGAATACACCACTGTGTTCATGGCATGGCGTTACATGCTCAGGAGACCAGTCAAGCATATTTGAGTTGAGAGTACCAGGTGCTGGTCTCATCGGGTCAATCCCTACAGACACTATTGGAAAACTCGGTTCTCTCCAAGTTCTAAGTCTTCGGTCTAACCTTTTATCTGGAAGCCTTCCGTCTGATGTGGCTTCTCTTCCTTCTTTACGTTCCATATACCTTCAGCACAATAAACTTTCAGGAGATTTGCCTTCCTTTTTCAGTCCTAACCTAAGTGTAGTGGACCTCTCCTACAATTCCTTCACCGGAAAGATTCCTACAAGCTTACCAAACCTTACCCAGCTATTCCTCCTAAATTTACAAGAAAACTCTCTCTCCGGATCCATCCCTGATCTGAAGCTTCCAAGTCTGAGACTGTTAAACCTGAGCAACAATGAACTGAAAGGTCCGATTCCTCAGTCGCTCCAAATATTCTCGATCAGTTCATTCTTGGGGAATCCTGAATTGTGTGGGCCACCCTTAGATAATTGCTCATTTCCTCCTCCACCAACACCCTCGGCAGAACTGCCTTCAACACCACCGTCTGGGCATCATGACAGGAAGCTGAGCATAGGGTTCATAGTTGCAGTTGCCGTAGGGGGATTTGCAGTACTGATGCTAGGTGTGGTTGTGTTGATTGTGTGCCTTTCAAAGAGGAAGGGCAAGAAAGAGAGTGGTGTCGACTACAAGGGTAAGGGAACTGGTGTCAGGAGCGAGAAGCCGAAGCAGGAATTCAGTAGCGGTGTCCAAACCGCTGAAAAGAACAAGTTAGTTTTCTTGGAGGGTTGCACCTATAACTTTGACTTGGAGGATCTACTAAGGGCTTCTGCAGAAGTGCTTGGCAAGGGGAGTTATGGGACTGCCTACAAAGCTATACTCGAGGATGGCACCGTCGTGGTTGTCAAGAGACTAAAAGACGTCGTGGCAGGGAAAAGGGAGTTTGAGCAGCAGATGGAGCTCGTTGGGAGGCTGGGCAAACATGCTAACCTAGTCCCACTTCGTGCTTACTACTATTCCAAGGACGAGAAGCTGGTCGTCTATGATTATATTGACACCGGCAGCTTCTCTGCCATGCTGCATGGTATGTTTTCTTTCTGCTACATATATCCCTTGTAGATGTTAACTGTGCAATGGCTGGTCAGAGAACATAGTAGCAAGTTGCTGAAGTTTTAAGATAACTTTTAGCTTTTGAACTACAGAGCCCACTATATCCATGCCATGTTAGATAGATATCCATGTCATGTTAGATAGTTATAGCACTTACGAGATAATGGTAACCTTTTTTCTACAGTAGAGAAAAAAAATACAACATGCTTATATTTCTGCATATTCCACTTGCTTGAATTGAAGCTGCATTAATCTTTTCCATCGCTTGAGATTTTCATGATAAGAAACATGACCTGTGTTTGACAAAATCTACGTATTATACTGATAGTATCTCTTATTAATTAAATTGCTGATCTACAGGTGTTAGAGGTGTTGCTGAGAAGACCCCACTAGACTGGAACGCCAGGGTGAAGATCATACTTGGCACAGCATACGGCATCGCCCACATCCACGCGGAAGGTGGCGCAAAGCTGACCCACGGCAACATCAAGTCAACCAACGTCCTCGTCGACCAGGATCACAGCCCCTACGTGACGGACTACGGGCTGAGCTCCCTGATGAGCTCCCCCGTGAACGCGTCCCGCGTCGTGGTGGGCTACCGCGCTCCGGAAACGGTGGAGAACCGGAAGAACACGCACAAGTCGGACGTGTACTGCTTCGGCGTGCTCCTGATGGAGATGCTGACGGGGAAGGCGCCGCTGCAGTCTCAGGGGAACGACGACGTGGTGGACCTCCCTCGGTGGGTGCAGTCGGTGGTCCGGGAGGAGTGGACGGCTGAGGTGTTCGACGTCGAGCTGATGAGGCAGCAGGGCATCGAGGAGGAGCTGGTGCAGATGCTCCAGGTCGCGATGGCGTGCACGGCTGGGCCGCCGGAGCGCCGCCCGACCATGGAGGAGGTGATCCGGATGGTCGAGGGGCTCCGGCAGTCCGCGTCGGAGAGCCGCGCCTCGTCGGATGAGAGGTTCAAGGACTCCACCAACCCTTCGTCGTCGGTGTAGCTGTATCCTTCCGAGTTGTGGATCATTGGATTTGTGTTAGCTAATTTGTGATTTGAGTCGGTTCATGCCTGACATGACATCAGGTGCAATCGTTAGACTGAGCAACATTCGTTGAGACTTTGTGTATCTTGGCAAATGTAGAGTTTTCCATTGGGAGATTTCGTTGAATTGCTGTAACTGTTTTCATTTGTTTGTGCTTAGACCTGGCCGTGCCAAGCAAACCCTTCTTTCAGAGCAGCAAACAAACACCTGGTCGGCACGGGCTAACTGCTGTATGGCCCATACATATGGGGCACGCACTCGAAGAATTCTCAAACTCTGCAAAGCCGCCGGAGAGGTTTCTGGCGCTTTTGGGTGAGGCATACCTGGAATATTAGTCGAACCATAAACTTTGTGGTGCACGGAGCAGAGGAACCCGAGTGTCCGACGTTATGCAGAGGAAATTAACATACCTTGTACTATGCAGCAGCGCCCTTTTGTTGTCGCACACCATAATTGCGCCGTACGTGAACCTGGAGGCAGCTTCCGAGTGCGAGGTGAGCTTAAGCCGCACGTTATGATCGATTGATCCATCCATCTCCCTGATCTCCGTCGATTTCTGATAATCTCTAGGAGGAAGGATTCGTAATTTTTGATTCTGAATTCAAGTTCTGAACTGACGGAGGCTACAAACAGGTGCTTAAATAGTTTTTCCACCATGTTATCCCCTTTATTAAACCATACAAAGCGGCGAGTTTTCTTTCGTTTTGTGCTTTGCGTGTGCTGTAAAAAATTTGAAATCGTGTTTATGTGTTGCAGCTACTGGGCAGAGTGTTCAGCAGTCTTGGTGAAGACCATCCAGGTCTTGCCGAGAGGAGGAGCCGGCCGATTTCCACGCCTCCTAACGTTCTTAGGCAGCGCCCAAACAAGACGGTGTTCGTCGACTTCATGGACGCCTGCGAAAGGTATTTGCCTGTACAATGCACTGTACCAGTCGACAGTGTTTATCACGAGCTAACTGCAGATCATGTACCTCCAGGATGAACAGGCAACCTAAAACATGTGATGGATTTCCTGCTTAAGGACATGAGAATAAGTGGATCGCCTGATGGGCAGCAGAGGTTGGTGGTGGAAGTCAGGATGCAAGTGGACGAGCCGCCGGCGCTTCATCCGCCTTGTCCGTCAAGGCTAATCACGGGATTGGTCAAATTAAGAGTGTGTTTGGTAGGTCGTATCACCCCAGCATAACCTTCCCAACAGAGACAGCCTGATCTAGGCTGGGTTAGGCTAAGATTTGGTTACGTGTTTGGTAGCCTACCTTTGTTGAAGGTAAATGCTTTGTTTAGAGGGACCTAGAGGAAGCGAGTGTAGGTTGCTCCGCTCCTGGGTGCACTTTGGGGCTTCTGCGCGTGGGTAGCTGGCCCAATTAGTACCAATTTTGTTTGTTTAGCACAGTTTTGTGTGCAAACAACCCACCATAGTAACTAAGAGCAGCCACACATATGTTAAGTGTTTTCACCATGTTCGGCCAACGTTGCGTACGTATTAAAAGTTTGTAACATTTTTTCCCATATTTTGTTGAGAAAACGCAAACGAGATGTTGCAATGTTTTTTTTTTATTTCTTTTAGACAAACGCATGCGTATTTAGAATCTATTTGGAATGGTATGTTTATGCGCTTATTCACATGTTGTAAACATGTAATTTTTTGTTGCTATCGATTTACCTTTTTGTTGAAATAGGTGATGATTTTTGTTGCAACTGAAACAATGATAAATTATTTTGTTGCTTACCAACTTTTTAATTGATGCAAATAATTTTTTTGTTGCAATAGTTTGTGATTTTTGTTGAATTGTTTAAACTTTTTTGTTGCAACGCAATAACATATTGTTAAACTATTATTTATAACATTAGTTATTTTTCGAAAAAGATTTGGAAAATTCGTTGCAATACTTTTTTCTTGTACATGGGGCAATTTTTTTGTTGCGACACCCGTGAATTTGTTGCAATGGCAGTTTTGCTGTAATTACCGAGATGACCAGGGGCAACACAATATACCCCTTCGCTTAAGTGGGGCTGGTGTGGAGTGCGGATTCTATATCCAAAAAACAGAGGGGCTAAAGTGCAAAAGTGCGATGTGCTGATTTCTGCGCGTTGGATGACGATCGGACGGCTCACGAGGGGATCTAGATTTGGCAAATCTAGGGGGACCTGCGCCTAGCGCTGGCCTTTGTTGAAACGTGCTGGGATGAGATGCTGTTTGTTAGCCCGCATGTGTTAGGACATGCTGCCACAAGGGTGCGGAAATAGAATTTACAAACAAGTCCAAATTCTTACATGGAGGACCTTGAACAAAAACTAAAAAAGCAATCGGGTCCACAAAAATTCCCAATCGTGGGCTTCCACGGGAAGGCCACCGGAAGTTGCTCCTCGCCGGCGGTTGGCTCCTCCGTCGCCGGCGCTTTGGCTCCTGAGGGGCAGGGCTTGGGCTCCTCCGTCGCCGGCGCTTGGACTCTTCCGTGACGGTAGCTGCTGGTCCTCGTTTTGACGCGAGGAAGGGGACGTAGGCGCCATGGCCGAGCTCCAGAGCAGCACGAGGACAGAGGTCGAGCGAAGCCGCGATTGATGGCTAGGGGGCGGCTCTAGGCGGCGGGGCGACGATCACGCCGCTGGGCTGTACAGTAGAGCGACGTCGAGGGGGCTCGCGGGGCGAGGTAAAGTGCGGCGCGGCGAGGCGACATTGAGGGCGACTCACGGGAGGAGAGCAACTGGGGAAACTGAACGGGGATTTCGGGAGGGGCTCGCGTCAGGAGTCACGGGTGGGACCCACGCGAGGGATTTTTCGGATGACCTCGGCCTGGTCGGGGTGTGAAGCTCGAATTCCACCTCCCAACTGGGCATGGTTGAGGAGACTTTTCTGTACGAGGTGGGCATGTCCCAGGAGAGAAAACCGGGCTAACAAACAAGTGAAAACTGGGTGGGAAGAGATTATCTGAGGACAACCGGGCTACCAAACACGCCCTAAGCCGCCCGCCCTGTTTAACGGAATAAGCAGATTAGTCCTCCCCGCTTCGCTGGTAGTTTCTTACTTTCTTTTCGCAGCAGCTCCTATGCGCACCAAAAAAAAAAAATAACCTTCGCTCCGGGCGACTACCCCATAGCGTCCTCAGTATTTTTCCGTCCTCCTCTCACCGCTCCTCCCCGCCACCGTCGGCGTGTGACGCCGAGTTGGCCTGTGAGAGGCAGTCCCTACCGCGGCCTTATTTGATCAACAAATTGGTTACAAGGCAGTACAGGTCTCTAAGACGGGCAGTACAAATTGATCCAGCGATAGTACAAGCATGCATGGTGTTGTACCTGGTGGCTATACGACTCGAAGTACGGTTTCGATCTACAACAGCAGAGGGCCATGGTTGCGCCGGCCGGGCGTTAGGGACGGAGAGCTTGGCGGGGCGACCGGGGAGCCGGTCCGCGGCCGAGGAGCCAAGTGCTAGGAGCAGCAATCTTTGGTGTGCGAGACTATGAGACGACGGACGCAGACCTTGGCGGCGAGGCGGACGCTTTCCGTCAGGCCCGCCAAAGTTGGGCGGCCCATCCGCTAAGCCGTGTAGGGCTTTTTGGCGGCGCGGAAGGAGCGGACCGGCGGACAGCCGTGTCTGTCTGCATCGTGAGGTGGAAGGAAGATTTGTGGCGAGTGACTTTAAAGCACCCCTAAGGAGATAAGCTATTAAGTATCTAGTGCCTATGCAGAGGCTGGAACTTTGTTCCCATTTCAGGAAAAAATATCTAGTGCCTGAAAATATCGCTTTAATGTTTGATGGATGCCCTTGTGTGATACAAATGGGGCATTCTGTTTTATTTTTTCCTTTCATAAGCATATGTGCTCAACTGTAGGGAGGGACATTGTGGTAATTTAATGTCTTTTGTGCCTCCAGTGTTGGATGCAAATAGTGGTAATGTAGCTCGGATTACATAAAGCATTTATTTAGAAATAAAATGAAATAAAGTTATTTGAAACTCCAACAAAATTCTGAAAATAATGTAGGTGTACATTTTTTTAATAGATATGTAATATTTATGTGCAAATGTAATACATGTGGTAATTTTATTAGTCCCTCTGATCCATAAAAAGTGTCTCACTTATTATAAAATTTGTACTTGGTACAAAATGTGTGACATTTTTTATGGATCAGAGAGAGTACTATAAAAAAAATACGGGCATGTTTGTGCATAAGTTGCATAAGATTCCTAATGGGTTATCTTAATGTTTGCATCATATAAACTTTTTAGACGAGTACGTGATTTGCAATGGATGCAAACTCTCTGATACCACTCTGTCGAGGGAAAAACGATGCCTCTTCTTACGCTGCGAGGAGGTAAAACGTCTAGGTACACATATTTGGGGTTACATATAGTTTTATTTTACCCATTTCTTTAGCTTATAATGAGTATAGAGATCTGATAGTATTTCCAACATTCGGCAACCATTGTACTCGTTATGTTTCTACTGTTTCCTTTTCATCGTCCATACTTTTGGTTGCCACTTTGAATGAGCTGTCTTTTTTGGGTAGTGTGGGTTCTCGAGGCCGGTGGCTCCAATCATTCGTAGAGGTTGACCATCGTTGGGCCTGAAGAACATTGGTCAAAAGTGTTAGACCGTCTATGTTGAAAGCCTCATGTAAGAGTAAGAAGATAAGAATTTTCCATTATGGCGACAGTTTGTATTGTGCCTTTGTGACCATGCGTTTTTACATTTATCTTTTTAGGTCATGTGAATGTAGACAGTCCCAAACTTATCACAAAAGTTTTTGAACATATAGTATGGACACCTAGAGAGGGTGAATAGGTGTTATTTTCAATATTCACATTGCTAACTAAAAAGTGGTGAAGTTAGATCACCAGTCGGATATTTCTAACCGGAAATTTCTAGGGCAACCGGAATTTCTGGTTAGGAAGATCCCAACCCAGTTTTGAGACAGAGTTCAGCCGGAAATTTCCAACCGGAAATTTCTGGAACAACCGGAATTTCCGGTTGTGGAAGTCCGTGCTAAAAAATGCTAAGAATTGGAAGTTGAAAAATGCAGAGATGAACCGAAATTTCCGGTTTAGGAGCCAGTTCGGGATAGAAGCCAACCGGATATTTCAAACCGGATTATTTGCTCCAACCGGAATTTCCGGTAGAATTCAACCCAGTCGAGTTCAGATCTGAAGAAACGAAGCCAACCGGAATTTCCGGTTCAAGTTTGAACCAGAATTTCCGGTATCAGATTCCTGCTCAAACGACTCTATTTGAGGAGGGGGTATAAATACCCCTCCTCTTCCTCCTTGAGCTCATGTTCTTCCATTGCATTGAAGACCATTTATTGATCTCACCAAATCTCCAATTACTCCCAATCCCTCCACCCAAACTTGTTGATCTTCGGAGGATTGAAGGAGAAGGCCCCGATCTACATCTTCACCGAGTCATTCTTCATTTTCTCCTCGTTCACTTGAGGGATTTGAGTCTAGGGTTTCCATTTGTGGAGAACCTAGACCTCTTGCTACACTTGGTGATTCTTGGTGTTGGGATCCCCCAATTTGGTTGTGGGTGTGTGCCCCAAGCTTGTTATAGAGGATTCGATTCCCGCCTCAAAGGGGAAGGTGGAGTAGGCCTTTGTGGAATTGTTCATCGGAGAATATGGTGAGACCTTTGTGGTGTTGAGGAGGCCTTTGTAGCGAAACTCACACCCCTCCAACGAGACGCACTCCCTTAACAAGGAGGAACTCGGGAATACATCGTGTCTCCGCGTGCTTCCTATCGGCTACCTTGTTCCCCTCTCCTTTACTTGTGCTTGTATTGTGTTTATATTTGTTCTTGTCATATAGGTAAATTCATCATAGTTGCATTATCTAGATAATTTACCTTTGTGCCAAGCCTAATCTAGAAAAATTAAAATTGGTCGTAGCACCTATTCACCCCCCCTCTAGGTGCGCATATTATTCGTTCAATTGGTATCAGAGCCTCGACTCTTATTATCGGGCTTAACCGCCTTAGAGCTTAGTATGGATGGTGATACGGTAGTCACCGGTACCGCGGGACAAGTCACTATGGATGATCTCAAGGAATTGCAAAGTTCCTTGACCTCATCCATGGAGGAAAAAATTGATGAGTTGCGTACTCTCATGTTGCAACTCATGAAAGCCAAGGAACCGGAGACATCCACTTCATCTCCTACGGATGAAAATCTGGAGGGTGCCAAGAATGGGGAAAATGGTGAACCACCTAAAGATGCTTCCGCTAAGAACTCCACCGATAAGGGTACGGAAGGAAAGATAGATTACACCTCCTTTGAGGGGCACTACTCTCTCGATCCTCCCATCCCACATCCTCATATAATTCCTAGAGGAGAACCTCCTAAACTGGATGCACATTCTTTTGGTGATTGACAATATTACATGAAAACTCACTTGAACTCTTCTTGTATTGAGCTTTGGAGGGTCACTCGAGATGGATACAAGCCACATGACCCCAAGAACCTGCCAAGAAGAGAACTCGTAGATTGTCAACTCAACTACACCGCCTTTTCCATCATTCAACAAGTCGTGGGTCCAAACCACATGCATCATCTTCAACAATATTCCACCGCCAAAGAAACATGGGATGCTCTTGTCGTCATGTTTGTGGGCAATGATGGCATGCAAAGGAATAGGTATGATACCTTGAGCAATGAAGCCAAAGGATTCTATATGCATGATGGTGAGAACCATAAAGACATGTATCGGAGGCTCAAGACACTTGCCACCGCATTCAATAATGTTGGTGCCAAGTATATTGATGATGCTTAGATCAAGAGGAAGTACATTAGTGCTCTCATGCCATTTGAGCCCCGGACTTGAAGAGCCTTCAAGGAATACATGACTTTGCATCTTTGACCTCAACCCAAGTGATGCAAGAAATTAGCTTCTTCCAAGTGCAAACAAAGAATTATCTTAACAATCAAGCTAGAGCTATGAGAATGCACAAATGAGCTTCTGTTTCTTTGAAGGCCAAGGTAGTTTCAAGGGAGGTTGAACATCTAGAATCATGCATTGAGTACTTGGCTCCTTTGAGGATCAAGAATATGACCCCGTGCTCAAAGATGTAATTGCTCTTGTCGTGCAAAAGTTTTGGAAGAATCCTCCCAAGGCCAAGGCATATGTTGAGGAGAAGACCAAGTCTAGATATGGCAAGGAGGGGACTCAAAAAGTGAGGTCTTGCTTCAATTGTCAAGACAAGCACCATTTCATTGCGGAGTGCCCCTATGAGAGTAGGGAACATCATGGTGGCAAGCTTATTCGCAAGGACAAGTCCAAGGTTTCTTACAAGAAACCTCACTTCAAGAAGAAACCATTCAACAAGAAGTCTCCACCAAGTTTGTGCTAGTGACTCAAGAAGAATATGATTTTGGAAGTGATGAAGAAGAAGAATCCACAAGTGAAGTGGCCGCTCTTGCTATTGCATCATCTCCATCTTCCTCATCTCTCTTCGAATCCCCCAATGAGAATCTTCCTCAACCCAATTCCAAGTGCTTCATGGCTAAGGCCTCGGAGGTAGCATCTTCTATCATCTCTAAGACTACAAATGACATGAATAACATTGCTAGTCATAGTGTAGAAGATGAAATTGCCTCTTTGTAACATTTTATGTCTAACGTGCAAGGTGAGACCAAGAAGTACTTTGATCTCCTAATGAGCCAATTGGGAGAGGCCCATGAAGCTCTTGAGAAGAAAGGTGAGATTGAAAGGAGAGATGTGGATGAAAAGGCATCTATATCTATGACTCTTGAGGAAGAACATGAGGGTCGAGTTTCTCTTGAGGAGGAACTTGAAACTATTGAAGAGTCACATAATGAACTTGTTGCTAATATCACTAAAGAACGTGACCTACCAATTGCTAAATAGAAGAAAGCTAAAAAGGATAAGGTTGAGTTTGTGGTTGTTCATGATAAACTAACCTAGGAGTTCGACAAGCTTACCAAGGCCCACAAAGCCTTGGAGAGTGAACACTCTACCCTCAAAGAGTCACATGAACAAATTCAAACTCAACTCAATAAATTAAATGTGCCTAGTACCTCTACTTCTTCTTGTGATCATGAAAATATTATTTAGGAGAATGCTAGGTTGAAGGAAGACCTAGTAAGGCTCAAGGGAAAGAGCCCATGTGTTGAGAAGGTGCCCATGTGTTGAGAAGGTGGTGGCATCTAAGCCACAAGTTGCTCCTAAGCCACAAGTGGTTGCTTCTAGACCACAAGTGGGCAAGCACGGTCTTGGCTATGTTGCCAAGAAGAAGAAGAAGAAGAAGAAGAAGAAGAAGAAGAAGAAGAAGAATAAGAAGAAGAAGGCCATGCCCGCACAAGCTAACAATGTTGCTTCGAGTGGTATTATTATTAGGGACAACACTCCTCGTAGCATCCCCGCAGGAACTAACAATCCACACCATTTCTTATATGTTGATTATTATGGTGTTGTGAAAGCTAAATATGTTGGTCCAATTGAAGGTTTCATTGACTATACTATTTGGGTTCCAAACACCCTTGTTGCTAACATGAGGGGACCCTCCTCGAGTCCTAACTCTAGTCAATGATCTCTTGCAGGACTATGCTTCCGGTGGGTCTAAATGGATAATTGATAGTGGATGCACTAGTCATATGACCGGAAGCAAAGAACTTGTGACGGAGTTGCGCCCAAATACAAATGATGCGTCCGTCACTTATGGAGATAAGTCCAAGTCTAAGGTAACAGGTTTTGGCAAGGTTGTGACTGCTCCCGATGTCACTATCATGGATGTCATGCTTGTCGAATCCCTTGGTTTCAATTTACTTTCAGTTCGTTATCTTGGGAAGATGGGTTTCTCCATCTTCTTTGATGATGATGTTGTGATCCTTTTGAGTAGCAAGACTCTTGACGCCGCATACGTGGGACATGTAAAAAATGAGTTGTTTGTGGGGGACTTTTCGAAGTCTACCAACTCTCAAGCGATGTGTCTTCTTGGAAAGGCGGACGTGGGGTGGTTGTGACATTTCCTCTTATCCCATGTCAACATGAGAACTTTGCAAAGTCTTCACAAAGGTGGCCTAATTCTCGGACTAAAATAAAATGTTTTCTTTTCCAAAGATTGCGTTTGTAGGTCGTGTGTTGAACGAAATATGCATGATGCCTCCCATAAGGCCAAGACCATTATCTCATCAAAGAGAATCTTGGAGCTTCTCCATGTTGATCTCTTTGGTGCCATGCCTGAGGCAAGTCTTGGAGGCAAGAAGTATTGCTTGGTGATTGTCGATGACTATTAAAGATACACTTGGGTTTATTTCTTCAAGTCGAAGAGTGAGACCCAAAAAACCACTATCGACTTCTCCAATCAAGTGGAACGTCAACATAATGTCCCAATCATGGCTATCAGGAGTGACAATGGCACCGAGTTTAAGAACTACACTTTGAATGAGTTCCTTAGTGAAGAGGGTATTCGTCATGAATATTCCGCTGTATATAACCCTCAACAAAATGGTGTAGCCAAAAATAAGAATCAAACTCTAATGGATATGGCAAGGACCATGTTGCCGGAGTATTCTTCTCCCCAATATTTATGGGCCGAGGCTATATCCACCGCATGCCACTCCTCCAACCTGAAAGTGCACTATGGTCAACTACAGGGGGGGTGAATAGGTTGACTACCAATTTTTCTTTTCTTTTCTTTTTAGTGAGGCTAAGCGAGATAAGATAATGTTCTCTAGATGTGCATCTAGGTGAGCAACCTATGTGAACAAGATAATATGTGCAACGGAAGTAAAGCGTAAGGTAGTAAAGCAAACAACAAGTGTAAGCAAGGAGACAAGGATATGATTCCCGTAGTTCCTTCTCAAAGAGAATTACGTCTATGTTGGAGAGGTGGGGAGCCACCTAGGCGCTTCTCAATAGCACGGTTGTGCACACCTTGTTCTTCTTGAGATTCTCCGGTGAGGGAGATTCTCGTTTCCACTATGAGGTCGACTTGAAGGCGTTGACCAAACCTTTACAAGGGCTCGAGGTCACTCCACAAGATGGATGGAGGCTCTCAAGCAATCTGTAGCTTCTTGCAACAAGGTGGAAGCTACAAGCACAAGATCTACTAAGGTTTCTAGGCCTCAAGTAGGATTCTAGATCTACTAGGTTGTGGTGGATGGATTTGAGATTCCTTTGGTGGAAGTGTGGATCTAGGCCTCCTCTAGCTCTCCACCAAGTATGGGAGTGATTGGGTGGACGGAGTGGGAGATCTAGGCGGATGAAGCTTTCATTAATGGCTAGGAGAGAGAATGGGGGAAATCTTGGCATTTAAGAGGTAGGGGAAGGGGTATTTATACCCCTTGCATTTAAGGGCCGTTGCAGTCCAGGAGCACCGGAGGCTCCGGTGGGCTTCGTTTGCTTGCGCAGTGGCGCAGCACATTTGCACTCACTTGCTGGACCACGTGGCGGAGGTACCGGTGGGTTTGTCGGAGGTTCCGCCCCACCGGAGGTGCACCGGAGGTTCCGGTGGAACCTCCGCACTCGCGCAACAGAAGGTGGTTTTGGCGGAGCCCCCACCGGAGGTCCACCGGACCCCATTTACACAGTGGCTAGGCTAGGCCACCGGAGGCCCACCGGAGGAGCCCCCGCTCTTGTCCAACAGAACACCGTTTGGGCGGAGCCTCCACCGGAGGCACACCGGACCCTCTCTTGTGCGTACGCCAGGTTTTGTAGGAGGCGGAGCCTCCGGTGGGAATGGCGGAGGTTCCGCCCCACCGGAGCTCCACCGGAGCTTCCGTCCGAGCCTCCGCAGTTGCGCTCCAGAAGGTGATTTGGGCGGATCCCACACCGGACCCCCACCAGACCCTGGGCGGAGCCTCCGGTGGATTCACCGGAGCCTCCGCTCCTGTGCAAAAATCCCTCCCTGGATTTCTTTCTCCTTGCTCTTTTCGTATAAAACAATCGTTCGCCCCATATAGTTAGTGTACCTGATTAATCCTGGGCATTTTCATTAATCGAACAAACATTAGATCAAATAGGTATGTTGTCATATAATTACCAAAACAGACGATGATCTTTCATTCTCCCCCTTTTTGGTAATTGATGACAACATCCCTATTTGCATGATTAAAAACACAATATGAACGGAGCTCCCCCTAAAGGTATGCTCCTTACATATTGAGAGTATCTAGGCATGATATATAATAATAATATGACAACGATATCACATAACACACATAACACATAGATAATATGATACGAGGTTCATACATGCATAATGTAACGAGGTTCACGATAGATAGGAATAATGTAAACACACCGAAGTTCCAAATGACCAAATAAGAAGCCAAACTCCCTCAAGCAAATAAAAGATACAAATCGAAGAAGCAAGCTTGAGGGAGACCCATGCAAATGCCCGTTCCTAATATCTCTCTCTCTCCCCCTTTGGCATCAAGATACCAAAACAGGGAGATCAAGACGCTAACGTCCCGAAGATCACTCGGAGGAGGCTTCCGGGTCCGGAGAGGGGGCACGGCGGTGAGAGCTAGTAGCTTCGTCTCCTTCTTCCTCGGACCACTCAATTAGCTTGCCCTTGGAGTCCTTTGCTTGCCATTTGTCCCAATCCGTGATGCTAGGAAGAACCGGGGAGTCAATGGAGAGACCTTCCTCATGGAGACGTTGACGAGAGGCTTGATCTTTGTTGCGGTTCTTGAGTTCCTGATCATAATGAGATTCCCATTGATGTTGCTCAATCTTTTTGTTCAAACGAAACACCTTCTTGAGGGCCCTTGCCATCCATTTGAAAGCATTGCTAGAGGGAGGTGGTTGAGATGGACCGGCCTCTTCTTCTTCCTCATCAACAATGATGCGGGGCTTGGCCTTGTGCTTGCGAACGGCGGGAGTGGGATGCTCAATTGGTTCCGTGTGGTCCTTGATGAGGAGTCTCTTTTCCGTGTGAGGGATCCAACCCTCATCGTCAAGTGGTTCATCCGGAAACTTGTCATCCCACACGTCCAAGATGATCTTCATGATGAACGGTCCAAAGCAAGCATTCTTGCGGTTGATCACGGTGTGCCACAGCTCATTCCAAATATAGTCAAGCACGTCAAGCTTGCGAGGAGTGTCAGCCATCCGCTGTTGATGAGTTAGGAGCATGAGGTTCTTCAAGAAACCCTGGATCTCATCCACATTTCCCGCCTTTGGGTTGATGGTCTCTCTATAGATGCGCAACATGATATCATATGTGGGGTAGAGACCCTTGACGAACCCAACGGCGTACTTCTTCCAGTGATAGAGAGGAGTGAGTTGATCCTTGGAAAGTGACACAGTGTTGATGACATGAACTCGGAACCATCCATTAGCAAACTCTTCACCCTCAGCAAACAGACCAAAATCCGGGTAACCAAGAAGAGTGCCAACATCTTTCCACTTGATGTCAAGTTGTCTTCCCTTAGTCATCCAAATGAGGTGGCGTTCATTCTCATTGGAGAGATGAACGGTGGCTAGAAACTCACAAACAAGATCTTCATCAAAATCTTGTTGAAGACTGATTATGGGACCAAGTCCAAACCTCTCAATGAGCTCAAGAGCCCCCCAAAGTAGTTGTGGTTCCTTTCCATGTGCCCAAGGTTGATGGCGTGTTGAGGGACGACATTATCCTTCGGCTTCCTCATCAAGATCTCATTATAGATTTGCCCTTGGAAAACAGTGTGGAAACGTGGATCCTTGCCCCGGAATTGTGGCATCAAGCGATCACGGGCAACCACATAGGGGTTCTCACGCCTTTCCTTCACAAAAACCGCCTCGGACATCTTGGAGGCTGTTTTGGCGGTGTTCTTCTTGGACAGCTTTTTCTTGGTGGCCGGGAACCGCTTGCTGCTTGGTTTGATTGTTGTCAAGTTCTTCCTCAATCTCATCCACTTGAGGAGTCTTGCGACGACCGGTGGTCTTGTAACGGACCCCCTTGGAACCGGAAGCATCTAAGATAAAAGCAAAGAGATCATGAAGGAAGAGTAATGCTCGAGTTGGTAAAGCACGCACAAATCCAAGAAGACCAAGATACACATGGTGTTAGGGTTGAATAACTAGGGTTAGGGCAAACCAATCTTCCCTACAACCGCAACGATTCAAGCCTAACACGCATTATCTAGGTTGCTAGGGTTTGTACTTGAGAACTTCCACTCCTAAAACTCCAAATCCACGAATCTAGAGAGCAAGAACATGAACTCCTATGCATCCCATCCATCAACTAGATGAGAGAGAGAGAGCACATACCCGCGTCGTCCATGGTGAAAAAGGAAGGAGGGAAGGTTCCCGGGGCGTCCCAAGGCAAGGAGAAGGTCTCCCCGCGGTGGAGCTCCCCAATCCGGCGGCGAAAAGCTTGGGGGCGGCGGCAGTTTGTGAGGAAGAAGAAAGTGGGCGGGTGGGGGAAAATGAGATTGGATCTCACTTACCCCCGCACGCCCTAGCCCTTATCCACGAAAAACTGCCCCCGGCGGAGCCTCCGGTGGTTTCACCGGAGCCTCCGCTCCCCCCAGCGGAGCCTCCGGTGGTTCCCACCGGAGCCTCCGCCCCTTGTCCACCAAAATAGTCAATTTCGGGCCCGCTGAACAAATATGAGCCAGGGGAGCCTCCGGTGGTGTTCCGGTGGACAGGGGCAGCGGAGCCTCCGGTGGATTCACCGGAGCCTCCGCCCATGGCAGCGGAGCCTCCGGTGGATTCACCAGAGCCTGCGCCCAACCAAATTTTCGCGCGCCAAGATTGTAAAAACACGAGCATTTCGATAGAAACATTGGTTTGGGCAAGGGAGGCTTGGGTTGGAAAATCGTCACTGATATACGAGAGACATTACTCGGAGGGGTTCGCAAGAAGCAATAAAAAGGTAGAAGACCGAACCCGTACGAGTTGTCAAGACGGAGATATGATAGGCGTGAAAGATCCAAAACATACCAAAGGTCGGTGGCCGAAGCTACCATGTTTGAGTGTGTAACTTGGCACCGCGAAGATATATCTCGGGTCCAAAATTACTACTCACAATTAAGCATAATAACTCACAATTGACTAGATATGCAATGATGAATTGTTTTTCGCATAATAGGAGGAGTGCATATTCATGAGTTGAGTAGCGCTCCCCCTATGTCCATGCCTACATCTAAGCCTAATAGCATGCATAATGAGGGTAGATATGCAAGATTTCAAGTGAAGTTGGAGGAATCTATGACATTTAGTTCATTCCTCAAAGCTCGAAATCTTGGTTCATCAAGGGCCTTCATGAAGATATCGGCAAGTTGATCCGTCGTGGAGACATATGAGAGATCAATATCACCTTTCTCAACATGATCCCGAATGAAATATGACAGATCTCAATGTGCTTCGTCTTGGAGTGAAGAACCGGGTTGTAGGCGATCTTGATAGCACTCTCATTGTCACAAAGAAGAGGCACCTTGTCAAAATGAATACCATAATCCTTCAAGGTTTGCCTCATCCATAGCAATTGGGCACAACAACTTGCCGCAGAGATATACTCGGCCTCGATGGTGGAGAGAGCAATGCAATTTTGCTTCTTAGAAGACCAACATACCAAGGAGCGGCCAAGGAATTGACAACCCCCGGATGTGGACTTCCTATCCTTCTTCTCTCCCGCATAATCCGCATCCGAGTATCCAATGAGCTGAAAGCTTGAACCCTTGGGGTACCAAAGAACGAAGTTTGGGGTATGAACTAGATATCGAAAGATTCGTTTCACAGCTTCCAAATGACTTTGCCTTGGGGAGGCTTGAAACCTTGCACATTTACCTACGCTATACATGATATCAGGTCTAGATGCACAAAGGTAGAGCAAAGAGCCTATCATGGAGCGGTATACCTTTTGATCTACCTCTTTACCGTTGGGGTCGGGTTTCAAGTCGGTGGTCGTGGACATAGGAGTCTTCATAGGTTTGGCATCATTCATATTAAACCTCTTGAGCATGTCTTGAGTGTATTTGGCTTGTTTTATGAAAGTCCCTTCATAATATTGATTTACTTCAAAGCCAAGGAAGAACTCCAACTCTCCCATCATAGACATCTCAAACCTATCGGTCATAAGCTTGCAAAACTCCTCATTGAACAAAGTGTTAGTAGACCCAAAAATGATGTCATCCACATAGAGTTGGCATATGAACAAGTCACCTCCAACCGTCTTGGTAAAGAGGGTGGGATCGATTAAACCAACATTAAACCCGCGATCTACTAGAAACTCTTTAAGGTGCTCATACCACGCACGTGGAGCTTGTTTAAGTCCATAGAGCGCCTTATCAAGTTTATAGACATGATCGGGGTGGTTGGGATCCTCGAAACCCGGAGGTTGCTTCACATATACTAACTCATTAATGGGACCATTAAGGAAAGCACTTTTGACATCCATTTGTTGTAACTTGAAGTTATGATGAGATGCATAGGCAAGTAAGATGCGAATGGATTCAAGGCGAGCTACGGGAGCAAAGGTTTCACCGAAATCGATACCTTCGACTTGAGAAAAACCTTGGGCCACCAATCTTTCCTTGTTGCGAATGACAATGCCATCTTTGTCTTGCTTGTTCTTGAACACCCATTTGGTGCCAATGACATTTTTGCAATCCTTGGGTCTTGGCACTAATTTCCACACTTTGTTGCGCTCGAAGTTATTGAGTTCATCATGCATGGCTTCAAGCCAATCTTGATCTTCGAGAGCTTCATATACCTTCTTGGGTTCAATGAAAGAGACAAAAGCATGAGCCTTGCTAAAATCCGCCAATTGCCTTCTAGTGACCACTCTTCCACGAACTTGTCCAAGAATCTTGTCCTCCGTATGAACCGCTCGTTCAAGATTCTCTAGCCTCCTCTTTGCTCTTCGTGCTAGTATTTCCTCCAAAGATTCCTTGGATATGGATTGAGAATCACCTTATTCATCGGAGACATGTCCATCTTCATTTTGTCCTTGATCAATGATGGGTGATGAATCACCACTAGGTTGAGCATTCTCAACAATGATAGAATCTTGATCATGATTTAGATGAGTTGCTTGGCCTTGTTCATTAGCTTGGCCTTGATTGTTAGCTTGAGGGCTCGGTGCATCTTGTTGGATAGCTTGATCATCAATGGGTGTAGTCAATGGCTCCACTTGAGTGGGGCATAGTCCTTCTCCCTCCGTCATCCGGTAACCCTCAATGAGAATTATTTCACCAATCCCCATTCTTCTTATGACGATGGGAGGAATTGCATCTCCTACAACACCATGATCTATACGCCCCCCTTGGGAGCCGTTGTCCTCATCAAACACTACGTCTATAGCTTCTTCAACTTGCCCGGTGGACTTGTTGTAGACTCTATAGGCGTGAGCATTCGTGGCATAGCCAACAAAGATACCCTCATAAGATCTAGTCTCAAATTTTGACAACCGTTTTCCTTTCTTGCGAATGAAGCACTTGCAACCGAAGACCTTGAAATAAGATACATCCGGTTTCTTGCCCGTGAGAATCTCATAGGGAGTCTTGTTCAAGATCTTGCGAAGATAGAGCCGGTTGGTAGCGTGACAAGCGGTGGAGACGGCTCCGGCCCAAAAGTTATAGGGAGAAGAGAACTCCGCAATCATAGTTCTAGCCGCATCCATCAAAGTCCGGTTCTTTCTCTCCGCAACACCATTTTGTTGAGGGGTATAGGGAGTGTAATATTGATGAGCAATGCCTTCTTCACTAAGAAAACCCTCAACGGTGTAGTTCTTGAACTCCGAGCCATTATCACTCCGAATGGCCAATATGGTAGCATTGTGTTGGCGCTCCACTAGAGTGATGAACTCGATGACTCTATTTTGAGTTTCACTTTTCCTCTTGAAGAAATACACCCAACAATATCTTGAATAATCATCCACAATCACCAAGCAATACTTCTTTCCTCCGAGGCTATCATAGGATAGTGGGCCAAAGAGATCTAAGTGAATGAGCTCGAGAATTCTTGTGGTGGAGATAGTTGTCTTGGTTGGGTGTTGCTCTCCATGTTGCTTCCCAAAGGTACAAGAGCTACACACACGATCTTTAGCAAACTTAGCTTTGGTTAGTCCTAGAACGTGATTGCCACTTTGGAGGTCATGTAACATTCTCATATTGGTGTGGGCTAGTCGGCGATGCCAAAGCCACGCCACATCAACTTTAGCCATTAGGCATGTCGCGGCACACGTGTTTTCTTTAGAGAAGTCCACTACATACATGCCATTCTCGACAAACCCAACAAAGGCTACTTTAAGAGAAGTCTCCCAAGTGACAATCACACTCTCTTTATTAAAGAACGAGGTAAAACCACAATTTGCAAGTTGAAGAACGGACATCAAGTTATAGCCAAGGGACTCAACAAGGAGAACATTCTCAATTGATAAATCATTTGAGATAGCTACCTTGCCTCGTCCCAATACCTTAAGTTCGGACTTGTCACCAACTGTAACGCAATTGAGATGTGGTAAAGGAGGTTCAATATTACTTATTGCGTCATGGCTTACGGTCATATGTTGGGATGCACCACTATCCACTGTCCATCTATTTGATCCGGAAGCGTTTCCCGCGGTGGCTTTTGCCATGAGACATGTAGGTCGGATCGATGCCTTCTCATTGGGAGATTCAAATAGAGAGACCGATGAAGAGGAAGTCGTAGCTATGGCGACATGGGCAACACCTACGACTTCATCTTCTCCTTCATCTCCGGAGTAGTATGTTTCCAATGTGGGGCCCTATTGAACATATAGAGCCCTTGGGACTCTTCTAGCGAGGTTCTTGTTTTGTGGAGCTTTGTTCTTGTCCTTGCGAACAAGCTTCCCTTCATTCTCTTCTCGTGGCTCAAAGGGACACTCTTTGACGAAGTGGTTTGCACTTCCACAATTGTAACATGTCCTTGGCCGCTCCCCTTTCTTCCTAAAGATCTTGTTCCTTGAAGGTCTAGGGGCACCGGCCTTGTGAGCCTCCCATCTCTTCCAATACCCTTGCATGGCAAGAGCAATACATTTGTGGGCACCCTTGTATGTATCTGCATAGTCCTCATCATAATCATCATCATCATCATCATCCACTTATTCTATCTTGGCCATGGCCTTAGACTTCAAGGCAAGGTTAGGAGACTTCCCATGGCCTCTTGAACGAGCAAGAGCATCATCCGCGCTCTTGTGAGATAAGGATATGGCTATGAACTCACTAAGAACACCAATGGATTTGAGGGAGTTGTAGTCGGATCTTGTTCGAATGCTAGTGGAGAGATTCTTCTCAAAAGGAGTTATGGACTTGACAAATTTCCTCTTGATCCACTCATCAGAGATTTCCTCTTTTCCAAAGTCCCTTAATTGATTGCCAAGGGTTACCACTCTTCTATATAGCTCCTCGGGACTTTCATCTTCAAGCATGACGAAGTTCTCGGACTTGCCAAGAGCTACATCATATTTGGATGATTGGATGCTTGAATTGCCTTGGAACAAGGAGTCAAGCTTATCCCAAGCTTCCTTGGCGGTCTTGATACCGCGAATGTGTTCAAGATGTTCTCTTAGGAGAGACTTTTGGATAGTCACAAGAGCGGTCTTGTTGAGTTGAAATTCCACATCCTGTCTTGGAGTCAAGTTATTCGGATCGTGAGGGTGGAATCCATGGAGAATGCTTCTCCACAATGAGGTGCAAGATCCTGAAATGTGAGACTCCATATCGAACTTCCAAGAAGAGAACTCGTTAGTGTTAAGCATGGGAGGAACTCCAACATTAACCATGTGTGGCATAGTGGAAATAGGGTGGATAGAATCATAATTGGGAGGTGGTGGAACCTTAGAGTGAGACCCCGAACCGTTAGCCGATTGAGACTTGGAGCCCTCGGAGCTCCCACCACTCTTAGCCTTTTTATCGGCTTTCGCTTTGGCTTTCGCCTTAGCTAAAGCGATGTTAGCTTCCATCTCGTCGATATCCGGAATGGATTCTTCGTCCGAGCTAACATCGTTGGTGGTGAGGGGTGATTCCGTGGACTCCTTGGTTTTCCCCATCAGTGCCTCCATCATTTTCTTCATGCTAGAAACCTCCGAACTAACACTAGAGCTAACCTTAGATAGTTCGGTTTGGAGAACTCCAACCGTATCTTGTAGGTTAGATATAGTGTCGGCCATTTTGATAATTTCCGCACTAGAACTTCCGGGGGCATTTTCATCGACCATTGTACTCTTGGGCGGTTAAGCCCTTAGTAAGAGCCGAGGCTCTGATACCAATTGAAAGTGCACTATGGTCAACTAGAGGGGGGTGAATAGGTTGACCACCAATTTTTCTTTTCTTTCCTTTTTAGTGAGGCTAAGCGAGATAAGATAATGTTCTCTAGATGTGCATCTAGGTGAGCAACCTATGTGAACAAGATAATATGTGCAACGGAAGTAAAGCGTAAGGTAGTAAAGTAAACAACAAGTGTAAGCAAGGAGACAAGGATATGATTCCCGTAGTTCCTTCTCAAAGAGAAGTACGTCTACGTTGGAGAGGTGGGGAGCCACCTAGGCGCTCCTCAATAGCACGGTTGTGCACACCTTGTTCTCCTTGAGCTTCTCCGGTGAGGGAGATTCTTGTTTCCACTATGAGGTCGACTTGAAGGCGTTGACCAAACCTTTACAAGGGCTCGAGGTCACTCCACAAGATGGATGGAGGCTCTCAAGCAATCCGTAGCTTCTTGCAACAAGGTGGAAGCTACAAGCACAAGATCTACTGAGGTTTCTAGGCCTCAAGTAGGATTCTATATCTACTAGGTTGTGGTGGATGGATTTGAGATTCCTTTGGTGGAAGTGTGGATCTAGGCCTCCTCTAGCTCTCCACCAAGTATGGGAGTGATTGGGTGGACGGAGTGGGAGATCTAGGCGGATGAAGCTTTCATTAATGGCTAGGAGAGAGAATGGGAGAAAGCTTGGCATTTAAGAGGTAGGGGAAGGGGTATTTATACCCCTTGCATTTAAGGGCCGTTGCAGTCCAGGAGCACCGGAGGCTCCGGTGGTTTCACCGGAGGCTCCGGTGGGCTTCGTTTGCTTGCGCAGTGGCGCAGCACATTTGCACTCACTTGCTGGACCACGTGGCGGAGGTACCGTTGGGTTTGGCGGAGGTTCCGCCCCACCGGAGGTGCACCGGAGGTTCCGGTGGAACCTCCGCACTCGCGCAACAGAAGGTGGTTTTGGCGGAGCCCCCACCGGAGGTCCACCGGACCCCATTTACACAGTGGCCAGGCTAGGCCACCGGAGGCCCACCGGAGGCTCCGGTGGAGCCTCCGCTCTTGTCCAACAGAATCCTGGGCATTTTCATTAATCGAACAAACAATAGATCAAATAGGTATGTTTTCATATAATTACCAAAACGGACGATGATCTTTCATAACTGCCTCTACATTCGCTTGGGCTTAGAGAAGACTCGATATGAGATCCTCACCGACAACAAACCCAACGTCTCCTACTTCCATGTCTTCGGTTGTAAGTGCTTATATTTGATAAAGGGTGTTCGGTTGTCTAAATTACAATCTAAAACTATTGAGGGTATATTTGTTGGTTACTGTGTCGAATCCCACACCTATAGAGTCTTTGAAAAAACCTCACGGATAGTCATAGAATCTTGTAGTGTGGTTTTCGAGCAAAATGATTGCTCCCGAGTGGCACAATTCCATGTTTCTAATGTAGATGTTGAAATTCCTCAAGAAGCCATAGGAAGTATGGGTGTGGGATTTTTACGCCCCATCGAGGGACACCTAATAACAACTCGAGAAGAACTATGATCTACTCAAGTGGAGCCTTCCTCTACAATAGAAGAACAAGCCAAGTGATGCACCTACCCAGGAACAAGTTCAACACCCTCCTCTTGTTGACCAAGTTACTATGCAAGAAGAAACCACTCGTATCATTCAAGCTAGTCAAGGTCAAGACCAAGATCAACCTTCTTCGTCCTCCTCTCCTCAAGTTGAAGAAATTGTTAAGCATGATGATGATCAAGGCCAAAATTTCGGTCAAGACGGGGACCCAAATGATCAAGTGATTCCTCCTCGCAATAATGGGAAGATCGAAGCCCGTCGTGCTAAAAGGATTAGAATGGCCTTGAAGCGTATTGATGCATCCAATGACAAGGTATTGGAAGATTTTCAAGCTATTAGGTACACTAGGAGACAATTGGCTCACTTTAGTGAGCATCAAGCTAACATGTCCATGGTGGAACCAAGAAAAGTGTTTCAACCTCTTGAGGATTCCGATTGGTTGAAAGCTATGCATGATGAGCTCAATAACTTTGAGCACGATAAAGTTTGGAAGCTAGTTGAGAAGCCCAAGGATTGCCACAATGTTATTGGCACTAAATGAATATTCAAGAACAAGCAAGATGAGCATGATGTTGTCATAAGGAACAAGGCAATATTGGTTGCTCAAGGATACACTCAAGTGGAAGATATTGACTTTGATGAAACCTATGCTCTTGTGGCTCTCCTTGAGTCCATCCGTATCCTCCTTGCATATGCATCTTCGCATAATTTCAAATTGCAACAAATGGATGTCAAAAGTGATTTTCTAAATGGTCCATTTAAATAGGAGGTATATGTTAAGCAACCTTCGGGGTTCGAGAACCCCAACTTCCCTAACCATGTCTACAAGCTCGATAAAGCGCTCTATGGATTTAAACAAGCACCACGTGCATGGTATGCGCACCTTAGAGAGTTGATGGAAGACCGTGGGGTTTGAAGTTGGGAAGATTGACCCCATCCTTTTCACAAAGAGGGTAAAGGGAGAGCTTTTCATATGCCAACTCCATATGGACGATATTATCTTTGGCTCAGATAACCAAGATTTTAATAATGATTTCTTGAAGCTTATGACTGACAGGTTTGATATGTCTATGATTGGAGAGCTTAAATTCTTCCTTGGCTTTGAGATCAAGCAATTGGATCGTGGGACTTTCATTTCTCAAGCCAAGTATACCCAATACATGCTCAAGAGGATTAATTTCCAAGGTGCAAAAGAGAAGCCATCTCCTATGCAAGTCAAATGCCACCTCAAACGCAATCCGGATGGTAAAGATGTGGACCAAAAGTTGTATCGTTCTATGATTGGTTCTTTACTTTACCTTTGTACATCTAGGCCCGATATCATTTTGAGTGTAGGTGTGTGCAAGGTATCAAGCGGCTCCTAAGGAAAGTCACTTGGTGGCAGTCCATAGGATCTTTCGGTATTTGGTTCATACCTCAAGGTTTGGTGTGTGGTACCAAAGGGGGCACAATTTTCTCTTAAAGGCTACACAAAGTCGGATTGGGCTGGTGATCAAGATGATAGGAAGTCTACTTCCGGGGCTTGCCAATTTCTTGGTAGGTCCTTGGTGAGTTGGTCTTCCAAGAAGCAAAATTGTATATCTCTCTCCACCGCCAAAGTCGAGTATGTGGCGGCCGCTAGTGCTTGCACCCAATTGCTATGGATGAGGAAAACCCTCAAAGAATATGATGTTCACTTGGATAAGGAGCCTCTCATGTGTGACAATGAAAGTACCATCAAGATCGCCTACAACCCCGTGCAACGCACAACGACGAAGCATATTGAGATTCGTCATCATTTCATACAGGATCATGTGGCAAGAGGTGATATTGAGCTAGAATATGTCCCCACCAAGGATAATCTCGCGGACATCTTCATGAAGCCACTTTATGATGCAAGATTCAAGTTCTTGAGGAATGAGCTAAATATCATCGATTCTAGAAGTTTGACTTGAGGATCTTGCACACACCCCTATAAGTTGATACGTGTTTGGGTTTAGGTGTAGGCATGGACATATGGGGAGTGTTATCCTAACACATTGGGTTCTCCCTCCCCCCATTATGCCCAAAGCAAAAAATTCATTGTTATCTTTCTTTTTCTAATGTTGAATTGTGAGCTTCAATGTCGAGAATTGGCAATGCACCCAATATATATTTTCGCGGTGGCATACCAATAATATCTTACATGGTGGCTTAGGCCACCAACCTCTTCTTTGTGAAGAGTTGGATCTCAGTTGGAGTTTATTTGGATTTCATTGTTTTTTCTCTCGTTTCCCCTTGCTAAGTGTTTTGTAGGAAAATCTCACTCACTTAGCCGTTTAGTTTGTTTCTTGCAAATGAGTGGGACAAGTACCAGTTTCAGTTTGGTGTTTCTATCCTAAGCCTTCCTATCCTAAAAACCAAACTCTTTCTAGCATACAAGTCATTCCTTTGAAACTAGGAAGTTTCGGTTCAGAAGGCAGCTGGAATTTCAGGTACAGTTTTGTACCGGAATATATGGTTCAAACTTGAACCGGAATATCCGGTCCAGTGAAATCCCCTCAAATCTGAGGAGCACATGTTGGAGTGGCAGTTCATGCCATTCTTCCTCAACCTCCTCCACCTCCAAAAACGCCGCCCCTCTGAATAATAGCATCCCGGGCTACTTCCTCCACGGGATTTGCAAGCCCTTGGCCGGATCTTGTGCTCCTACTCCTAGGTATCAATCTCATCCAAGCAATAGCATCCATGGACGCGGGTAAATCTTCGTTTTTTTTTTGAATCTTGGGTGCCCTACCCTTACCCTCTCTTGGACGTGTGAATTTCTTGTGATTGCTTGGTAGTAGATGTTCCCTGGGCTCTCCATTGCATGCTAGAGACAATAAGTTAGCACCCCATCACTCCGATCTAGTTTTGAACCTAGGTGAAAAATTAATCTAGTGTTGGAATCGTGGAACCAGAATATCCGTTTCAGAACTGAACCAGAATTTCCGGTTGGGTTCTGTCCCAAAATTACAGTATTGTTTTGATTATCTCTAGGATTTTTACTTGATCGTTTTGTGGATGCTCTTCTATTGTCTTGTTGTATGTTTCCATTATGTTGACTTGTGTGCACTTACCTCCGTGCTTCCATCTATATGCTTCATTCACATGTGGCTCTCATGTTGACACGTTGGGCACACGCAAGCGTCCGTCCTACAAGGACACCAGTGATGAGGACCCAAGTAACTCTCGGCCTCCGAGGAAAGCCGTGGCCAAGGGGAAAACAAAGTCTGTTGCTAAGAAGCCATCCTCAAGGAAGAAGAAAGGAAAGGAAGTCCGTAAGAATTATAAGCATGATGTAACCACTTAGGATTATGCTCAGATTCGTCAAAAGGGATGGTACAACACTCCTAGGGATATGGAGATTGATGATCCTAGGTTCTGGTGCTTGGAGCAGTCTTACATCTTTGCTGACATCTACTCAGACTACAAGTTCCCGGTCCGCCAAATGAATCCCACCAAGTTCCAGTTGATCAGGGACAAGGAAGTGTTTGCGGATGCTGCTAGTATCATTGAGAGGTTTGATCTTGTGCAGCTCATGGAGACTCGTTGCCCGTACAACACTGATCCCGTGGTCCAGTTCATGTCCACTTTAGTGTTTGACTCGAGTGATGTGTGCAGTTTGAAGTGGATGACCCAGTCCACTCCTTGTGAAGCTCAGTTCTTCAAGCTTGGTAAGGATCTTGGTTACAAGTATCGCTCTCATCCCCCACTTGGATACCGCATGCATGATGTGGACATACCCCAGTGTGAGAAGCATATGGCTGACATGTATGCACCTGGGTTTGTGGTTGGTAAGGTGGAAAGGATCCTCCCGTTCTATGATCAGCTGGTAAGCATCTTTCGGTCCTTCTTGTCTCCTAGTGGTGGAAACAATGATGCTCTCACCAGTCCGCTTTGCAACCTTCTGATTCTGGCAAAGCATTGTATTGAGGACGAGGACTCTACTGTATCATACAAGGGGGATGTCATGTACTTCATCTTCCACGAGCTCTGCAAGGCTATGATTGGTGGGAACACTATCCCATATGGACCATACATCATGATGTTGATCAAGGACACCATGGGGAGAGACTTCCGTGAGCTGCCTATGCAAGATCATGCCTTCAAGAAATTGTATGTGAAGGGAAAGTCTATTGCTGTTCCTCCTGCTCCTCCTCCTGAGGGTGGTTCCTTTATGGGAGATGCCCGTGCTAATGCCTCCCCCTCTTCTCATGCCCATAAGGCTGACACCACCTGTACTGTGCGCCATGTCAAGAAGCTATCTTGGTTCCAGTCCAATGTGCTTTGCATGAAGGTGGATATCCACAAGGAGCGGTATCAGGCTTACAGCAGGGACACTGCTATGTCCAGCACTTAGCAGAAGATTCTCCATCACGTGACGGTGCATCTGGTGATATTCCTGCAGCCTTGGCTCCTGATTCTTACTCATAGTGGGCTTCCAGAGACAGTGCCCCTTGGGAGCAGATCGAGGAGGCTCTTCGTGTCACTTCTGCTTCGTCTAGTGCTCTTGTTGATGATGAGTATGATGAGGATGATGAGGACGTGGATGAAGACCAGCAGAGGGACGCCGAGGGTGCCTCCGAGACGTCAGCTGGAGAGTCCTCTGAGCACTCAGATGCCTAGCTTGTCTGTGGGACGTTAGCACCACTACCTATCTCTTTTTGGTGTCTCTATGCCAAAGGGGGAGAAGTAGTATTAGGCCTATAGGATTTGCATGGGTTCCGGCACAAGCATGTTCCTTTATCATTTATTGAGAGCTTGTGTCCATTTAGTTGTTTCGTTCATGAACTATTTGCTATTTATTTCGTTTGAACTATATGTTTTGAGACTTGGCTATCATCGTGGTTATCTATGCTATCTTGAGGATTATCTATTATTTTGCTTCGGTATGATCTTCTCATTACCTCTCCGCACAAGGTATATCATTCATCTTTGCCTCAACATATTGTTTTGTCTACTTATATCATATTGTATTACTTGTTGGAAATAACTCTCCTCTTATTGATTGTATTTTGCATGTTAGGCAAACAAAAGTTATGCATACTTGTAGGGGGAGCAATTTCCATAGCTTTCACAACATGATATTGTCTAGTTTTATTGCAAATCTTAGTATTGTCATCTAACACCAAAAACGGGGAGATTGAAAGTGCATTTTGTTTCCCCATTGGTTTTGTGTGTTAGTTAACAATACTAAGTACATTATTTATCGAGGTGTTGACTGTGCAGGTGTTATTTTCAACATCCGCATCGATCACCAAAAAGTGGTGAAGTTAGATCACTGAGATTTGGGACAGAGAGCAGTCGGATATTTCTAACCGGAAATTTCCAGGGCAAACAGAATTTCCGGTTAGGAAGATCCCAGCCCAGTTTTGAGACAGAGATCGGCTGGAAATTTCCAACCGGAAATTTCTGGAACAACCGGAATTTCTGGTTGTGGACTGGAAGTTTGTGCTAAAAATGGCTAAGGACAGGAACTTGAAGACGCAGAGATGAACCAGAAATTTCCAACCAGAAATTTCCAGATCAACCAGAATTTCCAATTTAGGAGCCAGTTCGGGACAGAAGCCAACCGGATATTTCAAACTGGATTATTTGCTCCAACCCCTGTTCAAAATATCGGCCGATATTCCGATAAATCGGCCGATTTATCGCTTATCGGTGTCTAGCCGATAAGATAAATTGGCCGATATTTCGGCCGATATTCCGATAAATCGGCCGATTTACCACTTATCGGGTGTCGACCGATAAGTTCCCGATAAGCGATATCTTGAACATTGGCTCCAACCAGAATTTCCGGTAGAAGTCAACCTAGTCGAGTTCAGATCTGAAGAAACGAAGCCAACCGGAATTTCTGGTTCAAGTTTTAACCACAGTATCAGATTCCTGCTCAAATGGCTCTATTTGAGGAGGGGGTATAAATCCCCCTCCTCTTCCTCCTTAAGCTCAAGTTCGTCCATTGCATTGAATACCATTTATTGAGCTCACTAAGTCTCCAATTACTCACAATCCATCCACCCAAACTTGTTGATCTTCGGAGGATTGAAGGAGAAGGCCCCGATCTACATCTTCATCGAGTCGTTCTTAATTTCTCCCTCATTCATTTGAGGGATTTGAGTTTAGGGTTTCCATTTGTGGAGAACCTAGACCTCTTGCTACACTTGGTGATTCTTAGTATTGGGAGACCCCAATTTGGTTGTGGGTATGTGCCCCAAGCTTGTTGTAAAGGATTCGATTCCTGCCTCAAAGGGGATCAATAATGGAAGGTGGACTAGGCCTTTGTGGCGTTATTCATCGGAGAATAGGGTAAGGCCTTTGTAGCGTTGAGTAGGCCTTTGTGGCGAAACTAACACCCCTCCAACGAGACGTACTCCCTTAACAAGGAGGAACTCAGGAATACATCGTGTCTCCGCGTGCTTCCTATCGGTTACCTCGTTCCCCTCTCCTTTACTTGTGCTTGTATTGTGTTTATTTTTGTTCTTTTCATATCGGTAAATTCACCATAGTTGCATTATCTAGAGAATTTACCTTTGTCTCAAGCCTAATCTTGAAAAAAAAATGGCCGTAGCACCTTTTCACCCCCTAGGTGCCCATACTATCCGTTCAGTTTTGTTATTAAGATGTTATTATAGAACATTTACGCTATGCATGAATATACGGGGGACTATATGTATATAGCATGTCCTCTTTCCCTTTTTTATTTGTGGTACCTTAAAGAAACGTTTGGCTGGAATCACCCACCTAGAAACTTTGAGGAGTTTGCTCCTCAAAATGCAGTGGCTATGGGGGGGGGGGTTGGCATGGTCCATTTGGAACTCTAGGAACGATCTAGTAGTTTTTTTTTCTTTCTAAATATGGATATGACCTCGGTATATGCATTAAGTGATTCACATATTCTTCTTATTGTGGTGGTTAAAAGTATCAAGTTTACATATCATAGATCACATAAGGTTGAAAAAGGAATCGACCAACGAAAAAATGACAATATAAAGCAACTAGACATCCTGAAGTCGACTAATTGTTGCCGCCTAGCCCGGCTGAATGTATCCTGGGTGACAGTCAGAATTCAAATATACTCAGTAGCCATAAGATGCCGCTGGTCCGACGGGAGAAGGAACGCGCAGAGCTAGATCCAAGGAGCAGCCATATTGATAACCTGGAAAACACGAAAGTTTCTTGTCCTATTAAAAACAAGATTATTTCGACAATTCTAGATCGGCCAAAATAAAGCTGAGAATCTAAAGGAAATTTGGGCCTTTGTATTTCTGTCAATTCCATTTAGCCAGTTAAAAAACACATTAGTTATATTGGTTGGTGAGAAAATATTATATAGCTACTATAAACAATACATCAAACAATTTGCGCAAAAACAAAGATATTAACATCTCAGTCAAAGAAAAGGACATTTCTTACATCCTTGCCACTTTGTTTTAGCGAGGTTATCTTTCATGATTTCCAAACGTATTTGTGAAGACCATTCATCTAATCTTCGTACATACATATATATGTGAGCACACCGGTATTTTTGAGCTTCAACGAGTGTAACGCAAATCTGTTAACTATAGTCGACGGCATAAATGCGATCACAAGTCCCAGTTATCACCGTTAGTACCATTTTGAAACTCACATTTTTTTGGGTGACTAGATAGCACATTGTGAATAAAAAAAATTCGTTGGACAATGTTATATAATGATGGATATTGGAATTATAATGGAGTATCGCTAACTAAGTATCCTCCTAGAATTATAGATGTGAAAGTGAGATAGTACCGTCTCCAACTTCGAATAATCCCACTTGCACATCCCTACCTAGAATCTAGTGGTAGTACCGTCTTCAACTTTGAAAAAACCCATATTAAAAAACTCATCTTTAACTCTGAGAAGGCCTTTAAAAATGGAGAATCTATTTGCTTGGCCTAGACCTGAGCTAACGTTTTATTATAAAGGTATTTGTTGTGCAACAATTTTTGCCACAACCCATCCTCATGGACAATTTAAACAACTATTTGCTGAGTAAACATTTGTTTTTCAATCAGAATATCACAATTAATTCCTAAGCCACCACAATCCTACAGTCTACGAATAATATTCCATTTTGTCAGCTAATATTTCGTTTTATTCTCATCATCTATAGAAGTTGTCTTTTTCTTACCACTTTAAGTATTTCAAGAAACGACATCATAAACATGAGCAAAATTGTTAATACCGAATCAGTTAGGACAAGTCGATCTCCTTATGAGAACATCTTACACATCCAGCACCCAAGTTCTCCTTGGTAACAACTTTGTATTGCATAGAGTTAAAGAAGTTTTTTGTAATGAATAGCCACACTAAATCTCTACTATATAATGCGGCCTAAGGTGATTGTTCCTGATGGTAGGTCGCCATATCTCCACCGTTGGATTGAAAGGGAACGATATGTATGATTTGTTCGGTTGATCGATCTGACTTTTCTTAATCATACCAGCCTCACAAACTGACTAAAGAAAATAAAAGGGTAGTCACCCATGGAACTATACGAGACGGACCTTTGCGGCCAGCACTTGACCAGAGACATAAACGATCAAATGAGATTGCCAGCTTAATTAGCAGGTTGTGTTAAAAATAAATAGCAATCCTATTAACTTCCGTTTTCTTAACTATGTCCATCCATCCATACACGTCCACAAATCTAGCGATGGATAAAAAGAATCGAATTCGTATCGTTCCTCTTCACACAAGATGGGAAGTATTATTGTAGCTAGGAATTTCTTTCTACACGCACGTACAACTACCGTGTAGATATCGAATAGCAAGAAGAGCCCGAAGTATGTGCAAGGACTATTGGAGTATGAGTCGGACTAACTATGACGCGCCCTTTTAGCTTCAATGTTCCACGCGTGCTAGATATTTCCCCCATTAAAAATCTAAGTCATGAAATTTATAATCTCTCGCCATATAATTGTCGCTGGATATAGATAATTATGTGCAACTTAATACTACCGTTGCCTACACTTTTTTGGGATCAGAGGGACTATTAGATTTATTGTATACCATATTGTGATCATCATTTTCAAGGCTTGAATGTCAACTTATTCTCAAATTTTGTAGTAATAATTTTCAAATTTTGGTGACCACGAGTAATATTTAAGAAACCTGATTTATGTTTATCTCATACCATAATGTTATCAAATATAGGCTTGAATGGCCACTTCTTAAATTTTATGCAACAAAAAAAATGCATGCTTCTCTTGATAAAAAAACCGCCACGACAGCTTCTCACGATCGTAAGATAGTCCAATTTCTCGCGGAAAATGCAGACTGAAATTTTATTTATTTTATTTTGCAACCAAAAAGTTTATATGCTTCTCCGGATCTAAAATAAAAGAATGACATGACGAATTTTCACGATTGGAAGATAATCCAATTCTCTAGGAAAAATAAAGGTTGAATGTTTTATTTATTTTATTTTGCAAAAGAAATAGTGCATGCTTCTCTCCATCGGAAAAGAGAAGAACGATACGGTGAATTCTCACGATCGTAAGATAGTCCAATTCTGCAGGAAAAATGTAAGCTAAATATTTTATTTATTTTATTTTGCAATAGAAATAATGCATGGTTCTCTCTATCAGATTAGAGATGAGCGACGCTGCGACTTATCACGCTCGGAAGATAATACAGTTCGCCAGGAAAAATAACGGTTTGACATTTTATTTATTTTAATTTTTGTGATAAATATTTATCATTCGTTTACCCGTTGCAACGCACGTGTATTTTGCTAGTATTTATAAGATAGAGAATCATATTCACAACCAAATATCTGCTTATACTCGTTCTCCTCCTCTTTACCTTTCAAAAAAAAACTCAGTTGTGAAAATTAATTTTGAGTCCCAAGTTTAGCTAAAAAAAATACATATAATTATTCTTATATTAACCCTTTTTGCCATATCATGCTCCGTTAACCTTTTTTTTAGTAGAAAGCCAGGCTTTATTCAACTAACAGAGAGTTTACAGGGATGTTCACACCCTCAGGCGGAACCATAAATGTAACATCCCAAGTATGAAAACCTACCATTTAGAATGTTTGATTTCCTGTTTAATCAAAGTATTGCATCATGTCATCATGTTTATTTCCTTGTTGCATTTGTTACTATTTGTTTTGCTTCTGTTTTATTCTGTTTTCATAATTGAATTTCAAACAAATTCAAATGAGGTGTTTCATCCTTGTCATGTTACAATATTTCTCAAATCAAAATTGCAATCCAAAGTCTCATTTTATTTCCAATCATGCCATATTGAATCAACTACTAAAATGGTGCTTTTATTTCAATTAAGTAATTCCAAAACTGCTTTCAAATTCAAAGCATCTTCAAACAGCACCTCATTTGGAAATTATAAAAATACCAAACAAATTCTAATCACATTTGTTCTACTTAATCAATAGGGGTCACCCTAATAAAAACATTGTTTCCAATATTAATCAATTAATTATCAACTTATTCAAATTCAAACCAAAACATTCAAACAGCACACCAATTTGAAATTATAAAAATAATCAAGACATTTTATACTCATTGTTTCCAATTAAAGTTATTTTGGGTCACCCTATTTAAAATTTTGGTTTCAATAATCATTTTTAATACTCAAATCATCCAAATATGAATTAATTCCAAACAGCACGAAAATTCAAATGTTTTTGAATTCCAAAATTGGTTTATGTTTGTAGTTGACCTAAACAGCACACCCAATTTTTTTCAAAATTTTTGCAAACTCTAAACCTATCTATTTCTTCCATTTCTATTTGCTACAAAAAAAAACAGAAAAGCAGAAATAAGAAAAAGGAAAAAAAAACGCGCGCGCGGCAGCTAGCCTACCCAGCCCAGCCCACACTTACCTTTTCCCTCGCGCGCAGCCAGCCCACGGCCCGAAAACGGTTCGCGGCCGCCCCCCGTCGTCTGTTTCCTGTACGGCGCGAAATCGCGCGGTGCCACGGCGGCAGCCGGCCGCTCCGACGGCCAGGAGCTCCCCCTGGACACTTTATAATCCCCCTGGTACCCCGCAGCCCTAGACCTAAGCCCTAGGCCCCTGTTCCCCTCGAGATCGCCGCCGCCATTTCCTCTCCTCGCCGCGATCTCCACCTTCTGAACCTCACCGGAGTTCATCCGCTCTGAATCTCCGACCACCGCAGGCGCCACCGTACTCCTCCACCTCACCTAGACACAGGAACTAGTCCACCTCGACTCCCTCTCTCTGTTGGACACCCTAGCTACCTCGGAGACACACGGAATCACCGCCACCATCATCGACATCGCCGTCGGTCGCGCCCCCTCGAGCCACTGCTTCCACGACATCGCCGGTGAGCCTCCACCGTTTCCCTCCTCTCTGTCTTGCTCACGTTGCACGCATCCGCACCGCACCTGCGTCACCAAGCCACCCAGCAGCAACACGGGCACGGTAGCAACGGCGATCGCCGCCGGTGTCTTTCTTCTCTGACGAAGTGCAAAAGCAAACGTTCGTCAGTTAACTGCAGTGGCAGATCTGAATCTTAACCTTGTTGCGAAGGTGTTACTGACAAGAAACGATTTCCTACCGTGCTGGTTCAGCGCTAGCGAGCGCGCAGCAAGGGCACGGGTTCGAGCCGCGGCTCCGTGGATTAATACACACCTTTTTCGCGCACCGGCTGACAGGCAGGGCCCACCTGTCTGTGGCCCTGGCTGCCACGCCAGCCCGCGTGCACGCCACGCTGGCCCCAGGCCCACGGGCAGTGGCTAGGGCTAGAGGGCTGCACGGTAACAAATTATTTTCTGCACGTTTCTGTTTTAAAACCAGTCCCTCAAAAATTGCAGTTTGGTCCCTGAACTTAAAAAGCTTATAGCTTTTATTTTATAACTCCAAATAATGAAAATAAAATATGTGTGATGATCTAAATTAAATTATCTACCTAATGGTACCATTTTTTTCTGTTTTGAATCTTCAAAATGCAATTCAAATTTGAATTCAAATAATTCAATTGCAATTTGCTAAAATTCATAACTAATTCATTATTAATCCAAATAATGCAAATAAAATATGTTTTCCATGCTATTTCAAATAACCTTTTCAAATATAAATTTTGTTTCATGGTTTGAATAATTTAAATTTCCTAAATAATTTAATCCTTGTTTAATTCATTTAAATTTGATAAAATCATAACTTGCTCAAATTAAATTATTTTTAAACATGCAAAATATGTTTTCAAGCTAGAAAAGTATAAACTTTTCAAATGTGAGTTTGAATTTATGTTTTAAATAAATAAAATTCAAATAATATTCAAACTTGTTTTAAATTCATTTAAAACTTGTTTAATATTGTTTAAGTCATAATCAATTCATCCTAACTCCTATTTCAATATTTGAAACATGTAATCCAACTAAAATTTGGTATTCTTTTCAAATATGAATTTTTGTTATTTGTTTTGAGCATTCTAAGTTGATGAAAACAACAAATACTTGTGTGACATGTTTAAGTAACCCAAAATTTCCAAACCTAATAAATGATTTCCAAACATGTTAAATTCCTTTACCACTTGCACCTATTGTTGTTATTTTGTTGTTATCATCATGCATGCATCCTGATAAGCAAACTTTCACATGCTAACCAATTATAGATCATTTGTTTCCACTTAATCAATGGATCTTTTCCATATGCCATCCAATTGCATATGTGGCCCTTTAAATTGTGTTACCATGTTAACTAGTTTATTTTGATGCAACCATTAACCTGACATGCATCATCCCATGATTGTGCACTATGCCATGATATTGATTGTTTATATTTCTGTCTTGTTTGTTTGCTTCTTCTCGGATAGACGACGACGTTGAGACAGACGATCTTTACATCACCCCTTCTGAGGATCTAGCTCAGTACCCGGCTGCTGAGTTTGCAGGCAAGTTATCACTCACATGAACCACTGTGTTCCTTTCAACATTGGTTACCGATACTTTCCGTTGTCTATTTCTGCTAGCCTTAGTAGTAGTTGTTTCTGTTACGAACCTATCACATGAATCCCTTAACCCTGATATTGCCTCGCCTCCACTCCTACACCCCATTGTTTGAGCCAGTGTCTTACTAGCATGCTTAGGTTGTTTTGCTCGATTCTGTTACCCGTTACTTTCCGTTACTATATTTTATTATGTTCTGGGGGCTCGATGTTTAATCAATCAATCATGCTAATGTTATTGTTAAATAATAATTTGATGATAAGGTACCGGCAGGAGGCCCTGTGTGGTTTTGAGGCCTGCTAGTGTCGACCCTAATAGGAAAAGGGTCTTGTCTACTGATCCATGATGAGCGCACTACCCGCATATGGGAAGCGAGTATGGGCGCCCCCCTCAATTTGATTCGATTCGCATCTCGTCCAAATCGCCTCATTTAGTTCGTGTTTCCCATTTGCCGCATGCATGTTTTTGCGAGCCCAGCGCAGGGTGGAACTTTCGTAGTCGGCATATAGGGGGACACGTTCTTAGAGTGCTATGAGGGTCCATTTTCTTCTGGGCTCGATTAGCCGTGCGCCCAAGGTGCTTTGGGCTTGATGCGAAGAAGAGTTGAGTTGTGTTAAGTGCCCCGCTTGGTGGGAGGCATCCCATCTGGCGGGTTATTCATACGTGTACGGCCAAATTAGTGCAACCCTGCAGGGATAATCTTCTCGAGAAGCCGTGTTTTCCGCGGTTATGGTTAACTTGGTGAAAGTACTGGCTAACAAGTACTCAGGACAACTTAAACCTAATGATTCACAATCTCACACCCCATGATTAACAACTTGACTAGTAATAGGATTATTGACACAATAACTTGATTCATCTTTAATCCAACTGTGTGAGTTTTCCTCGGATTGCTTCTTTGGATAAGGGGCGAGATCCAGGATGGGTTTGCTTGAAGTTATCTTTCAGTTGGTTACAATACTCGATCTTATCTTCTTTCTGTTAGCCGGAAGTGGTAGAATCTCTGTAGTTGGTTAGCGCAGCCAGTTGCAGCATCTTTTATATCCCCTTTCTTCCGTTGAACCCAAGGCATCTGTGCTTGGTTTTGACGGGCTACACTTTGGTGAACTGTGAGTCTTGCTTGCCAGTACGTCTATGTACTGACCCCTTTGGGGCTGTGGTTTCCGCAGACTACGCTTACGAGGATCCAGGTGACGGCTACTACGTGGAGTTTGACGAGGCTGCTGACGAGTAGGTAGCGGACCCGGGCAGGATCCGAGACTACGTGGATGGGCTCCGTCTTTATTTCAGTTTCCGGCTTCTTAAGCCTTTTTGGATTTGTCTGTACTCAGACCCTTTGAATGTTTCCGCTGAGATGTAATGATGTGATGTTGGGACATGTGTCCTCTGGATGATTGTATTTGCTATCTCTGCCCTAGTGAGGGCCAGTTGCAACTTATTTCAATCTTTTGTGTCTTAGAGATATGTTGTGCTATCATTCTGTTACAAGCCGTTGACGTACAATGTGTGTATGGTATGAAGTACGTCAATGGTAGTATCCTGATTCCTATGGGATAGTTTACGTCGACGATAAACAGATAGGGGTTGGTTGTCACACATACGTGTGTTGGCCTACTCGTAAGAGGACGCGGGTGCCGGTAAGCCCCGTAATCCAATCTACTACTGTTCAACGGAACGGCGAGTATCCTTTAGAAGTCAGGGTGCGACAAATGGTATCAGAGCCTGTCTGCATGTAGGATCCCTTTTACTGGTCGCAGTTGAGTCTAGAAACTATTTTGTAGCTATATAGGAAAAATGAAACGTGAGAGTAGGAATTCTGCCATTTTTCTTCTTTCCCCACCCACCCACCCTTTTCTGGTAAGGAAGTGCAACGTTGTTTTCTCTCTTCTCACCTAAACTTTCAAGTTAGGGTTTCACGTGTTTTGGGTTCTCCGTAGTACCTCAGGAGTTTTTGGTCTCGTGTTTCCCGATGTTGCTTCAATATCATGTTCTTTTCAACATCCTTTTCGTCCGTTGAACCTTGTTGTTGCTTTCCACTTCAGTTCTCTACCGGCGTCTAATCAAAACCTCCCAAATCATCTGCAGATGGATCTCAGGTTCTACCCGCAGGTGGTTCAGATGACTCGTTGCGAGAGCACCGCCGGTTATCCGGAGATGCTGAGAGACATGGTCACTTATCTAGGGTTCTGTTGGGCACCAGAGTACCAGGTCTACGAGCAGCAGCGAGAGTTTGACCAGACCTACTACCAGGCTATCGTCTACATTCTGTCAGATGATGGCAGGAGCGTTGTCCACCGCTACGAGGCAGTAGGTTCCATAGTGGATATGGCCGTGCAGCAGGCAGCTTATGTGAGTCTCACCGTCCTTCGTGCTGACTACTGGGGATTTGACGATTCTATCTATCGCCACATCCCCCGTGGTTACATCACTTCGGAGGGAGCTCACTTCACTCTCTACGACAACTTGGATGTCTACGAGCATGATAACACCAGGCTGCACACCACCGCTCAGTTTGTGAGGCACAGTGACGCGGTTGCCACCACACTTTCTCAGGAGTTGGCCTCAGTCAGGGAGCAGCTCTACCTTGCTTTGACTCGTCTGGCGACGTACACCACAGACTTTGTTGGAGATGAGCGCTTTGCACGTTTCCATCAGACAGTTGGACGTAGTTTGCCAGATGCTGGAGGTTACGAGCCGATCAGAGGTCCACTCCTCAACCTCGGAGCTGGTTACACTGGGATTCCACGCTTTGGAGCACAGGGAGACGACGCTTTCTACTTCACCACACCGAGAGTCGCTCTCAGAGCAGTCCCGATCTACGTGGATCGTCGTTCTACCTACTTCCGTGGGATTCCTCCTCACCGTATCTCTCGTCGTACTACTCACCGCCGTCCTGCGTGATGAGCATGGGAGTACCGATGTATCCATTCCTAGCTATGTTTAGTTATCCTTTGGCTTTCGAACCATGTATTGGTGTGTTGGATATTCTGATGTATTTGAACATGTGATGATGTACCTGTTGGTTATCTATTCATGCGTCGGAATAATCTATCTTTCGGTTACCAAGTTTATCCTTTTCTGTTGTTGTGCTAAAATGCATGTCTATCCAGGATGCCACCAACAAGGAGCAACCCGCCTGAACCACCTCCGATCACGGAGCTGTTGACTCAGATGACTCAGGTCGTGGCACAGATGGCCCAGTTCCAGGCTAACCAGCACAACAACCAGAATGCTCCACGGGTCAGCATCAAGGAGTTCCTCAGTATGGGTCCGAGAGCTTTCGTGGCAACACGTGAGCCTCTGGATGCTGATGACTGGATCCGGGAGATGGCCAGGGCTCTGGACATTGCTCACGTTGCTGAGGAAGACAAAGTCAAGTATGCCACCTACCTACTGAAGGGTCAGGCAGCTACCTGGTGGGAGAACTACCAGACCATGAGAGCTGGATATCCTATCACCTGGGGTTGTTTCAAGGATGCCTTCCTGAAGCACCACATCCCAGATGGTCTCATGGAAAGGATGCGTGAGGAATTTTGCTCTCTCAAGCAGGGCAAGCTGGACGTCATCGGCTATCAGAACGAGTTCAATCGTCTCGCTCGTTACGCTGGTGATGAGGTGTCCACTGAGGCTAAGAAGATGGCAAGGTTCCGCCGAGGGTTTAACCCGGAACTGAAGTACGCTCTCACAAACATCAAGTGCAAGGACTTCGAGGAGCTCGTGAACACCGCGCTCAATGAGGAAAATGGGCGCAAGGTGTTCGAGGAGTCCCGCAAGCACTCGCGTGAGGGTGGTTCCTCCTCCAACATGACCACCCCTTCACAGAAGCGCCGCATCTGGGTGCCAAATGCTGCTGTCACTCGGGCTCCATATGCCCAAGCTTCTCCAGGCTTTGCTCCCCGCCCACCCAACCCAGCTCAGATGCAGAGTCAGAGGGTTCCAATGGGGCAGCCAAGGCCAGGTCCTCCTCGTGTCGTCACTTGCTACAAGTGCAAGGAGACTGGACACTATGCTGATAAGTGCACTCAGAGGCAACTACCTCCACCTCCTCGCCCCAACACCAACCAGGCAATGGTTCGTGCTCCCCCGGCTAAAGCCTTCAACTCCAACAACAGGCCTGTCGGGAGGACCGCGAGGGTGAATCATATCAAGGCCGACAAAGCTGAGGAAGCTGCTGACGTCGTTCTCGGTATATTACCCGTAAACTCTTTTCCAGCTAAAGTGTTGTTTGATACCGGAGCATCGCGTTCTTTTGTGTCAAAGATCTTTGCAAAAGCATACAACCTAGTTCTGGTTCCGCTAAGTAATATAATCACTATTCACTCTCCGGGACCGCAAATGTTGACTTCCAAGATAAGTAAGGACAATCAAATCCTAATTGGAGGCCGCATATTCCTTGCTTCACTCATGTTGCTGGGAAATTCTGACATTGATGTCATTCTGGGCATGGATTGGTTGAAGACCCACAAAGCTAAAATTGACTGTGCTCAAAAGTCGATAGCTCTATCCCACCCTTCTGGCCAGATAGTCTATTCTCCATATGGATCAAGTTCTGTTCAGCTGTTCAACCTAGATGCAAAACCCCTTCCTGCAATTGAAAATGTTCCGGTGGTTTGTGAATTCCCTGACGTCTTTCCAGAAGAGTTGTCAGGGATGCCTCCGGACAGAGCAGTTGAGTTCGTGATCGAGCTTGAACCAGGTACTGCTCCAATCTCTAAGCATCCATACAAGATAGCTCCTCCTGAACTGAAATTGTTAAAGGAGCAAATCGATATGTACATGGAGAAAGGTTACATTCAGCCTAGTTCCTCCGCTTGGGCTTGCCCAACTCTGTTTGTTGCCAAGAAGGATCAAACAAAAAGACTCGTGGTTGACTATCGTCCTCTCAACGAGAAAACCATCAAAAACAAGTATCCAATTCCTCGTATCGATGATCTTTTTGATCAGCTTGCTGGAGCCTCAATATTCTCAAAGTTGGACTTGAGGATGGGTTACCATCAGATAAAGATCAGAAAGGAAGATATTCCTAAGACATCTTTCACCACTCGGTACGGTCTATATGAATACACCGTCATGTCCTTTGGTCTCACCAATGCACCGGCGACGTTCTCAAGACTCATGAATTCTGTCTTCCATGAATACCTCGACAAGTTCGTTGTGGTATATCTTGATGACATTCTAGTCTACTCCAAATCCGAGGAAGAGCATGGAGAACACCTTCGTCTCACTCTCATGAAACTTCGCGAGCATCGTCTCTATGCAAAGTTCTCCAAATGTGAGTTCTGGATTCTAGAAGTTGCTTACCTTGGTCATATCATCTCTGCCAAAGGCATAGCCATTGACCCAGAAAAGGTTAAGGCAATTGTTGATTGGAAACCTCCTAAGACGGTGAAGCAAGTCAGAAGTTTTCTTGGCTTGGCTAGCTATTGTCGTCGTTTCGTCCAAAACTTTTCCAAGATTGCCAAACCTCTCACTGATCTCACAAAGAAGGACAAGAAGTTCGTTTGGACTCCACAGTGTGATGAGAGTTTCAATCTCCTAAAGACTAAACTCACTTCCACACCAGTTCTGGTTGGCCCAGATACTACCAAACCTTTCCAGATATTCTGCGATGCATCTCTCCAAGGTCTAGGTGCAGTTCTTATGCAAGAACGTCAAGTTGTGGCTTATGCTTCACGTCAGTTGAACCCACATGAGCAAAACTATCCCACACATGATCTTGAACTTGCAGCAGTTGTGTTTGCCCTCAAGAAATGGAGACAATACTTGTTGGGTAACAAAACTGAAATCTTTTCCGATCATAAGAGTCTGAAATACATCTTCACTCAACCAGATCTGAACCTCAGGCAAAGGAGATGGATTGAGAAGATTAAAGACTTTGATCTCACCATTTCTTACACTCCAGGCAAGGCTAATGTTATGGCCGATGCTCTCAGTCGCAAGTCCTATTGCAATAATCTCATGATCATGGAAAGCCAACCTCCACTTCATGAAGAATTCCAGAAGCTGAACCTTGGTCTTGTCCCTCAAGGTTACCTTGCTAGCTTGACAGCCAGTCCAACTCTCGAGGACAAGATTCGTTCTGAACAACTTCGTGATACTGAAATCAAGAAGATTGTAGAGCACATCAAAGAAGGCAATGATAAATTCAATTCCTTCTCAATTGATGACAAGGGAACTGTGTTCTTCGAAGGACGCATTGCAGTTCCTCAGATTCAAAGTCTCAAAGATATCATTCTCAAGGAGGCTCATGAAACTCCTCTCTCCATCCACCCTGGAAGTACAAAGATGTACCAGGATCTCAAGACTCTGTATTGGTGGCCTGGCATGAAACGTGAAATTGCTCAATACGTTTCTGAATGCGACGTTTGTCAACGTGTTAAGGCAGTCCATCAGAAAACAGCAGGTCTACTCCAACCTCTGAAAATTCCTGAGTGGAAGTGGGACATGATTGAAATGGACTTCGTTACTGGGTTTCCAAAGTCCAAGAAGGGCAACGATGCAATCTTCGTTGTTATTGATCGTCTCACTAAAGTAGCTCACTTCTTTGCTGTCAAAGAAACAATCTCAGCTAGCCAGTTAGCAGAGCTCTACGCAACAAAGATTGTTCCCCTTCATGGTGTTCCATTGGAAATAAGCTCAGACCGTGGAAGCATATTCACTTCTCATTTCTGGAAAAGTTTTCAAGAAGCATTGGGCACCAAACTTCTGTTCAGCACAGCTTATCACCCCAAGTCGAAAGAGTCAATCAGATTCTCGAGGATATGCTCAGAGCATGTGGTCTCTCCTTTGGCATGAAATGGGAGGATTGCCTTCCATATGCTGAATTCTCCTATAACAACAACTACCAGGCAAGCCTAGGCATGGCACCATTTGAAGCACTCTATGGCCGCAGATGCGGGAGTCCAATCAATTGATCTGGAGCTGGTGAACGTTCACTCTTAGGCCCTGACATTGTTAAGGAAGCCGAGGAGAAAGTTCGTATCATTCGTGACAATCTCAAGATTGCTCAGTCTCGTCAGAAAAGCTACTATGACAGCAAGCACAGGGATATGGTCTATGCACCTGGTGACAAGGCATATCTCCGTGTAACTCCCCTCAGAGGCACTCATCGTTTTGGTGTGAAAGGAAAGCTTGCACCAAGATACATTGGTCCTTTCAACATTCTCTCAAGGCGGGCAGAAAATGCCTATCGTCTTGAACTTCCAGAAAAGCTATCCAAGGTGCACGATGTGTTCCACGTGTCACAGCTCAAGAAGTGTTTCAAAGATCCAGATCGTGCAGTTGATCATGATTCCATTGAACTGCAAGATGATCTATCTTATGAAGAGCACCCTGTTCGTATTCTCGATGAGACCGAGCGTAAGACTCGCAACAAGAGCACCAAGTTCTTGAAAGTGCAGTGGTCGCATCATTCCGATAAAGAGGCAACGTGGGAGACCGAAGAGGATCTTCGCAAGAAGTATCCGGACCTTTTCGTTTCTCAGTAAGGAATCTCGGGGCGCGATTCCTTCAAGGGGGGGCGTTTTGTAACATCCCAAGTATGAAAACCTACCATTTAGAATGTTTGATTTCCTGTTTAATCAAAGTATTGCATCATGTCATCATGTTTATTTCCTTGTTGCATTTGTTACTATTTGTTTTGCTTCTGTTTTATTCTGTTTTCATAATTGAATTTCAAACAAATTCAAATGAGGTGTTTCATCCTTGTCATGTTACAATATTTCTCAAATCAAAATTGCAATCCAAAGTCTCATTTTATTTCCAATCATGCCATATTGAATCAACTACTAAAATGGTGCTTTTATTTCAATTAAGTAATTCCAAAATTGCTTTCAAATTCAAAGCATCTTCAAACAGCACCTCATTTGGAAATTATAAAAATACCAAACAAATTCTAATCACATTTGTTCTACTTAATCAATAGGGGTCACCCTAATAAAAACATTGTTTCCAATATTAATCAATTAATTATCAACTTATTCAAATTCGAACCAAAACATTCAAACAGCACACCAATTTGAAATTATAAAAATAATCAAGACATTTTATACTCATTGTTTCCAATTAAAGTTATTTTGGGTCACCCTATTTAAAATTTTGGTTTCAATAATCATTTTTAATACTCAAATCATCCAAATATGAATTAATTCCAAACATCACCAAAATTCAAAGGTTTTTGAATTCCAAAATTGGTTTATGTTTGTAGTTGACCTAAACAGCACACCCAATTTTTTTCAAAATTTTTGCAAACTCCAAACCTATCTATTTCTTCCATTTCTATTTGCTACAAAAAAAAAAACAGAAATGCAGAAATAAGAAAAAGGAAAAAAAACGCGCGCGCAGCAGCTAGCCTACCCAGCCCAGCCTACACTTACCTTTTCCCTCGCGCGCAGCCAGCCCACGGCCCGAAAACGGTTCGCGGCCGCCCCCCGTCGTCTGTTTCCTGTACGGCGCGAAATCGCGCGGTGCCACGGCGGCAGCCGGCCGCTCCGACGGCCAGGAGCTCCCCCTGGACCCTTTATAACCCCCCTGGTACCCCCGCAGCCCTAGACCTAAGCCCTAGGCCCCTGTTCCCCTCGAGATCGCCGCCGCCATTTCCTCTCCTCGCCGCGATCTCCACCTTCTGAACCTCACCGGAGTTCATCCGCTCTGAATCTCCGACCACCGCAGGCGCCACCGTACTCCTCCACCCCACCTAGACACAGGAACTAGTCCACCTCGACTCCCTCTCTCTGTTGGACACCCTAGCTACCCCGGAGACACACGGAATCACCGCCGCCATCATCGACATCGCCGCCGGCCGCGCCCCCTCGAGCCACTGCTTCCACGACATCGCCGGTGAGCCTCCACCGTTTCCCTCCTCTCTGTCTTGCTCACGTTGCACGCATCCGCACCGCACCTGCGTCACAAAGCCACCCAGCAGCAACACGGGCACGGTAGCAACGGCGATCTGAATCTTAACCTTGTTGCGAAGGTGTTACTGACAAGAAACGATTTCCTACCGTGCTGGTTCAGCGCTAGCGAGCGCGCAGCGAGGGCACGGGTTCGAGCCGCGGCTCCGTGGATTAATCCACACCTTTTTCGCGCACCGGCTGACAGGTAGGGCCCACCTGTCTGTGGCCCTGGCTGCCACGCCAGCCCGCGTGCACGCCACGCTGGCCCCAGGCCCACGGGCAGTGGCTAGGGCTAGAGGGCTGCACGGTAACAAATTATTTTCTGCACGTTTCTGTTTTAAAACCAGTCCCTCAAAAATTGCAGTTTGGTCCCTGAACTTAAAAAGCTTATAACTTTTATTTTATAACTCCAAATAATGAAAATAAAATATGTGTGCTGATCTAAATTAAATTATCTACCTAATGGTACCATTTGTTTTCTGTTTTGAATCTTCAAAATGCAATTCAAATTTGAATTCAAATAATTCAATTGCAATTTGCTAAAATTCATAACTAATTCATTATTAATCCAAATAATGCAAATAAAATATGTTTTCCATGCTATTTCAAATAACCTTTTCAAATATAATTTTTTTTTTCATGGTTTGAATAATTTAAATTGCCTAAATAATTTAATCCTTGTTTAATTCATTTAAATTTGATAAAATCATAACTTGCTCAAATTAAATTATTTTTAAACATGCAAAGTATGTTTTCAAGCTAGAAAAGTATAAACTTTTCAAATGTGAGTTTGAATTTATGTTTTGAATAAATAAAACTCAAATAATATTCAAACTTGTTTTAAATTCATTTAAAACTTGTTTAATATTGTTTAAGTCATAATCAATTCATCCTAACTCCTATTTCAATATTTGAAACATGTAATCCAACTAAAATATGGTATTCTTTTCAAATATGAATTTTGTTATTTGTTTTGAGCATTCTAAGTTGATGAAAACAACAAATACTTGTGTGACATGTTTAAGTAACCCAAAATTTCCAAACCTAATAAATGATTTCCAAACATGTTAAATTCCTTTACCACTTGCACCTATTGTTGTTATCATCATGCATGCATCCTGATAAGCAAACTTTCACATGCTAATCAATTATAGATCATTTGTTTCCACTTAATCAATGGACCTTTTCCATATGCCATCCAATTGCATATGTGGCCCTTTAAATTGTGTTACCATGTTAACTAGTTTATTTTGATGCAACCATTAACCTGACATGCATCATCCCATGATTGTGCACTATGCCATGATATTGACTGTTTATATTTCTGTCTTGTTTGTTTGCTTCTTCTCGGATAGACGACGACGTTGAGACAGACGATCTTTACATCACCCCTTCTGAGGATCTAGCTCAGTACCCGGCTGCTGAGTTTGCAGGCAAGTTATCACTCACATGAACCACTGTGTTCCTTTCAACATTGGTTACCGATACTTTCCGTTGTCTATTTCTGCTAGCCTTAGTAGTAGTTGTTTCTGTTACGAACCTATCACATGAATCCCTTAACCCTGATATTGCCTCGCCTCCACTCCTACACCCCATTGTTTGAGCCAGTGTCTTACTAGCATGCTTAGGTTGTTTTGCTCGAGTCTGTTACCCGTTACTTTCCGTTACTATATTTTATTATGTTCTGGGGGCTCGATGTTTAATCAATCAATCATGCTAATGTTATTGTTAAATAATAATTTGATGATAAGGCACCGGCAGGAGGCCCTGTGTGGTTTTGAGGCCTGCTAGTGTCGACCCTAATAGGAAAAGGGTCTTGTCTACTGATCCATGATGAGCGCACTACCCGCATATGGGAAGCGAGTATGGGCGCCCCCCTCAATTTGATTCGATTCGCATCTCGTCCAAATCGCCTCATTTAGTTCGTGTTTCCCATTTGCCGCATGCATGTTTTTGCGAGCCCAACACAGGGTGGAACTTTCGTAGTCGGCATATAGGGGGACACGTTCTTAGAGTGCTATGATGGTCCATTTTTCTTCTGGGCTCGATTAGCCGTGCGCCCAAGGTGCTTTGGGCTTGATGCGAAGAAGAGTTGAGTTGTGTTGAGTGCCCCGCTTGGTGGGAGGCATCCCATCTGGCGGGTTATTCATACGTGTACGGCCAAATTGGTGCAACCCTGCAGGGATAATCTTCTCGAGAAGCCGTGTTTTCCGCGGTTATGGTTGACTTGGTGAAAGTACTGGCTAACAAGTACTCAGGACAACTTAAACCTAATGATTCACAATCTCACACCCCATGATTAACAACTTGACTAGTAATAGGATTATTGACACAATAACTTGATTCATCTTTAATCCAACTGTGTGAGTTTTCCTCGGATTGCTTCTTTGGATAAGGGGCGAGATCCAGGATGGGTTTGCTTGAAGTTATCTTTCAGTTGGTTACAATACTCGATCTTATCTTCTTTCTGTTAGCCGGAAGTGGTAGAATCTCTGTAGTTGGTTAGCGCAGCCAGTTGCAGCATCTTTTATATCCCCTTTCTTCCGTTGAACCCAAGGCATCTGTGCTTGGTGTTGACGGGCTACACTTTGGTGAACTGTGAGTCTTGCTTGCCAGTACGTCTATGTACTGACCCCTTTGGGGATGTGGTTTCCGCAGACTACGCTTACGAGGATCCAGGTGACGGCTACTACGTGGAGTTTGACGAGGCTGCTGACGAGTAGGTAGCGGACCCGGGCAGGATCCGAGACTACGTGGATGGGCTCCGTCTTTATTTCAGTTTCCGGCTTCTTAAGCCTTTTTGGATTTGTCTGTACTCAGACCCTTTGAATGTTTCCGCTGAGATGTAATGATGTGATGTTGGGACATGTGTCCTCTGGATGATTGTATTTGCTATCTCTGCCCTAGTGAGGGCCAGTTGCAACTTATTTCAATCTTTTGTGTCTTAGAGATATGTTGTGCTATCATTCTGTTACAAGCCGTTGACGTACCATGTGTGTATGGTATGAAGTACGTCAATGGTAGTATCCTGATTCCTATGGGATAGTTTACGTCGACGATGAACAGGTAGGGGTTGGTTGTCACACATACGTGTGTTGGCCTACTCGTAAGAGGACGCGGGTGCCGGTAAGCCCCGTAATCCAATCTACTACTGTTCAACGGAACGGCGAGTATCCTTTAGAAGTCAGGGTGCGACAATAAACCACACATGCCTTCCAATATCTAAAGATGTTGCAAGTCTAGCTAAGTGATGTGCTTCTCCATTAGTCTCCCGACGTTCAAATTTTAATGCCACCTCCTGAAACTCCTTTTTCCTCTCGATAAATTCTCTAAGAATCATGAAATTTGGCCCTCGATGCAGCCCTTCATTAGCCTCCTTGACCACCCTCGCACAATCAGATGAAATTACCACCCGTGTCGCATTTAAGTCCTTTGCTAGGCACAGTCCTTCCACACATGCTAAAGACTCCAGAAGTTCAGGGTCAGTAATCCCCAGCCTCACAACCGTCGTAGCGCCCAAATACATGCCATTCTCATCTCGACAGACAGCACTAAAGGACCCTTTCATCTCTGTTTTTGCCACTGCCCTATCGACATGGATTTTGATCATACCGTTCGGAGGGGGTGTCCATGGTAGCACCCTGGGACGAACATATGTTGCCATTTGTGTAGTTACCTTGGCTTGTTTGCAGCTCACTCGGATAATTGGCAATGAATGTATGTGTCGACAAAGGTGACTGAAATTCACCCTCATGTATTAGCCTTCTTCTGGCCCACCAGATCGCCCATAAGGTAGCTAGGGTCACAATGAACTGCTGTTGGTTCATGATGTTGTTGAGATTGAAAAGCCACAATTTCGGGTCAGTGGTCTCGTCTCCAAAAATCGGAATATCGCTATCATCGTCCTTTAAAGCCCACACAGCCCTCGCCATATTACACTCCAATAGTGAACGGCGCCATGTATCATTAGCCACATTGCAGACAGTACACACCGGCGAACTCGTCATGCCCCTGTGAGCTCGGACCTCCCCTGTAGGCAGGGACGAACGTGCTAGCCTCCAAGCAAACAAGCGCAACTTGGACGTCACTTTTACCTTCCACAGCATCTTCCATTGGCGGTGATCACGTCCGGTATCGGATTCTTCCGATGTCCCATCGAGGAAAGCTTCCCTCCTGTGTTTTGAGTCCACGATCATATGGTATGCAGACCGTACGGTAAAAATGCCATTCTTCTCATGATGCCAGGCCCAGAAGTCCGGTTGGTTAATATAACTTATTGGAATTTGCTTGATCGCTTCTACATCCATCGGCAAGAAATGCTGCTCCAATTTCTGGATATCCCAGGATCTTGTAGCCGCACAAATAAAATCAGACACCATACGAGGTGGGTTGTTAGTTTTGCATCCAAATGGCCGAAGTCCCAGGTCACGTGGAATCTAGTTCATGTTCCACGCTTCCGTTGGCATCCCATCTCCAATTCTCCGAATTAATCCCTGCTGCATAATGTCCCGTCCAGCACACAAGGACCTCCATATCTGTGATGGCCTAGTCCCCAAAGTTGCTTCCAATACCCCAGTATTTGGGAAATAGATTGATTTGAGCATCCGAGCACTCAAGGTAGTAGGATGAGTCAGAATTCTCCAAACTTGCTTTGACAGTAGAGCCAGGTTGAATATATCGATATCTCTAAATCCCAAACCCCCCCCCCCCAATATTTTGGCATAGTCAGTGAATCCCAAGCAACCCACGCCGTCTTCCTTTCTCCTTTTCTGGATCCCCACCAAAACTTCCTTGTTAACGATTTTATATGCTCGCACAGGCCACGAGGAAGTTTAAACAAAGCCATTGAATATGTTGGTATGGCATGTATAACTGATTTTATAAGGATCTCTTTTCCTCAAACCGACAGGAAATTTTCCAACCACCCTTGGAGTCTCTTCCATATTCTATCTTTTAAATAGGCAAACACTCCACATTTAGCTCTCCCAACATCAGAGGGCAGCCCCAAATATTTTTCACTTAGTGATTCATTATCAACCTCCAGCACTGCCTTTATACTTGCTCTTGTCACCTCTGCACATCCCTTTCCAAAATAGATTGCTGATTTGTCATTGTTTATACGCTGACCGGATGCGCCACAGTAGGTCTGAAGAATATCCCTCAGTCTTCCCGCTTCCTCCACTGTTGCTTTGCCAAACAAGATGCAATCATCCGCGAATAAGAGGTGACTCACAATCGGAGCCGTTGTAGCAGCCTGAATGCCATGTATCTCTCCTCTGATCATTGCATTTTTTAACAAGCATGTCAATCCCTCGGCCGCTAAGATGAATAAATATGGAGAAATTGGGTCTCCTTGGCGGATTCCCCTAGTTGGTTTGAATTCCTCCGTGCATGCTCCGTTAAATAACACAGAGAATGTCACTGACCGAACCCCTTTCATTACCATATCAACAAAATTCCCTGACAGGCCAATTTTCCTCATAATTGCCTCGAGGTAATCCCACTCTAATCTGTCATATGCTTTCCTCATATCAAGCTTTATTGCACAATGCGCATTCCTATTACTCTTGTTCCCTTCATGAAATGTAACCACTCATAGGCGGTTATGACATTATTCGTAATTAAGCGACCCGGCACAAATGCGGATTGTTCTTCAGATACTATCTCAGGGAGGATTTTCTTCAAACTGTTAGCTAGTACTTTGGAAGTAATTTTATACAACATGTTGCACAAGCTAATTGGTCTGAATTGTTAAAGAGATATGGGGTTCTGAGTCTTGGGAATAATTACCATGAACGTCCTGTTGATCTTCTCCATTGGGTCCTCTCCTCTTAGTAAACGAATCACCACTTTAGTTACCTTGTCGCCACACAAATTCCAATGCTTCTGAAAAAAATGTACAGGATAACCATCAGGCCCTGGGGCCTTAGTTGGAAACATCTGAAAAAGAGCCTTTTTTTTTACTTCCTCAGCTGTGATCTCTGCTTCCAGACTGGCATTCATCTCCCTGCTCACTCTACAAGGGACATGAGACAGAACCTCTGATATGGATATTATAGGGGTACATGATGATTGTTCATGCTTGAGTTGGAAGGAAATATTGAAGTTAATTTATGATTACTATAAGGTGAATTCCTTCTTAATGGATTGTGTTGTTTGTGTTTATAAGAATGTTATACTACCTAAGCATATGTATTTATGTATGATAGGTTTATTGATAACACAAACATGGATGGAGGAGAGCATCAAGAGGAGATGGAAAACAAGCATGCAATGGTGGAAAACAAGTGTGCACACATGGAGGAAGATATGGAGATTGTTTCCCACAAGACCTAAAGGAGCCATCCATGCATTGGGGGCTGATATGGGAGCAGCAAGGACATGCCCTAGGCTGTCCCAAACGTTTTTAGTAGAGGACATGCGAATCCAATGGGCTGAACCTATGTTGGGTTCGGTTTGTAATGGTTTGGTTGCACCAAACCGAGTGGGAGTGGGCTAGGGGGCGCATTAGGGCTGGTTGTGGCCGCACCCCCCTCTCTTGGCCGCACCCCCTTCATATATACCTCTTAGGTGCGAATTAGAGAGGGTAGAACCAGTTTAAGATAAACCCTAGATTCCATAATTGAACTATGTTCATCTGAATTTATCCCCACCAGTTTGGTGGAGTTACCCCTTGCAAATTCTGCGTGTTATCTGTTGTTCCAGTGGGAATCAGTAGATACAGGACCACTCGTAGTCATTGATTACATTGTGCAAGTGTGTGGAGTTGAGAATATCCAAAGGGATTGAGAGTTGTTGCATTGGCATCAGGGATCATCTGGAGAGGTTCCAGCAAGACACAAGTTATCATATCAAGTTATCGTGTGAGTTCATCGAGAAGATCGGGCAACCCCTTATCATATGGTATCAGATTTCTAGGTTGACTCGGTGAGCAATTTATCCCCTTAGATTCGTTTTGTTTTTCTTACCTATCCACAAAAAAGCCCCACAAAAATAGGAGCATTTCATTGCCATCGCCTTAGATCATCACCACTCTCGAGTTTTAGTTCCTGTTTGTGTTTGATTTCGTGTTTCTTTTCTCCTTTTTGAGTCTTTTGTTTTCGGTCTAGGTTTAGGGTTCTAAATGTTCTTCGAGTTCTCCCAATTGCGTCCACAAAATTTCATCTAAAAAGGCCAATCCGATCCGAAGTTATACCCTATTCTAGTTGGTTTCGGTTTTCTGCCACGGCAGGAAATCACGCAGTTTCCCTGCCGCCACCGGATTTCAGTCGCAGTCGGATTCCTCCGTCGCGCGCTTACAAATCGCCCCCGCACCACCGTAACGCGGTTACCAGCAGCCCCCCCCCCCCCCCCCACGCGCTGCCGCGGCACGCTTTTGCTTCGTTTCTCTGTCGTGCGCTGCACCGCTGCCGTACACTGCTGCTGCTGTCTCGCGCCAAAGTCCAGAGGCTGTCTGTCCTCCTGCGCGCCCACACCCCACCCGCAAAAACTGTCCGCGCGTTGGGTATTTTTCCAGTTCGATAAGACCGCGCACTGCCGCGACAGCGATTTGCTGTGTTTCTCTGCCGCGGTTCAAAATTCCTGCCGTGGGTTTCTAGTAGGTTTTCGGTTCTGTTTTTCTTTGCCAATTTCATAGTGATTCCACTCCAGATCTTTGAGAACCATAGCCACGGCCTATCTACATATAAAATTAGGAGCATACTCACATAAGACTAGCTCAATTTGGTGCTCACAGGCTGCTCAGTTGATTATTTCAAAGTGCTCACAGGCTGCTCAATTTTTACTGTAGCTACAGTAACCGTGCAAAGTGTCAAAATATATTGGCCCAAAAGAGTGAAAAAATCAAAGTGAAAAACAGAAAAATAAAAGAGAAAAAGAGGCCAGAAAATTGGTGATAGCTACTGCAGTTTTGGAGCTGTTTTACATGTTGTTTTACACTAGTTCTTTGAGCAATCTTGTGCCTGTTTATAAGAGCTGTAGCTAGTGTCTTTCGAGTGCATTGCAACAATTCCATCCATGTAGTTGCTTGCCACATTTATTCTCCACGTGTGTGTTTCCTGTGCTTTTCATATCATCACAAGCACCAAATAGGACTTGTTATTTGTTGTTAGGTATCCATACCAAGCCCCACCATATCCCTTGTTTGTCTTGTGATAGCTAAACTCCCGAGTATTCTCATTATCACATCAGTACACGTGTTAATACTATTTGTGGTGAGTGTTTTCCATTCTCTTTGGAGCGGTAAGATACATGTTTTCTTTGCTGTTTTGAGAGAGTTGTGAGAGAACACCACAACCCATTGTTATTTTGTTACTAACAAGTTAATCAATGGAGCTTTGTATTTTTTCTATGTGCAATGATGCTTTCTGGGAGGAGGAGTCTACTGGAATGCCTGCAGGAAATTTGTTCCACCTCATTGTAGACATCAAAGGTTGCCATGCTACTATTACTCTTGATAAGGATACTCATTCTAATTTTGTTAGTCTTGATGTTGTTGAGCAATTGCAATTGGAAACTTTTCAAGCCAATCTATACATGTTATTACTAATGATGATAAAATTCGAATTACTCAACGTACTTTTGTTCCATTAACCATTAATGGTCATACAGAGCAAATTTATTGTAATGTGATTCCTCGAGCATTTACTAGTTGTCATCTTTTGTTGGGTAAATCATGTATTGTCAAATTTCGGTTTGATTTTGCTAGATATTATCCTGACATAAAATTACTTTGGAATCATCGATATCATCGAAGAAAACATGTTTCACTTGAAAATTGTATGGAGGTTAGAAAACAACCATTATGTTATCATCAAGTCATGGGATCCGAAGTTGAGAAAACATGTGAGGTTGTTTCTACTAACATAATCATGTCTACTCCTAGTGTTGTTTCATGTAATGTGCATGTTGCTTTTGAAGAAAGGGAGCCTCTAGTACAACCTGCACCACCACAACATCCATTGGAGGAGCATGCCATTGTGCCTAGTACTATGTTTTGTCATATGCAGGTTACTCTTGAAGAAAGGGAGCCATCGCTAGTACAACCTGCATCACCACTTGAGAGAGAGGAATCAGTGCCTACTGTATCTGAGGAGGATGTTATTGCTATTGGTGCTGATTTGGAGCTGCCACTTACAAGTACAACTTTTTGTGAGTCTACTAATGTGTTAGTTAATTCTTCTGAGTTGATAACCACATATAGTTCACCACCATGTGATAGTTTGTTTTCAAATTTTGAGCATGTGGTTTTGATTTCACATAAAGAAGTGCTTGCTAAAATACCACCTAGAATATTGTGTATTCCATCATGTTACATGAACCAATTAATGTGCAATATGCTATGAATAGGATTGCTGAAATTTCATATATAAATTCTAGAACTTATGCTACTTGTTTCACTTTTAATTTGGTTGGTGACTATAACATGAATGAAATTTTTACAGCAACTAAGCATGATTCTACACATATGTTTGATTTTCAGCAACATTTGATAAGTACATATGCTAATGATTTATACTTCACTTATATTTGCAAAATGAGTTGCAATTACCATGATGGTTATACTATGCATGATAAGACAATTGAATACACTGCTATAACTAATTTTGATTATAGATCTTCTGTGAGAACACTTGGTTTGATCATAAACAATAAGAATTTATACATAGATGTTTCTCCTTATGATCATAATTTTGTGAGCTTCACTTATATTTGCAATTGTGATTGCTATGAGATGAGATGCTATTTGTTTTCTTGTGACAATTTTGTGACACATACATGCAAATTTCGTTGCATCATGTCATATGAAAATGTATATCATGTCCACAACACTAATGCACCCCATGATAGATATATGTATTGTGCATACACGTTGTTCTTTTTGTTTCTTCCATGTTCATATTACCACAAGCCGAGGACGTCTTGTCATGAAGAAAGGGAGGATGATATGGATATTATAGGGGTACATGATGATTGTTCATGCTTGAGTTGGAAGGAAATATTGAAGTTAATTTATGATTACTATAAGGTGAATTCCTTCTTAATGGATTGTGTTGTTTGTCTTTATAAGAATGTTATACTACCTAAGCATATTATTTATGTATGATAGGTTTATTGATAACACAAACATGGATGGAGGAGAGCATCAAGAGGAGATGGAAAACAAGCATGCAATGGTGGAAAACAAGTGTGCACACATGGAGGAAGATATGGAGATTGTTTCCCACAAGACCTAAAGGAGCTAAAGGAGCCATCCATGCATTGGGGGCTGATATGGGAGCAGCAAGGACATGTCCTAGGCTGTCCCAAACGTTTTTAGTAGAGGACCTACGAGTCCAATGGGCTGAACCTATGTTGGGTTCGGTTTGTAATGGTTTGGTTGCACCAAACCGAGTGGGAGTGGGCTAGGGGGCGCATTAGGGCTGGTTGTGGCCGCACCCCCCCTCTCTTGGCCGCACACCCCTCATATATACCTCTTAGGTGCGAATTAGAGAGGGTAGAACCAGTTTAAGATAAACCCTAGATTCCATAATTGAACTATGTTCATCTGAATTTATCCCCACCAGTTTGGTGGAGTTACCCCTTGCAAATTCTGCGTGCTATCTGTTGTTCCATTGGGAATCAGTAGATACAGGACCACTCGTAGTCATTGATTACATTGTGCAAGTGTGTGGAGTTGAGAATATCCAAAGGGATTGAGAGCTGTTGCATTGGCATCAGGGATCAGCCGGAGAGGTTTCAGCAAGACACAAGTTATCATATCAAGTTATCGTGTGAGTTCATCGAGAAGATCGGGCAACCCCTTATCAACCTCCTCTATTCCAATAGTGTTCTCAGATCGGTATAGGTCCTCATAAAAATCATGCGCCATCCTTTCTAACTCAGTTGGGTTTGTGGCAATTATCCCATCCGGTTTCACAAGCCTCTGTATCCTATTTTTCTTCTTTCTATTGCTAGCCTTCTGATGAAAAAATCGTGTGTTGCGATCACCTTCTGCCAGCCATTGTACTCGTGCCCTCTGTCTCCACATAATCTCCTCTCGATAGCATAACTCGGCAATTCTTGCCTCCACCTTTTTCTCCTCATAGCTAGGTCCAACACGTAGAGGTTCCGATCGCAACACCTAAAGCCTCTTATGTAGATCTCGTTGCTCCTTCCGTACAGCCCCAAATGTGGTGCTACCCCAGGCAGTCAAGGCCCCTGATATATCTCTAAGTTTTCCCCGGAGTTGGCCGATATTGCATGCAAGATCGGCATCCCATGCATTCTCTAAAACCTCCTTAAACTCTTCATGCGTTCCCACATCAGCTCGTACCGGAACGGTTTGTTAAATTGCAATGCGTTGATTGTTGGCCTCCATCTCATTGATGAGTAGAATCGGGGAGTGATCAGATTTCACCGCGTGTAAGTGGTCTACCGTAGCTAGTGGGAATCTCTCACTCCAATCCCCAGACACAAGTACAAGACGTACTCGGCAGTACTCGTTCCCCGGCACTTTCCTCTCAAAAGTCCAGTCCAGACCTATATAACCGATATCAGTTAGCTGACATGCGTCTACCACCTCTCGAAATTGATTAATTTGCCAGCTCTCCCATTCATTTGGTCCCATCTGTTCTTCCCTCCGAAGCACCTCGTTGAAATCACCAATGCATACCCATGGTAAATCACTATCTGCCTTTAAAAATCTCATCATGTCCCATGTTCTGTACCGCAAGCTCCTATTAGCATCACCATACCACACAGTTATACGCCACGGTTGTTTCCCATCCTCCTTGACTACCATATCAATATGGTACTTTGAAAAATTTCGTAGGGTTAGCTAAGGGTGGCTCTTCCAATATATGCATAAGCCTCCACTTCGTCCTGTGCTCCCAACACCATAAGCTCCATCGAATCCCAAAGTAGTTGCCAAGCCTTCCACTCTATATTTCTCGATTTGTGTCTCCACCACACACAAGATCGTAGGCGAATTTATACGTGCTAAATCACGCAATTCGTTAACTGTCGCGGGGTCGCCCAAACCACGACAGTTCCACCCGAGGGTACTCACTGGGTTCGGCGACCTTCCTGCTCGGAGGTCGCCGTGGCTCCCATCACCTTCACATTTTCCATAACCTTCCTTTGCTTGACACGATCCCGCGGAGAAATATATTCAGTTGGTGTCGGTGGTACCAACTGTGTTGCACCGTCTGCTTGGCTCCTTCCCTCTCCCTCCTTCTCAGACTGGATCACCTTCTCTGGTACCTCATCGACTCCGTCCATATTAAGTTTCTTCCGCGCAACACTCTGGTCATCCTTCACCAATGTACCTCCTTCGTTTTTTAATGGGCTTTGTGTTGTATCATCCATGTCTTCATCCAGTTCTGCATCTTCAGACGAGCGCTTCCTAGGAGCAAAAGCACGCGCACCTCCCCTTCCCATGCGTCCTCCTCGACTGGCTGCTGGGAATCTCCTTGGTTCGATCACTGGTTGAATGGTTCTACGCTTTGCTAGCATCCAAGTGTCATACTGAAGATTAGCTTCCTCCCATGCACCGTCACCACACTCCTCATGATCATGTCCCATAAGTCCACACTTCTTACAAAAAAAGGGCACCTTCTCATATTTAACAGGTAGCATCTTCCTTCCTTCCGGTAGCTTTAGCAAGACTACCCGTGTTAGTGGTTTTTCCACATCCACTCTTACACGTAGCCTCACATAATTCCCTTCAAAATAAAGCTTTGGGCTCATCTGTACTTCTTTTACCTTGCCCACTCTCCTTGCTAGACCATCTACTACCTCTGTCTTCCGGAATATCTCTGGGATGTCGTGTATCTGCGCCCATACTGTCGAACCCCCAAAGCTCACCATCTCTGGATCCGTAAGTCCATCATAATCCTCTAGCATAACGCCCCAGCCGCGAAACGTCCAGGGCCCCTGATAGACCACCTTCTTCCAATCCCCCAAGCAATGCATCTGAAAGATGAACAAGTTCTCTCCCGCTTCTCTAAATCCCGGTTCTCGTGATAGATTCCATATAGCCTTCATCTTCTCAAAAAGAGCCACTCCGCTAAACGATCGGTCTGTGAGAACCTTCCCGGTTGCTAGCCATCGAGCCTCCTTCTTGTACTCGTTGATCACATCCTCGCCAATGAAAACGTCATCAAGCTCATCATCATTCAGTTGTAGATGCACAAAGATGTTTTCAATCTCCTCCCCCGCACCTGTTGCTTTCATCGACCCCGAAGCTCTTGATTCCTCCTTGTCCTCCATGGTCACATATCAAAATTCCGCCTATCTGCACAAACTAGGGTTTCGGAATTCAGGTATCGCACCGTTCCTCGAGAGACCAAAGCCGGGTAGACAGGCAAGCTATCCCCTTAATCAGCCCGAGTCCCCACGAGTATAGGCTTGATTCGCAGATTCCGCTGGGTAATCTCACGGCGGCGGAAGATCGCCACCGGAGCACTGGGACCCTAATCGTGACGGTTTTCCGCCACACTGCCTCTCATGCTCCGTTAACCTCACGCCTTTGGATGGAATGGATGACTAATCAAGGCCCACCTCTAGTTTCAACGGGCTTTCAAGGCAATCGTCTTCCTGTCTCTGAGGACCCGGCACACGCAGGCCCACCTCACATACTTGACTCCACCGCATCTTTCTTCGCTGCCGCCGGCGAGTCTGAGCGCCGCCGCGCCGTTCCCGCCGACCATGCGGGGCCCGCAGCAACCCCACTGCACGCGGGTCCATCAGGCGGGCGCTCTCCTCCTTGTGGCCGTCACCTTCCTCCTCACCCGCCTCCTCTCCGCCCCTCCTCCGCCCTTCCCCACGTCCCGCTCCCGCTCCGCCACGCCGGGGCCATGGCCTGACCTAGCTCCCCACCAAGACCACCTCCGCGTCTACGTCTACGAAGAGGATGAGATCGACGGCCTGCGCGCGCTGCTCAGCGGACGCGACCACACCGTCTCTGCGGCCACTTGCCTCAAGGGCCAATGGGGAACACAGGTACGCGCTCACGCTCCATACCGGATCTCCCATCGCCTCCCTCTCAACTTAAGCCAACCCTTGGGCTGCAAATTACATGCCTTACTATTGCTACGGCGGATGTCGTCCTCAATTGTTGTTTTGATCCGTTGCAAACCTAGCATTCTTAGTTGCCAATGATGGTCCGCTACTACAGTGTGTAGAACAATTGTTACTGATGCCACAACCCTCATGCCAATGATTTCCATGTTCTCCCTAAATGACAATGATAGGTAAAGATCCACCAGCTTCTTCTCAAGTCAAGGTTTAGAACATTGGACAAGGACGAAGCACATCTCTTCTTTGTTCCCAGTTATGTTAAATGTGTTCGCATGACTGGCGGCCTCACTGATAAGGAAATCAATCACACGTATGTCAAGGTATAACTCCCTCAAAACAGTTATTTCACTTCACTCATGTGTGTTTAAGTCTCACAGCAACAAGTTTTTTTCTTAACTGTGTTACTTTTCGTTCCCTACAGGTCCTGAGTCAGATGCCATATTTCCGTAGATCAGGCGGACGTGACCACATTTTTGTCTTCCCAAGGTACCAGTTTACTCTTTAAACACCCCCAATCACACAGATAGTCAGTATTTCTTTTCATTGAAGAAACATTTTCTTGTACACTACATAAGAACATTGATGTTTTGTGGAGAATGTAGTGGTGCTGGAGCTCACCTGTTTCGCTCGTGGGCAACATTTCTTAATCGATCCATCATCCTCACTCCAGAGGTACATAGCCACTTGTGTTGCTCCTCATATTTCGCCTTGTTAATTGCTACTAGTATTATTTGTCCAAGTATTAGGAATTGCTTCCACTGTCTTCGCTGTTTCATGTTATAATAAGAAGCCCCTCTAATAATTCAACTATGGCAAAAGAGTTCATACAACGTCACTTATGTCCTTTCAAGTATTAAATACAATTTGGACTGGAAATGTGTATATGGTACAATCATCGCACATGTTGTATTTGTTCATTGCTATGCCATCTGATCTAAACTAGTGTTCTGTCGATTTGTGTGCTCTAGTATAATCGCATCGATGTTTCCCCAAATCCTGTCATAAATAATGGCAGTTATGTGTGCTGGTCTAATTTAATGCTGGTCCAATTCTGCAGGCAATTGACTTGGCTCCTTAGTTAGTGCTGCAGTATTTTTCTTCCATATAACTCAACTTGCAAGTTACTTCTGGCATCTTCTTACATAGTGACCCACATTCTGTTTATAGGTGCATCTTTTTACATAGTGATTTGTTCTGTTTATAGGGTGACCGTACGGACAAGCGAGGTATAAGCGCATTCAATACATGGAAAGACATTATTATACCTGGAAATGTGGATGATTCTATGGTGAAGCCTGATGCTCGTGCTGTCCAACCAATCCCGTTAAAGAAAAGGAAGTACTTAGCAAACTTCCTTGGTCGTGCGCAAGGAAAAGCTGGCCGCCTTAAGCTGGTGGAACTTGCAAAACAGTATCCTGACAAGGTTTGCCTACATTTGTTTAACCAACTATAGTCTAACATGATATTAAACTGTATGCCTTGTGTGTGTTAAATAGAGATTTATTATGGTAATGTTCTCAACTATGCAATTCAGTTTCACTAATGAACTGGCATATAACAGTTCAAAACCCTGGTATGCATTCTTATTGTTAGTCTATCAATCATGCTTTGTGGTCAGAGAATTAATAGCTTGCATCGCAACACATATAACTTAGTATTCTAGGGCGCTACCAGTAGGTTTTTATAGATATGCCAGGTTAATTGTGGCAAAACTGTTTTATTTATGTTAGTTTCATTTATGTTTAACGAGGCTTATACAAATTTTATCCAGACTGGATGTGCTTTTATTTTATAAAACAGCTTGAGTCTCCAGAACTGAAGCTTTCTGGGCCTGACAAATTGGGAAGGGTTGATTACTTCAAACACCTGGGGAACGCAAAGTTCTGCCTAGCTCCTCGTGGGGAGTCCTCGTGGACACTTCGCTTCTACGAGTCTTTCTTTGTGGTGAGCTCTTCCTCCCAAAAGAAGAGTTTGAGTGCATACTTACACCTAGTATCTGAGTCAGCTGGTCACAATTTTGACAACAGGAATGTGTGCCGGTGCTTTTATCAGATGAAGTTGAGCTCCCTTTCCAGAATGTGGTTGACTACACCGAGATATCAATAAAATGGCCATCGTCCAAGATCGGTCCTGAACTTTTCCAGTACCTTGAATCAATACCAGGTACGCTCCCATTTCTCTCCTTCCCACTTATACCATTGATATAGCCTCGTTCCAGTGAGCATCCAAGTTTGGAATATTCACGCAGAGGAAAGAGTCGAGGAGATGATCGCCCGTGGGCGCGAGATGAGATGCATGTGGGTGTACGGCCCAGATATAGAGTCCTGCTCCGCGATGACCGCTATCATGTGGGAGCTGCAAAGGAAGGTCAGGCGATTCCATCAGTCTGCACAAACTTTCTGGCTTCACAACAGGTCGATTGTGAACAGGGATCTGGTGGAGTTCCACCAGTGGAGAACACCTGTTCCATTACCATGACAACTCTACTTGTATATTGAACTGAATAGTCAGTTTTTTTGTTTGTTCTATGTATATTGAACAACCTGATCCATGGTAGATGCTCGAGGGAGGGTGGCTGAGTAAATTTATTTTGATTTATTCGCTATCACTCTGAGGATGGATGCCACTCATCCTATATAACTAAATTGATTTATGTGTTACCGCCATGAGGATGGATGCCACTCATCCTATATAACTAAATTGATTTATGTGTTACCGCCATGAGGATGGATGCCACTTATTCTTTTTGAGAGTTGTGGGTGGCTACTGGTTGAGAACTTGGTTGCATGGTTGTGCCGACAAGGATTGCAATGTTTTTGTAAGGAAAATCTATTTGATCGCCCAAAGTGTCGCCATTCTGCGCAAAACGATTCTTTTTTGTGAAATGTTATGTATAATCAAAATATGAAGCACTGCCTTTCTTTATGGGGAATATGAAGTACTGCAAGGAAGGAATAAGCAGAAACTGAAGGGAAGGAAGGCCAGTTTGGGCGACAAGGGCGCACAAGGCAGCCTCCCCCTTCATGTTTCTTCCAATGGTGAGTTGCAACATCACGTCTGCTTTTCGGTTCACTGATGGTTGTGGTTCCTCATTTCTGTCGATTCCATCCCCACCACCATCTATTTAGTCTATGAGTAAATAAATCTGATGGTGTTTCCAACGTTTAGCTGTAACCATTTTTCAAATGAAATGTGCCCTCTTTTGCTGCTACTGTTTCATTTTTTCATCATCCAAACTTTTGGTTGCCAACTTGCCACCGTGGAATGATCTGTTTTTTCTGTGGCTAGTGTGAGTCTTCAGGGCTCGTGGCTCCAACCAAGGATGGATTTTCTCACATGTTGATAGTCACAGGGCCTGAAGAACATTGGTCGAAACTCTCGAGAGCCGACTTCATGGTGTAAGAAAGGCAGAATTTGCCATCCATTGTGGTGACCAGTTTTGCACTATGTCCCTGTGTAGGTATAGCCATGCGTTTCCACTTTTCTTTTTGAGCAATGTCAATGTACATAGTTTTAACTTTATCAAAGGGTTGTGTTGCAACACCCATAAAAATAGGGCCTTTCTAGTTTAGTAGAGGCAATTGCTATTGCCCTGTTTTTCATTACAATAAGCAAGTTCGTTAACTACAAGACTGCCAAAGAATAAGGTATATACTATCACACATCACAGTGAGCGAAAAACCAACGAGATCAAAATTGTGCGCGTGTTTCGGGCACGACGAACTCAGCTAGTCTTGCGGCCTACCTAGACTAGATGAGGAGGGCTTCAGTTCCTGGAGGAACGGCGCGGGCCTGACGTAGGTGAACCCTGCAAAGTTGCCTTGCCCGCCGCCAGCTGTGACGGGGGTGGCTGCGGGGGAGTCCAGCACAGACGTGTTTGTCCAGCACACGTCGAAGTTAGCGATGCATGTCAGGCCAGCAACGTCTGGTCGGAAGCTGGGCGGGATTTCCCGGGCATCCAGCTTTCTCCAGTTGATCGGCTTGAACCACTTGTGCTTCTTTATCTCGTCGCTGCCACCAGGTCCGGTTCCCAGCCGCTTGCCAGCTTCTTTGTGGAGCAACTGAAAGGTACAGGGGTTTTTTCTTTTCAGACAAAAACGACAGAGAAACTAAAATCTTAGCTAGTCTGTACTTTTTGAGAGAGCCAGCTTGTACTTGATAGCAAGTCTATGATATCAGATAAAACTACGACACCAAAAAACTAAAACCTTAGCCAGTTTTTTTACTTGATAGCACGTTTAGTTTTATCCCTTTGTTGCAATACATAGCAGAAATATTTCCATTAACATGCAAATGGTAGGCACTTCAGTGTGTTCTCTTGCTGTCGTTACATGGTAGTATGTGCACTTCAAATAATGAGAGCAACCAAGTTTGAAAGCTTACTCCTTTCAGGAGTGAGTGAGCTTCACTAGTCAAAAACGAAGGAAGCTTCAACTTCTCCTTCACTATCTTCTGCTGAACTTTCTCCCTGTTACCAACAAATGGGGGCTGCAACGTGTTGCAAAAAGTGGAAACTACAAGCCATTACACACCAGCATACAAGACCTCTCTGATAATAAGCTTGACGTAATATTCATGCAACTTGCCTTTCCTGTCAACATTTCAAACAGGAGGATTCCTACACTCCACCAATCCGCAGCCTTATCATGCCCCTGGCCGAGAATAATTTCAGGGGCCATATACTCGAGTGTACCACACAGCGAGTTCGATCTGGTGTTCTCACGGAATTCTTTCGCAAGGCCAAAGTCAGTTAGCATGGCCTGGAACAGCAACACAAACAAACGGATGTCATACAACTGAAGAGGTGACAATATTGATTGTTGGTTATCATAAAGAATACTTACATGGCCTTCAGCATCCAATAGGACGTTCTCGGGCTTAAGATCTCTATGCATAATCCCATTAGCATGGAGGTGGGCTACAGCAGATATAATTTCAGCCGTATAGATTCGGGCAAGTTCCTCCCTGTTATATCAAAGCGTTTAGTTTGAAGGAATGTGCCATTATCTTTTCGCAGACAAACATACTAAGAAAAAGTGGAACAGTACCTAAACAATCCTTGCTTGTAGAGCTGGAAAAAGAGATGCCCCCCATTTATGAAGTCCAGGACTAGGTAAAGCCGATATTTGGTCTGCACAGGCAGAACACTGTTGGAATATTTGTACGAAGATTTGAATGTCATCATAGAGATAATAATATGGATACAAACGGCCTACCTGAAAGGAGTACCTCAGCTGCACTACAAAGGGATGGTCAATTTTTGTCAGTATGTCTCTCTCCGCTTTCATGTATGCAGAATGGTTTTTTTCCAATATCTTGTCCTTCCTCATAACTTTCATCGCATATATCTCTAAAGTACCCTTCTTCCTGACCTGAAAGACTTTCCCAAATGCCCCTTGGCCTACGAGCTTCAAGATTTCAAAGTCATCAAGCCCAACACCCTCATCCTCCGTCACAGCGTTATCAAACTCTTCATCACTGAACTGCTCCAGGTTAATTTCCTTTTCCTCTGTACTGCGGCCTTCAAGTTCTAATGATCCATCTGCTTTGTTTAGAGTGAGTTTACTAAGTCCCAAAGAGCAGCTAACAAGTGATGATGGGCCAACAAGAGAATGGGACCGCTTGATGATGACATCAGGGTCATTATAAACCTCCTCATTGGAGTCAACTGGAGCTGCGGGGCTGTCTGGACCAACAAAACAAAGGTCCGATGACGTCTGGACTGGACTGGAACCGAAAACATCAGAGAAATCATACTCGGCATTTTCAGAGGAGACAGCACTCGGAGGATCCATTGGAAGATACTTCTTTGTAGTAAAGAACCCAGATCCTTGTGCAAGCTTTACTGTCAGAGAGGATGTCTGAGAAGAAACCATCTATCAAAGGCCTAAGCAGCCGAGGGTGCCAGCTCCAGGACAAGTCTCTTATTGAAACTAAGGGTTTCTGCCAAATTGCATTCTAAAGGACGTATGATGCACTGCTGTGAGAGAAGGCCTTGAGCAAGTTCAAGTTTCTGCTAGGAATTCCCACGTATCCTGCGAAAAGGGAGAGCAAAACGCTGCTGCTGTTCCCTGCTGTAGACGACTTGCTTGAAGAAACCTAAAATGGACACATAACATATAAACTGTTAAGTATATTCTCTTACTGAAAATAAGTATAAAAAGGAGAGAAAAATTTCCAGCACAAGCATCGTTTATAAAGGTACCCTGTGCAAACCATCACAATTTAATGAAAAGTATCGTTTATAGGGAAAGCTATACGAATGGCAGTATAAATGGTCAGTTTTTGGTCAGTTTGAAGAATAATTATCTTGCTAGGATTTCAGCCTTCTCTGACACCAGAAACAAGTATGCCATGAAGGCATGGAGCGACCGATGTGTTCCAGGAAATTAGTCTCTGGTCGTCGACAAACCAAAATGACAGTCACTTGACCACTGGGACGATCTCAGTTCATGTCGCCGATTACCAGCACCTCTCACCGGACATATCTGAAGCTCCAACACATCAATCAACAAGCAAGCAGCTAGCAGGTAACTCTGCAGCTTAGTCACTTACAAATATCTAAGGTGCGCCATTAGCAGTTCGAGGATCTTGGATGCGTTAAAAAATTCTGAACAGCGTGCAAAGTGCACTAAACACCTAGCACAAGGAATCTGAGACTTTGCAATGTATCAAGTAGACAAGATTTCTCGAAAAATACTTCCGGAATCTTAGAGCAAAGGCTTAGGTTCTTTCTAAAAGCAGGGCCTTAGTCCAAAGCTGTACTTCCAAATTCTACAATCCTGTCATCCTAGGCAAGCTATGTTGTTCAACACCTCTAGCCAGACCTAATATCAACGCTATTTTCTGAATATCCAGTTAAATTAGCAATGGATACCCAATCAGATCGAATTCCACCCCCACTAACAACACAGAGACTGAAACAGACGCTACTAAATCGAAATCGTTGCAGGACAGCAATCCCCCCGCGGAAACCATAAGATCTGTAATGGGTAACTTAAAATTGCAACTATCAAGCAAAGGAACACAGATCGAGGAACCGAAGCGCGGGATATCGAGCGCTGAGCCCGTCAGTAGATCGTAAATTTCAGATAAGAGGTGAGATCGCCACACGGTGCGAGGTAGGAAATTCACCTTCTATAATTCGCGGGGTTTTCGCCGAGGCGCGAGCGGTACCGGCGACGCGCCGGCGAGCTCCGCTCCGCTCCGCGGCGGCGAGAGCGAGGAGCGCGGTTGGTGGAGCGAAGTGGCCGGTCTGGAGCCTGGCAGAGGAGGGGAAAGACAGAGGCGCCGCGTCCAGCTATCCGGGCTGGGAAGGCCCACGCGCAGTGGGTGGTTATGGGCCAGATTAGTTGCGCCGCCACATGGGTCCCACCGTATTAAGGGAAAAGAAGGTTTCCCGCGAATTGGATATGCCGTATCCGAGTTGGTCTCTCTACACATGGGAAATCATGCAGCCCTCAGAAAATAAATACGGAGTATGTGAAAATCGTATCAATTGCTTTCAATTTCAGCCGCTGGATCTGAGATGAGCAGTCCAGAGCTCCTATTGCATATCTGCATTACATTGTACCGCTGCAGCAGAAAGCAAAATGTGGTGGATCTTGGTGAGACGGCGGTGGTGAGTGCTTGACCGCGGTGGCGTGCGTTGGTGGGTGGCAAGTGTGGTGGAGCGCGTTGATGTGCCCGGGGGAATGATGTTTTGGAGGTTGAGAGAAATCCCTGTCATCTCGGCACCGACGTGATGACGCCTACAGGTGTCGTTTTCCTTCCTGAAGAGCGTCGGGTATACTTTCTCTCCATCCCCCCGATACGAACCGGGGGAAACCCTAGGCAGCAGCGTCGTCGTCGCATTCCCTCTTGAGGGGCTGTTTTGGTTCGCGGTGATCAGGGAGTGTAGGAGAGTGGTGGATTACTTCGAAGGGCGCAGCGGCCGAGGGTCATCACCGTTTTCGTCGAACCGCCGGTGTCGGCATTGTTTTATCTTTTTTTCTTCTTTTTATGTCTTTTGGGCGTGTTGTGCGTTGTTCGCCCCAGCAGTGGCTTCTCAGATGTATCGGTTGGTTGCTATATTAATATAGCGGGACGAAAGCCTGTTTCGGCGAGCAGAAAGCAAAATGTTGCAACATTGCCCAGCCACTCGAGTTGATTTTATTATTGCCCTTTGGCTAGAATGAAATAATTTGTACCCGTACATGGGCTATTTTGCTAAAAACGCAAATGTGTCCTCTCCAAAACAAAGTCGTGCAATATATCCTCCCAATGCAAACAAAAGAAACTCTTGCCTACGGGAGAGCCATTCGAGGCGCTCTCAAGGTGTGACGTTCCGTCGGCGTGTTTGTCGGTCTACCCTGGATCCGGAGGCGCTCATAGCCTTTGGGAGCTGTGGATCTTCGCCCCCATGTCGGCAGGCGGAAAGGTTCTAATTTTATGTACGTTAGGTTTTCTTGGCGAGAATGTCGAGGTGGTGGCGGTGTCCTCGCATCGAAATAACTCCTTCTTGATCCATCTCTGCTTCAGTGATGCTAGCTCTAGGTCTAACGAGGAGCGTGTGTTCATCTTTTCGGTCCTTTATTGGATCTGGTGAATTTTTCACGATATGATGATCGTTTAACGCTTCAGATCCATGAAGTGTTGGTAGTGGCATTTCATAAGCTTGGGGGGTGGCAGCTATGGTGCTTACATGTATGTGCTGAACATATCGGGGGTGTCTTCCTCAGCGACATTTGTTGGTGACCTTGAATCCAGGAATAGAGAGGTATGTGATGTGTCCTCGGTCATGTTCTTTCCTAGAGAGTTTGATCCCATCTTTAGAGACGGGTGGCTACTGCGGGTTATTGGGCCATGGTGTTTTTCTTGCTCCTATGATGGTGGTTGTCTTCACCGTTCTTCTGATGAGGAGTGTGTGTTTAGCCCACCAATCCTTTCTCGGGTCCAGTGGATTGTTCAGGAGGCGGCGGTCGTCCAACACTTTAGCTCCGTGGGGTATTGATGGCGGCACTTGAAATAAGCTTGGGAGGGGAAATTGTTGTGCCTACATATATGTGGTGAGCCGATCTGGGTGTCTTCCTCCGCGAAGTTCATCGGTGGCCTCAGATCTCGGAATAGAGAAGTATGGCACTCGCGAAGCTTCATGGGGGTAAAACCGGCCCATGGCCCGCCTAGCCTAGGAGAGGAAAAAAATCACCCCTCAATACCTTGTCTGAAATGCATCACAAAGCAGATATACTACGAAAGACTAGCTTAGGAGACATTGAGGGGGGAGGGTTACGTGTGGAGGTTTTAACTACAAAATAACTAAGTTTTCATGTATTTGGCGGAACTGAAGACATATAATTTGACAGAGAGGCATATCCTAAAATTTAGATCATAGCAAGAGAAAACATGCACTACACCGACAAGCTACAGTTATTTTTTCAACGGGGGAAAAAGATGTGCCCCGCACTATCTTTACTATTAAGGTTACAGTGGTCGTGAGGCGGTGTCACACTTCCACTAAATTACAGGAGAAATGCCACTGCAATGCCTAACTAACACAATACATGCATGCACTAACAAAGAATATCCATATCAACTAACTTAATTATCCATCTAATTTTTAATAGTCTCGCATTTTCTCTCTCCTCGCATAGACACGAGAACTAACTAACAAAACGCATGCATGCACTAACAAACAATATCCACCTCAACTAACCCAATTATTCATCTAATTTTTAATACTCCCTCTATCACGGATTATTAGTTACAATACCAAAATCAGGTAATCTCAAGTGTTAGGCACAACCTAGACATTTAATTCTTAATTAGCATAGAGGAAACACACTGCCCCACCCCCAATTTAACTCCCTTCGTAATATAAACGTTTCCAGGATAGGTCCAATCTGCATGCCGTGCACCACAATAGAATTTTTGCACTGGTCGCTCTCTCCTTCACCCTATGGTATTCACCTAGGTGGCAGAGAAAGGCTAATTATGACTAATTAATCGAGAGGGAGGGAGCACTCCTATTAAGGTACTGGCCACGAAAAATAAGAAGTCATCCGTGAGGGACACATCTGACACAAGTGTTTTTCCCCTTTATTACGTATAAGTGTTTTTCCGCATAACGCAACTATAGGGAAGGAGTTTTAGTCACATCCAACGCATGTTGTTTTACCATGAAGATTAAGGGAGGACATAATGAGGTGTATATGACAAGTATAAACTCTCGACCCCATGTGTACTGCATGACATGATGTAATCAGATCTCTTTCAAACGGTTATGCAGATCTGGGCTGATATGTTACCTCTAGGCATGGAAAGTACCAACGGAGATGGAGATATGGCCGGTACTCTACTAGATAAATTAATAGAATCTCTTTCATGTCTAGATTTTTTTTATTTCAAAACCCCTTATGTATCTAAAGACTCAAGAAGCACCATATATCTGATGCTATAGCTTCCTTTTTGCTAAATTGCTTAAAATTTGTAGTCGATTTAGTTCAGATTGATCTTAAAACTCCACTATAAAAAAGAAGGGTGTAGTAATAATAATGACCGATGAATAATTGGGTTCAGATTCTTTTGCACGGGCTCGATCATACGGGACAGTTGCTTCCACGAGAACTTAGGGATTGTCAAGCTAATTTGAATTTCATGTTTATACATTGTATTTGCTTAGATTTTGTTTGTTGTAGTCCAAGAATAAGGCGATACAAACATTGTCACTACACTATGTCTAAATCTTATTTATTTGTAAATAATACCAATATGACATCATCTCTCGTGGTTCATTTAACTCCAGTACTCCATTGTTTCACATAGTACCCAAGTACCATTTTAATAGATTTGGTGAAGTTAAAAAAAGATGATGTCCGCAACGACAATAAGACGAGATGACATATTTTTGGAACAACGACAATGCTGGAGTAAGGAGAGACGAAGCGTATGAAAATAGAGGGAATAAGAGTCTTTGGAAAAGATATCACTTTGCCTTCTTGAAAGGAAAGTGGTTAAAAATACATGACTATTGCGGATGAGGAAAGAAACTGGAGATAAAAATCGATATAAATCACTATAAGAATGGAAACTAGGACGAGGCATTTTTGAATTAGAAAAAAAACATTTTAACATTATATCTAATTTTTTGCTATTTCGTGGGAATGCACGGATACTCAACTATTAGTATAGTTCTGTACCTTCACATTTCTATACATTTTCCACTCTGAGTTTGCGTCTTGAATATATTTTCCATCTTATAACTTTAGTTGCCCAAGGAAAATGAGTTATGGTAAAATTCCTAGAATGTTCACTTGTGTAGTTGATTACATAATCTGATAGATCTACAATCTCTTTGTATAGACATTTGAAGAGTGAGAAATAGGGGAAAAAGGATGAGGGCCTGAAGAGTTACACGGCGGGATATACCTCATCATACAACCCTTCGAAATGTCTATACCATTCCTTGTAGTGTAGTAGAATCTTTTCCCACATGAAATTTACGAGGTCATAATTATTACTTGCGGTCATTATTCACATGTGCTATATCCTTGTGTGAGAGTGAGACTTTGCAATTAAAAAAATATATAGAAAAATGATGTATAACACATTCAGTTATCTGTTATATTTTAGAACAATATTTCAAAAATATGCCCTACTGGTGCTTTTGGATGCACGACATTGACATTTTTAGAATAATAAAACCACAACGACGAGAAATCATGGGAGCAACATTAGTTAGATGGATGAAGTAAAAAAAGTAACTTTAGATTAATGAATTTATATATTATATTGTGTTTCCGTAGCAACGCACGGGCATTCAACTAGTTAGTTAATGAGTTGTGACAAAAAAAGGAAACAATTACAAGGGAGCCTAAAAGGTCATGAAATAAGATGAAAAAATGACTATCTTGCAAATAGTCGAAAATAGTCGGCGTTTTTTTTCGAGTAATCACTGGAATGAGCACTAGGCTCTCACTTGAATCTTCATTTTATTTTATAATGCACGGGTGAAGGCCCGTGCGTGAGTTTTACAAGGGGGTTACATCATCAGGGGACGATGGTGTAGAGAGCAGATTAGCGCGAGAAGCTAATTACAAAGTGGAGGAAGAGCGGAAGGTGAGGCAAACATCCACATCCGAGCGGTGCTCCGGCGGAAGCCGCACACGCCACAGTAGGGCGTCGTCTCTGCAATTTTTACGGGCGAGCGAGAGGGAGGGCAGGAGGCCATTGAAGACCACCCCGTTTCAGTGTTTCCAAATATGCCAGAAGCATAGTTGGCGTAGTGTCGATGCAGACCTTGCAGAGGCTGCAGATGGGAGAGTGCAGGATCCTGCGTCGTGGCAGCTGGAGCTGAAAGTGGCAGAGACACCAAGCGCGGTCCAGAACTGACGGGCGAAGGGCCAGTCGAAAATCACATGTTCCGGGGTTTCTAGAGCGGCACCGCAGATGGCACAGCCGCTGTGGCGAGGATGTTCTTGCGGAGAAAATTGGAGCGGCACTGAAACCGCCCTTGCACAAGGAGCCAAGTGAAGAATTGGACCTTGGAGGGGGCCTGGCTACTCGAGACAAACTCGTAGAAGTCGCAGACCACCCCACCAAAAGTGGAGAGCTTGTAGAGGGCCGAGGTCTGCAGTCGCCCATCGAGCCTGCCACAGAGCGGGGGCGAGCGCTTGTCTTGCAGGGGAGTGAGCTCCACTTGGGCGATCATGGAGTGGAGCACACGGAGTTGTCTTGTCGCGGGGACAGAGATACGGTGGGTGAGGAAGGTGTCCACCCCGGCACGAAGCACGTGGCTGACAGTAGCAGTTCTGTTGGTGACGTGGGAGAAAAGTTTAGGGGCGTAGTTGCAGAGGGCGCCCGAGGGCAACCATCCGTCTAGCCAGAACGTCGTGCGCACTCCGACTCCGACCGTGACGGAGCGGTATAGGGGAAGCAGTCGGAGCAGCCCGCCCCAATGCGATCCACAAAGAGCGGCAGGACTCCCACAGTATTAATGGCCGTGCCGTCGAGGGAGGACCACACCCATCTCGGCCAGGCCTCATCGACGGAGGAGTGCAGGCGGTGCAACACTTTGGCTTGGAGGCATGTGTTCTGGGCGGTGAGCGAGCGGATGCCGAGCCCGTCATCCTTTTTGGCGCGGCACACACTCGCCCAGGCGACAAGGCATCGAGCACCAGAAACGCGGTCAACCGCAACCCAAAGGAACGAGCGGCGAAGCTTGACCAGGGCCTCCACGACACCAGAGGGGAGCGAGATGGCACCAATGGCGTATGTCGGGAGGGCGTCGAGGAAGGCGTTGAGCAGGACAAGTCGACCGCCGGGGGACAGCAGTAGCGCACGCCAGCCCGACAGGTACTTATCGACCTTGGTGATGAGGGGGGTGAAAGCTGACAGTTTCAGCTTCTTCGCAGACAGCGGCAGGCCTAAGTAAGTCTTGGGGAACCCCTCCAGCCGGCATTGGAGAGAGGCCTGGATCGCAGCGAGAGTCGTCGGCTCGACATGCATCGGCATCAGCGAGCTTTTGTGGTAGTTGACGCGGAGGCAGGTTGCAGCGAGAGTCGGGTTGTTAACTATCATTCAAGATTTTGTAAGCAAACAAAATCGAAGAGGCTGATTTGTAATATATGTAACTCCAGTCTTCATTCCTCATGGTCAAATTGAATCTTAGTATGCTTTATTTTGTTTTGGAAAAATTCATATATGCATATTTGTATGATATGCTAAACCAAAGGTATTGACTATTGACTAAAGGTCTAGTTGCCTACTGTTATAGATATATTAGGTGTATGTGTTTGGTAGTTAATGATTTGTAAGTCATCTCATATTTTATCTCTAGGAGAGGTTTTTTTTGACCTCCAAGCCGGTACCCCTTTATGGATGTTTATGTTTTAGGTACTCCCTCCATCTCGACTTATTAGTGGGAAAACGTTTTAGCTAGGGCGATCTAAGACGCGCGAGCTTAGGTCCCCTAGCGATGCTAGCAATCGTAGCGAGAGTTGTCCCCACATGGGCTGGCCTGTAAGGCTATATAGGCCCAATTAGCACAGTTCTAGCTTTTTTTTGTCCAGTTTTTGTCTCAGTGTGTATATTTGGCAGCCCAATATAATTGGTACGTGCAACATATATAATTCTAAGTATTCTTCGTCATTCTCATCAACGTTGCGTACGTCTTAAAGATTTGTAACAATTTCGCACATATTTTGTTGAAAAACCACAAACGAGATGTTGCAATGTTTTTTCTGGATGATTTTCTACAAAATGTTTAAATGGTTATTAGAATTCATTTGGAACGACATGTTTATGGGCTCCTTCACATGTTGTAAACATGTGATTTTATTGTTGCTATCGATTTAATTTTTTGTTGAAAGAGGTGATGATTTTTGTTGCAACTGAAGCAGTGACACATTATTTTGTTGCTTACCAACTTTTTAATTGATGCAATTTTTTGTTGTTACAGTAGGTTGTGATTTTTGTTGAATTGTTTAAACTTTTTTGTTGCAACGCAATAACATATTGTTTAACTATTATTTGTAACACTACTTATTGTTCGAAAAAGATTTGGAAAATTGTGCTGCAATTTTTTTTTTACAGGGGCGATAATCCTTGTTGCGATACACGTGAATTTGTTGCAATGGCATTTTCGTTGTAATTATCGAAATGACTGAGGACAAAGCTATATACCCCTTCGTCTAAATGGGGCTGCAGAGGATTGCGGGTTCTATATCCATAAAGTAGGGGGGGCAAAATGTAAAAACGTGATTTACTGAATTTGCACCGTTGGATGGTGATCCGATGGCACACGAGAGGACCTAAGATTGACCAAGTGTAGGGCGACCTACGCCTAGCGTGGCCCTTAGTAGTGTGTGTTTTTTGTCCGTTCTGTTCGTCTAGTTTAGAGAGACGTCAATTACGCTACCCGTTGGATTCAACCTTTTCAGGGAATTGTAAACCTTGGATCGACACGCACGGGCAACTACGGAATGCAGAATGCATGGTCACGTTCTAAACGGGTCAGCAACCGCGTAGTCCTAGCCTGAAAGACTTGTAGACTTTTTGTAGTAGGAGAATAAATCCAGGGCTCCCCTAAAAAAGGACCAGCTTGGGGTTTGGTTGCAGCGCCGTGTGGGGGCGTGTGGCCCCCGTGACTAAAAAAACTCGCTCCCGGCGACGAGCGCGTAGCATGCGGTAGGTCGCTGGTTGTTGCCGGTGCGCCCAGCTGTTGGAGTACTACTGTTTTGGGCACTGGGCAGGCGGCTGGCACGGCACCGTCCGTGCGCGCTCGCCCGCGGCCACGCGTACGCACGAGCGACGGCTTGCCGCCCACCGTCCACACCGACGACGCTATCTACAGCCGGGCAATCCTCCTGAGCGTATCGCCGTTGACAAAAATGCTCGCTCGGTGCTTGACTTGCGTGTGTCGTGTCACCGACGAGCACATGCCGCCAAGAAACGCCTTTTTCCACTTCAGGGTCAGGCGGCGCCCCATTTATTCGGCCCTCAGTCAGCCGTGGCGATGGTGTGGTCAGTACTCACTGTGGCCCTTCAGGACTAACTACTCTGTGCTCCTGTTGATCATACAATCCGTCCGTGAACCGGTCGTGTGAGGCCCGCCAAACAATCTCGTCGCCACGTACGACTTTGTTGGATTTATTATTATTGTGTGTTTCTCTTGTGTGAGCGCTGGCGCTGCCGCTGTCATGTGACGGAAGTCTTTGTTTACGGTACGTCACTCCGTTTTATCCTCTGCCCTGTATAAACGCTCCTAGATCGACAAAATCACGCGGCCTTCGTGTTCGTGCTCGGAGAGGAGACCCAAGAAAATAAACAAGTATAGGAAGGAAGGAAGAAGAGAGAAGAACAGAATCATGGCTAACATGACTCACGAGGTTGGCGAGGCTGCCAACCCGGCCTAGACAAAACAAAGACGACACGGCGCGCGCGCGTATGGATTGGGCGGGACCGTGGAGGCAGATTAATTTAAATTTAACCATCCGTTTCTTCCCCCCTTCGCGCGCGCACCGAGCTTGACAGCGACAGCGAGCGGGGCGGGCGCCACCCCACCCGCCACGGCGAACGCGTCAGCAGCTACGTCCCCCAGCGCGAGCCCACCCCAAAACGGGCCCGACCTGACCCTCGCCGCGGGAACGGGGAGAGCAGCGGCGCACCAGCACCACACGCGGCTCCACGGTGGACATCCAGAAGGGCAACGCGATGCGCGACCAGGACGACGCGGTGGCACCGTGACTGGCGTCGGCGACACGGTCCTGCCCCTGCCCCTGCCCCCACCCGGGCCGAGACGACCCGGCCGTTCCACTCGCTCGCCCGAGAGCCTCCGCCTTTCCACTCGTTGTCGTTGAAGCGGTCCCCCAACTCGCCCGCGTATAAATATTTCTCGGCATCGTTTTACATGAGCTCAGCGCCCCCCGTCTTCTTCTCCGCCCCTTATTCTATTGCTCCGTTGATCTCTCCACCCAACAGCCAACAGGGACGCATCTGCTTCCTCCAATCCCTCGCTCTCTTCACACGAGAGCCTGCCATTTTTATATAAACCACCATACCGGTCAGTGCACCGGTGACTACCAACAACTGCAGACTGCCGGACAAGGGAGACCGAGGCGCCCGCGTATAGATTGCGAGGAATTGGAGCCGGAGAGGGAGACGATCGAGGCTGCTCAATTCGGTTCCGAGGATCGCCGACAGGAAGGAGGAATAACACGCAAAGGGGAGGGAACGTCCCGTCTGCCTCGAGTGGACGCCAAGGGGAAAGCGGAAAAGGCAGAAGAGCTGAGTGCCTGAGTGGGTGCTTCTTTCTGTTCGCTGTACCTGTCCTGTCCCGGCCAGTGATGTTCTTGGGCCCCGTCGGCACATGGCGATCCCGGACTCCAGCGGCGGCGGTGTCCGCCATGTGAGGTGCCCCAAGTGCCACAGCGTCCTCCAGGAGCCCACCGGCGTGCCCGTGTACCAATGCGGTGGGTGCGGCACCAGCCTCAGAGGTAAATTCCAGTTTCACCCTTGGTTTTGAAAATTCTGTACTTGGATGCTATTTACCGCAGGTTTCTGATTGAATTCGTTTGTGTTTGTGCAGCTAAAATCCGTACCGGTGACGCACAGGACGCGGCCGTCAGGGCCGCTCCGTCCTCGGAGAGTGTCCTGCCGTCTCCACGTCTGAGCCAGAGCGGGCGCTTGGGCACCGACGATGGCGCGAGCACCAGCGCCCCTGCTTCTACTCCTGACGCTCCAGCCACCGTGCGACATCAAGGCACCAACACGACAGGCCGTTCTGTGACCGGGGATCTCACGCCGGAGAGGAAGCATCATGCCCCCGTGCAAGAGCCGCCGAGCATCGAAACGAAGGGACGTGATCATCGGAGTGCCGATCAGGGCGAAGCTGCTGGCAGCTCTGGACGTCACAGGGGAAGGGGTGCTGTTAGTGCCCCCGGCGCCAGTGCCAACTTCTCCGGGAGAAACAGAGATGTCGCGAGCACCAGTGCCGCTGCCTCCACTCCTGAGGCTCCGGTCACCGCGCGCCACGAAGGCGCCGGCACAACAGGCCGATCCCTGACCGGTGATCTCACGCCGGAGAGGAAGCATCATGACTCCGTGCAAGAGCCGCCGAGCGTCGACAAGAAGGGACGTGATCATCGGAGTGCCGATCAGGAGGAAGCTGGTAGCAGCTCTGGACGTCACAGGGGAAGGGGTGCTGTTAGTGCCCCCAACGCCAGTGCCAGGGGAAACAGAGATGCCGTCCCCGAGATGCAAAATTCGGAGCCAAGACCAGATGCTCAGCCTGAACCTGTTGGTGCCACGACAGAGAGAGGTTCAGACAAAGCGTCTACCGGAGAAACTGCACCAGTATCCGCAGATTCCCGATCTGCGCCGGCTGCGGTGAGCTGGGAACGGAGAGACGATGTCACGGCGCCGGCACCGGCGGTTGTTGCCGAGGAAAAGGCACCGAGCCCTCCTCCTCGGCACGCGCTCAGTCCACACAAGATGAGTCCCCTGCACGAGAAGATCCTCAAGACGGTGGACGATCTGAAAGACGATCTCTCTGAGTTATTCAGCAAATCTCCGGAGCTCAAGCCAAGCACACCGCCGCGCACTCCTCGCCGTCCCGCGCAAGAAGGCTATGCCTCTCGCCCGGCCATCCCTACCGGCAGAGCTCGCCATGCTGCGGCCGCTGCTGCTCTGCACCGTCGCGGAAACGCAGGTTATGCTGCAGAGAAGCACGGCCAAGCTGCTCCCCGTGGCTTGCCGTCGCGGCGGTACCGCCGTTGCAGGGCCGATTATTGCGGCAGCCACGACGCGCGTCCTGCGGGATCATGCCATCGGCATAGCTGCTGCGATCACGGCAAGCCCGAGTGCGGCAGCTGCAGGGGACATTGCTGCGGTTCATCCAGAGCGCAACAGCCTGCGCGGCCGGCCGCAGTGGAGGTCAAGCGGCGCGCGCCGCCGCCACCGCCGAAGCAGCACTGCCGGCCGGTCCTGAAGGGCGCGCCATTCATCGTCTGCTCCAGCTGCTTCACGCTGGTCCAGGTGCCCGCCGGCTTCGCCGTCGCGAGCGCCAGGGTGCGCGACCTGCGGTGCGGCGCCTGCTCCGCCGTGCTCTCCTACTCCTACCGCGACCCGGACAGGAAGAAGCACGTCGACCAGCTCGGCGCGGTCGGATCTTCTCCGGCGCGTCACGTCGGCGCGCGGCCGGACCTGTTCTCCTTCATCGAGGACTTCGCCGGCGGCGTGAGCAGCTACTCCACCACGGAGGACGAGCGGCCGCTGCACGTGTCGAGGAACTCGTCGTTCGACACCGTCGTCGCGGCGGAGGAGACGGGGGCGCTGCCGCAGAGCAACAGCCTGCATCGTCTCATGGGGTACGGCTCGGCGAGAGAGCTGCTGCTGCGCCGCTCCCCTAGCCTGTACGAGTTCGGGAGCTTCGACAAGAGATTTACGCCGCCGTCGGACGCGAGTAGGCGGTACGTCGACAGGAAAGGGAAGGGCGTCTGCCTAGACACAGACGACGACGTCGCCGGCGACGATGATTCGGACGACAGTGGCGCGCTGAGGCGATCGAACGCGAGAGGGCCTGGTTGGGCGCCCGGCAAGGGGGTTCCTGCAGCGGGAGCCATCAGGATCAGGTCGTAGCAGAGGATATCGATCGACTCGTATATACTGTAGAGAAAATAGATTCAGGCGATAGGATTCTGACAAGTACAGTGAACTGTTTTTGGTTTCACCATTCATTTTGGTAGGCAGCAAAAAGACTGGGGTGCATTGGTGTTTGGTTGATTTTTTCCATTGTTTGAGGGTAGCAATGTTGAATGTAGTGATTCTTCAGGACCTTACTTTGGATGTGTGAAGTGTATAGACCTTTTTTTTTGTTTCACCATTGTTTAGGTCCAAACTGCAAATTTTTTAGATGGTGATCCTACTTCAATTAATGATTAACAATGCAAACTGAAAAACTATATATTTTTCTTTGGGACCGAGATGGTGCATTAAAACTAAGTGGTGGAGTTATGTTTTACATCATGACCCTGGAAAAAGGGAAATATTTATATAGTCCTGCCATTTGTCACAAAGAATCTCATATGTAATTCTCCATCTCCACCGAGCTCGCTGAGCTTCCAGGCCACGATCAACCGCATTGCGATCGGGGACATATCCACTTGGGACGTGGTTGCGGGAGGCAATCACGCTCGAGCTGAAGGGCCTTCAATTTGGCATAACCTGGAGGTTAAAGAAAACCATGCGTCAACATGTTGTCGCCGACTTATAAGGAGGGAGTGGTTGTCCTTCAGCCCAAAAAGACGTTGACTAGGACGTCTGAAAGAGCATGGTGCTCCATGTGTGGTTTTCGTAAGTAACGACACTATTTATGGACTAATGTTTGTGTATATATTCTTATAAATTTGTCCATATGCATTGATGGTTGTGAATCACACACCCGTTGGGGAACCCCAAGAGCAAGGTATGGTGCGGCATGATGGAAGTTTTTCCTCAATTATTAAACCAAGTTCAGTAGGACTTCGAAGTCTATCACCGAGGTGCTCGTGGCGCCACCAAGCGTGAACCTACACACTAAACACAAACTCTCTTTTTGTCCCCAACTTTTCGGTAAGTTTGTCAAACTTCCTGTCTTGCTGAAAACAATAGGATTAAACGAATCATGTGGTTGGAAGCAATAAAATTAAAACGTAACAACGAGCGGCTGATGATGAAAACCAAGTAAACGAGGTTTTAATCAATATAAAGAATGAACCGGGGGGCATAGGTTCACTAGTGGTGTCTTTCCAATAAATAAAATACATGTTGAGTGAACAAATAACAACTAGACAATTGACAGACAGACCATGAGGGCATAACAATACTATTACGATATAAGAAATACTCATCGTACTATTCATATAGGCATCGCGTCAAGATATATAGACCGCTATCCAGCTGCATCTATTAACTAATAATCCACCTTGATCCCGCTATCCAGTATGCATCTCGTTGGTATTAAGTTGCACGAGGCAACAGACTATCGTTTTACCCTTAATAGCAATAACACATCCTCGTATTGGTGTACGTAGCAGAATTTAATTTTTTTTGACCTGTGTAGCATGCATGATCTACTATCGAGGTAAGGAAGAGGTTCCATCTGATCGTTACCGACATGAAGGGCGGAAGTGGTGCCGATGAAGCCTGATGAAGAGTCTCACGGCTAAGCCTAGCGGTGAGACTGTTGCCTTACGCAGACGTGATCACATGCTCGTTGGGAAAACCCAAGAGGATTGTATGATCTAGTACATCGGAAATTTTCTCCCAATTAAGGAACCAGGGTTATCAATCCGGTAGGACTTCATAGTCTTGAAGAAGATTGCTTGTTGCCTGGCGCGTCAACAAGCATGAACCTGCACACAACACACAAACTCTCTTTGTCCCCAACTTCCGAGAAGGTTGTCAATCTTCCTGTCTTGCTGAAAACTAGAGAATTAAACGTATAGAGTATTAACAGGTAATAAAAGTGAAAATGGAACAACAAGGAAACAATTATGGAAGTTCTTGAAAGAAGGTTGCAATTATAAGGAAAATAGGACCGGAGGCCAGAGGTTCACTAGTGGTGTCTCTCCAAAGAAAACAAACATGCTGTGTGAACAAATTACAGCCGGGCAATTGACAAATCATGAACGTGTCCACCGCAAGAAAGCTATCCAGCAAATCTCTCTGGTATTAAGTTGCAACAACGAAATGATTGCTTTGTGTGCAACAGACAAATGCATTAAGAACAATATGTAATATAAGCAGTGGTCCTCGTCCGTAGACAAGAGCACTGATGTTTTCTCCCTAGTAGCAACAACACATCCCCCATCCGTCATGTTTCTGTCACTCGAGCACAGATGTAAGGGAGGCACGAACCCACTATCTAGCATATAAACCCTCTCTTGGAGGTGAAAACAACTATGTGGCCAAGGTAATCATAAACACCGGAGAGCATTGCAAGACAAGATTAAAACTCTCTACAAATATAAGTGAAGCATCTTGATACGTCATAAATGTCTCCTTAATTTCTGATGTTCCATGTTGTTTTCATGCCATATGCTACATGTTTTCCTTACACTTTATGTCAGTTTTATCGATTTCCCGGGACTAGCCTATTGACAAAATGCCACAGAGCCAGTTCATGTTTTTAGTTTCAGAAAAGTTGTTCTGGAAATATTCTCGGAAGTGGACGATTCAAAAGCCAGAAGTCTTAGAAGTCCCGGAGGGTCAAGAAAGTCCCGAAGAGACCTGGAGGGGTCCACAGGGTGGCCACACCAATGGGTGGCGCCCCCCCCGACCGCGCCACCAGGTGGTGTGATCCCCCTGGCCATCCCCCGGCATCGCCCTTTCGCCTATATATGCCCCCTGATGCATAAACCCTAAATCAATCAGCTTTTTTCCACGAAAAGTTCCGTAGCTCTGCCGCCGACGCCGACAAGTTTCGGGGGACAGAAATCTCTGTTCCAGCACCCTGCCGGGACGGGGAAGAGCCTCCGGAGCCATCTCCATCGACTTCACCGCCATCTTCATCATCGTTGCTGTCTCCTATGATGAGGAGGGACTAGTTCTCCCCCGGGGCTGAGGGCTCTACCAGTAGCTATGTGTTTCATTTCTCTCTCCCATGGTGTGATCTTTATGTGATCATGAGCTTTGTAAACTAGTTGAATAAGTAGATGTTACTCTTCATCTGTTATGCCACTCAAGTGATTTTGTTATGAGATCTCCGTAGACACTTTGATCACGGTGTAAAGGTGACAGTGTGTGCACCGTGTGGTTTAGCATGATATTTATATCTTGTGTTGGATGACCCTATGAAATTGTGTTGTTTGTCTAGTACCTTCTAGGGCGCTCATAGTGACAGTGTGGGATTAACTAGACATGGGAATGCGACTTTGAGGAGTGTTGTTACAGCCCTACACAATGAATCAGTGTTTGTTATTCGACCCGCGAGTGGTTCGGAGTAGCGTAGTGAAGAGAGATATGTATGCATTCTATTATGATTATCATTGTTGAGAGTGTCCACTAGTGAAAGTAGGATCCCTAGGCCTTGTTTCTAAGCATTGAAACACCGTTTACAATCAGTTTTGCTACATGTTTGCTTGCTGCCATTTTGATTTCAGATTGCTATTATCACTTATAACCATCCATATTACTTGTATTTCACCCTCTCTTCGCCGAACTAGTGCACCTATACAACTGACAATTGTATTAGGTGTGTTGGGGACACAAGAGACTTCTTGTATCGTAATTGCAGGGTTTCCTGAGAGGGATACCTTTGACCTCTTCCTCCCTGAGTTCGATAAACCTTGGGTAATCCACTTAAGGGAAACTTGTTGTTGTTCTACAAACCTCTGCACTTGGAGACCCAACATTGTCTACAAGAATAGAAGAGTGCGTAGATATCAAGCTCTTTTCTGGCGCCGTTGCCGGGGAGGTAAGATAAAAGGTACTCACATCCTTTGTGGGTGCTCGAAGTTATTTCCTTTAGATTCTGCAATTATATCTTTGTGTTTCTTGTTTTTTATTTTCACTAGTTAGGCTTAATGGAAAACAACGACAAAATTAGAGAGCTTTATAATATTTATCTTGAGTTAGGACATGAAGTGTTTGAAGAGAAAATTAAAATACCTATGGAGCTTTACTTGCATGCTAGTAGAAATGTTATTAGTATGAATTCTTTGAACACCATTATTGCTAATGCTATGGAAAAGTCTAAGCTTGGGGAAGCTGGTTTTGATGAATATGATATTTTTAGTCCCCCAGGTTTTGAGGAGGAAATTTTCTATGATGATATTATGCCTCGAGTCTTTGATAACTATTATAAAAGATTCTATAATATAGTCTATAATTACAATTATCCTTATGAAACTTGTCATGGCTATGGAGGGATTACCCAAAACCATCTCGCTAATATACAACTTGTCTATCATGTTGGAGTTCTTTATGATGATTACAATGATAAATATGATATTTTCAGTCCACCTACCATTGAGAAGAAAGTTAATTATGATTATAATATGCCTACTATATTTGATGATTATGGTGATGAGAATTATAATGATAGCTATTTTGTTGATTTTCTCCCACTGCTATTAATAAGAATGACTATGCTTATGTGGAGAGTATTAATTCTTTTATGCATGTGGCTCATGATAAGAATGTTTTATGTGATAGTTATATTGTTAATTTCATTCATGATGACACTGAAAGTTATTATGAGAGAGGGAAACATAGTCTTATGCATCTAAAAAATATCAAGTTTCCCCTCTTTATGTTGAATTTTTTGAAGTTGCACTTATTTTGTCTTCCTATGCTAGCCACTTTGTGCTTTCATGACTTGTTTTTTTACAACATTCTTTTTCATAGGAAGTGGGTTAGACTTAAATTTGTTTTACATTTTATTCTTGATGCTCTCTTTTTCTTCAATTAATATTTCTCATGTGAGCATCTTCTCAACTTATCGTTCCTAGCTAAAAGGCTTTAAAGAAAAGCACTTCTTGGGAGATAGCCCATGGTTTTATTTTTTCTTTGTTTTTCTATGTTTTCTTTGAGTCAAGGTGTTGTATACTTCTATAAAACTCATTTGTATCTTTATTTTCATGTATTAGTTGTGCCAAGTAAAGTTTCTGACAAGAATTGGAGTTGGTTTTAGATTTCTGCGCAAGAAACAGATTTCTGCTGTCCACCGTAAAAAATCGTATAATTCACAGAAAAATCAGAATGACCTGAAATTTCTTTTGCTTACTCCTCAGCTAATTCTGCAATTTTTTTGTTCTTTAAGTTTTTCGATATGAGCAACGTAAGTGTCCCAAAAGAATTCTTCTTTACAGACTGTTCTGGTTTTGACAGATTCTGCCATTTTTCTTGCATTTGCTCTTTTACGATGTCAAGTGGATTTCTTTGCTTCGCGAAACATCGGTGGCTGTAGATAATGTTTAAAAATATCAATAGAACTTGTGCCCTTACAGAACCCATGGTTTTTTATTCTTTCACTAACCCTCTAATGTGAATTACTCCTTGAGTGTGGTGTGAAGGAAGTTTTCAAGGGTCAAGAGAAGAGGGTGATGTATGTGATTAAGAAGAGTGCAAGGTCAAATCTTGGGGATGCCCCCATGGTTCATCCCAGCAAATTATAAGAAGATTCAAGTATCTAAGCTTGGGGATTCCCAAGGCATCCCCTTCTTCATCAACAATTTATCAGGTCACTTCTAGTGAAACTATATTTTTATTCGGTCACATCATATGAATTTTACTTGGAGCGTCAGTTATTTTTGCTTTCAGTTTGTTTAGTTTTCTTTGCTGTAGTTTATGGTTGGATCCTATCATAATTTTTTTGGATAGAGACACAATCCGTTTTCATTGCTTAGAACACTCTAGTTTTCATTCTTATTGTTCTATGAGTGTTCACTTTTTGCTAGTACTGCGTTTAGCCCTTGTTGTCTTGCTTCTCTTATTTAGAGCTGTTAGTTTTAGTAGAGTTGTGTTAGTACTCTCTTGTTTCATTGCTGCATCTCTTGGAGATTTTTTGTTGTTTGGTGTTTGGTAGAAAATGCTACGTGTGGTAGATGGTATAACGAAAAAAGCTTGCATATTCTTGTAGATCATTAAACTGGTTCACTTGATTATTTGTTGTTTTTTTGAGACATTAATATGCTTAATAGTAAACTTGCTGGTTTAGTAGAGTAAAAACAATTAATGGTTGGTCTAGAAGCTTTAAATTGTGCCACACTCAAATAACCAGTTAATAGGATAATGGTATATGACTTCCTTTGCTGATAGCAATCGTAATGGTTTTTTGTTACACGCTACGGCCGGGGTAGATAACAATGACTTGTCACTGCCACGGACCAGCTTGGAGTGATTTTCATTATGCCTTGTAATATCATGATTTTATTTAGTATCTTTTAACTTGTGAGTTCTATGTTGCAGTTTTCTGGCACTTCCACCATCCATATTTGCTAGCCTCTTTGGTATAGTGCGTTGCTTATTTTCACATTGAGAGTTGGTGCAAAGTTTGCCAGTACATCCAAATCCCGTGGGAGAACTTTGTTCTTCTACACATAAGTCAAAATTTATCTTCCTCAAAATAGCCACCATACCTACCTACCATGGCATTTCCATAGCCATTCCAAGACATATTGCCATACAACATCCATCATCATTATGCTACTTATTACATGTTTCATTATTATTTTTGCATACTCTACACTGGTAGTAGCATTTAGTTTCGTTCATCAGAGATATTTAAGTTTGAGTTATGAGTACTAAAAGTGTGTTGATTCATTGTAAAATAGAGTGTTGCCCCTACCAGTGAGGTTATATATCAAAAAAAAAAGAGAAAACGAGAGAGAAAGAGGCGAAAGAGAGAAAATAAAGAGAGGGGGTAGCATTACTATCATTTATTCCCTACTCGTGATTTGTTTAGCATCATTACTTCAGTTTGGAGAGAGTTTTCATATTATGACTTGCATAACTATGTGGGGAACTTACATTATAGAACTTGGCTTGTATATTCCAATGATGAGCCTCCTCAAAAGAGCTCTAGGTCTTCGTGAGCAAGCAGGTTGGATGCACCCCCCACTAGTTCCATTGGAGAGCTTTCATACACTTATAGCTCTATGTGCATCCGTTGTGTGGCAATCACTACTCCTTGCATATTTCGATTATAAGACTTCCTCTTGTCTAGTGATCACTTTAAGTTGTGTGAGACTTTCTTCCATTGACCATCCAAACCCCCCACAATGTTCTTTTAGCCATAACATCCTGGTGCGAGGAACCAGTACAGAACACTTGCTTGTTTTGAGTGCACAATTATTTGAATGATTTTCCTATGTGCATATTGTTGTCACTTGACGTGATCCTAACAGGAGTTGTTCTGAGAGTTTGATGCCTTGGATGATTATATTGTTGTTCTTGAAGCTTAAATCATCTCTAATATACTTCGCACAGTGGATTGTCTTTTAGTATTGATTCATTGAAAAGTTTTACTTTGTTATTCCTAATGGTTTATACATTACTCTTTGATATACCCTATAAACCACAACCTTTATTCATTTGATCATAGTTTACATGGTTTACATTACTATGACAATCAAGTTTATGTTGGTAGCATGTCGCCTTAGAAATTATTATTTTGTCGTTTACCTACTCGAGGACGAGTAGGAACTAAGCTTGGGTATGTTGATACGTCATAAACGTCTCCTTAATTTCTGATGTTCCATGTTGTTTTCATGCCATATGCTACATGTTTTCCTTGCACTTTATGTCATTTTTATCGATTTCCCGGGACTAACCTATTGACAAGATGCCACAGAGCCAGTTCCTATTTTCTGTTGTTTTTAGTTTCAGGAAAGTTGTTCTGGAAATATTCTCGGAATTGGACGGTTCAAAAGCCAGAAGTCTTAGAAGTCCCGGAGGGTCAAGGAAGTCCCGAAGATACCCGGAGGGGGGCAACGGGGTGGCCACACCATAGGGTGGCGCGGGTCCCCCTGGCCGCGCCACCAGGGGGTGAGGGCCCCCTGGCCACTCCCCGGCATCGCCCTTTCGCCTATATATGCCCCCCCTGATGCATAAGCCCTAAATCAATCAGCCTTTTTCCAAGAAAAGTTTCCGTAGCTCCGCCACCGCCGCTGACAAGTTTCGGGGGACATAAATCTCTATTCTGGCACCCTGCCGGGACGGGGAAGATCCCCCGGAGCCATCTCCATCGAATCCACCGCCATCTTCATCGTTGTTGCTATATCCTATGATGAGGAGGTAGTAGTTCTCCCCGGGGGCTGGGGGCTCTACCGGTAGCTATGTGTTTCAACTCTCTCTCCCATGGTGTGATATTTATGTGATCATGAGCTTTGTAAACTAGTTGAATAAGTAGATGTTACTCTTCATTTGTTATGCCACTCAAGTGGTTTTGTTATGAGATCTCCGTAGACACTTTGATCACGGTGTAAAGGTGACAGTGTGTGCACCGTGTGGTTTAGCATGATATTTATATCTTGTGTTGGATGACCCTATAAAATTGTGGTGTTTGTCTAGTACCTTCTAGGGCGCTCATAGTGACAGCGTGGGGTTAACTAGACATGGGAATGCGACTTTGAGGAGTGCTGTTACAGCCCTACGCAATGAATTAGTGTTTGTTATTCGACCCGAGAGTGGTTCCAAGTAGCGTAGTGAAGAGAGATATTTATGCATTCAATTATGATTATCATTGTTGAGAGTGTCCACTAGTGAAAGTAGGATCCCTAGGCCTTGTTTCTAAGCATTGAAACACCGTTTACAATCAGTTATGCTACATCTTTGATTTCTGCCATTTTTATTTCAGATTACTATTATCACTTATAACCATCCATATTACTTGTATTTCACCCTCACTTTGACAAACTAGTGCACCTATACAACTGACAATTGTATTAGGTGTGCTGGGGACACAAGAGACTTCTTGTATCGTAATTGCAGGGTTGCTTGAGAGGGATACCTTTGACCTCTTCCTCCCTGAGTTTGATAAACCTTAGGCAATCCACTTAAGGTAAACTTGTTGTTGTTCTACAAACCTCTGCACTTGGAGGCCCAACACTGTCTACAAGAAAAGAAGCGTGCGTAGACATCACATCTCAGACTGACATGAATAAAATAATCATAATATCATGGTTCATCAGATCCCAGCAAACACAACATGCACAACTACATAACGGTGGTCTCGATCATGTGAGGCAGCTCACGAGACTCTAAACATGGAGGCCCAGGGGAGAGAACAACCATCTAGCTACCGCTATGGACCTGCAGTCCCAAGATGAACTATTCATGTATCTGTCCGGAGGCGATCATGACGATGTTGAGGCCTCCGATGACGATTCCCCTCTCCAGCAGGGTGCCAGAACAGGGCTGCAGAAACCCTAGATTGGACTTTCGAGGTGACGTCGCCTCTCTGTATGTTTCGTGGAAAATAACTCCGTCCCTGATGTTTTTAGGGTTAAAGGCAATTTATAGGTGCAAAGGGGACGAGAGGCGATGGCCAGGGTCTCTAGGGGCTCACCAGGCGTGGCCTAGGGTGGGGCCGTGCATGGCACCCCTGGCCCCCTCCAGCTCTTCTTTGGACTAGGTCTTCATTCCGGGTAAAAACGATCTCCGTGGATTTTCATCCCTTTCCGAGAATATTTCTTTAAGAACTTTTTAGAAATAGAAAAATATCAGAAAACAACAACTGGCCTGGGGTGTCTCTCTAATAGGTTAGTCAATGAAAACATTGGAAAAACGATAGAAAACATGTGTAAAACAAAAGGTATTGGATAGAAAAGAAGCATGGAACATAAAACATTATGAATATGTTTGCAACGTATCAGCATCCCCAAGCTTAACTCCTGCTCGTCCTCGAGTAGGTAAGTGATAATAAAATGATTTTTGTTGTGTCATGAAGCCAACACAATCTTAATCAACAATATGTAAAAGCATTGCAAGTTGAGATCAAAGTACTTTAACAAAGTCATGATAAACATTATTTGAACTAATGTAAACTTAGCAACTATGTTGCACATGAAAAGTAACACAAATAAATGACCGTGAATAATAATGCATTGAAAGTGATACGTTTGTTTAAATCATAAAGAAAAAAACATAATAAAGTGTTATCCAGCTTGTCCTTCGTGTGTTAGCAAAACATAAATGACATGACACCTTCAAATTTTAAATGGTGACTAGATACAAGTAACTTGAGAGCAAGCAATACCACAAATCATGAATAAATCAATAATAAATTTAAGGACTATGCACATTATACTCAAAATGACAACTATGCTCGTAAGAAGATGAAGACTCAACATAAAAGTAAAAGAAAGGCCCTTTGCAGAGGAAAGTAGGGATTACTCATGTGCTAGAGCTTTTTATTTGATAAAACTGAGATACATAAAAAAAATTGAGAGCGGTGTATGTCTATGTCAACGAATGGTAATGAAAAACTTATCATAATCCATGTCAAGCAATGTGTTTATACTTTTGAGAGTGGTTTCCGTTGTTTATTAGTTTGGCACTTTTCCCCACCTTTATTTCACAAACCAGGGCTAGCCGGATTCACGGGTATCAAATGTCTTATCATATTTTCATGTTTAATGGCTTCAAGAGTGGCTCCCATAGGAGAATCATAACATTCCCATATCTCCTTTGTTTGCACAAGCTAACTTCATGATTTCTCAAGTCCATAGTGTGAGGAGATTTTAACGTTATTGTTGTAGCTTAATTTTGGATGGGCACCCAGATGCCTACTCTTTGTGCAAAATTAAGGAGTACCACATTATTCATGCTAGTCAGGTGTGAAGCCACCAAACATGAAGATAATAATAAATCATTTAATACTTCCTCATGAGCTAAAACAGGAATACTAAACAGATTTAATAATTTTGAAGGTTTAAAGGTAGCACACGAGAAATTTACTTGAAGTGGCGGTGAAATACCACATATAGGTAGGTATGGTGGACACATTGGAAAACTTATGTTTTGGGGAGTTGGATGTACGAGTAGAGCTCATACTCGGTACAGGGTGAAGGCTAGCATAAGACTGGAAGCGACCAACTAAGAGAGCAATAACGGCCATAATTATGCATAGCGACAAAACACCATTAATCAAAGCATGAAGTGATATTAAAAGTCAAAAACTAAATGATCATCAAGGCTAGAGGTGACTTTGTTTATAGTCATAACATGGCATGAGCATGCGCCAAGTCAATCTAGATAAATCATTCAAAGGAGAACACCACAATACCATGCTTCAATCTGAGGAAACAACACATGATTTAATTTCAATGGTACATTAAGTACTCTCAGCTATTTGAGACTACTCATGATACATCATATACTACTAAACACACAATTAATATAACATCTAACATGACATGCCAAAGCCTAAGCCACAGTCAAAACAAGCTTCCTATTGCACCACTATAAGCATGAACTATTTTAATCTTCTCCAACACCAATCAACTTATTTGAAACAACTCTCAAAGAAAATAATCATTAAATACCAGAGACATAATCATATATAACTGAATCAAACAAACAAGCTCTGAATAAAATTCGAGTGAAAAACAAGAGCTAAACACAATACTAGCAAAAACTGAACACTCACGGAACAATAAGAGTGAAAACTAGAGTGTTCTAGGCAATGAAAACGGAGTGTGTCTCTCTCCAACTAAAAAGTGCTAGGATCCAACCATAAACTACAACAAGAAAACAACTCAAAGTATAATAAAACGACCCTCCAAGAATAACACATATCATGTGAAGCAATAAAAATATAGTGTTTTGAAAGAAACCTGATAGTTTTGTTGATAAAGAAGAGGATGCCTTGGGCATCCCCAAGCTTTGACGCTTGTACTTCTTGTACGTGTCTTGGGGTGACATGGGCATCCCCAATATTAAGCTTTTGTCCATCCTTCATCTCCTCATATCATACTTCTCTCCCTACACTTGAAAACTTCCTCCACCTAAAACTTCTCCCAATCTTCATTAGCAACGTTAGTGCATCAAAATAATAAATCCACTTGGTTCAGTTTCAACACAAGTCTAACACTCAATTTAAAAAATTAGCTATTGTCCCAACTTATTTTAAGGCCCCCCCCCCGAAAGAATCTCGAAAGAAAAAGATTAAGAGGCAAATGCAAATATTGGCACAAATTTGTTAAAACAGAACAACTGGTAAAGATGAATTTTTACAAGGACCTTCTGTTGCTCAAATAAAAAAGTGGGAAACTAATGAAATTTAGAAAACAACCTAGGGCAGGTTTCCACAAAATATAAAAAAAATCCTTGGTTCTGGCTGAGAGAACTGAGGTTTTATGTGAAGCGCAAATATCTGGACAGAAAACAGCAATTTCCCCAAATCATACTAACTCGCTATTAGAGGCTACTCTTAACAGAAAAAATAAATAAAAAAGATAAGGAGCGGTTGTTACAGAGGTAACAACTTCCAAGACACAAATAAAACAAACAATAAGTAAAGTGGGTTGCCTGCTGATACGTTTTAAACATATCTATATTTTTTTATGCTCCATGCTTGTTTTCTACCCAATACCTTCTGTTTTACACATGTTTTCTTTCGTTTTCCTTTGTTTTCTGGATGTTTTCACAGACTAACCTATTAATAATATGCCCTAGGCTAGTTCTTGTTTTTCTATTTCAGGTTAGTTCTTAAGGAAATATTCCCGGAAAGGGCTGAAAATCCACGGAGATCAAATTTTACCCGGAACAAAGATGGAGTCCAAAGGAGAGCCAGAGGGGGGCCAGGGGGCCACCAGGTGCCTGCTAGGCCCGACTCCCCTAGGCCGCGCCTGGTGGGCACCTAGGGGCTCTGGCCACCGCCTCCCGTTCGCCCCCTTTCACCTATAAATTTCCTTTTACCCTAAAAACGGCGGGGACAGAGTTATTTTCCACGAAACATACAGAGAGGTTATGTCACCTCGAAAGGCCAATCTAGGGTTTATGGAGTCCTGCTTCGTCACCCTGCCGGATAGGGGGGTCATCACCAGAGGCCTCTACATCGCCATGATCGCCTCTGTACGGATGCCTGAGTAGTTCATCTCGGGACTACAGGTCCATAGCAGTGGCTAGATGGTTGTTCTCCCCCCTATGCCTCCATGTTTAGAGTCTCGTGAGCTGCCTCACATGATCGAGACCACCGTTATGTAATTGTGCATGTTGTGTTTGCTTGGATCCGACGAACCATGAGATTATGATTATTTTGTTCATGTCAATCTGAGATGGTTCACTTATATTTGTAGAGATTTTTAATTTTGTGTTATAATGCTCTTCGGTGTTTATGATTACCTTGTCCACTTAGTTGTTTTCACCTCCAAGAGAGGGTTTATATGCTAGATAGTGGGTTCAAGCCTCTTTGTTGCCTGCGCTCGAGTGACAATACGTGCAGGGGGAGGATGTGCTATTGACACTAGGGAGAAAACAACAGTGCTCTTGTCTACGGATGGGAACCACTGCTTACATTACATATTGATCTTAATGTGTTTGGCTGTTGCACACATAGCAATCACTTTGTTGTTGCAACTTAATACCAAGTGATTTTATGGATAACTTTCTTGAGGTGGATATTTAGATATGGATGCATGGTGGATAGCGGTCCATATGCCTTGACGTAATGCCTACAATGTTATAACCCGTGAACTTTATCTCGTCGTAATAGTATTGTTATACGTTCTTGATTTGTCAATTTCCTAGCTGCAATTTGTTCATCCGACATGTTTGTTTTCTTTGGAGAGACGCCACTAGTGAACCTATGGCCCCTGGTCCTATTTGCCTCATATTGCAAACCTTCTTTTAAGCACTTTCATAATTGTTTCCTTGCTGTCCCATGTTTACTTCTACTGTTTTCCAAGACTCTATATGTTTAATTCTCCTGTTTTCAGCAAGACCGGAAGATTCACAACCTTCCAAAAATTTGGGGCAACAGAGAGTTTGTGCATGTGTGCAGGTTCCACGCTTGGTCAACATCGATAAACGGTGTCGTTGATACAAGCAACCTTCTTCAAGACAACAAAGTCCTACTAGTTCGATAACTCTGGTTCTTTACTAGGGAAAACTTACTCTAGACTACATCATACCTTCCAGCTGGGGTCTCCCAACGAGCGTGTGATCACACCCTCATCACCTCCCACAAGTGCTTTTCTTTAACGCAATTTAGCTAGGCATGTAGAACATATCAAGTATTATAAATAGAATCATTCAATTTGAGGAGCTCGAACTCATCATAGAGGCATTGTATTTTTCACATACAAGGTTCAGAATATCCTCTCTCTCTTTTATTTGTGGTTTACTATTTTCATCAAAGAGATTCCCTGGAACAACGCAAACAAAATTTTCCTCTAATGCCTTAGACATTGCTAAAATTTTGAATGGTATAGGGATATTAATTTCTTTTTCGTATTCAGTTTTTCCCTCATATTTCATTTCTATCAATATCTGAAGTATTCAAAGTTGACTGATGGCAAGACCTTAGCCAAGAATCTTATAACGAGCAAAAACTTTTCTAGGTTCTATAGCAATGTCATTAAATTACAGGAGTAAAGCATTCAACACAAAATCCCTTTCTTTTCCTTTCTCCATGCTATCAAGTTTAAAAAACATTTGTTGCATTATAGGATTGAGGTTGACAAACCTATCTTCTATCATGGCAACCAAAGAAGCTATATCGGTCTCATAGTTATGGGCAAGTTTAACTACAGGTTTATCGTTAAAATCACGAAGCCCATTAACATGGTTAAAGAATTCTTTAATGTTATTTCTTACAATAATTAATCCACCTACTACTTTTAGATCTTTCATAGAAAATTTAGGGGTAGATGACGACCCAAAAGTATAGGGGATCGCAACTGTCTTCGAGGGAAGTAAAACCCAAATTTATTGATTCGACACAAGGGGGCCAAAGAATATTTATAAGCCTTAACAACTGAGTTGTCAGTTCAGCTGCACCTGAAAGTAGACATGCTCGCAACAGTTTATCAGTGGTAACAGTTTTATAGTAGTAGCAGTAGTAAAATAACATCAGGAATAAAATAGTAACGACAATAGCAATTGTAGGAAACAGCAGGATTGACGTACTTTAGGCATAGGGATGGATGAACGGGCGTTGCATGGATAAGATAATTCATATAATAATAAAAACATGGTCATTGCAGATAGATAATAATAAAGCATCCAAGTTTTAGGCAAACCATAGGCATGTGTTCCAATTTAGTCGTGTGTGCTCGCAATGAGAAACTTGCACAACATGTTTTGCCCTACCAGCCCATTTGCAGCGGGGCCTCAAGGGAAACTACTGGTAATTAAGGTGATCCTTTCAATAAAGAACCGGAGCAAATCATTAACACTCCGTGAACACATTTGATCCTCACATCACAACCATCCCCTCCGTTTGTCCCAATTATTTTCACTTTGGGGCCTCTGGTTCCGGACAACAATGTGTGTAAACAACTTGCAGATATGGTCAAGAAACATAATTATACTCATGAAACAATAACATGTTCAAATCTGAGATCATGGCACTCGGGCCCTAGTGACAAGCATTAAGCATAACAAGTTGCAACAACGATACAAAGCACTAACAACGGATACTAGGCACTATGCCCTAACAATCCGGCATTATTACATGAATGATCTAATCCAATACGGATGGCAATGGGGCCCCAAAACCCGCAAACCCGACGGGTACCCGCCTTAAATGGGGAGGAATTGGTAAAATGTTTGACCCGCCAGGTCTAATGGGGCGGGTATGGGGGTGGAAAACCCGTACCCGCATACCCGCAGACCCGCTCTAAGTGCTAATCATATCCCTAATAATCTTATGTCTAACCACACGTCCACGAGCTATGGACCACAAACCTCACACATCACATGGACGCGTTGGAATCTGGAGTCACAGAGACAACACACGTACACATGTGTCTATTCCCACCAACCTCATCCAAATATTCCATTGTTTTATTCCCCACATGTGTCGGTGTCGCTCCTTAAATGGGTACCCGTTGGGGCCCCGAACCCGATCGGGTCGTGGTTCTGTTAAGAAATGAGACCCGGCAAGTTAAATGGGGTGGGTATGGGGCGCCGACCCGGCCCCGAACCCGGTGGGTGCCATCCGGAGATCCAATCCCTTCCATCCCTCTCGGCCTACAACTCGGATTACTCACACATGGAAGGGGGCATCATGGATGGTTGATGGAGAAGTGGTGGCGGTGACGATGGTGATGATCTCCTCCGAATCCCCGTCCCGGCAAGGTGCCAAAACAGGAACTTGTGATCCCCAAATTAGGTTTCGAGGTGGTGGCGGCGCTCTGATGTGTTTCTCTGGAATATGACGAACCCCTGATACATCATACATGAATCCTTAATTTCTGACGTTCCATGTTGTTTTCATGCCATATGATACATGTTTCCTTACACTTTATGTCATTTTTATCGATTTCCCGGGACTAACCTATTGACAAGATGCTACAGAGTCGGTTCTTGTTTTCTGCTGTTTTAGTTTTCAGAAAAGTTGTTCTGAAAATATTCTCGGAATTGGGAAATTCAAAAACCAGAAGTCTTAGAATTCCCAGAGGGTAAAGGAAGTCCGTAGGAGACCCGGAGGGGGGCCCAGAGCCCCCACACCATGCTTGGGCGCGGGTGGGCCACGGGCCGCGTCTAGGGGTGGTGTGGGGCCCTCAGGCGCCCACCGCCATCACCCTTTCGCCTATATATGCCCCCCGATGCATCAACCCTAAAGAAATCATCTCCCTTCCACGAAAATTTCCGTAGCTCCGCCGCCGCCGTCGACAAGTTTTGGGGGACAGAAATCTCTGTTCCGGCACCCTGCCGCGACGGGGAAGTGCCCCCGAAGCCATCTCCATCGACTCCACCGCCATCTTCATCGTCGTTGCTGTCTCCTATGATGAGGAGGGAGTAGTTCTCCCTCGGGGCTGAGGGCTCTACCATTAGCTATGTGTTTCATCTGTCTCTCCTATGGTGTGATATTTATGTGATCATGAGCTTTGGAATCTAGTTGAATAAGTAGATGTTACTCTTCATATGTTATGCTACTCAAGTGGTTTTGTTATGAGATCTCCGTAGACACTTTGATCACGGTGTAAAGGTGACAGTGTGTGCATCGTGTGGTTTAGCATGATATTTATATTGTGTTGGATGACCCTATGAAATTGTGGTGTTTGTCTAGTACCTTCTAGGGCGCTCAAGTTGACAGTGTGGGGTTAACTAGACATGGGAATGCAACTTTGAGGAGTGTTGTTACAGCCCTACGCAATGAATTGGTGTTTGTTATCCGACCGGAGAGTGGTTCGGAGTAGCATAGTGAAGAGAGATATTTATGCATTCAATTATGTTATCATTGTTGAGAGTGTCCACTAGTGAAAGTAGGATCCCTAGGCCTTGTTTCTAAGCATTGAAACACCGTTTACAATCAGTTATGCTACATGTTTGCTTGCTACCATTTTTATTTATGATGGCTATCATCACTTATTATCATCCATATTACTTGTATTTCACTCTCTCTTCGCCGAACTAGTGCACCTATACAACTGACAATTGTATTAGGTGTGTTGGGGACACAAGAGACTTCTTGTATCGTAATTGCAGGGTTGCTTGAGAGGGATACCTTTGAACTCTTCCTCCCTGAGTTAGATAAACCTTGGGTACTCCACTTAAGGGAAACTTGTTGCTGTTCTACAAATCTCTGCACTTGGAGGCCCAACACTGTCTACAAGAATAGAAGCATGCGTAGACATCAAGCTCTTTTCTGGCGCCGTCGTCGGGGAGCTAAGGCAAAAGGTATTCACATCCTCTGTGGGTGCTCAAAGTTATTTCCTTTAGATTCTACAATTATATGTTTTTGTTTCTTGTTTTTATTTTCACTAGTTAGGCTTATTTTTACTTGTTCCTTGTTTTTATTTTTACTACTTAGTCTTAATGGAAAACAACAAAAATATGAGAGAGCTTTATTTGCATGCTTGTAGCAGTGTTATTAGAATTAATTCGTTGGATACCATTATTTCTAATACTATGGAAAAGTCTAAGCTTGGGGAAGCTAGCTTTTGTAAACTTTTTAGTTCCCCGACATTAGAGGAGAAAATTTGCTCTGATGATACTTTATCTCCCATATGTGATAAATCTAATGATGCTTGCGATATTTTAAATCCTCCTGCTGAAAGTATTCCTTTTAAAATACCTATGAAAATTGTTGAACGCGTGAGGAACAACTGCTATTTTGCAGATGGAACCGTCCATCCTAGTGATCAATTACTCTTTATACATGAATTATGCAGGTTGTTCAAGTGTGCAGGTATTTCAATGGACCAAGTTAAGAGGAGGTTATTCTCTTTGTCACTTAAGGACAAAGCAAGGGAGTGGTATGAGCTACTAGATGATCCTCATCATTTGGAGTGGAAGGATCTTGAATCTCTATTTTATTCTAAATGTTATTCTTCTCATGAACTGTATTTAGATAGAAATTACATTTATAATTTTTGGCCTCGTGATGGAGAAAGCATTGCTCAAGCTTGGGGAAGACTGAAAACATTAATACTCAAATGTCTTAACCATGATTTTCCTAAGGAAATAATTGTTACTAATTTTTATGCAAGGCTTTCAGGACATTACAAGGATTATCTAGATGTCTGTTCAGAGGGTTCCTTCTCAAGTAAGAAGGTCGAAGCTAAATGGGATCTTCTTGAAACAATCCACACCAATAATGAAGGTTGGCATAACAACAAAGGTAAAGAATCAGGTATAAACTACGAGTATGATTGCATTAAGTCTTTCGCTGAAACTGCTGATTTTCAAGAGCTTAGTCCTAAATATGGTCTTGATCGTCAAATGATTGTTGGTTTGTATAGATCCTTTGCTTCTTATATTAATGTTCCTAAAGAAAATGGGGACATATATCATGAACATTTTAAAGACACTTGCATGAAAAATGAAATTGTTATTAATGATTGCAATGAACGTGCTCAAACTTCTGCAAGTACTATCTCTTATAAGCATGTTAATTTTTGTGGAGCACTTAGTCCTTGTGAAAAGAATCAAATCTAAGAAGAATATTGCATCCATCATAAGAATGAAAAAACTAGAATGTGGTACAGGGATTTAGACGATCTTGGTGAAAAAGTTTGTGCCCTCTATCCTTCTATTTGTGAACTTTGTTGTAAAGTGGGTAATTTCAATTTTCAATGCCCAGGCTGTAATAGCTATTCAAATACTGCAAGTTTGTATTGTGATGACATGATCACTCCTAATCAGCATGATGAACTTACATTATTTTTGGGGTGTGAAGAGTTATCAAGAAAATTTTCTTTGGTAGATATGAGTGCTCTTGATATGAATAGTGTCATGCATGGTTGCCATCTTTATTGTGTCAATAATTACCATGCAAATACTTACATACAAAATATTATAAAAGAGGAACTTTACCAAAATATGACAGGGCTAATATTTGTTTTCATCTCATTAATGAAGAGGAGGAATCCTCCAAGGTTTGTTCTATTGTTTCTAACAATAAACCAGGGTATGTGGAGATGCTTCCTTTCAAGCCTCTCCCTCCTATAGAGAGAAAGAAGAGGAGGAGTAAAAGGAGAGAGGTAATGGTATCTCCCCCTAAGTATGTTTCTCCTATTATAGTTTTTGATGAGTCTGAACTCGATGATTTTCCTATGCCAGTTATTTATGAAAGTGATCATGATTGGGAGAAACACACTACTTTTGATATTGAAAATATCTTTGGTACCAATTCTGAAAATGATGATAATTGTTGTACTATTAGAACCATCCATGTTCCTTCCAATGATGATATAGAAAGCTCTGAGCTTGTGGATAATTGATGCGTGTGATCACACGTTCATTGGGAGACCCCAAGAGGAAGGTATGAAGAGTGCAGCGGCAAGTTTTCCCTAAGAAAGAAACCAAGGTTGAATCAACCGGTAGGTGGAAGAAGTAACTTCAGAAGGTGAAGTAGCTGAGATAGAAGGGCGCACTACCGGTTCAGAAGCAACATGGAACCTACACAATACAATCAAATCACTTTGCCCCAACTAAGCAGTGAGGTTGTCAATCTTACCAATTTTGCTGAATACAAAGAGGTTAAACGTATGGTGTGGAAAACAGTATGAAAGCAGTATGAGAGCAGTATGAAAGCAGTAGGTGATTTATCAGTATGAGGAAAAAGGATCGGGGTCCACAGTTCACTAGTGGTGTTTCTCCGAAAAAGATAAATAATATGTGTGGTGAACAAATTACAGCTGGGCAATTGACAAAAATGAAGGCTGCACCGTAGTGCATATGCAAGACATAAAGATTACTATGTGATTCATGCGGGCATTACAACAAAATACATAGACCGTTATCCAACCGCATCTATGACTAAAAATCCACCCTCCGAATATCATCCGAACAAACGTTGGGTATTAAGTTGCAAGCAACATATAATCGCAGTAAGAAAAGTGTGTAATGTAAACAATAACATCATCCTTAGACAAAGCATTGTTGTTTTCTCCCTAATGGCAACAGCCCATCCTCCATCCGTCACATTTCTGTCACTCGAGCACAGATGAAAAGGAGGCATGAACCCACTATCGAGCATAAATACCCCCTCTCGGAGTTACTAGCATCTACTTGGCCAGAGCATCTACTAATAACGGAGAGCATGCAAGATCATAAATAACATAAGCATGAAGATAACATGATACATTGATAATCAGAAGACATAGCATTCAACATTCATCTCATCCCAGCGAACACAACATGTAGCATTACAAATAGATGATCTCGATCATGTGAGGCAGCTCACAAGATCTAAACATGAGGTACAAAGTGGAGAGAACAACCATCTAGCTACTGCTATGGACCCGTAGTCCAGGGATGAACTACTCACGCATCACTTAGGAGGATGGCATGGTGGTGTAGACCCCTCCGGTGATGATTTCCCCCTCCGACAGGGTGCCGGGGAGAGCTCCAGAACCCTCTCGATCTCGGGATGAAGGTGACGGCGTCCTCGGGTGTTTTTCGGGGAAAAGTGGTATATTTTTAGGGTTCATGTCTCGGGGGGTTATATAGGCGAAAGGGCAAAGGCGGTGGAGGCCTAGGGGCCCCACACCACCCACCGACGCGACCAAGGGGGCGCCGCTCTATGGTGTGGGCCCCCTGAGGCCCCCCTCCGGGTCTCTTGGGACTCCGTGGAACCTTCGGGAATTCTAAGACTTCTGGGCTTCGAATTTTCCAATTCCGAGAATATTTCCAGAACAACTTTTCTGAAACTAAAAACAACAGAAAACATGGAACTGGCTCTGTGGCATTTTGTCAAACGGTTAGTCCAAAAAATCGATAAAATGACATAAAGTGCATAGTAAACATGTGGGAAACAATAAGAAAACAACATGGAACATCCGAAATTAAGGATACGTTTATGACGTATCAACATCCCCAAGCTTAGTTCCTACTCGTCCTCGAGTAGGTAAACGATAAAAACACAATAATTTCTGAGGTGACCTGCTACCAACATAAACTTGATCATTAATAATGTACAAGCATAAGTAAGCTGAGATCATATAACTTAAAGACAAGCATGATACATAGAACTTTAATAATAAATCATAGCAATCACTTTGCATCATGATAAGTAACTCAAATAAAAGATCATGAATAACAATGCAAAATAAAGATATACGTTTTGAAAGTAAAGTATAGGCACCTAGAGGGGGTGAATAGGTGCTACGACCAATTTTAATTTTTCTTTAACAATTAGGCTTGACACAAAGGTAAATTCTCTAGATGATGCAACTACGGTGAATTTACCTATATGACAAGGCAAGCACAATAACAATACAAGCAAGAGTAAAGGAGGAAGGGAACGAGGTAATCGATATGAAGCACACGGAGACACGATGTATTCCCGAGTTCCTCCTTGTTAAGGGAGTACGTCTCGTTGGAGGGGTGTGAGCTCACCACAAAGGCCTACTCAACGCCACAAAGGCCTCAACCTATTCTCCGATGAACACCACCACAAAGTCCTAGTTCACCTTCCACTATTGATCCCCTTTGAGGCGGGAATCGAGTCCTTTACAAACAAGCTTGGGGCACACACCCACAACCAAATTGGGGGCTCCCAACAATCTCAAATCACCAACAAGTGTAGCAATGGAGTCTAGGTTTTCCACAAGGAAACCCTAGACTAGATACCTCAAGAATATGAGGGGGAAATGAAGATCGGCTCGGTGAAGATGTAGATCGGGGTCTTCTCCTTCAATCCTCCAAGTATCAACAAGTTTGGGTGGAGGGATTGGGAGAAATGTAACTTTGGAGGCTCAATAAATGCTTGTCTTCAATGCTGGAGCGAGCAACCTTTTGGGGAAGAAGGGGGTGGGGTATTTATAGCTCCTCCCCAAACTAACCGTTTGACCCTTTTTCGTGCCTAGCGGTACTACCGCTACCTAGCAACGTGAGCGGTAATGGGGAGTCCCAGACACAGGGCGCGAGCGGTACCACTGCCAAAGTACCGTGGTACTCCAGCAGCAGTACTAACGCGAGTGCACATCGGTACTACCGCTGGCCACAACTTCGAATTAAATCGAAGTGGCTGGCGGTAGTACTAGGGCACTACCGACCTAGTACCATAAACGTTACCGTGAGCAAATCCTTGCTGGCGGTAGAAGGGCCGGTACTGATGGGGGTACTACCGCTTCCTGGAAGCAGCGGTACTACCGCCAGTCAGTAACGGTACTACCGTTGAGAAAGGTTTTGCTCCTAGATCAATATGACCACAGCGGTACTACCGAGCCAGTACCGCTGGATACAGTAGAGATTTTCACTCTGGCGGTACTGGGCGCGGTACTACCGCTTGCTGTGCAGAGCGGTACTACCGCTGGGGCACCCGGTACTACCGCTAGACCATGTTGATCTTGGTGGCAATGTCTTGGAATTCTCTTCACCTTTTTGCGTCTAGTTGATATTTCCTGAAATACTTTTACGCACTGTTAGATACTTAGTAGTGTTGTTATCAACTCCAAAACCTAAGAGAGATCAAAGATGCACATGCACTTTCAATCTTCCCTTTTTTGGAGATTGATGACAACACCACTAAGAGAGGTCTAAAGAATTTTGGACGAGCACTTCGAGAGAGAGTGATACATCAAGAAAATTTGCTTAATGAGGCAAACTTTGTTCTCTTTTAGAATGTGTGCTACCCCTAACTCTTTGAGACCAAGAAAGGATACAAAAGATATAACAATATGAATACTTGATCAAGGAATAACGATAATAACCATAAAATCCAAATCCATAACACCAAATGGTTCAACCACACAAACTTAATACCAAATGGTTCAACACACAAGCACACACAACACAAAGTTTGACAACATGAACACAACCCAAGCAAACGAAGCGATCCTAAATAGAACTCTCTCCCCTTTGGCATCAAGACACAAAAAAGGGAAGATGCGATGCTAAAGTCCCTAGAGGTCACTCGCCGGGGCTAGAGGCACTAGCAGGGCTGCCGAGAGCACGCTCATCCTCAGAGTCCACATCTTCGACCTCATCGCCAGTCTCACCGCGAGTCCAAGGCTCGTGAGAAGTAGAAGCATCATCAAGAAGATCTGGATCAACCCATGCATTGCCTTGCTTTGACTTCCACTCCTTGGAAGTAGTGATCCTATCCTCACACCCTGGAATAACGGGCACCCCCAGATGGGCAAACCTGTCACGATAAAGCTGTCGCTCCTTCTTGCTACGCACATGAGCAAGATATGCCTTGTTCTCCATATCAATCTGGCGACAGAAAATCTTCTTCAAGGTTGAGGACATCCACTTGCGAAAGCTATTCTTCTGAGCTCTCCCCTCCATCTCGAAATCCGAGTCACTCGAGCCATTAGTGTCCGGACCAAGATCCTCCAGACCAAGCAAAGGAGTGGCATGCTTCTTGACACGAATATCCTTGATGACATGAGTAATAAGTTCTTGGTGGTTATCCAAGAGAGCATCAGAAAGCTTGGCATTTCGCCAAGTGGTGGAAATGAGATTGAAGACCAAAGCTGCAAACACTAGCACTCTCCTCCTCATCACACAGTTATACATCTCATTCCAGAGAATGTCCATCACATCAAGCCTTAGGCCATCACCACGACGCCTATGAGTGTACACCATCAAGTCTGTGAGTGATCCATGGATTTGATCAAAGTTACCAACCCGAGGAGCCAAAGTGTTCCTCTAGATCATGTGGAGAATGTCATAAACAGGCAGCAGGTTCATGGACTGACCAAGCACAGCACGTCCAGGTATATAGAGATCATACATCTCAGTGGGATCCATGGACTTCTCCGGATAAGGAACCCGGAAGAAGGTATTGTGAAAAGCAGCATCAGGAATCTCCCCAAAGTTCTGCAGACCCAGAATAGTGGCAAACTCAGTCCAAGACGCAGAAAACTTCTGATTCTTGGTCATCCAGGTGATCTTCCTCTCATCGGTATGGAAATAGAGCGTGGCATAGAACTGGCCCATGAGGTGCTCATCATAATCTCCATTGATCTCAATGAAGTCCAGAAGTCCAAACTCCTCACAGATTTCTAATGCCTCACCAAAATAGTCCATCTTCGACCTCATGAAAAGAACATTGATGGAAAACTGAGTTACTACCTTGTTCTTGTTGAGTGGGTACCCCTCATAGAAGATCATCTCCTGAAAACGAGTCCAGAAGCACTCGTTTGCCCTAGCTTCCCTTGGCTTGTTGTAGGGATTGGTCCTCCTTTCCCTGCGGAACTGATCATCTGGCATATTTGCAACTGATTTGTCACGGGCTGCATGTGATTTCATGAGCACTTATCTCTGCCTCCTTGTCAAATTCCCTTGTGGCGTAACCTCAGGAGCTTCATCTTCCTCGGGGTTCTTACGGACCCTCTTAGCCGCACGCTTGCGACCTCCCAACCTTAGAGCCACTAGCACCTGCTCCTAAGAAATCATAGGGGGATTGCAAAAGGTCAGATAACTTCAATCAAAAAGATCTTCAAGAAGAAATCACACTAGAACTAGAAGTGCTCAGGCTCCAGGAGGCGGTAGTACCGCTTGGGGGGGCACGGTAGTACCGCTGTTACCAGCAGTTCCAGCCATAGCAGTAGTACCGCTGGTGCCAGTGGTAGTACCGCTGCTGGCGGATTCTTCCATGGCACCCAAGTGAACTACCGAATCCAAATAGAGGCAAAGCACCAACTGTTCTAATGAGATTTCATCTACTAGGGAGTAAAACAAACAACTTCTAGACTAAGAGATCTCTAGCATCCCTAAGCATCATCATCTCACAAGATTTTACTCGAGTGAGAGAGATAGGATGGGTTACCGGAGCTCATCATCGTGGAGAAGGAGTTGGGTGCGTTCCCTGGGCGTTCTCCGGTGTGATTGGAGCGCTCAATCACCGGAGAGAGCCCTCCCCGGCGGACGGAAGACTTGGCGGCGGCTGGATCCAATGTGGGGAGGAGATGAGGGAGAGAAGAGGCTATGAGGGTAACCCCCGTCCTCCCAGATCCGTTTTAATCCCCACGGATTTTTGCCACAGCAGTAGTACCGCCGCGCTCAGCGGTAGTACCACCCACCTGGAACTACTGGGGCCAAGGGGTAGTACCGCTCCGGGGTCTGTGCTGGGCACGAACTCCAGCAGCGGTAGTACCGCGCAGAGCCACCGGTAGTACCGTGAGTTGGGTACTACTGACAGTTACAGCGGTAGTACCGCTCGCAACTGGCGGTAGTACTGCTAGCCGGGTCTTCCTTCCACCAAGAGATCAAAGTGATTGAAATTTTCAGAAAGAAAATGTCTAAAGGGAGGAATTGTTTGGGCTTGGGATTAGAACACAAACTGAGATGGTACTACACACTCCAACTTTTTGCAAGAAAAACAAGAAAATTCAAATAAGGAAAAGAGGGAGTGTGTTTCCCAAACCAACACCGACACACAAAACACAAAAGAGAGAAGACAAAAAAACACAATGAAAACACCACATAAGAACCAAACAAGCACCAACTCTTCAAGAGAAGAGGTTGGTGGACTAAGCCACCATGTAAGAGACTATGGTATGTTACCGCAAAGATATATCTTGGGTACATTGCCAATTCTCTACATTGAAGCTCACAATTCAACACTAGAAAAAAAGAGATAAGGAGGGAGAACCCAATGTGTTAGGATAACACTCCCCCTATGTCCATGCCTACACCTAAACCCAACCACGTTTCATCTATAGGGGTGTGTGCAAGATCCTCAAGTCAAACTCCTAGAATCAATGATATTTAGTTCATTCCTCAAGAACATGAATCTTGCATCGTCGAGTGGCTTCGTGAAGATATCCGCGAGATTGTCCTTGGTGGGCACATAAGATAGTGCAATATCACCTCTTGCCACATGATCTCGGATGAAATGATGCCGAATCTCAATGTGCTTCGTTCTTGTATGTTGCATGGGGTTGTAGGCGATCTTGATAGCACTTTCATTGTCACACATGAGAGGCACCTTATCCAAATGAACATCATATTACTTGAGAGTTTGCCTCATCCATAGCAATTGGGTGGAAGCACTTGCGGCGGGCACATACTCGGCTTCGGCGGTGGAGAGACATATGAAATTTTGCTTCTTGGAAGACCAACTCACCAAAGACCTACCACGAAATTGGCAAGCCCCGGAAGTGGACTTCCTATCATCTTGATCACCCGCCCAATCGGAATCCGTGTAGCCCTTGAGAGAAAATTGTGCCCCCTTTGGGTACCACAAACCAAACCTTGGGGTATGAACCAAATACCGAAAGATCCTATGGACCGCCATTAAATGGCTTTCCTTAGGAGCCACTTGATACCTTGCACACACACCTACACTCAAAACGATATCGGGCCTAGATGCACAAAGGTAAAGCAAAGAACCAATCATAGAACAATACAACTTTTGGTCCACATCTTTACCCTTCGGGTTACGTGATAGGTGGCACTTGACTTGCATAGGAGATGGATTGATCTTTGCATTTTTGAAGTTAAACCTCTTGATCATGTCTTGGGTATACTTGGCTTGAGAAAAGAAAGTCCCACGAGCCAATTGCTTGATCTCAAAACCAAGGAAGAATTTAAGCTCACCTAGCATAGACATCTCGAACCTGTCAGTCATAAGCTTTGAGAACTCATTATTGAAAGCTTGGTTAGTTGAGCCAAAGATGATATTGTCCACATAGAGTTGGCATATGAAGATCTCTCCCTTTACTCTCTTTGTGAAGAGAGTGGGGTTGATCTTCCCAACTTCAAAACCACGGTCATCCAACAACTCTCTAAGGTGCTCATACCACGCACGTGGTGCTTGTTTAAGTCCATAGAGCGCCTTATCGAGCTTGTAGACATGGTTAGGAAAGTTGAGATTATCGAACCCGGAGGTTGCTTAACATATACCTCCTCTTTTAGTGGACCATTAAAGAAAGCACTTTTAACATCCATTTGTTGCAATTTGAAATTATGCGAAGATGCATAAGCAAGAAGGATACAGATGGACTCAAGGCGAGCCAGGAGGGCATAGGTTTCATCAAAGTAAATGCCTTCAACTTGAGTGTAACCTTGAGCTACCAAGATTTCCTTGTTCCTTATAAAAATGCCATGCTCATCTTGCTTGTTCTTGAATATCCACTTAGTGCCAATAACATTGTGGCAATCTTTGGGCTTCTCAACTAATCTCCAAACCTTGTTACGCTAAAAGTTATTGAGCTCATCATGCATAGCTTCAACCCAATCGGAGTCCTCAAAAGCTTCAAACACTTTCTTTGGTTCCACCATAGATATGTGAGCTTGATGCTCACTAAAATGTGCCAATTGTCTTCTTGTGGATCTTCTAGCTTGAATATCTTCCAAGACCTTGTTGTCTTGGGCATCAATATGCTTCAAAGCTCTTCTTATCCTTTTAGCACGACGGGCTTCGATCTCCTCATTATTGCGAGGAGGGATCACTTGATCATCTTGATTATTCGGGTCCCCGTCTTGACCAACTTGGCCTTGATCATCATCATCAACAACAACAACAACTTCTTCAACACTAGCTTCAACTTGAGGAGAGGAGGAAGAGGATGGTTGATCTTGGCCTTGACCTTTACTAGCATGAATGATAGGAGTGGTTGCATCTTGCGTAGCAACTTGGTCAATAAGAGGAGGGTCTTCAACATGTTCTTGGGTAGGTGCATCACTTGGCTCCTTGTCTTGTTCTTCTATTGTAGAGGAGGGCTCCACTTGAGTAGAGCATAGTCCTTCTCAAGTCGCCATAAGGTGTCCCTCGATGGGGTGGAAAAATCCCACACCCATCCTTCCTATGGCTTCTTGAGGCATTTCAACATCTACATTAGAAACATTAAATTGCGCCACTTGGGAGCCATCATTTTCCTCGAAAACCACACTACAAGATTCTATGACAATCCTCGAGGCTTTGTCAAAGACTCTATAAGTGTGGGATTCGACACTGTAACCAACAAATATACCCTCAATAGTTTTGAATTAAATTTAGACCACCTAACACCCTTGATCCAATATAAGCACTTACAACCAAATACACGGAATTAGGAGACGTTGGGCTTGTTGCCGGTGAGGATCTCATATGGAGTCTTGTCCAAGCCCTTGCGGATGTAGAAGCGGTTGGAGGAGTGGCATGCGGTGGATATGGCCTCGGCCCATAAATATTGGGGAGAAGAATACTCCGCCAACATGGTCCTTTCCATATCCAAGAGAGTGCGATTCTTCCTCTTGGCAACACCATTTTGTTGAGGAGTGTAAGTGGCAGAGTATTGATGACGAATGCCTTCTTCACTAAGGAATTCATTCAAAGTATAGTTCTTGAACTCTGAACCATTATCACTCCTAATAGCCATGATTTGCACATTGTGTTGACGTTGCACTTCGTTGGAGAAGTCGATGATGGTTTGTTGAGTTTCACTCTTACACTTGAAGAAATAAACCCAAGTGTATCTTGAATAATCATTGACAATCACCAAGCAATACTTCTTGCCACCAAGACTTGCCTCGGGCACGGCTGAACGGACAACGACGTCGCCTAGAGGGGGGGGGTGAATAGGCGATTAAAACTTTTCCGGTTAATGCTTACTAAATGCGGAAATAAACTAGGTGTTTAAATTAACAAGCATACAACCTAAATATTCTAGGGTAAACTAGATGAACAAACAACTTATGCTAAGCAAGACAAGTAACAAGGTGATAGCAAGATATATAACTTCAAGCTCGAAGGCTATCACAATGTAAATTGCATAAGTAAAAAGCTCGGGTATAGAAATAACCGAGGCACACGGAGACGAAGATGTATTCCCGAGTTCCTCCCACAAAGGGGAGTACGTCTCGTTGGAGGGGTGTGAGCTCACCACGAAGGCCTACTCAACGCCACAAAGGCCTCACCCTATTCTCCGATGAACCCCGCCACAAAGGCCTAGTTCACCTTCCACTATTGGCAACCTTCAAACCCGAGGCACGCATCCACAACTCAATTGGAGGCTCTCGGTGTCACCACAATCTTGGGGCACGCATCCACAACTCAATTGGAGGCTCCCAAGAACACCACAAGTCGTCTAGGGTCCAAGACCCAAGAGTAACAAGCTCACAAACTTTCAACTTCCACGAATCCTCGTGGAGAGAGCAAACCGATGCAACCGATGCAAATGGCAAGAGCACAAGTGCTCAAATCCTTCACTCTCAAATTCCAACAAAGCAACAAATGCTTATGGGGGAATAAGAGAGGAAGAACAATGGAGGAGAAACACCAAGAACTCCAAGATCAAGATCTACTAAGTTTCCCTCACTAAGAAGGAAGATGGATTGGTGGAAATGTAGATCTAGATCTCCTCTACCTTCTCCCTCAAAGATATGCAAGAATCATAGGAGGGATTGGGAGAGGGGCAAGCTTTCCAAGGTCAACAATGGTGGGAGAGAAGAGGAAAAATGTGCTTGGAAGACTTGGGGACCAATGGGGAAGAAAGCCCCCTTAAATAGGTCCCCACAAAAACTAGCCGTTTGTGCAGGAATCTGGGACCGGAATATCCGGTCCAAGTTTGGACCGGAATATCCGATCCGAAGATCTGCTCGAAACCTGTTGACTTTAACCGGAATATCCGGTCCCCTTGGAAAAATCCGGTACCAATAATCCGGTCCATGTCAGTGAGCAAATTGGTCTGAAAACTGCCCAAACCGGAATATCCGGTATGCCCCGAATAATCCGGTTCAAATAATCCGGTTCACTCCAGAAGGTTCAAGCTTCCAGTCCTTAGCCATTTTTCGCAGCAACCGGAATATCCGGTCCAGGATGAATAATCCGGACCAAATAATCCGGTTGACTCCAGTAGCTCCAACCTTCCAGTCCTTAGCCATTTTTCGCAACAAACTCCACAACCGGAATATCCGGTTTGAGATGAATAATCCGGCTCCAAATAATCCGGCTCATCTCTGTCCCGAATATGGACCAAAACTACCCTAACCGGAATATCCGGTTGCCCGGAATAATCCGGCTAGAATAATCCGGTTGAGTCCAGAACAGAGAGGCTGAACTAGAAACCCCATAATTTTTGCAAATGAACTCCGAACGAGGTAAATCCAATTGCATTGGAAAGATAACCGCAAGGAGTATCCAAATAAAAAGTGAAAATATTGATACCTCAAAGTATGGAGAAGTTACCACACATGGAAGGTGTGGGAACATTCTCAAAGATGAACGGAATATTTTCACCACCAAAAACGCAACAAGTTTTTCTTACGAAATCCGTTTTCGAGAAACCAAGGCTTGTCATGAAGATCACGACAAGCACTAAAACCCAAAGGAGACAAAAGCCAAATAAGAACCAAGAAAGATGATATGCAAAGTATGCAAAGGTTTGAGCTCTCCATAACGATTCGATCGAGTTACTCACTTGAGAGCCCCTCTTGATAGTACGACTATCTATCCTATAACCCGGTCTCCCAAAGACACGAGACCGGTAAAATAGAAAACCTATCAAGATTATACCTTTGCCTTGAGCATTCCACTTGAGCTAGATGATGACGATCTTGACTCTCTCAAGTTGGATCTTCTTTCTTGATTGCGCTTGCTAGCACAAACTCCGCTTCATGAAGACTTGCAAGTTGCTCCCCCATACACCATTATGGGAGAGACTAGCTCCCCCATACACCATTATGGGAGAGACCCTTCGGCAAATCTTCACAAGGCCACAATCTCCAAAAGGGTGGCAAGCATCAAGCATAGGATATCTTCTAGATTGAAAGATACCTAACCACACATAGAGATGCGACACACACATATCATGGGTTAGTTCACAAAGCTATATTGACAATTGCTTACCATACCATGAGATACACAATCCCACTTGGTACAACTTGTAGCTTTGTGTGTTGATCGCTTTCTTGATCAACCTTGTATCTTTGCTTCTCACTTCTAAATATGATGTCTTGAAGGTGATAATGAAAGATCACCTAAACCTTTTCTTCAAGACATACTAGCAATAAGCTCAACTCAAACCATGACCATTCTTCATATAAATCCTTGAATGTAACAATGGCCATCAAGGAAGCTAATAGAGTTCAACACATGAACTCCATTATTTCCTATGAACAAGATCTACAAAGATAACTCAATGCAAACATTAGTCCATAAGGATTGTCATTAATTACCAAAACCACATATGGGGGAACCATGCGCTTTCAACGGCACCAAAGAGATCAACATGGAGAAGCTCCAATATCCTCTTTGATGAAATAATAGTCGTGGCCTTGTGCGAGATATCATGCATCTTTCCTTCAACACACGACCTACAAACGCGAGCTTTGGAAAAGGAAACATTTTCTTTTAGTCCGACAATAAGGCCACCTTTGTGAAGACTTTGCAAAGTTCTCATGTTGACATGGGATAAGCGGCGATGCCACAACCATCCCACGTTCGCCTTTCCGAAAAGACACATTGATTGAGAGTTGGTAGACTTCAAAAAGTCCACCACGAACAACTAATTTTCAACATGTCCCACGTATGCAACGTCAAGAGTCTTGCTCGTCAAAAGGACCACAATATCTTCATCAAAAAAGACGGAGAAACCCAACTTTCCAAGAGAGCGGACGGAAAGTAAATTGAAACCAAGGGATTCGACAAGCATGACGTTCACGATAGTGATATCGGGAGCAATCACAACCTTGCCGAAACCCGATACCTTAGACGAGGATGAGTCTCCATAAGTGGCGGTTGCTTGTGTGTCATTTGGGCGCAACTCCGTCACAAGTTCTTTTCTTCCGGTCATATGACTAGTGCATCCACTATAAATTATCCACTTAGACCCACAGGAAGCATAGTCCTGCAAGAGATCATTGACTAGAGTTAGGACCCGAGGAGGGTCCCTTCATGTTAGCAACAAGGGTCTTTGGAACCCAAATGGTATAGTCAATGTAACCCTCAATAGTACCAACATATTTAGCTTGAACAACACCATAATAATCAACATATAAGAAATGGTGTGGATTGTTAGTTCCCGCGGAGATGCTACGAGTAGTGTTGTCCCTCATGACACTACTACTCGAAGCAACATTGCTTGATTGTGCGGGTGTGCTACGAGTAGTGTTGTCCCTAATTACAATACTACCCGAGGCACCATTGTTAGCCTTCTTCTTGTTCTTCTTCTTCTTCTTGTTCTTCTTCTTGGCAACATAGCCAAGACCTTGCTTTCCCACTTGTGGTCTTGGAGCACTCAATTGTTGTCTAGCAACAACCACATGAGGACTAGGGGCCACCACTTGTGGGGTAGAGACCACAACCTTCTCAACTTGAGGGCCTTTGCCCTTGAGCCTTGCAAGCTCATCTTTCAACCTAGCATTTTCCTCAATGATATTTGCATGATCACAAGAAGAAGTAGAGGTGATAGGGTAGTTAAGTTGATTAAGTTGAGTTTGAAGTTGTTCATGCAACTCTTTGAGGGAAGAATGTTGACTCTCCAAAGCTTTGTGAGCCTCGGTTAGTTTTTCAAACTCCACGGTTAGTTTACCATGACCAACACCAAACTCAACCTTATCCTTTTTAGCGTTTTTATATTTAGCAATTGCAAGGTCATGTTCCTTGGTGATTTTAGAAACAAGTTCATTATGAGTTTCTTCAATAGATTCAAGTTCCTCCTCAAGAGAAACTCTACCATCATGATCTTACTCAAGAGTCATAGTGAGGGATGCAATTTCATCCACATCCCTTCTTTCAACCTCACCTTTCTTCTCAAGAGCTTCTTGGGCATCTTCCAATTGGCTCATGAGATGTCCGGAGTACTTCTTGGTCACCCCTTGCATGTTAGACATAAAACGTTCCAAGGAGAGCATTTCATCTTCTACTCTAAGACTAGCAAGATATTCTAGTTCACTTGGGGTCTTAGAGTTGGGAGAAGTTGATACCTCCGAGGTCTTAGCCATGAAGCACTTGGAATTTGGGTGAGGATGATTTTCATTGGGCGATTAAAAGAGAGATGAAGACTATGGAGTAGAGGCAATAGCTAGAGTGGCCACTTCACTAGTGGTTTCTTCTTCTTCATCACTCCCGGAATCATATTCCTCTTGAGTCACTAGCACAAACTTGCTAGGAGATTTCTTGTTGAAAGGTTTCTTCTTGAAATGAGGTTTCTTGTACTCAACCTTGGACTTGTCCTTGCGAACGAGCTTGCCACTATGGTGTTCTCTATTTTCATAGGGACACTCCGCAATGAAGTGGTGCTTATCTTTACAATTGAAGCAAGACCTCACTTTTTGAGCCCCATCATTGCCATAGCGAGACTTGGTCTTCTCCTCAACAAATTTCTTGGCCTTGGGAGGATTCCTCCAAAACTTCTGCACGGTGAGATCAATGTTATCCTTGAGCACGGGATCATACTCTTGATCCTTCAATGGAGCCAGCACCTCATTGCCTTCTTCTTAATACTCAACCTCTTATGTCACAACCTTGGCCTTCAAAGCAACTGATGCCCCTTTGTGCATTCCTATGGCCCTAGCACGGTTGTCAAGATCATTCTTGGTTTGCACTTTATAGGAGCACATTTCTTGCATAACTTGAGTTGAGGTCATAGTAGGGAAGTCATGTCTTCCTTGAATACTCTTCAAGTCCGCGCCCTCAAATGGCATGAGGACAGTCATCTACTTCCTTTTGATCCAAACATCATCAATGTACTAGGCACCAACATTAGTGAATGTGGTGGCAAGTGTCTTGAGCCTTCGGTACATGTCTTCGTGGTTCTCTCCATCATGCATATAGAACCCTTCGGCCTCATTGGTTAAGGCATCATATCTATTCCTTTGCATGCTATCATTGCCCACAAACATGACGACAAGAGTGTCCCATGTTTCCTTGGCGGTGGAATATTGTTGAAGATGCGGCATGTGGTTAGGACCCACGGCTTGTTGAGGAATTGACAAGGCGGTGTAGTTGAGTTGACAATATACGGCTTCTCTTATTGTTAGGTTCTTAGGGTCATGAGGCTTGTATCCATCGCGAGTGACCCTCCAAAGCTCTATACAAGAAGAGTTCAAGTGAGTCTCCATGTAATATTGCCATTCACGAAAAGAATATGCATCAATTTTAGGTGGATCTCCCCTAGGGATTATATGAGGATGTGGGACGGGAGGATCGGGAGAATAACTTCCGGGGACAGAGTGAAATTCTCCATCTCCTTCCGTACCCTTCTTCGTGGAGTTCTCGGCGGAAGAATTTTTAGATGGATCACCATCTACCCCTTTCTTGGCACCCTCCGGAGATTTTTCCAGAGGATATGAGCCGGTAACCTCCGGTCCTTTGGCTTTCAAGAGTTCCATCAAGACTTGACGCAACTCATCGATTTTGGTGTCTATGGATGAGGTCAATGAATTTTTCAACTCACTGAGATCATTCATGGACACCGGCGCCGCGGAACCTTCGGTATCCGATTCATCACCCATACTTAAACTCTTAGGCGGTTAAGCCCGATAGAAGAGCCGAGGCTCTGATACCAATTGAAAGTAAAGTATAGGCACCTAGAGGGGGGTGAATAGGTGCTACGACCAATTTTAATTTTTCTTTAACAATTAGGCTTGACACAAAGGTAAATTCTATAGATGATGCAACTACGGTGAATTTACCTATATGACAAAGCAAGCACAATAACAATACAAGCAAGAGTAAAGGAGGAAGGGAACGAGGTAACCGATATGAAGCACACGGAGACACGATGTATTCCCGAGTTCCTCCTTGTTAAGGGAGTACGTCTCGTTGGAGGGGTGTGAGCTCGCCACAAAGGCCTACTCAACGCCACAAAGGCCTACTAAACGCCACAAAGGCCTTACCCTATTCTCCGATGAACGCCGCCACAAAGTCCTAGTTCACCTTCCACTATTGATCCCCTTTGAGGCGGGAATCGAGTCCTTTACAAACAAGCTTGGGGCACACACCCACAACCAAATTGGGGGCTCCCAACAATCTCAAATCACCAACAAGTGTAGCAATGGAGTCTAGGTTTTCCACAAGGAAACCCTAGACTAGATCCCTCAATAATATGAGGGGGAAATGAAGATCGGCTCGGTGAAGATGTAGATCGGGGTCTTCTCCTTCAGTCCTCCAAGTATCAACAAGTTTGGGTGGAGGAATTGGGATAAAATCTAACTTTAGAGGCTCAATAAATGCTTGTCTTCAATGCTGGAGAGAGCAACCTTTTGGGGAATAAGGGGATGGGGTATTTATAGCCCCCTCCCCAAACTAGCCGTTTGACCCTTTTTTCGTGCCTAGCGGTACTACCGCTGGGCCAGCGGTACTACCGCTACCTGGCAACGTGAGCGGTACTGGGGAGTCCCAGACACAGGGCACGAGCGGTACCACCGCCAAAGTACCGGGGTACTCCAGCAGCGGTACTACCGCGAGTGCACACCGGTACTACCGCTGGCCACAACTTCGAATTAAATCGAAGTGGCTGGCGGTAGTACTAGGGCACTACCGCCCTAGTACCGTAAACGTTACCGTGAGAAAATCCTTGCTAGCGGTAGAAGGGTCGGTACTGAGGGCGGTACTACCGCCAGTCAGCAACGGTACTACCGTTGAGCAAGGTTTTGCTCCTAGATAGTTATGACCATAGCGGTACTACCGAGCCAATACTGCTGAAGTACCGCTGGATACAGTAGCGATTTTCACTTTGGCGGTACTTCTGGCGGTACTGGGCGTGGTACTACCGCTTGCTGTGCAGAGCGGTACTACCGCTGGGGCGCCCAGTACTACCGCTAGACCATGTTGATCTTGGTGGCCATGTCTTGGAATTCTCTTCACCTTTTTGCGTCTAGTTGATATTTCCTGAAATATTTTGACGCACTGTTAGATACTTAGTAGTGTTGTTATCAACTCCAAAACCTAAGAGAGATCAAAGATGCACATGCACTTTCACGTTTGTTTCGAGTATATAGAGAACATGTCAAAGTGATATTTCGCTAGTCCTTAAGAGTGGGGAAAAACATAAATGCCAGGACACCTTCAAAGTTCATGAGGAAGACTAGAATAAATAATTAGAGAACAAGCAATAACACATCATGAACCAAATAATAATGTTTTTGGGACAAATGCACATAAAACTCAGAATGGCAAAAATGCTCTCTCAACTGTGCATAAAGTTAGAAGATGGAGACTCAACATAGAAGTAAAAGAAAGGCCCTTCGCCGAGGGAAGCATGGATCACTCATGTGCTAGAGCTTTTATTTTATTAAACAGAGGTATAAAAACTTGACACACCTCCCAACCTTCTTTCACAAACCATGGCTAACCGAATCCTCGGGTGCCTGCCAACAATCACATATCGTGGAGGAGTGTCTATATTTTAAGAGAGGTGTATGTGTATGTCAACGAATGGTAAACAGAAAATAGAGTACGACACAAGCCAACTAGACTTCACAAGAGCGGCTCCAATAGAAGGACGCATCTGTGTAGAAGGTCATCCCTCTTTCTCTTTTGTTTACACAATTATGCTTTGACTGATAAATCAGGGGGAAAATAGTGAAGAGAATTTGTGTTATTAATTTGGGGCTGGGCACCCCGCTGCCAGCTCTTCTATCATTGGATAAAAAGATGAAGCCACTAGTCTAGGGTGTGAAAGTACAATCAAAAAGTGAGATAAACATTCTCTATTTACGTCCTCATGACCTCAAACAGGAGCACAAAACATGAGTAATTTTGAAAGTTTTAAAGGTAACACATGAGCAATTTACTTTGGAGTGGCGGTTAAATACCACATGTAGGTAGGTATGGTGGAAACAATGGGAAAACTTTGGTTTTGGGAGTTGGATGCATGAGTAGAGCTCGTACTCAGTACAGGTGGAGGCTAGCAGAAGACTGGGAGAGACAAATCAAGAGAGCATAAGATGCATAATCGTGCATAGCGACATAAACACCATTAATCAAAGCATAAGTGCTAACACAAGTTCAAAAAATAAATGATCATGGAGACTATTCGTGACTGGTTCATAGTCATAAACATGGTGTGAGCATGCGCCAAGTCAACCAAATAAAACATTCAAAGGAGAACACCACAAATTTATGCTTCAATATGACAAGAACAACTCATGATTCTTTCAATGGAACATCAAACACTCTCAGCTATTTGAGGCTAATCATGATACTCAATAACCACAATGCTTTAAAACTAAAATAACATCTAGCATGATATGAAAAAGTATTAGCCACAGTCTATACAAGCTTCTACTTGCACCGTTAAAAATTCTACCTCAAGCAGCAGTTTCTTTTCCCAACAAGCACCATACAAATCATGCTTTAACAAAAATTCTCTAAATTCTACAGAAAGAAAACATGAGAGGACTCATATAAAACTACTAAAACTAACAGATCTAAATAAGAGATGGAATGAAAACAAGAGCTAAACAGGAATTTTTGCAGCAGCTAGAAGAAAAACTAAGAATACTAGCATAGCAAGTATTCAAACGAAAAAGCGGAGCGTGTATCTCTCCCAAACAAAGAATTCTAGGATCCAAGTATATTATTGCAGCAAGGAAAATGAAAGAAAAGAAAAAAAAAACAGACGCTCCAAGTAAACTTCATATGATGTGACCGAATAAAAATATATTTTCACGAGAAGTGACCTGATAGATGGTTGATAAAGAAGGGATGCCTTGGGAATCCCCAAGCTTAGATACTCGAGTCTTCTAAAAATATGCTTGGATGAACCACGGGGGGCATCCCCAAGCTTTGACCTTGCACTCTTCTTGATCACATATATCACCTCTTCTCTTGACCCTTGAAAACTTCCTTCACACCACACTCAAACAGTGATTCACATTAGAGGGTTAGTGCAACAATTAAAAATCCGTTGGTTATGTATGTCACAAGTTCTATTGATACTTTTAAACATTAGCTATAGCCGCTGATGTTTCATGAAGCAAAGAAATCCACTTGACATAGCGAAAGAGCAAATGCAAGAAAAATGGCAGAATCTATCAAAACCATAACTGTCTATAAAGACGAATTTCTTCGAGGCACTTACGTTTCTCAGATAGAAAAAATTAAAGAACGAAAAAGTTGCAGAATTAGCTGAGAAATAAGCACAAAAAATTCAGATCATTCTGATCTTCCAGGTTTTTATACGATATTTTACGGGGGACAGCAGAAATCTGTTTCCTGCGCAGAAATCCGAAAACCAACTCCAATATCGTCAGAAACCTTACTTGGTACTACTAAAACATAAAAGAAATATACAAAGGGGTTGCTACATAAGTATACAACCCGTGAATCAAACAAAACAGAGAAAAACAAAGCAAAAATAAAATCATTGGTTATCTCCCAAGAAGTGTTTTTCTTTAACGCCTTTTAGCTAGGACCAGAAAAGTGGAATCAAGTATTTTCAAATGGAGGGGCATTCAAATAAAGCTTTGGCGATTCCTTAATAATTAGTTGTATTTTATCTAAGTGAGTTTCAGAGGCTCCTCTCTTAGAACTTTTAGGCTTACTATCTTCATCAAATAAATTCTCAGGAACAATCCAATCAATTTTTTTCCTGGGCTTCATGCAGTGCTACCAATTTAAAGGGGATTGGTATTTTATCCTCTTTTTAATTATTAGATTCAGTTTTTTCTAGAGCACCAACAATGTCTACACATGAGCCAAGCATATTGAAATGATGAAGGAGTTTTCTAGCTTCTATAGCAACATCTCCAAATTCTTTCAACATAGTTTTTAGGATAACATTTCTCATCTCAACATCTTCAATGTTATTCAAGTTGAGAAACATATGTTATAATATGGGATGGAGGTTAACAAACCTAGCTTCTAACATGTGAACTAAAGAAGTTGCAACAGTCTCATAATTGGGAGCAAGTTCTACTATGGATTTTTCCTCAAAATTGTCATGCTTACTAACATGATCAAAGAATTCTTTAATAGTGTCCTTTCCAAGTATAGAATCACTCCCTACCGGAAAATCTTTCAAGGTAAACTTAGGGAACAACATGACGAAAAATAACAACGAAGTGACAAAAATAACAACTAGGATAAGAACTATTTTGTGTGTGTTTTTTGATAAAGAAAAACAAACAAGACAAAATAAAATAAACTAAGCAAAACTAAAACAAAGTAAAGAGATTGGAAGTGAGAGAATGCCCTTGCAGAAATTCTCTTCCTCCCCGGCAACGGCGCCAGAAAATATGCTTGATGCGTGTGATCACACGTTTGTTGGGAGACCCCAAGAGGAAGGTATGCAGAGTGCAACGGCAAGTTTTCCCTTAGAAAGAAACCAAGGTTGAATCGACCGGTAGAAGGAAGGAGTAACTTCAGAAGGTGAAGCAGCTGAGATGGCAGGGCGCACTACCAGTTCAAAAGCAACATGGAACCTACACAACACAATCAAATCACTTTGCCCCAACGAAGCAGTGAGGTTGTCAATCTCACCGGTTTTGCTGAATATAAAGAGGTTAAACGTATGGTGTGGAAAACAGTATGAAAGCAGTATGAGAGAAGTATGAAAGCAGTAGGTGATTTATTAGTATCAGGAAAAAGGACCGGGGTCCACAGTTCACTAGTGGTGTCTCTCCGAAAAAGATAAATAACATGTGTGGTGAACAAATTACAGCTGGGCAATTAACATAAATGAAGGCTGCACCGTAGTGCATATGCAAGACATAAACATTACTATGTGATTCATGCGGGCATTAAAACAAAATACTTAGACCGTTATCCAACTGCATCTATGACTAAAAATCCACCCTCCGAATATGATTCGAACAAACATTGGGTATTAAGTTGCAAGCAATAGATAATCACAGTAAGCAAAGTGTGTAATGTAAACAATAACGTCATCCTTAGACAAAGCATTGTTGTTTTGTCCCTAATGGCAACACACATCCTCCAGCCGTCACGTTTCTGTCACTCGAGCACAGATGGAAAGGAGGCATGAACCCACTATCGAGCATAAATACTCCTTCTTGGAGTTACTAGCATCTACTTGGCCAGAGCATGTACTAATAACGGAGAGCATGAAAGATCATAAATAACATAAGCATGAAGATAACATGATAGATTGATAATCAGAAGACATAGCATTCAACATTCATCAGATCCCAGCAAACACAACATGTAGCATTACATAAAGATGATTTTGATCATGTTAGGAAACTCACAAGATCTAAACATGAGGTACAAAGTGGAGAGAAAAACTATATAGCTACTGCTATGGACCCGTAGTCCAGAGATGAACTACTCACGCATCACTTCGGAGGATGGCATGGTGGTGTAGACCCCTCCGGTGATGATTTCCCCCTCCGACAGGGTGCCGAGGAGAGCTCCAGAACCCTCCCAATCTTGGGATGACGGTGACGGCGGCCTCAGGTGTTTTTCGGGGAAAAGTGGTATATTTTTAGGGTTTATGTCTCGGGGGGATTATATAGGCGAAAGGGCAAAGGCGGTGGGCCCTGGGGGCCCCACAGCACCCGGGTGTGGGCGCCGCCCTATGGTGTGGGCCCCTTGAGGCCCCCCTCCGGGTCTCTTTGGGACTCCGTGGAACCTTCGGGAATTCTAAGACTTCCGGGCTTCGATTTTTTTTAATTCCGAGAATATTTCCAGAACAACTTTTCTGAAACTAAAAACAGCAGAAAACATGGAACTGGCTCTGTGGCATCTTGTCAATAGCTTAGTCCAGAAAATCTATAAAAATGACATAAAGTGTATAGCAAACATGTGGGAAACAATAAGAAAACAACATGGAACATCAGAAATTAAGGATACGTTTATGACGTATCAATGATGTGTTTGAAAATCCTTTTGCTAATGATGATTATATGCTGGATACATCTCTTTCTAGTAAAAATAATGATATGTTTACAAATGAATGCAATTTGGAAGATAACTATTATATTTCTTGTGATGATACTATGCCTCCAATCTTTGATAACTATTATAAAAGATGCTATAACACAGGCTATGATTATAATTATCCTTATGAAACTTGTCATAGATATGGAGGGATTACCCAAAACCATCTCCCTAATATACAACTTTTCTATCATGTTGGAGTTCTTTATGATGATTACAATGATGAATATGATATTTTCAGTCCACCTACTATTGAGGAGAAAACTAATTATGATTACAATAAGACTCCTATATTTGATGATTATGGTGATAAGAATAATAATGATAGCTATTTTGTTGAATTTGCTCCCACTACTATTAATAAGAATTACTATGCTTATGTGGAGAGTATTAATTATTTTATGCATGTTGCTCATGATAAGAAAGTTTTATGTGATAGTTATATTGTTAATTTCATTCATGATGCTACTGAAAGTTATTATGAGAGAGGGAAACATAGTTGTCGGGTGAATGATCCCCGGGTGCCTCAACGAGGCGGAAAGAAGAAGGCTGGTACCCGTGCTCCGTACCGCCACAGATATCCAAAGGATTTAATAGGGATTTTGTTTTATCAACAACAAAGAGTGGAGTTTCTTTTTTTTCACAAAATATACCCAAAATGGAAAAATCCACTTTGGGCATGTCCCAACAGAATTTCATTGCCTGGACTTAGCCTGCTTTCAGCCAGACTGACTAAAAAAAATAGCTCCTGTGATCCTTCTACCGTCCTAAGTCTTTGTCAGAACAGTCAGGATAACGAGCGCGGAGCCCACTTGACAGGCGGCAGGAGCTGCGGGCAAGTGCTTGCTTGGTAGGCCAACAGCCCTGTGAACCGGGCGGGGCACTCGACGAAAGGGGGGCACGCTGAGCAAGTATGCAAAATTAGCCCCGCGAAGCTTTCAAAAAGAAAAGCAAGGACCACTATGGGAGGTCGAACCACGGACCGGAGGTAGTAGAACGTGATCCGCACCGGTCAATATTGGATCAAACAATAGGGGACCCCATACACCGGCTGAACGGGGACCGATGCCACCCACCGGCTGCCCAGTCGGCCAATGATTGGCAACCGGCTGGCTAGCCGGATGCTAGTGTAGCCCGACTACTCCGCGGGTCAACCGGTACGGAGAGGTATGGCAAACACGCCAACTCCTAGGCTTACGAAAGCCACAGTGCCACCCTGCGCGACGCGGTACACCTACTCTCCGGCTGCTCGGGGTACTCTGGCATGGGCTGAGCCGTACCCGCGTACGGTCAGCGATATATCTTACAGACCAGGGTACCCGCCCCGCCGGTACCTGCCTACTCCACCCGGTACCCGCCGCATGGGCTCGGGGTACCCGGTGTACGGCCAGGGTACGAGGGCATGGGCAGCCGGGCAGCCAGGAGTGGCTGCCGGGTACGCCAGGATGGGAAAGGCCCTGCCAATGTACGGAGCGCGATACGGCACCAACTGGGTTCGAAGGCTGAAGGACGAAGGCCGTTTGTTCGAGAATCTCCCCGGCTAGCCCCGTACCAGCCGGGCCCCACTTGTAAGCTGGCCAGTCCGGCAGTATATAAGGACTGGACAAGCCTCAGTAGCAAGAGGACATTCCATTCTTACAGACACCTCGAGACACTCAGTGAGAGATGAGGGAACAATCTTGTAACCTGTGCATCGATTGAAAAGAGAGAGAAGCAGCAGTGTGAATTTTACCTCAACGCGAGGGCCCTGAACCTGGGTACATCGTGTGTCTACACGCTTGCTATCCAATACCACGCCAATGCAACCGTTCGCTAGCCTGTCCCCTCTTTAAACACCATTAGGAACTCCCCCTTGGTGTTGTCGTGATTCACACCACGACAGTTGGCGCCCACCGTGGGGCAGATGGCAGCGGCTGGGTCTGAGTTCTGCGTCGGATGACCTTCGTTTGCAAGCGGAGGACGCGTTGTGACCTTCGGCACCGTCGATTGCGTGATCAACAACGCTGGGGCCATCGATGGCCCAACTCTCCCGGACAACGGCTCCGTCATCCAGTTCGGTGAACATCGCATCTTCGTCGCCGTCGTCCTCGAGTTTCCCGCTAGGGTACAGGCCTGCATCGACCGCCTCTGCAAGGAGGTGATCAACGAGAGAGACGACAAGTCACGAGATCATGCAGAATGCATGGTCACTCAATGCCCGGATGACCTTCCGGAAGAAATCCAGAACGCCGCTGCGCCTGGCTCTGTCCAGGACGTCCTCGAGAACCTCACCGCGCCCGTTAACTCGGACGAGGACCACGAGAAAGTGACCGCAACACTCGAGCTGATGCGCCAGCGCCTCCTCAACAGCGCCAAAAACATGGCCTCCACCTAGCGCCGGGTGGAGTCCTAGGTACGCGAGTTCAATGCAGTGCACAAATTCACTCCCGTTCCGGTTGAGCCCAGCCGAATGGAGGCGGTACGCCAGCATGGGGGCAACCTCGTGCATGAGCTAGGGATCACGGCCGATCCGACCGTTCCAGCCGGTTTCCGCCAGCCGGTGTATAGCACCCCGGCCAAGAACATGAGGGCCGCGGAAGCCGTCGCGGCTGAACTACCCAGACTCCAGGGCAACGACATGCTGCGTCAGCAGCGCCGCCTGCAGGATCTCCTCATCGCCGCCAATCAACAGCAGGCGACGCAGAGTCGCCAGGCCGCATCCAAAACACCCAGCCAGGCGCCGGCGGCCAAACTAGGAGACGCTGCCCAGCCGGACGCGCAAGACCCCGAACAGCCGGCAGTCGGAGCCACCCACGCCGGCCAGCAGGCGTCTTCGCCGAACCCAAGCCGCGTGCCGCCACGCGGTGACGACAACGTAAACTCCGGCTACCAATCAAGGCGCTACACTGAACCGGCTGCAGGAGGCAGCCGGCACCGTGGCAACGACAATCGTCAGCCGGGCTACTACGCCTCGCAACCGTCTACCTCGGCAGGACGCTACTGCCAACCGCCTCCCCCAGGAGGTTACCAACCGGCTACTCGAGGCGGGCACTTGCCCGACATCGGCAAATACCAACCGGCGCGCGCCGCCTCGCATGCCGGCTACCGGCAGGCGGAGCTGGGAGGCCGGGTCCCCCTCACCAACATCCTCGACCGCTTGGGCGCCTTCGGCCCAGCAACCGGCATTGATGCCCGACAACGCATCAACACCCTAGAAGCCTCCAGAATCCTTGAGGAGGAAGACATGGACGCCCGCCAGTGCCTAGGGCCGCGTATCACGTCGGAACCCTTCCCCCGGGGATTCTACCTCCCGAGGGACACACCCAAGTATGACGGAACGGTCAAGCCGGAGGACTGGCTGGTTGACTACGTCACCCGAGTCGGCATCGCCTGCGGCAACCGGAGAGTGGCGGTGCGCTACGCGTAGCTCATGATGAAGGACGCGGCGCGCACGTGGGTTAACAGTCTGCCCGCCGCAAGCATCCACTGATAGCTGGACTTCGAGAAGGTCTTCCTCACTAACTTTGCCAGCACCTACAAGCGGTCCGGTCGGCCGCAGCACCTGGCCAGCTGCGTCCAGTGCAAGGGCGAGAAGGACCGCGACTACTTGACCAGATGGTCTAACCAGCGCAACACGTGCGAATGGGTGCAGGAGCACCATGCCATCACTTACTTCATCAATGGGTGCCTAGACGGCACCATGTTGAAGCACAAGCTTTTCCGGGCATAGCCCAAATCAATGGAGCACCTCATGCTCGCTGCGGACAAGTACGCCACGGCAGACTCGTTCATGAAGATCCAGATCCGGCTAGACGCAAATGGCGCGCTGATCGCCGGCGAGTCGGAAAGGGCAAACGGAGCCGGCCCGAGCCATCCATCCGGCATGCCGAATGGCCGCGATGGGTGCGACCGCCCCTAACACGACAACCGCGACACCAGGAAGTGGAGCGGAGCCATGGTCGAAGAGCGATATGGCGTGGCGCAAGCCGTGAACGTCGCAGAAGCAGACCGGCCGGCTCCGGCTGGAGAAGGGCGATACCCTCGCCCCCGACAAGACGATGGCCCGTGGGGGGACCGGCCAAAATACACGCTGGAGGCCATGGTGAGCCAGCCATGCAAATACCGCTCTGTCCCCCGCAAACCGGCCACGCACACAACAGTCGAGTGCAGCTGGACCATCCGGCTGGCGAAAGGCGAAGGACTGTCGCCTAGGGGAGCTCCTCCACCACCCCCGCCACCAGCCGGCGCGCCGTTCAACGCCGCCGCCAACAACAACAACCGCCCAGAGCGACCACGCCCGCCTCCGGCTGATGTAGCCGGAGGACCGCGCGATAGCTTCCCGCGTAATTACGCGACTTATGTCATCAACACCATCGAGCACTTCGACAAGAACATCGAGCGTCACCGGTACGCCGAGGTGAACACGACCGTGCAGCCAATTCGCCAGCCGATGGACTGGTCCATGGCCTGCGTAACATTCGGCCCGGCTGATCAGCCGGACGTACTACCGTCCCCGGGCTCGTACGCCCTCCTCCTCGACACCATCATCGTCACCGACAAGACAGTCTACACCTTCTCCTGGGTACTAATCGACGGGGGAAGCAGCATCAACATCCTGTACAAGGATAGGGCTGACAAGCTGAACATCACCGAGCATCAGCTCGAACCGAGCCGGACGACCTTCCACGGCATCATCCTCGGCCTAAGCTGCGTTCCTCTCGGAACGGTCCGGCTGGACATCGTATTCGGCGATGTCACCAACTACCGCTGGGAGACCATCACCTTCGAGGTGGTGGACCACAGCAGCACGTACCACGCCATTCTAGGGTGTTCGTCCCTCACCAAATTCATGGCGGTGCCACACTGCGACTACCTCAAGATGAAGATGCCGGGATCGTTCGGCACCATCATGACCGTAGGCGACTACCGGTTGTCCATCGACAGCGCAGTAGTCGGCTCGCGCATGGCGCAAGTCTTGATGGTGGCACAATAGCTAAAGGAGATCAAGCGACAGATAGCGGCCGAGCAGCCGGAAATACTGGATGGGAAGACATCCATGGGCGAGGCACAATTTCAAGCCGCATAGGACACTAAGAAGGTCCCACTGAACCCCGGCCAGCTGGACAGCAAGTTCCTAACCCTGGGGAGAGCCCTCGGCCAGAAATAGGAAGACGACCTCACCGGCTTCCTCCGTGAGAACCGAGACATCTTCGCATGAGAACCAAGAGACATGCCGGGTGTACCGAGGGAGCTGGCTGAGCAGTACTCCACGTCAAGCCAGACGCCAAGCCAGTTAGGCAACCTCTCCGAAGATTCGGAGAAGAAAGGAGAAGGGCCATCGGCGAAGAAATCGCCCGACTACTAGCAGCTGGCTTCATCACCAAAGTCTACCACCCGGACTGGCTAGCAAACCCAGGCCTGGTCCTAAAGAAGAACGACACATGGCGAATGTGCATCGACTACACCGGGCTTAACAAGGTGTGCCCAAAGTACCCGTTCGCACTGCCCCAGATCGATCAAGTCATCAACTCCACCGCCGGTTGCGACCTGCTATCATTCCTGGACGCGTACTCCGAGTACAACCAGATCCCGCTAAACCCGGATGACCAAATCCGGACAGCGTTCATCACCCCATACGGGGCATACTGCTACATCACCATGTCCTTCGGGCTCAAGAACGCCGACGCCACCTACCAAAGGTGCATGCAGAAGTGCCTGCATGAGTAGATCGGACGCAACGTACACGCGTACGTAGACGACATCATCGTCAAGACAAAGGAGAAATCCACTCTCATCGACGATCTCTGGGGAAACCTTCACAAACCTGAGGTGGTACAAGATGAAGCTCAACCCCACCTAGTGCGTCTTCGGCGTACCAGCCGGTAAGCTCCTTGGTTTCCTCGTATCGGAACAATGAATCGAGGCGAACCTGGAGAAGATCTCCGCCATCGAAAGGATGGAACGGCCAACTGTCCTGCGGGACGTACAAAAATCTTCGGCTGCCTGGCGTCGCTCAACCGGTTCGTCAGCCGGCTCGGCGAAAGGGCCCTGCCGCTATACGGCCTCCTGAAGAAGGCGGATAGGTTCAAATGGACCCATGAGGCGGACGCCGCGTTCCGCGACCTCAAGCGGACCTGGCTCCGCCTACACCAAACGAGCCTATGCTGCTCTACATCGCCGCCACCAACCGCGTCGTCAGCGCCGTCTTGGTCGTGGAGCGTCCGGAAGAAGGAAAGGACCAACCGGTCCAGCAACCAGTATATTACCTCAGCGAGGTATTATCGCAGTCCAAACAAAACAACCCACATTACCAGAAGCTGGCGTACGACGTGTATTTCGCCGCCAAGAAACGGTGCCACTATTTTCAGGAGCACCCCATCACCATGGTTGCACGGCCCCGCTTGGCGAGATCATCGGCAACAAAGACATTACCGGCCGCGTCGCCAAATGGGCCATCGACCTCGCCACGCACACGGTACTCTACCAACCCTGCACAGCCGTCAAGTCGCAGGCGTTGGCAGACTTCATCGTCGACTGGGCGGGAACTCGATACCTCCCCCCGGTTCCCGACTCCGCTTACTGGAGGATGCACTTCGACGGATCAAGATGCGCGGAGGCTTGGGAGCCGGGATCGTGATAACCTCACCCAAAGGCGACCGCCTGGAGTACGCCCTGCAGATCCACTTCAAGGCCTCGAACAATGTCGCCGAGTACGAAGCACTCGTCCACGACCTCCAGCTAGGCAAAGAAATGAACATCCGGTGCATCCTCTGTTTTGGCGACTCCGACCTCGTCGTCCAGCAAACCTCCGACAACTGGGACGCCAAGGATGACAAAATGGCCACCTACTGCTTCTTCGTACAGCAGTTTTGCGCCTGCTTCGATGGATGTGAGTTCCACCACGTACCACGAGCACTCAACGAGACAGCCGGCATGCTCGCCAAGCTCGCCTCCACCAGGCAAACAATACCGCCTGGCGTCTCCCTTGAACACCTCTACAAGCCGTCGATCACCCCTTCGCCGAGCGCCGACTCCATCATCTTGTCGGCCGACCCAGACGACCCAAAGGACTCAGAAACCGTCAGCTCCTCGACATCGCCGTCCGGCTCCAAGACGGCCCCGGCCCAAGTCCTGGCAACCATCGACCAACCGGACCAGGGGGCTCACCTGCCCAGCCCGGGTGCTCTCCAGCCGGACCCGGGGGCTCGCTAGCCCAGCCCGGATGATACCCAACCGGCACCCGGATCAACCATGACAAAGGAAGCACGACTCGAGGTGTTGCGACACGGCTCCTTCGACAAATACCCAACACCAGGGTGGGCGCAACCCTACCTCGATTTCCTCACGCAGGACAAGCTCCTCCCAGATGAGGTGCTCGCCCGGCAGATCCAACGCCGCGCAAAGGCGTTCACCATTATCAACAACCGCCTGCACAAGCGGAGCGCGGGCGCCATTTACCTACGATGTGTCGAGCCGGAGACGGGCATCCGCCTCCTTGAAGAAATACACAAGGGAGAGTGCGGCCACCACGAGTCAACCCGAGCAATATGCTCAAAGCCCATCCTGCTATGGGTTTCTACTGGCCGACCATAGCAGCCGACGTCGAGAAAATGATCAAGACCTGCAACGGATGCCAGCGTTTCAGAACGCAAAAGCACACGCCAAGCACGGTGTTCAGAACCATCCCCATCACCTGGCCGTTTGCCGTATGGGGACTGGACATGGTGGGACCATTCAAGACAGCCCGAAGCGGCATGACCGACCTACTAGTCGTCATAGACAAGTTTACAAAGTGGATCGAGCTCATGCCGATCAAGAAGCTGGACGGCCAGACCGTCGTCACCTTCTTCAAGGATATCATCTACCGCTACGGCTACCCGCACAGCATCATCACCGACAACGGCACGAACTTTGCCAAGGGCGCCTTCGCGCAATTCTGCGGGGACAAAGGGATCCGACTGGACCTGGCATACGTCGCGCACCCCCAGTCAAACGGCCAGGTGGAAATGACAAACGACCTGATCCTAGTCGGCATCAAGCCCCGGCTAGTCGACCCGCTCGAGCGAGCACCCGGCTGCTGGATTGAAGAAATCCCCTTCGTCCCGTGGAGCCTCAGGACAACGCCTAAGCGGTCCACCGGTTACACGCCTTCCTTCCTCGTCTACGACGCGGAAGCTATCCTGCCGATGGACATACAATTCGACTCGCCTCGTGCAATCATGTACACCGAGGAAGATGCAAGGCAGGAAAACCAAGACGGGTTGGACCTGCTCGACGAGGCGCGTGATCTGGCCCTGTCCAGATCAGCCATCTACCAACAAGACCTCCTCCGATATCACAGCCGGCAAATCTGGTCGCTCGCCTTTGGAGAAGGCGACCTCGTGCTCCGACTGATCCATGACACGAAGGGCCTCCAAGGGCCGTCCTCCCCCTGGGAGGGCCCCTTCGTCATCAGCCGGGCGTTGGGCAACAACGCCTACTACCTCATCGACGCGCGCGAGCCGCGCAAGAACAAGGCAGACACCTCCTATGACGAGACGGAGCGCCCGTGGAATGCAGAGCTGCTATGCCTGTTCCACGACCAAGTGTAACACCCTGTACCCCCGGTTATCAATAAAATCACTCGGCACGCTCGAGCTGAGCGCTCGGGAGGCCCGCCCTTTGCACCATATTTGCTACACTCACATCACTAACCGGCAAAAGCAACCGGCTCGCGCCTTAGAAATTAGTCAGAAAAGTAGCGTACCCGGCGCCGAAAGCTAACTCCGCGGATCCGGCTGCAGACCGCAACCCGACAGTTCAACCGGACAGAGCACAAGCCAAATAGCCGATACACGAAAAAACGACTAAGGACCGAGATAAAGTCGGTCGCCCAGCGACACAACGAAAACCTCGCCCGAGTTCGACCACGCGGCCGTTCGCTACTGTGCCCCTGATGCATGTAAAATGCATAGATGAATTTTTCATATTTTCACATGGTTTTCTATTACATATTGCATCATATAAGGGTATAATTCAATGTTTTATAGTATTTTGGGGTTAAATTACAAAGTCCCTCAACTTTTATGGAATTAACCCTGCCTGTCAGAAACCCCGTTTTCTATATTTTGACGTTTCAGGGGGCAAACTTCCGCGAAATCACCTGAAAATCTGCAGGGGTCATTTTCTTGGAAGGAGAAGACTTGCGGGCGAAGGATCCACGAGAATTGGGCAAGGAGGCCCAAAAGAGGACCCTCCACGCGGCCAGATTCCTTGGCCGCGTGAGAGGCCCCCTTTTGGCCCCTGTGGCCCCAATTCCTTCCATCTTCGACTTACCGACTCCGTCTTGACCTAAAACCGACTATAAAAAGGGTCCCCCGTACCCTTACCGAGAAGAGCGTCGCCGAAACACCGAAACACCGAAACAGAGACTTGGAGTTCCAGATTTGTCGCACCCGGACTTCTAGAGGATACTCACAGCCCGCTAAACAGCGGATAAATGGCTTACGGGGCATACCGGCACCCGCATCTCAATATGAGCAGGCCACCACGTAAACGTGTGACAACCATTCTCTACTATCCATCGTCTGCGTAAACCATCCCATAGAAATCCGACTACTTCCATTGACGTACTTCATAACATACACACATGGTACGTCAACGGCATTTGAACAAGTGATATCACAACAAATCTCTAAGACACAAAGAAATAGAAATAAGTTGCAAATAGCTCTCACTAGAGCAGAGATAGCAAATACAATCATCCAGAGGACACATGTCCCAACAAGTCATCATTAAATCACAGCGGAAGCATCCAAAGTGTCTGAGTACAGACAAGATCCAAATAGGCCTAAGAGGCCGGAAACGAAAAGACGGAGCCCATCCACGATGTCTCGGATCCTGCCCGGTTCCGCTATCTACTCGTCAGCAGCCTCGTCATACTCCACGTAGTAACCACCATGGGGATCCTCGGAAACGTAGTCTGCGGAAACCACAGCCCCAAAGGGGTCAGTACAGACAAGTAATGGCAAGCAAGACGCACAAGATACCAAAGTGTACCCGGCAACACCAAGTACAGATGCTTTGGGTTCAACGGAAGATAGGTGATACAAAAGTGCGGCAGCGGGCTGCCTAACCAACTACAGAGACACGCTACAACATCCGGCTAAAAGAAGGGGATAAGATAGCGCATCGGAACCAACTACCACTATCCTCAAACAAACCCATCCTGGATCTCGCCCCTTATCCAAAGAATCAATCCGAGGATAACTCACACAGTTGGATTAATGATGGTTCAGGTTATGGTGTCAATAAGTCTATTACTAGTCAACTTATTATTGATTAGATGTAAGTTGTCTGATCCTTGTTAGCCAGCCCTGTCACCAAGTCATCCATAACCGCGGACAACACGGCTTCTCGAGAAGATTTAACCCTGCAGGGATGCACCAATTTGGCCGTACACGTAAGAATACCCCGCCAGATGGAAATGCACTTCCACCAAGCGAGGCACTCAACACAACCCAACTCTTCTTCGCATCAAGCCCAAAGAACCCCGTGCAATTGAGCGCACGGCTAATCAAACCCCACGAAGAAAAGGGGACCCTCATAGCACTCTAAGAACGTGTCTCCCTAAATGCCGACTACAAAAGTTCCACCCTGGCCTCGGGTTCGCACCTGCATATGCATGCGGCAAATGGAAAACCCGAACTAAATGAGGCGATTTGGACGAGATGCGAATCGAATCAAATTGAGGGGGGCTCCCATACACGCTTCCCACATGTGGTTAGCGCGCTCATCATGGATCTAGAGGACAAGAACCTTTTCCTTATTAAGGTCGACACTAGCAGGCCTCAAAACCATACCCGGCCTCCTGCCGGTGCCTTATCATCAAATTAGCATTACCTCATACATTAACAGGTTGTTGTTTAACATCGAGCCCAGAACATAATGAATATGGTAACAAAAATAACGGACAGCAGACTCGAGCATAAACAACCCTAAGCATGCTAGTAAGACACAGACAACAAGCAACGGGGTTATAGGTGTGGAGGTGAGGCTATATCGGGGTTACAGGATAACATGTGATAGGATCGGAACACAAGCAACGAATCTTAAGGCTAGCAGGATAGACAACGGAAAGTATCGATATCCAGTGTGGAAAGGACACAATGGTTCATGTGAGTGAATACTTGCCTGCAAACTCAGTAGCCTGGTACTGGGCTAACTCCTCAGAAGTAGTGTCGTAAACCTCGTCTGTCTCAACGTCGTCGTCTATTCGAGAAGAAGCAAACAAACAACAAAGAGAGACAAGCAATCAATAACATGGCATAATGCACAAACATGGGATGATGCATGACAATTTAATTGATGCATCAAAGATAAGCTAGTTGACATGTTACATAATTAAATGGGTCCATATGCAATTTGGGTTGCATATAGAAAGCCCATGAATTAAGGTTGAATCAAATGTTCTACAAATAACCATTATGTAAAAGTTGATTAGAATGATGCATGGATGAAGAAAACAATAAGTAAACAACATTAGCTTCCAATTGAAATGTTGATTACAAAGTTTGGGAGTTTATTTATTCAGTTATGAAAATTGGCTTCTTAAATGAGTTACACAAGCATTTGTTGTTTTCACCAATTTTAATTGTTCCAAATAGATAAAAAAATTCATATTTGGAAAGAACACAAAATTTTAGGTGGAATACATGTTTCATTTGTTGAAAAAGGAATTAAAATGAATTAATTATGAATTAAACAAGTTTAAACAAGATTTAAATGAATTTAATTCAAGTATGAAATTATTTGAATTTTTTTTATTTGTTCATAACATTTAATAAAATTCATATTTCGAAAGTTTATACTTTTCTGGTTTGAAAACATATTTTATATGTTCAAAAAGAATTTAATTTGACCAAGTTATGAATTTAGCAATTTTAAATGATTTAAACAAGGTTTAAATTATTTACCCAATTTTAATTATTCAAAACAGGAAACAAAGTTTATATTTGGAAAGGTGGTTCAATTTTGCATGGAAAACATATTTTATATGTGCCATTTGAATTAAATTTGAATTAGTTATGAATTTGACCAAATTTGAAATGAGTTGTTTGAATTTGAATATTTGAAAACATTTGAAATGTGCAAAAGAGTAAAAAAATTATTTAAACATGTAGAGAATTAAATTTGGTACACAAAACATATTTTATTTATTTAATTTGGATTTGAAATGCACAAGTTATTTGAATTTTAAATGCAGGGGCTATTCTGTGATTTAAACAGTTACAGATCTGGTCCAGGGGCTTAGCTGCGAAAAAGAAAATTCCAGACAGGCCCCTGGGACTTTTTATACGCGGGCAGAGCGGCCCCTGGGTCACTGGCAGTGGGCCAGTGCCCAGCTATGCGCCTGCGTGGCCGCGGGTGGGTGCTGGTGTGGCCACCACTGCCACTGGCAGGTGGGCCTGCGCAGCCAGCGTGGCAAAGAGCAAAAATTGGGGGATTTAATCCCGCGGGGCTGGGAATCGAACCCACGACCTCGTGAGCGTGCACGCAGTGCGTTGCCACTGGGGTGAGCTGCTGTGTCTTGACAGGTTAGGGCTTGGGGGGTATGAGGTTCAGCTGCGGCTATTACTGAAACTTTTTAGTTTCAGTTAACTGAACCTGACAGAGGAGATGCGGCGGTCACCAGCGGCGACTGCAGCGCTGCTGCTGCTGTGCACCCGTGTGCGTATGTGATGTGTGGCCGTGCGTGCCCGTGTGCGCAAGTGCCAGGAGGAGAAAGGAGAGGAGGAAGCGAGGGCTCACCGGGGAAGGAAGGAGGGAGCAGGGCGTGCTCGTGAGGGGACAGTGGACGACGGCGAGGTGGCCGGCGTCGTCGCGGGCGATCCAGGCCCTCTCGGACTCAGCGGCGGTGTCGAGGAGGTATACGGCGTTGCGGGGGTTCGATTCCCGCGCTTAACCAGGCCAGGAGGTGACCATATCGGCGGCGATCGCCGAAATCGGGTGCGGTGGTGTGCGGTGGTGCAGAGAGGGAACAGAGGGAGGAGAAGAAGGGAAACGGCGGCGGTGGAGAGAGAAAGGAGGAGGAGGAGGTTTAGGGCAGGGAGGAGGAGCTCGGGCCAGGTTATAAGGAGGAGGAGGAGGCGCTGCTGTCCGTCCCCTCCTCTGTATGTCGACGTGGGCACGCTCGATGAGCGGCCGTACAGAGGTAGGGGATGAGAGGGAAAAGGTGGGCTGGGCCTGGGGTGTGGTAGGCTTAGCCCACTGGCCTGCCCTCTCCCCTCTCTGTTTTTATTTTTCTGTTTCTGTTTTTTTTTTTGCAGAAAAAGAAAAGGGAAGAAATGAGAGAAATAGAAGGGCTCTTGGGGTTTTAAAAATTTGGTGTTGATTTTTATAGCTTGTTATTTACAAAAGCCCAGCTGTGCCATTGTTTGTTTTTTAAAATTTTGAATTTTATTGCTGTTTGTAAATTCAAATGAATTTGAGCAATTTGGTGTTAAATGAATTATTGAAAAGAAACAATTTAATAGTTTGAACTTACAAGTTTAATGGAAACAATAAATGGTTTGATTTGAAAGTTTTATTTGAAACATTGTAACAGAACAAGTATGAAACAAATAGATTTGAATTTTGGTTTGAAAATCAAATAGAAAAACAAGTGAAAACAAATGGAAAACAAATGCAAAGCTTATGATGACATGATGCAAAACATAAATTAACAAAAAGCAAACATTCTAAAGGTGTTTTTCATACTTGGGATGTTACAAAACGCCCCCCCTTGAAGGAATCGCGCCCCGAGATTCCTACTGAGAAGAGAAAAGGTCCGGATACTTCTTGCGAAGATCCTCTTCGGTCTCCCACGTTGCCTCTTTATCGGAATGATGAGACCACTGCACTTTTAAGAACTTGGTGCTCTTGTTGCAAGTTCTGTGCTCGGTCTCATCGAGAATCCGAATAGGATGCTCTTCATAAGAGAGGACCTCTTGCAGATCAATGGAATCATGATCAACTGCACGACCTGGATCTTTGAAGCACCTCTTGAGCTGTGACACGTGAAACACATCGTGCACCTTGGATAGCTTTTCTGGAAGTTCAAGACGATAGGCATTTTCTGCACGCCTTGAGAGAATGTTGAAGGGACCAATATATCTTGGTGCAAGCTTTCCTTTGACACCAAAACGATGAGTGCCTCTGAGGGGAGTTACACGGAGATATGCTTTGTCACCAGGTGCATAAACCATATCCATGTGTTTACTGTCATAGTAGCTTTTCTGACGAGACTGAGCAATCCTCAGATTGTCACGAATGATGCGAACTTTCTCTTCGGCTTCCCTAACAATGTCAGGGCCTAAGAGTGAACGTTCACCAGCTCCAGACCAATTGATTGGACTCCTGCATCTGCGGCCATAGAGAGCGTCAAATGGTGCCATGCCTAGGCTTGCCTGGAAGCTGTTGTTGTAGGAGAATTCAGCATATGGAAGACATTCCTTCCATTTCATGCCAAAAGAGATACCACATGCTCTGAGCATATCCTCGAGAATCTGATTGACTCTTTCGACTTGCCCTTGAGACTGAGGGTGATAAGCTGTGCTGAACAGAAGTTTGGTTCCCAATGCTTCTTGAAAGCTTTTCCAGAAATGAGAAGTGAATATGCTTCCACGGTCTGAGCTTATTTCCAATGGAACACCATGAAGAGGAACAATCTTTGCTGTGTAGAGCTCTGCTAACTGGCTAGCTGAGATTGTCTCTTTGACAGGAAAGAAGTGAGCGACTTTAGTGAGTCGATCAATGACAACGAAGATTGCATCGTTGCCCCTCTTGGACTTTGGAAAACCAGTGACGAAGTCCATTTCAATCATGTCCCACTTCCACTCAGGGATTTTCAGAGGTTGGAGAAGACCGGCTGTTTTCTGATGGACTGCCTTGACACGTTGACAAACGTCGCACTCAGAAACGTATTGAGCAATTTCACGTTTCATGCCAGGCCACCAATACAGTGTCTTGAGATCCTGGTACATCTTTGTACTTCCAGGGTGTATGGAGAGAGGAGTTTCATGAGCCTCCTTGAGAATGACATCTTCTAGACTTTGAATATGAGGAATGCGTCCTTCGAAGAACACAGTTCCCTTGTCATCAATTGAGAAGGACTTAAATTTCTCCTTGCCTTCTTTGATGTGCTCTACCATCTTCTTGATTTCAGCATCACGAAGTTGTTCAGAACGAATCTTGTCCTCGAGAGTTGGTGTGGCTGTCAAGATTGCAAGATAGCCTTGAGGAACAAGACCAAGGTTGAGCTTCTGGAATTCTTCATGAAGAGGAGGTTGGCTTTCCATGATCATGAGATTATTGCAATACGACTTGCGACTGAGAGCATCGGCCATAACATTAGCCTTGCCTGGAGTGTAAGAAATGGTAAGATCAAAGTCTTTGATCCTTTCAATCCATCTCCTTTGCCTGAGGTTTAGATCTGGTTGAGTGAAGATGTATTTCAGACTTTTGTGATCGGAAAAGATTTCAGTGCGATTACCCAACAAGTATTGTCTCCATTTCTTGAGGGCAAACACAACTGCTGCAAGTTCAAGGTCATGAGTGGGATAATTGAGCTCATGGGTGTTCAACTGACGTGAAGCATAAGCCACAACTTGACGTTCTTGCATAAGAACTGCACCTAGACCTTAGAGAGAAGCATCACAGAATATTTGGAAAGGTTTGGAAGGATCTGGGCCAACCAGAACTGGTGTAGAAGTGAGTTTAGTCTTCAGGAGATTGAAACTTTCATCACATTGTGGAGACCAAACGAACTTCTTGTCCTTCTTTGTGAGGTCAGTGAGAGGTTTGGCAATCTTGGAGAAGTTTTGGACGAAGCGACGGCAATAGCTAGCCAAGCCAAGAAAACTTCTTACTTGCTTCACCGTCTTTGGAGGTTTCCAATCAACAATTGCTTTAACCTTTTCTGGATCAATGGCTATGCCCTTGGCAGAGATGACATGACCAAGGTAAGCAACTTCTGAAATCCAGAACTCACATTTGGAGAATTTGGCATAGAGACGATGCTCGCGAAGTTTCATGAGAGTGAGACGAAGATGTTCTTCATGCTCTTCCTCGGATTTTGGGTAGACAAGAATGTCATCAAGATATACCACAACGAACTTGTCGAGGTATTCATGAAAGACAGAATACATGAGTCGAGAGAAGGTCGCCGGTGCATTGGTGAGACCAAAGGACATGACGGTGAATTCATATAGACCGTAGCGAGTGGTGAAAGCTGTCTTTGGAATATCTTCTTTTCTGATCTTTATTTGATGGTAACCCATTCTCAAGTCCAACTTGGAGAATATTGAGGCTCCAGCAAGTTGATCAAAAAGATCATCGATACGAGGAACCGGATACTTGTTTTTGATGGTTTTCTCGTTAAGAGGACGATAGTCAACAACGAGTCTCTTTGTGTGATCCTTCTTCGCAACGAACAGAGTTGGGCAACCCCAAGCCGAGGAACTAGGTTGAATGTAACCTTTTTCCATGTACATATCAATTTGTTCCTTCAACAACTTCAGCTCGGGAGTTCCTATCTTATAGGGATGCTTAGAGATTGGAGCAGTACCTGGTTCAAGTTCGATCACGAACTCAACAGCTCTGTCCGGAGGCATCCCTGGCAACTCTTCTGGAAAAACGTCAGGGAAGTCGCAAACCACCGGAACATTTTCAAGTGAAGGTAGAGGTTTTGCATCAAGATTGCACAGCTGAAAGGAACTTGATTCATTTGGAGAATAAATTATCTGGTCAGAAGGGTGGGACAGAGTTATTGACTTTTGAGCACAGTCAATCTTTGCTTTATTGGCCTTCAGCCAATCCATACCAATAATGACATCAATGTCAGAACTTCCCAGCAACATTAGAGAGGCAAGGAATATGTGGCCTCCAATTAGGATTTGATTGTCCTTACTTATCTTGGAAGTCAACATTTGAGATCCCGGGGAGTGAACAGTGATTTGATTGCTTAGTGGAACCACAATTAGGTTGTTTGTTGTGGCAAAAGTCTTTGACACAAAAGAATGCGATGCTCCGGTATCAAACAACACTTTAGCTGGAAAAGAGTTTACGGGTAATATACCGAGAACGACGTTAGGAGCTTCCTCAGCTTTGTCGATCTTTACATGATTCACCCTTGCGGTCCTCCCGACAGGCCTGTTGTTGGAGTTGAAGGCCTTAGGCGGGGGAGCGCGCACCATTGCCTGGTTTGTGTTAGGACGAGGTGGTGGTGGAGGTAGCTGCCTCTGCGTGCACTTGTCGGCGTAGTGCCCCGTCTGCTTGCACTTGTAGCAAGTGACGACACGAGGAGGCCCTGGCCTTGGCTGCCCCATTGAAGCCCTTGGATCATGCATCTGAGCAGGGTTGGGTGGGCGGGGAGCGAAGCCTGGAGAAGTTTGGGCGTATGGAGCCCGAGTGACAGCACCATTTGGTACCCAGATGCGGCGCTTCTGCGGAGGGGTGGTCATGTTGGAGGAGGAACCACCCTCACGCGAGTGCTTGCGAGACTCCTCGAACGCCTTGCGCCCATTTTCCTCATTGAGCGCGGTGTTAACGAGATCCTCGAAGCTGTTGGCCTTGATATTGGTGAGGGCATACTTGAGTTCCGGGTTAAAACCTCTGCGGAACCTTGACATCTTCTTAGCCTCAGTGGACACCTCATCACCAGCGTAACGAGCGAGGCGATTGAACTCACTCTGATAGCCGATGACGTCCAACTTGCCCTGCTTGAGTGAGCAAAACTCTTCACGCATCCTTTCCATGAGACCATCTGGAATGTGGTGCTTCAGGAAGGCTTCCTTGAAACAATTCCACGTGACTGGTATCCCAGTTCTCATGGCCTGGAAGTTCTCCCACCAAGTAGCTGCCTGATCCTTCAGCAGATAGGAGGCATACTTGACCTTGTCTTCTTCAGCTACATGAGCAATCTCCAGATCCTTAGCTATCTCACGGATCCAGTCATCAGCGTCCAGAGGCTCGCGTGTGGCCACGAAAGCTCTTGGGCCCAGACTGAGAAACTCCTTGATGCTGACTCGTGGAGCTGTCTGGTTGTTGTGCTGATTAGTCTGAAACTGGGCCATCTGCGTCATGACTTGGGTCATCTGAGTCAACAGCTCCGCGATTGGCGGTGGCTCAGGCGCGTTGTTCCTAGTTGGCGGCATCCTGAATGGAAATGCATTTTAGCACAACAATAGAAAAGGATAGACTTGGCAACCAAAGAGAGATTATTCCGACGCATGAATAGATAACCAAACGGTTCATCATCACATGTTCAAATACATCAGAATATCCAATACACCATAAATGGTTCGAATGCCAAAGGATAACTAGACATAGCTAAGAATGGATACATCGGTACTCCCATGCTCATCATGCAGGACGGCGGCTAGGAGTACGGCTAGAGGTACGGTGAGGAGGACGCCCACGAAAGTATGTGGAACGACGATCCACGTAGATCTGACGTGGTCTGAGGGCGACTCTAGGTTTGGTGAAGTACATAGCGTCGGCTCCCTGTGCTCCAAAGCGAGGAATCCCAGTGTAACCAGCACCAAGGTTAAGGAGTGGACCTATGATCGGCTCGTAACCTCCAGCATCTGGCAGACGACGCCCAACTGGCTGATCGAAACGTGCAAAGCGCTCGTCTCCAACAAAGTCTGTGGTGTACGTCGCCAGACGAGTCAAAGCAAGATAGAGTTGCTCTCTAACTGAAACCAACTCCTGAGATAGTGTGCTGGCAACTGCGTCACTGTGCCTCACAAACTGAGCGGTGGTGTGCAGCCTGGAGTTATCATGCTCGTAGACATCCAACTTGTCGTAGAGAGTGAAGTGAGCTCCCTCCGAAGTGATGTAACCACGGGGGATGTGGCGATAGACAGAATCGTCAAATCCCCAGTAGTCAGCACGAAGGACGGTGAGACTCACATAAGCTGCGTGCTGCACAGCCAAATCCACTGTGGAACCTACTGCCTCGTAGCGGTGGACTACGCTCATGCCATCATCTGACAGAATGTAGACGATAGCCTGGTAGTAGGTCTGGTCAAACTCTCGCTGCTGCTCGTGGACCTGGTACTCTGGTGCCCAACGGAAACCCAGAAAAGTGACCATGTCCCTCAGCATCTTCGGATAACCGGCAGTGCTCTCGCAACGAGTCATACGAACCACCTGCGGGTAGAATCTGAGATCCATCTGCAGATGATCGGGGAAGTTTTGATTAGACGCCGATAGAAGAACTGAAGTGGCAAGCAACAACAAGGTTTCAACAGACGAAAAAGGATGTTGAGAAGAACAGGATGCTAAAGTCTTGTTCGATTCTGGTGCTTCACACTCTTTCATCTCTCAATGCTTTGCAAACAACAGTGGAATCAACTTCGAACAGTTATCTACCCCTCTCCTAGTGAAATCACCGGGATCTAGCTGGCAAAGCAATAAAGTTAGCCAGAACATCGAGATCACAATTGGAAACCTTCCATTCCAGGCATCTCTGATAGCTCTCCACTCTTCAGATATTGATGTCATTCTTGGGATGGATTGGCTGGTAGCCAACAAAGCAGTCATTGATTGTCCTGCTAAGTCTGTCAAAATCACACACCTTTCTGGCCAGATAGTCTACTTCCATGCTGAAAATCCAGTTGTTCAACTCTACACTCTCAATGCAAATCCTCTACCATCAATTGAAACTATTCCGGTGGTTTGCGAATTCCCTGACGTCTTTCCAGAAGAGTTGCCAGGAATGCCTCCTGACAGAGCAGTTGAGTTCGTCATTGAACTTCAACCAGGTACTGCTCCAATCTCTAAGCATCCATACAAGATAGCTCCTCCTGAACTGAAGTTGTTGAAGGAGCAAATCGATATGTACATGGAAAAAGGTTACATTCAACCTAGTTCCTCGGCTTGGGGTTGCCCAACTCTGTTCGTTGCGAAGAAGGATCAAACAAAGAGACTCGTTGTTGACTATCATCCTCTTAACGAGAAAACCATCAAAAACAAGTATCCAATTCCTCGTATCGATGATCTTTTTGATCAACTTGCTGGAGCCTCAATATTCTCCAAGCTGGACTTGAGAATGGGTTACCATCAAATAAAGATCAGAAAGGAAGATATTCCAAAGACAGCCTTCACCACTCGCTACGGTCTATATGAATACACAGTCATGTCCTTTGGTCTCACCAATGCACCGGCGACATTCTCTCGACTTATGAATTCTGTCTTCCATGAATACCTCGACAAGTTCGTTGTGGTATATCTTGATGACATTCTTGTCTACTCAAAATCCGAGGAAGAGCATGGATAACATCTTCGTCTCACTCTCATGAAGCTTCGCGAGCATCGTCTATATGCCAAGTTCTCCAAATGTGAGTTCTGGATTCCAGAAGTTGCTTACCTTGGTCATGTCATCTCTGCCAAGGGCATAGCCATTGATCCAGAAAAGGTTAAGGCAATTGTTGATTGGAAACCTCCTAAGACGGTGAAGCAAGTAAGAAGCTTCCTTGGTTTGGCTAGCTATTGCCGTCGTTTCGTCCAAAACTTCTCCAAGATTGCCGGACCTCTCACTGATCTCACAAAGAAGAACAAGAAGTTCGTTTGGTCTCCACAATGTGATGAAAGTTTCAATCTCCTCAAGACTAAACTCACTTCTACACCAGTTTTGGTTGGCCCAGATACTACCAAACCTTTCCAGATATTCTGTGATGCTTCTCAACAAGGTCTAGGTGCAGTTCTTATGCAAGAACGTCAAGTTGTGGCTTATGCTTCACGTCAGTTGAACGCACATGAGCTCAATTATCCCACACATGACCTTGAACTTGCAGCAGTTGTGTTTGCCCTCAAGAAATGGAGACAATACTTGTTGGGTAATCGCACTGAAATCTTTTCCGATCATAAGAGTCTGAAATACATTTTCACTCAACCAGATCTAAATCTCAGGCAAAGGAGATGGATTGAAAAGATCAAAGACTTCGATCTTACCATTTCTTACACTCCAGGGAAGGCTAATGTTATGGCCGATGCTCTCAGTCGCAAGTCGTATTGCAATAATCTCATGATCATGGAAATCCAACCTCCTCTTCATGAAGAATTCCAGAAGCTGAACCTTGGTCTTGTTCCTCAAGGTTATCTTGCAAACTTGACAGCCAGTCCAACTCTCGAGGACAAGATTCGTTCTGAACAACTTCATGATGCTGAGATCAAGAAGATCGCAAATAACATCAAAGCAGGCAATGGGAAGTATGAGTGCTTCTCAATTGATGACAAGGGAACTGTGTTCTTCGAAGGACGCATTGCAGTTCCTCAAATTCAAAGTCTCAAAGATGTTATTCTCAAGGAGGCTCATGAAACTCCTCTTTCCATACACCCTGGAAGTACAAAGATGTACCGGGATCTCAAGACGCTGTATTGGTGGTCTGGCATGAAACGTGAAATTGCTCAATACGTTTCTGAATGCGACGTTTGTCAACGTGTTAAGGCAGTTCATCAGAAAACAGCCGGTCTTCTCCAACCTCTGAAAATCCCTGAGTGGAAGTGGGACATGATTGAAATGGACTTCGTTACTGGTTTTCCAAAGTCCAAGAGGGGCAACAATGCAATCTTCGTTGTTATTGATCGTCTCACTAAGGTAGCTCACTTCTTTGCTGTCAAAGAAACAATCTCAGCTAGCCAGTTAGCAGATCTCTACACAGCAAAGATTGTTCCTCTTCATGGTGTTCCATTGGAAATAAGCTCAGACCATGGAAGCATATTCACTTCTCATTTCTGGAAAAGCTTTCAAGAAGCATTGGGCACCAAACTTCTGTTCAGCACAGCTTATCATCCTCAGTCTCAAGGGCAAGTCGAAAGAGTCAATCAGATTCTCGAGGATATGCTCAGAGCATGTGGCCTCTCCTTTGGCATGAAATGGGAGGATTGCCTTCCATATGCTGAATTCTCCTACAACAACAGCTTCCAGGCAAGCCTAGGCATGGCACCGTTTGAGGCACTCTATGGCCGCAGATGCAGGAGTCCAATCAATTGGTCTGGAGCTGGTGAACGTTCACTCTTAGGCCCTGACATTGTTAAGGAAGCCGAAGATAAAGTTCGCATCATTCGTGACAATCTCAAGATTGCTCAGTCTCGTCAGAAAAGCTACTATGACAGCAAGCACAGGGATATGGTCTATGCACCTCGTGACAAAGCATATCTCCGTGTAACTCCCCTCAGAGGCACTCATCGTTTTGGTGTGAAAGGAAAGCTTGCACCAAGATACATTGGTCCTTTCAACATTCTCTCAAGGCGTGCGGAAAATGCTTATCGTCTTGAACTTCCAGAAAAACTATCCAAGGTGCACGATGTGTTTCACGTGTCACAGCTCAAGAGGTGTTTCAAAGATCCAGATCGTGCAGTTGATCATGATTCCATTGAACTGCAAGAAGATCTCTCTTATGAGGAGCACCCTGTTCGAATTCTCGATGAGACCGTTCGTAAGACTCGCAACAAGAGCACCAAGTTCTTGAAAGTGCAATGGTCGCATCATTCCGATAAAGAGGCAACGTGGGAGACCGAAGAGGATCTTCGCAAGAAGTATCCGGACCTTTTCTCTTCTCAGTAGGAATCTCGGGGCGCGATTCCTTCAAGGGGGGGCGTTTTGTAACATCCCAAGTATGAAAATCTCCCCCTAGATGTTTGTTTCTTGTTTCATTATTTTTTTGCATCATGTCATCTTAGTCATTGCTTTTGTTGCATTTGTTTTCAATTGTTTCCATTTGTTTTCTTATGAATTCCAAACAAAAAAATTCAAACCTTTATGCATACTTGTTATGTTACAATGTGTCAAATAAAAAATATCAAACAAACAAACAAATTGTTCCACTAAAACTTGGAATCAAAAACTTAATTTTTGCTTAACTTTCATTTATTCTTTTTTTACCAACATTGCTCAATTCATTTAATTACCAAACATCAACTAAATTAAATATATTTGGAAAACAAAGTTTGTTTTATGGTGTTGTGACCAAAAACAAAACAATACAATTTTTTTCCCAAAATTTTATCTAGCCCAAAACCTCTCTCTTCTCTCTCTTTTCCAAATCTGCAGAAAAAAAAATAAAAAGAGGAAAAAGAATAAAAGCAAAAGAGAAAGGGGGAGAGGGCACTCAGCCCATCTGGGCCAGCCCAGCTAGCCAAAGCCTGGTACCCCCTCACGGTTGTCTTCTACCTCCCGTACGGCCTCCATCCCCATCGACCACGTCGACATGTTCAGAGAAGAACGGTGATCAGCAACTCCTCCTCCCCCTTAAAAGTACTTGACCTCGAGCTCCTCCTAGCCCTAATCTCTCCACCCCTCTCTACCCCGCACCGCCGCCATCTCTCCCTCTCTTTTCTCCCTTCCTCTCTCTCTGGTTCTCTGTTACCCACCGAGGTCCTCACCGCCGCCTCCCTCTCCGGCTAGTCGCCGCCGCCACGGTGCCCGCCCGGCCGTGCTAGGGCCGGGAACGGAAACGCCTCGTCCCCCTCGTCCTCGCCATCCCCTCCGTTTCCCCCGAGGGCACCGGAATCGCCGCCGCCATCCGACTTCGCCGCCGTCGCCACCACTGCACCGCCCCGTCTCCTTCATCTCCTCGCTATGAGCCGCCCCTCCCTCCTCGTTCCTTCCCTCTCTGCCCGCACACGGCCCGCACGAGCGCCCGCATCCGCACGGCGGCCACCGCACGCACACGGCAGCGAGCCGCGGCGAACGACCCCCGCAGCGATCGCCGGCGCCCTCTGTCCGCTCGCTGCCTGTACCTGAACGCTGCAGAGAAGTGCAGTACCGAACCTGAACCAAGATTCAGTTAAACCCACGAAACACACCTTAACCTGCCACCTGCTCCTTACCTATCACAATTCGCAGACAGCCGCAGTGGCATTGCCCTCGCCCACTCGCCCCAGGGGCGCGGGTTCGAGTCCCGCGGGAGGCAAAATGCCTCCCCCTTTTTCCCTTGCGCGCAACCCCGCGGGGCCCGCGCGTCATTGACCTTTGAGGCCACCTAGACACCAGCACTGCCACCTTTATGCCACGGTGGCGCTGGCCCCGCTGTCAGTGGCCGGGGCTGGCCACTGCGCGGTGCCTTTAATTTTTTCTGCCCATTTTTCTTTTAATCCCAGTCCAGCTAATATTACAGTTTAGTCCCTAAACTAAAAACTTAAATAACTTTTGAATCCCAACTCCAACTAATATAAATAAAATATGTTTTCTGAAGCAAATTAAATTCTCTATCTAATTAAGCCATTTGTTTTCTGTTTTGACCATTGCAAATATTTTCAAATTTCAAATTCAAACTATTCCTTTCACATTTGCTAAATTCCATAACTAATTCAATATTAATCCAAATAACACAAATAAAATATGTTTTCCATGCCATTTTAAACCACCTAACCAAATATAAATTTTGTTTCATGATTTGAATAATTAAAATTGCTTAAATAATTTAAACCTTGTTTAATTCATTTAAAATTGCTAAATTCATAACTTGCTCAAATTAAATTATTTTTGAACATATAAAATATGTTTTCAAACCAGAAAAACATAATCTTTTCAAATATGAACTTTGTTATCTGTTTTGAACAATTAAATTTGGTGAAAACAACAAATGCTTGTGTAACACCTTTAAGGAACTAAAATTCTATAACTTAAGAAATAAAATTTCAAACTTGGTAAACCTTATTTCTAATTGTTTCTATTGTTGTTATTTTTCTGTTTTCCTCATCCATGCATCATGCTAATCCACTTCCACCTGTTGATTAGTTGTAAAACAATTATTTCAACCTAAATGCATGGGCTTTTCATATGCAACTCAACTTGCATGTGGGTCCATTTAATCATGTTGTTACCATGTCAACTAGTTTATTTTTGATGCATCAATTAAATTGTCATGCATCATCCCATGATTATGCACTATGCCATGTTATTGATTGTTTGTCTTTTTGGCGTTGTTTGTTTGCTTCTTCTCGAATAGACGACGACGTTGAGACAGACGATCTTACGACACCCCTTCTGAGGATCTAGCTCAGTACCAGGCTGCTGAGTTTGCAGGCAAGTATTCACTCACATGAACCATCGTGTTCCTTTCAACATTGGATACCGATACTTTCCGTTGTCTATTCTGCTAGCCTATGTATCGTTGCTTGTTCTCCAAACCTATCACATGAATCCCTTAACCCTGATATTGCCTCACATCCACTCCTATAACCCCATTGTTTGAGCCTGTGTCTTACTAGCATGCTTAGGGTTGTTTTTGCTCGAGTCTGCTGTCAGTTACTTTCTGTTATCATATTTTATTATGTTCTGGGGCTCGATGTTAAACAATCAACCTGTTAATGCTTGGGTAATAATAATTTGCTGATAAGACGCCGGCAGGAGGCCCGACGTGGTTTTGAGGCCTGCTAGTGTCGACCCTAATTAGGAAAAGGGTCTTGTCTACTGATTCATGATGAGCGTGCTCACCGCATCCGGGTGGTGGTATGGAACCCCCCTCGACTTTGACCTGATCCGCAGTTTGTCCGAAGAGCCACACTTAGTTCGGGTGTTCCATTTGCGCATAAGCATGAATGGGTCGCTCCCATGGTTACTGTTGGTGATGATTATGATGATGATGATGCATATAGGGCGAGGCCTGTGGTGCCGGGGGGTGTGGTTTTCACCCTTGCGCTTAGGTTAGGTCGGACTGGCCGGGACGTTATAGCTCCGTGGCTCCTAGGACAGGTTGTAGAGATGGTTCGAGTCGTGTTGAGTCCACCTGAGTTTTAGTTGGTGGCTCGAGTGTGTACGGGTACTGGAGCACACCCTGCAGGGATGAATCTTCTCGAGAAGCCGTGTTGTCCACGGTTATGTGACGACTTGGTGAAAGTACTGGCTAACAAGTACTCAGAACAACTTACACCTAACTAATGATAACTTGACTAGTAATAGGCTTATTGACACAACAATCTGAACCATCACTAATCCAATTGTGTGAGTTATCCTCGGATTGCTTCTTTGGATAAGGGGCGAGATCCAGGATGGGTTTGTTTGGAGTTAGTTGTAGTTGGTTACGATACGTTATCTTATCTCCTTTTCTGTTAGCCGGAAGTTATAGCATGTTTCTGTAGTTGGTTAATGCAGCCCGCTGCCGCATCTTTTGTATCACCCCTTTCTTCCGTTGAACCCAAAGCATCTGTGCTTGGTGTTGACGGGTTACACTTTGGTGAACTGTGAGTCTTGCTTGCCAGTACGTTTATGTACTGACCCCTTTGGGGCTGTGGTTTCCGCAAACTACGATTCCGAGGATCCCCATGGTGGCTACTACGTGGAGTACGACGAGGCTGCTGACGAGTAGATAGCGGACCCGGGCAGGATCCGAGACTTCGTGGATGGGCTCCGTCTTTTCGTTTCCGGCTTCTTAAGCCTATTTGGATTTGTCTGTACTCAGACATGTTGCATGCTTCCGCTGTGATGTAATGATGATATTTTGGGACATGTGTCCTCTGGATGGTTGTATTTGCTATCTCTGCTCTAATGAGAGCCTTTTGCAACTTATTTCCATCTTTTGTGTCTTAGAGATCTGTTGTGCTATCATTTTGTTCAACGCCGTTGACGTACCATGTGTGTATGGTATGAAGTACGTCAATGGTAGTATCCTGATTTCTATGGGATGGTTTACATCGACGCTGAATAGATAGGGGTTGGTTGTCACACATACGTGTGTTGGCCTACTCGTAAGAGGACGCGGGTGCCGGTAAGCCCCGTAATCCAATCTACTACTGTTCAACGGAACGGCGAGTATCCTTTAGAAGTCCGGGTGCGACAAATGGTATCAGAGCCTGTCTGCCTGTAGGATCCCTTTTACTGGTCGCAGTTGAGTCTAGAAACTATTTTGTAGCTATATAGGAAAAATGAAACGTGAGAGTAGGAATTCTGCCATTTTATTTCTTTCCCCACCCACCCTCCCTTTTCTGGTAAGGAAGTGCAACGTTGTTTTCTCTTCTCACCTAAACTTTCAAGTTAGGTTTTCACGAATCCTGGTTTCTCTAGGATGGTTATATCTACTAGACCATAGGAATGGAGGTGGTTGTGACATGATTTATCATGTTGCCTACTCACGATTGAGAACGGAGGCGTGTAAGCCCTGGAAGCAAATCCTCTATTCCTTAAGCAGTAGATATTGATCCTTTAGAAGCCCGGATGGGTTTTCTCCGTAGTACCTCAGGTGTTTGTGGTCTCCTGTTTCCCAGTTGTTGCTTCGATATCGTCCTTCATAAATCTTCTCTTCCGTTGTAACAACTTATTTGTTGATCCCTTGTTAACCTCCATCCTTGTTCTATGCTATCGACTTACCGTCTGAAGTAATCCTTTTAAGCACTTATATTGGATTTTGTTATCCGGTTAGTGTGTTAATCTTGGTATCCTATTCAGGATGGAAAGTGGTGACGAAGAACCCACACTGCCACCTGAGATGGGGAAAGTGCTGTCTCAGATGACACAAGTTATAAGGCAGATGCAGCAGAACCAAGACTTTGGGAGTAATGGCAACACCCGGGTGTCTATTCGGGAGTTCCTTGAGCTCAACCCGGGCACGTTTGATACCTCCTCCGAGCCATTGGATGCTGATGACTGGCTCCGTGAAATGAACCGTACTCTTATGGTAGCTCATGTGGCTGACGAGGACCGTGTTCCTTACGTGACCTACCTTATCCGTGGACAATCCATGTCTTGGTGGGAGAACTTCCAAGAAATGAGAGGTTCTAGTGTGGCAATCACATGGGAGGATTTCAAGCAAGCCTTCGTGCGCCATCACATTCCCGATGGGCTCATGGAGAAAATGCGTGAGGAATTCTATTCTTTCACACAAGGCAATCTGGACGTTCTCGAATACCAAAGAGAGTTCAATCGTCTGGCTCGCTACGCCGGAGATGAGATCTACACGGAAGCGAGAAAGATGGAAAAGTTCCGCAGAGGTCTCAACCCGGAACTCAAGTATGCTATCACCAACGTCAATGCCAAGAATTTTGAGGACCTCATCAACATCGCTCTAAATGAAGAGCATGGGCGCAAGTTGGTTGAGGAATCTCGTAAGCACTCTCGTGAACAGGCTAATCTCTCAAAAGCTATCATGCCTCCACAAAAAACGAAGAGTTTGGGTTCCATATACCACTCCAACACCGCCCATCTGCTTGCCAAGCCCGGCAGAATTTCTTGCCCGCCCTCCCACCCCAGTGGTATCTTCAGGAGGTGCTCCATCTCAGCCAGGTCTAGCAACTCCTCGTTCTGTTGTTACATGCTACAAGTGTGGACAGCCGGGCCACTGTTCCGATAAGTGTCCGCAAAGGCACCTCTTTCCACCTCCACCTCACCACAGATCGACCCCGACAAGAATACGTGGTCCTCCGTTGGGTTGCTACAACGGCAACGACCTTGGCGTGAGAACCGTTAAGGTGAACCATGTCAAGGCCCAGGGAGCAGAAGAATCTCCAGAGGTTGTAATGGGCACACTTCTTGTGAACTCGTTTCGTGCTAAAGTCTTGTTCGATTCTGGTGCTTCACACTCTTTCATCTCTCAATGCTTTGCAAACAACAGTGGAATCAACTTCGAACAGTTATATACCCCTCTCCTAGTGAAATCACCGGGATCTAGCTGGCAAAGCAATAAAGTTAGCCAGAACATCGAGATCACAATTGGAAACCTTCCATTCCAGGCATCTCTGATAGCTCTCCACTCTTCAGATATTGATGTCATTCTTGGGATGGATTGGCTGGTAGCCAACAAAGCAGTCATTGATTGTCCTGCTAAGTCTGTCAAAATCACACACCTTTCTGGCCAGATAGTCTACTTCCATGCTGAAAATCCAGTTGTTCAACTCTACACTCTCAATGCAAATCCTCTACCATCAATTGAAACTATTCCGTTGGTTTGCGAATTCCCTGACGTCTTTCCAGAAGAGTTGCCAGGAATGCCTCCTGACAGAGCAGTTGAGTTCGTCATTGAACTTCAACCAGGTACTGCTCCAATCTCTAAGCATCCATACAAGATAGCTCCTCCTGAACTGAAGTTGTTGAAGGAGCAAATCGATATGTACATGGAAAAAGGTTACATTCAACCTAGTTCCTCGGCTTGGGGTTGCCCAACTCTGTTCGTTGCGAAGAAGGATCAAACAAAGAGACTCGTTGTTGACTATCGTCCTCTTAACGAGAAAACCATCAAAAACAAGTATCCAATTCCTCGTATCGATGATCTTTTTGATCAACTTGCTGGAGCCTCAATATTCTCCAAGCTGGACTTGAGAATGGGTTACCATCAAATAAAGATCAGAAAGGAAGATATTCCAAAGACAACCTTCACCACTCGCTACGGTCTGTATGAATACACTGTCATGTCCTTTGGTCTCACCAATGCACCGGCGACATTCTCTCGACTTATGAATTCTGTCTTCCATGAATACCTCGACAAGTTCGTTGTGGTATATCTTGATGACATTCTTGTCTACTCAAAATCCGAGGAAGAGCATGGAGAACATCTTCGTCTCACTCTCATGAAGCTTCGCGAGCATCGTCTATATGCCAAGTTCTCCAAATGTGAGTTCTGGATTCCAGAAGTTGCTTACCTTGGTCATGTCATCTCTGCCAAGGGCATAGCCATTGATCCAGAAAAGGTTAAGGCAATTGTTGATTGGAAACCTCCTAAGACGGTGAAGCAAGTAAGAAGCTTCCTTGGTTTGGCTAGCTATTGCCGTCGTTTCGTCCAAAACTTCTCCAAGATTGCCAGACCTCTCACTGATCTCACAAAGAAGGACAAGAAGTTCGTTTGGTCTCCACAATGTGATGAAAGTTTCAATCTCCTCAAGACTAAACTCACTTCTACACCAGTTTTGGTTGGCCCAGATACTACCAAACCTTTCCAGATATTCTGTGATGCTTCTCAACAAGGTCTAGGTGCAGTTCTTATGCAAGAACGTCAAGTTGTGGCTTATGCTTCACGTCAGTTGAACGCACATGAGCTCAATTATCCCACACATGACCTTGAACTTGCAGCAGTTGTGTTTGCCCTTAAGAAATGGAGACAATACTTGTTGGGTAATCGCACTGAAATCTTTTCCGATCATAAGAGTCTGAAATACATTTTCACTCAACCAGATCTAAATCTCAGGCAAAGGAGATGGATTGAAAAGATCAAAGACTTCGATCTTACCATTTCTTACACTCCAGGCAAGCCTAATGTTATGGCCGATGCTCTCAGTCGCAAGTCGTATTGCAATAATCTCATGATCATGGAAAGCCAACCTCCTCTTCATGAAGAATTCCAGAAGCTGAACCTTGGTCTTGTTCCTCAAGGTTATCTTGCAAACTTGACAGCCAGTCCAACTCTCAAGGACAAGATTCGTTCTGAACAACTTCGTGATGCTGAGATCAAGAAGATCGCAAATAACATCAAAACATGCAATGGGAAGTATGAGTGCTTCTCAATTGATGACAAGGGAAATGTGTTCTTCGAAGGACGCATTGCAGTTCCTCAAATTCAAAGTCTCAAAGATGTTATTCTCAAGGAGGCTCATGAAACTCCTCTTTCCATACACCCTGGAAGTACAAAGATGTACCAGGATCTCAAGACGCTGTATTGGTGGTCTGGCATGAAACGTGAAATTGCTCAATACGTTTCTGAATGCGACGTTTGTCAACGTGTTAAGGCAGTTCATCAGAAAACAGCCGGTCTTCTCCAACCTCTAAAAATCCCTGAGTGGAAGTGGGACATGATTGAAATGGACTTCGTTACTGGTTTTCCAAAGTCCAAGAGGGGCAACGATGCAATCTTCGTTGTTATTGATCGTCTCACTAAGGTAGCTCACTTCTTTGCTGTCAAAGAAACAATCTCAGCTAGCCAGTTAGCAGAGCTCTACACAGCAAAGATTGTTCCTCTTCATGGCGTTCCATTGGAAATAAGCTCAGACCGTGGAAGCATATTCACTTCTCATTTCTGGAAAAGCTTTCAAGAAGCATTGGGCACCAAACTTCTGTTCAGCACAGCTTATCATCCTCAGTCTCAAGGGCAAGTCGAAAGAGTCAATCAGATTCTCGAGGATATGCTCAGAGCATGTGGCCTCTCCTTTGGCATGAAATGGGAGGATTGCCTTCCATATGCTGAATTCTCCTACAACAACAGCTTCCAGGCAAGCCTAGGCATGGCACCGTTTGAGGCACTCTATGGCCGCAGATGCAGGAGTCCAATCAATTGGTCTGGAGCTGGTGAACGTTCACTCTTAGGCCCTGACATTGTTAAGGAAGCCGAAGATAAAGTTCGCATCATTCGTGACAATCTCAAGATTGCTCAGTCTCGTCAGAAAAGCTACTATGACAGCAAGCACAGGGATATGGTCTATGCACCTGGTGACAAAGCATATCTCCGTGTAACTCCCCTCAGAGGCACTCATCGTTTTGGTGTGAAAGGAAAGCTTGCACCAAGATACATTGGTCCTTTCAACATTCTCTCAAGGCGTGCGGAAAATGCTTATCGTCTTGAACTTCCAGAAAAACTATCCAAGGTGCACGATGTGTTTCACGTGTCACAGCTCAAGAGGTGTTTCAAAGATCCAGATCGTGCAGTTGATCATGATTCCATTGAACTGCAAGAAGATCTCTCTTATGAGGAGCACCCTGTTCGAATTCTCGATGAGACCGTTCGTAAGACTCGCAACAAGAGCACCAAGTTCTTGAAAGTGCAATGGTCGCATCATTCCGATAAAGAGGCAACATGGGAGACCGAAGAGGATCTTCGCAAGAAGTATCCGGACCTTTTCTCTTCTCAGTAGGAATCTCGGGGCGCGATTCCTTCAAGGGGGGCGTTTTGTAACATCTCAAGTATGAAAATCTCCCCCTAGATGTTTGTTTCTTGTTTCATTATTGTTTTGCATCATGTCATCTTAGTCATTGCTTTTGTTGCATTTGTTTTCAATTGTTTCCATTTGTTTTCTTATGAATTCCAAACAAAAAAATTCAAACCTTTATGCATACTTGTTATGTTACAATGTGTCAAATAAAAAATACCAAACAAACAAACAAATTGTTCCACTAAAACTTGGAATCAAAAACTTAATTTTTGCTTAACTTTCATTTATTCTTTTTTTTTACCAACATTGCTCAATTCATTTAATTACCAAACATCAACTAAATTAAATATATTTGGAAAACAAAGTTTGTTTTATGGTGTTGTGACCAAAAACAAAACAATACAATTTTTTTCCCAAAATTTTATCTAGCCCAAAACCTCTCTCTTCTCTCTCTTTTCCAAATCTGCAGAAAAAAAATAAAAAGAGGAAAAAGAATAAAAGCAAAAGAGAAAGGGGGAGAGGGCACTCAGCCCATCTGGGCCAGCCCAGCTAGCCAAAGCCTGGTACCCCCTCACGGTTGTCTTCTACCTCCCGTACGGCCTCCATCCCCATCTACCACGTCGACATGTTCAGAGAAGAACGGTGATCGGCAGCTCCTCCTCCCCCTTAAAAGTACTTGACCTCGAGCTCCTCCTAGCCCTAATCTCTCCACCCCTCTCTACCCCGCACCGCCGCCATCTGTCCCTCTCTTTTCTCCCTTCCTCTCTCTCTCTGGTTCTCTGTTACCCACCGAGGTCCTCACCGCCGCCTCCCTCTCCGGCTAGTCGCCGCCGCCACGGTGCCCGCCCGGCCGTGCTAGGGCCGGGAACGGAAACGCCTCGTCCCCCTCGTCCTCGCCATCCCCTCCGTTTCCCCCGAGGGCACCGGAATCGCCGCCGCCATCCGACTTTGCCGCCGTCGCCACCACTGCACCGCCCCGTCTCCTTCATCTCCTCGCTGTGAGCCGCCCCTCCCTCCTCGTTCCTTCCCTCTCTGCCCGCACACGGCCCGCACGAGCGCCCGCATCCGCACGGCGGCCACCGCACGCACACGGCAGCGAGCCGCGGCGAACGACCCCCGCAGCGATCACCGGCGCCCTCTGTCCGCTCGCTGCCTGTACCTGAACGCTGCAGAGAAGTGCAGTACCGAACCTGAACCAAGATTCAGTTAAACCCGCGAAACACACCTTAACCTGCCACCTGCTCCTTACCTATCACAATTCGCAGACAGCCGCAGTGGCATTGCCCTCGCCCACTCGCCCCAGGGGCGCGGGTTCGAGTCCCGCGGGAGGCAAAATGCCTCCCCCTTTTTTCCCTTGCGCCCAACCCCGCGGGGCCCGCGCGTCATTAACCTTTGAGGCCACCTAGACACCAGCACTGCCACCTTTATGCCACGGTGGCGCTAGCCCCGCTGTCAGTGGCCGGGGCTGGCCACTGCGCGGTGCCTTTAATTTTTTTCTGCCCATTTTTCTTTTAATCCCAGTCCAGCTAATATTACAGTTTAGTCCCTAAACTAAAAACTTAAATAACTTTTGAATCCCAACTCCAACTAATATAAATAAAATATGTTTTCTGAAGCAAATTAAATTCTCTATCTAATTAAGCCATTTGTTTTCTGTTTTGACCATTGCAAATATTTTCAAATTTCAAATTCAAACTATTCCTTTCACATTTGCTAAATTCCATAACTAATTCAATATTAATCCAAATAACACAAATAAAATATGTTTTCCATGCCATTTTAAACCACCTAACCAAATATAAATTTTGTTTCATGATTTGAATAATTAAAATTGCTTAAATAATTTAAACCTTGTTTAATTCATTTAAAATTGCTAAATTCATAACTTGCTCAAATTAAATTATTTTTGAACATATAAAATATGTTTTCAAACCAGAAAAACATAATCTTTTCAAATATGAACTTTGTTATCTGTTTTGAACAATTAAATTTGGTGAAAACAACAAATTCTTGTGTAACACCTTTAAGGAACCAAAATTCTATAACTTAAGAAATAAAATTTCAAACTTGGTAAACATTATTTCTAATTGTTTCTATTGTTGTTATTTTTCTGTTTTCCTCATCCATGCATCATGCTAATCCACTTCCACCTATTGATTAGTTGTAAAACAATTATTTCAACCTAAATGCATGGGCTTTTCATATGCAACTCAACTTGCATGTGGGTCCATTTAATCATGTTGTTACCATGTCAACTAGTTTATTTTTGATGCATCAATTAAATTGTCATGCATCATCCCATGATTGTGCACTATGCCATGTTATTGATTGTTTGTCTTTTTGGCGTTGTTTGTTTGCTTCTTCTCGAATAGACGACGACGTTGAGACAGACGATCTTACGACACCCCTTCTGAGGATCTAGCTCAGTACCAGGCTGCTGAGTTTGCAGGAAAGTATTCACTCACATGAACCATCGTGTTCCTTTCAACATTGGATACCGATACTTTCCGTTGTCTATTCTGCTAGCCTATGTATCGTTGCTTGTTCTCCGAACCTATCACATGAATCCCTTAACCCTGATATTGCCTCACCGGCAGGAGGCCCGGCGTGGTTTTGAGGCCTGCTAGTGTCGACCCTAATTAGGAAAAGGGTCTTGTCTACTGATCCATGATGAGTGTGCTCACCGCATCCGGGTGGTGGTATGGAACCCCCCTCGACTTTGACCTGATCCGCAGTTTGTCCGAAGAGCCACACTTAGTTCGGGTGTTCCATTTGCGCATAAGCATGAATGGGTCGCTCCCATGGTTACTGTTGGTGATGATTATGATGATGATGATGCATATAGGGCGAGGCCTGTGGTGCCGGGGGGTGTGGTTTTCACCCTTGCGCTTAGGTTAGGTCGGACTGGCCGGGACCTTATAGCTCCGTGGCTCCTAGGACAGGTTGTAGAGACGGTTCGAGTCGTGTTGAGTCCACCTGAGTTTTAGTTGGTGGCTCGAGTGTGTACGGGTACTGGAGCACACCCTGCAGGGATGAATCTTCTCGAGAAGCCGTGTTGTCCGCGGTTATGTGACGACTTGGTGAAAGTACTGGCTAACAAGTACTCAGAACAACTTACACCTAACTAATGATAACTTGACTAGTAATAGGCTTATTGACACAACAATCTGAACCATCACTAATCCAACTGTGTGAGTTATCCTCGGATTGCTTCTTTGGATAAGGGGCGAGATCCAGGATGGGTTTGTTTGGAGTTAGTTGTAGTTGGTTACGATACGCTATCTTATCTCCTTTTCTGTTAGCTGGAAGTTATAGCATGTTTCTGTAGTTGGTTAATACAGCCCGCTGCCGCATCTTTTGTATCACCCCTTTCTTCCGTTGAACCCAAAGCATCTGTGCTTGGTGTTGACGGGTTACACTTTGGTGAACTGTGAGTCTTGCTTGCCAGTACGTTTATGTACTGACCCCTTTGGGGCTGTGATTTCCGCAGACTACGATTCCGAGGATCCCCATGGTGGCTACTACGTGGAGTACGACGAGGCTGCTGACGAGTAGATAGCAGACCCGGGCAGGATCCGAGACTTCGTGGATGGGCTCCGTCTTTTCGTTTCCGGCTTCTTAAGCCTATTTGGATTTGTCTGTACTCAGACATGTTGCATGCTTCCGCTGTGATGTAATGATGATATTTTGGGACATGTGTCCTCTGGATGGTTGTATTTGCTATCTCTGCTCTAATGAGAGCCTTTTGCAACTTATTTCCATCTTTTGTGTCTTAGAGATCTGTTGTGCTATCATTTTGTTCAACGCCGTTGACGTACCATGTGTGTATGGTATGAAGTACGTCAATGGTAGTATCCTGATTTCTATGGGATGGTTTACGTCGACGCTGAATAGATAGGGGTTGGTTGTCACACATGCGTGTGTTGGCCTACTCGTAAGAGGACGCGGGTGCCGGTAAGCCCCGTAATCCAATCTACTACTGTTCAACGGAACAACGAGTATCCTTTAGAAGTTCGGGTGCGACAGCATCTCAATATGAGCAGGCCACCACGTAAACGTGTGACAACCATTCTCTACTATCCATCGTCTGCGTAAACCATCCCATAGAAATCCGACTACTTCCATTGACGTACTTCATAACATACACACATGGTACGTCAACGGCATTTGAACAAGTGATATCACAACAAATCTCTAAGACACAAAGAAATAGAAATAAGTTGCAAATAGCTCTCACTAGAGAAGAGATAGCAAATACAATCATCCAGAGGACACATGTCCCAACAAGTCATCATTACATCACAGCGGAAGCATCCAAAGTGTCTGAGTACAGACAAGATCCAAATAGGCCTAAGAGGCCGGAAACGAAAAGACGGAGCCCATCCACGATGTCTCGGATCCTGCCCGGTTCCGCTATCTACTCGTCAACAACCTCGTCATACTCCACGTAGTAGCCACCATGGGGATCCTCGGAAACGTAGTCTGCGGAAACCACAGCCCCAAAGGGGTCAGTACAGACAAGTACTGGCAAGCAAGACGCACAAGATACCAAAGTGTACCCGGCAACACCAAGTACAGATGCTTTGGGTTCAATGGAAGATAGGTGATACAAAAGTGCGGCAGCGGGCTGCCTAACCAACTACAGAGACACGCTACAACATCCGGCTAAAAGAAGGGGATAAGATAGCGCATCGGAACCAACTACCACTATCCTCAAACAAACCCATCCTGGATCTCGCCCCTTATCCAAAGAAGCAATCCGAGGATAACTCACATAGTTGGATTAATGATGGTTCAGGTTATGGTGTCAATAAGTCTATTACTAGTCAACTTATTATTGATTAGGTGTAAGTTGTCTGGTCCTTGTTAGCCAGCCCTATCACCAAGTCATCCATAACCGCGGACAACACGGCTTCTCGAGAAGATTTAACCCTGCAGGGATGCACCAATTTGGCCGTACACGTAAGAATACCCCGCCAGATGGAAATGCACTTCCGCCAAGCGAGGCACTCAACACAACCCAACTCTTCTTCGCATCAAGCCCAAAGAACCCCGTGCAATTGAGCGCACGGCTAATCAAGCCCCACGAAGAAAAGGGGACCCTCATAGCACTCTAAGAACGTGTCTCCCTAAATGCCGACTACAAAAGTTCCACCCTGGCCTCGGGTTCGCACCTGCATATGCATGCGACAAATGGAAAACCCAAACTAAATGAGGCGATTTGGACGAGATGCGAATCGAATCAAATTGAGGGGGGCACCCATACACGCTTCCCACATGCGGTTAGCGCGCTCATCATGGATCTAGAGGACAAGAACCTTTTCCTAATTAAGGTCGACACTAGCAGGCCTCAAAACCATACCCGGCCTCCTGCCGGTGCCTTATCATCAAATTAGCATTACCTCATACATTAACAGGTTGTTGTTTAACATCGAGCCCCAGAACATAATGAATATGGTAACAGAAATAACGGACAGCGGACTCGAGCATAAATAACCCTAAGCATGCTAGTAAGACACATGCAACAAGCAACGGGATTATAGGTGTGGAGGTGAGGCTATATCGGGGTTACATGATAACATGTGATAGGATCGGAACACAAGCAACGAATCTTAAGACTAGCAGGATAGACAACGGAAAGTATCGATATCCAGTGTGGAAAGGACACAATGGTTCATGTGAGTGAATACTTGCCTGCAAATTCAGTAGCCTGGTACTGGGCTAACTCCTCAGAAGTAGTGTCGTAAACCTCGTCTGTCTCAACGTCGTCGTCTATTCGAGAAGAAGAAAACAAACAACGAAGAGAGACAAACAATCAATAACATGGCATAATGCACAAACATGGGATGATGCATGACAATTTAATTGATGCATCAAAGATAACCTAGTTGACATGTTACATAATTAAATGGGTCCATATGCAATTTGGGTTGCATATAGAAAGCCCATGAATTAAGTTTGAATCAAATGTTCTACAAATAACCATTATGTGAAAGTTGATTAGAATGATGCATGGATGAAGAAAACAATAAGGAAACAACATTAGCTTCCAATTGAAATGTTGATTACAAAGTTTGGGAGTTTATTTATTCAGTTATGAAAATTGGCTTCTTAAATGAGTTACACAAGCATTTGTTGTTTTCACCAATTTTAATTGTTCCAAATAGATAACAAAATTCATATTTGGAAAGAACACAAAATTTTAGGTGGAATACATGTTTCATTTGTTGAAAAAGGAATTAAAATGAATTAATTATGAATTAAACAAGTTTAAACAAGATTTAAATGAATTTAATTCAAGTATGAAATTATTTGAATTTTTTTTATTTGTTCAAAACATTTAATAAAATTCATATTTGGAAAGTTTATACTTTTCTGGTTTGAAAACATATTTTATATGTTCAAAAAGAATTTAATTTGACCAAGTTATGAATTTAGCAATTTTAAATGATTTAAACAAGGTTTAAATTATTTACCCAATTTTAATTATTCAAAACAGGAAACAAAGTTTATATTTGGAAAGGTGGTTCAATTTTGCATGGAAAACATGTTTTATATGTGCCATTTGAATTAAATTTGAATTAGTTATGAATTTGACCAAATTTGAAATGAGTTGTTTGAATTTGAATTTTTGAAAACATTTGAAATGTGCAAAACAGTAAACAAATGATTTAAACATGTAGAGAATTAAATTTGGTACAGAAAACATATTTTATTTATTTAATTTGGATTTGAAATGCACAAGTTATTTGAATTTTAAATGCAGGGGCTATTCTGAGTTTTAAACAGTTACAGATCTGGTCCAGGGGCTTAGCTGCGAAAAAGAAAATTCCAGACAGGCCCCTGGGACTTTTTATACGCGGGCAGAGCGGCCCCTGGGTCACTGGCAGTGGGCCAGTGCCCAGCTGTGCGCCTGCGTGGCCGCGGGTGGGTGCTGGTGTGGCCACCACTGCCACTGGCAAGTGGGCCTGCGCAGCCAGCGTGGCAAAGAGCAAAAATTGGGGGATTTAATCCCGCGGGGCTGGGAATCGAACCCACGACCTCGTGAGCGTGCGTGCAGTGCGTTGCCACTGGGGTGAGCTGCTGTGTCTTGACAGGTGAGGGCTTGGGGGGGTATGAGGTTCAGCTGCGGCTATTACTGAAACTTTTCAGTTTCAGTTAACTGAACCTGACAGAGGAGATGCGGCGGTCACCGGCGGCGACTGCAGCGCTGCTGCTGCTGTGCGCCCGTGTGCGTATGTGATGTGTGGCCGTGCGTGCCCGTGTGCGCAAGTGCCAGGAGGAGAAAGGAGAGGAGGAAGCGAGGGCTCACCGGGGAAGGAAGGAGGGAGCAGGGCGTGCTCGTGAGGGGACAGTGGCCGACGCCGAGGTGGCCGACGTCGTCGCGGGCGATCCAGGCCCTCTCGGACTCAGCGGCGGTGTCGAGGAGGAAGACGGCGTCGCGGGGCTTCGATTCCCGCGCTTAACCAGGCCAGGAGGTGACCATATCGGCGGCGATCGCCGGAATCGGGTGCGGTGGTGTGCGGTGGTGCAGAGAGGGAACAGAGGGAGGAGGAGAAGGGAAACGGCGGCGGTGGAGAGAGAAAGGAGGAGGAGGAGGTTTAGGGCAGGGAGGAGGAGCTCGGGCCAGGTTATAAGGAGGAGGAGGAGGCGCTGCTGTCCGTCCCCTCCTCTGTATGTCGACGTGGGCACGCTCGATGAGCGGCCGTACAGAGGTAGGGGATGAGAGGGAAAAGGTGGGCTGGGCCTGGGGTGTGGTGGGCTCAGCCCACTGGCCTGCCCTCTCCCCTCTCTGTTTTTATTTTTCTGTTTCTGTTTATTTATTTATTTTTGCAGAAAAAGAAAAGGGAAGAAATGAGAGAAATAGAAGGGCTCTTGGGGTTTTAAAAATTTGGTGTTGATTTTTATAGCTTGTTATTTACAAAAGCCCAGCTGTGCCATTGTTTGTTTTTCAAAATTTTGAATTTTATTGCTATTTGTAAATTCAAATGAATTTGAGCAATTTGGTGTTAAATGAATTATTGAAAAGAAACAATTTAATAGTTTGAACTTACAAGTTTAATGGAAACAATAAATGGTTTGATTTGCAAGTTTTATTTGAAATATTGTAACAGAACAAGTATGAAACAAATATATTTGAATTTTGGTTTGAAAATCAAATAGAAAAACAAGTGAAAACAAATGGAAAACAAATGGAAAACAAATGCAAAGCTTATGATGACATGATGCAAAACATAAATTAACAAAAATCAAACATTCTAAAGGTGTTTTTCATACTTGGGATGTTACAAGTATGGAGGGGGAAAACTCCGGCGGGGCGCCGCCGGTGTGATCTCCTACCCCTCCAACGTCATCTCCATCGACATCTCCATGAAGAGGGAGTAGTCCACCCCAGGGCTATGGGTTTGTGGAAGTAGCACTTGTATCTCTCTCTCTCTATGTGCTTCACTAATTAGATCCGTATGAGCTACCTCACATGATTACGGGCACCGTTGTAATTTCTATGTAGTGGATCTTTTCTATGAGTTATTGAATCTGAGATTGCAATTGTTTCTCTTGAGTTATTTGTGTAGATGTATCTTATGTACCCCGTTCTTATTTGCTAGATTTGATCAATCTAGTTCTTGAGAGCGTGTGCGGGGTGATGGGTGCATTAGTTGGAGTAACGGGGGGTGGCTAGTGCTGTGAAAGTGACAGAAGTTCAGCGATCCACTTAGGTTTTGTTAAACCTTTCTTAGTTACCTCACTAGGGATAAAAAGGAGTACCTTGTTACCGGGGATTTGAAGTGACACTAATCAATCTCGATGACTAGATCTAGCAAGTTCTTATTTCAACTTCATGTCACATTGCTTAAAGCTATACTCTGGTTTTTCCTTAATTATCGAGGTGTTATGATTTATTTCGCATCTTGGTGGAGTATAAGAGGGATCAATATGACCGTAGAGATCTCTATGCTAGGACGTGATGCCCATATGAAAGTACTCAATGTTAAACATGTTATTGTAATCTCACATGTAATTCTTTATGTCCACCGTCTGCCACTTTATTTGAGAGAATGCAAGTGTGAAACCATGAACCCGGTCCTATTTTAAATATAAGAAAACACTCTAGTTACTTTGCTGCAATTTATTTTACTTGCACTTTACTTTACTTGCATCTCCAATTCGAATTTACATTATCTCCATCACCACTTGCATCACAAAAATACAAAAACAATCCATTGCATATTTATTTTCTCATTTGCATTTAGTAGTAGATTTAATTATTGCACATTTGCTTTCAGTTTTGCATTGCAATTTAGAAGTCTCACACCTTGTACTTGACAACCACTTGGTGAGGTTGAGGGCACAAAATTCTCTACTTGTTTGCAGGATCCTGGAGGAAGCTTGGAAGACAACTGCTGAAATACTGGCTCCCCAAGAGTTCTATATAAACCCTCGAGTCACCCTCGTGGGGAAGAAGGCTTGCCACTAGCTACACACTCTGCACTTGGAGTCTCAACCTAGCCATCAGCCCCCCATAAGATGCCCCCCTCTTCGGTTCCAGCTGCAGACTGCAACACGGCTGACACATTGGCAAAAGCAGGGACCAGACGGCAAGGGACACACACGCTAAACCCCGCCTGCCGAACTAGCGCGAATTTTCCCTAAGTAAAAATGGACAAAAGTTAAAAATACCCATCAACCTTCTACTTTGGTGCACTAACGATTTAATCAAGTCTAAAGTTATTGACAGAGCAGCAGCTGCCCGGCCACAGGGTGCAGTCGGCCAACTTTTTTCCAACTATGCTTGAGATTGGGCCCGCCTACCCAGGGCAACCGAACCCAATCTCGAGGGCTGCACCAGGTGGGTAGGCTAGAACACTACTACCGGGTAAGAAAATAAAGATGGCGAAGCAACAAGTAAACAAGCAACAGGAAGAACGAATCACCTCAGCATTTACGAAGCGAAAATATTCAAAGTACTACAACTTCACCCGACATTCCGGGGACAAACGTCAAGGGTCAAAGACAACAAAACAGTTACGCCCGACATCCCGGGGATTCAGTCGGCTCTTGAAGCTTCTTCACCAGCAGCCGGCGCTGTCGCCGAAGAAGGAGGAGGCACCACCGTGGCCGGATTATCGACTTGTGCCCCAACCGCACCATCGGTAGGCGCCTTCGACTGCTCGGGCGCGGCTTCCTCCGACTCCTCGGGGAAGAAGGCGTGCAGGTCCACGTAGCCGCCCAGCCGGCTGGCGGCTTGGCGAACACCCGGGAGCGCGCGGAGCGCCTCGAAGCTTGTCCCTTGGCGAAAGCCGCGGGTCATGCGTCTGAGGCCCGCCTCGTCGAAGTCGCGGGTGAACCATGACATGATCATGGTTAGCTCCATCTCGGCGCCCGACCGCGCAGACGACTCTCCAAGGCGGTCGACGGCGTCGGGCACCTCCTGCAGGCGAGCAGCGAGGTCTGCAAGGCTGTCCGACGCAACTTCATTGTCCCAGACCGCGGCGAAAACGGCCTGCCCGGCTTCCCGCAGCGCCTTGGCCTCCTCGCCGAGGGCAGCCACCCGGTCCTCTGCGGTGGACTCCCAGCTGGTCACCGCCTCGGAGTCCGCAACCACGTGGAGGTCGAGCGCACGACCACGGCGAAGGATGTCGTCCACCTCCGGATAATAACCTAACATACGAAAGCAATACTCAGGCGGGAAAACCTACGCCGCCTCACAACCGACGAGAAAGGAGCAACATACCGGTGGCAGCACTGCTGATAAGGTCGAGCTGGTCCTGGAGGGGCTACATCGCGTCCTCCTTGTCCTTCTTCGCCTTCTCCAGCTCCGCCTCGAGCAGCCGGAAGGCCTCCCGCTGGCTGGCCATGGCGGCGGCGTGCTCCGTTTGGGCAGTCTGGAGGGCGGTGGCCAGGCGCGCCGCCTCGGCTTGGTGGGCATCCGATCGCTTGGCACGTCGGCGAAGGTCAAGGGTGGCCTTGGAGTGCGCCTTATTGCGCTCATCCAGCATCCGGGCCGCCTGGGCAGCCGGGATGGAGTTCTTCGCCGCCTCCTTCAGTTCAGTCAGCTCCTCTTCAGAGCAAAGAAAACAAGCGCGTCAGCTCCGTCCCAAGGAAACGAGTTACTCGGCTAGAGGAAAACGACTTACTCATGACCTGCTGCCCGGCTGACCGGACGCGGCCCTCCTCGCGGCTGGCGTTCTAAGACAAAAAACAAGAAGATAAGCACGCCGCGCGGGCATCAGCTAAAATCAAGACGGAGGAAAGGGGCATACCAGCATCAGCCCGTTCGTGGCCTCACTGGCCTCCACTGCCAGTGCCAGGTCTTTGGCCAAGGCCGCCGCCGTCTTCGCCGCCGCCTCCAAGTCCTTCTTCAGGGATCGCCCGACGTCGAGCGGTTTGATGGGCGCCCGGATGGTCCCGGCAGCCAGAGGACGGATCACCGTAATGATTTTGGAGTCTTTCCCTGAAGAGTTTGATCAATTCGAGATCAACTACAATTCTATGAAGGAGAAGTGGTCACTCGATTAGATATGCCCTCGGATTGTCCAGGAGGAGGAAAGGTTGTTGAAACAAAACAAGGACCAGGCTTTTCACATTGGCTCTAACAAGAGAAAGCATGATGCGCATAATCCTTCTAAGCCTCTGATGTCTACACACGCTTCTATTCTTGTAGACAGTGTTGGGCCTCCAAGTGCAGAGGTTTGTAGAACAGCAAAAAGTTTCCCTTAAGTGGATCACCCAAGGTTTATCAAACTCAGGGAGGTAGAGGTCAAAGATATCCCTCTCAAGCAACCCTGCAATCAAGATACAAGAAGTCTCAGTTGTATAGGTGCACTAGTTCGGCGAAGAGAGAGTAAAATGCAAGTAATATGGATGATAATAAGTGATAATAGCAATCTGAAATAAAAATGGCAGCAAGCAAACATGTAGCAGAACAGGCGGAAAACGGTGTTTCAATGCTTGGAAATAAGGCCTAGGGCTCCTACTTTCACTAGTGGACACTCTCAACAATGAAAACATAATTGAATGCATAAATATCATTTCTTCACTATGTTACTCCGAACCACTCTTCGGTCGAATAACAAACACCAATCATTGCGTAGGGCTGTAACATCACTCCTTAGAGTAAGCACTTTCCCAACCAAGTAACCCCCATGTTATCACCATGGGACCCAGATGGTTCCACGCAAACACCACAATTTCATAGGGTTATCCAACACAAAATATAAATATAATGCTAAACCACACGACGCACACACTCTCACCTTTACACCGTGATCAAAGTGTTTACGGATATCTCATAAAAAAAACCACTTGAGTAGCATAATAGATGAAGAATAATATCTATGAATTCAACTAGATTACAACGCTCACGATCACACCATGGGAGAGAGAAAGAGAGATGAAACACATAGCTACCAGTAGAGCCCTCAGCCCCGGGGGAGAACTACTCCTTCCTCATCATAGGAGATAGCAACGGCGATGGAGATGGTGGTGGAGTCGATGAAGATGGCTTCCGGGGGGCACTTCCCCGTCCCGGCAGGGTGCCAGAACAGAGATCTGTCCCCCGAAACTTGTCGGTGGCGGCGGAGCTACAGATGTATTTTGTGGAAAAGGTCGATTCTTTTAGGGTTTATGCATCGGGGAGTATATATGGGTGAAAGGGTGATGCCGGGGGGTGGCCAGGGGGCCCACACCCATAGGTGGCGCGGTCGGGGGACCCGCGCCACCCCATGATGTGGCCACCATGTGGCCCCCCCTCCGGGGCTCTTGGGACTTCTGGAAGCTTCCGGTACTTCTAAGACTTCTGGCTTTCGAATTTTCCAATTCCGAGAATATTTCCAGAACAACTTTTCTGGAACTAAAAACAGCAGAAAACAGGGAACTGGCTCTGTGGCATCTTGTTAATAGGTTAGTCCCGGAAAATGTGTAAAAATGCTATAAATAAGGGAGAAAACATGTACCAATTGGCATAATATCAACATGGAACATCAGAAATTATAGATACGTTGGAGACGTATCAAGCATCCCCAAGCTTAGTTCCTACACGTCCTCGAGTAGGTAAACGATAAAACAATAATTTCTAAGGTGACATGCTACTAACATAATCTTGATCATAAAATGTAAAGTAGAGCATGTAAATTAGGATCAAATGAACTAAAGCTGTGATCTATATTTGATATCAACAAGTAATGCATAAACAAATAAGAAGAAAGAAGCAAAACTTTTAATGAATCAATACTAAAAGACTACCAACCGTGCAAAGTTTACTAGAGATGATTTAAGCTTTCAAGAACAACAATATCATGGACTCAAACGATATTCACAACCCCTGTTAGGATCAAGTCAAGCTTTCCACACGATGCAATGCTTGAATCTTAAACTATTTGCGCACTAAAAACAAGAAAGTGTTCTGCGTTGGTCCCTGGCACCGGGATTTTATGGCAAAGATAACATTAGGGGGGGGTTGGAAGGTCAATGGAAGAAAGGCTCACAAAGCTGAAAGTGGTCATTAGACAAGAGAAAGTCTTACAACCGAAGCTATGCAAGGAGTAGAGATTGCCACACAACGGATGCACATAGAGCTATAAGTGTATGAAAGCTCTCCAATGGAACTAGTGGGGGTGCATCCAACTTGCTTTCTCACGAAGACCTAGAGCTCATTTGAGGAGGCTCATCATTGTAATATACAAGCCAAGTTCTATAATGTAAAGTTCCCCACATAGTTATGAATGAATGATAATATGAAAACTCTCTCCAAACTGAAGTATTGGTGCTAAACATGAAGCACAAGTGTGGTATAAAGGATAATGATGCGCGCCCTCTCTCTTTATTCTCTCTTTGGCCCCTTTTTTCTTTTCTTTTTGGGATTTTTCATTTTTTATTTTTTTATTTTATATATCCTCACCGACAGGGCAACATCCTATATTACAATGAATCATCACACTTTTAGTACTCATAACTCATAAAGAAATATCTCTGATGTCTCTAACTGCATGCTCCTGCCAGTGTAGCAGTATGCATAAATAACCATGAAGCTCATCATCAAGTAACATAATGGAGGTGGATGTTATGCAGCAATATATCTTGGAATGGCTATGGAAATGCCATGATAGGTAGGTATGATGGCTGTTTTGAGGAAGAATATATGGGCTTATGTGTAGGAGAACAAAGTCCTCCCACGGGATTTGGATGCACCGACGAAGTTTGCACCAACTCTCAATGTGAGAAAGGGCAATGCACAGTACCGAAGAGGCTAGCAAATATGGATGGTGGAAGTGCCAGGAACCGCAACATAGACTCACAAGTTAAACGATTGCAGCAAGAAAATCATCTTACAAGGCAAAGTGCAAATCACTCCAAGAGGGTCCGTGGCAGTGACAAGTCGCTGTTAGCTACCCCGACCGTAGCACGTAACAAAAGGCCGATCAGAAATGTATCACTCGTAGCAATCATATACCATTGTTTCTATCAGCTGGTAATTTAAGTGTGGCATAGTTTCAAGTTTCTGATACCAACCATTAAAAGTTTCTACTTACTAATCCTTCCCGTTTATCCATTAAGCAAATTAATATCTCAAAACAACAACAGTGATTCAAGTGAAGCAGTTTAGTGATCTACAAGACCATGCAATCTTTTCCACTATACCAACTATCACAATAGCATTCCTATTCTCAAGCAAATACACATATAAGAAACACATAACTACAAAAGCTAACATCTCTGAACAAGAGGTGCATGAAAACAAAGGCTAAACGCAGTACTAGCAAAAAGTGAACACTCACAAAACAATAAGAATGAAAACTAGAGTGTTCTAAGCAATGAAAACGGAGTGTGTCTCTCTCCCACACAAGTATGATAAGATCCAACCATTTATTACAGCAAAGAAAACCAAACAAACTGAAAACAAAAATAAAAGACGCTCCAAGTAAAGCACATAAGATGTGACCGAATTGTCGATGAAGAAGGGGATGCCTTGGGCATCCCCAAGCTTAGACGCTTGAGTCTTCTTGGAATTTGCTGGGATATACCACCGGGGCATCCCCAAGCTTAATATTTTCACTCTTCTTGATCACATCATATCATCCTCTTCTCTTGACCCTTGAAAACTTCCTTCACACCAAACTTCTCACAATCTTCATTAGCAACGTTAGTGCAATCGAAATAATAAATTCACACGATTCAGTTTCAACACATGTCTAGCACTCAAAAACACATTAGATACTGTCACAACTTCTTTTAAAACTCTTTTTCTCAAAAGAACACCAAAAGAAAGAGATTAAGACGCAAATGCAATTATTGGCAGAAATCTGTCAAAACAGGACAACAGGTAAATATGATTTTTTTTAGAAAATCTTCTGTTGCTCAAATCAAAAAGTGGTCAAATAAGAAAATTTGCGTATATAGCTCAGGATTACGCACAAAAAAACTCAGGAAATTTGAATTTTCTGTGATTTTATACGAATTTAACGGTGGACAGCAGAAATCTGTTTCCTACGCAGAAATCCGAAATATAGCCTCAACTTTCCACTAGAGGCTTTACTTGGCTCAACAAAAACACAAAAGAAAAGATACATAGGGTTTGCTAAGGAAATAGACAACACCCAGGTGCAAAGCACACAAAATAAAACAAAGGAAAACATGTTGAAAACAACGAAATAAAACGGGTTCTATGCCGGAAGCGCTTTTCTTTTAATGCCTTTCAGCTAGGCACAATGATTTTTAAAAGATTCTCACATAAGAATAAGAGTTGAAGCACAATAAGAGAGCATCAAGAAGAAAATATAAAACACATTTAAGTCTAACCCACTTCCTATGAAAAAGAATCTTGTAGAAAAACAAGTCAACGAAGCACAAAGTGACTAGCATTGAAAGACAAAATAAGTGTAACATCAAAAATTTCAACATAAAGAGGGGAAACTTAATATTGTTGAGATGCATAAAACCATGTTTCCCTCTCTCGTAATAACTTTCATACAACATTCTTATCATGAGCCACATGCATAAAAGAATTAATACTCTCCACATAAGCATAGTCATTCTTATTAATAGTAGTGGGAGCAAATTCAACAAAATAGTTATCATTATTATTCTCATCACCGTAATCATTAAATATAGGAGGCATATTGTAATCATAGTTAATTTTTTCCTCAATATTAGGTGGACTAAAAATATCATATTCATCATTGTAAACATGTGGAACTAGAATACCACAATCATTATAATCATCATATATTGGAGGCAAGGTATCATCAAAGAAAATTTCCTCCTCAAAACTTGGGGGACTAAAAATATCATATTCATCAAAACTAGCTTCCCCAAGCTTATACTTTTCCATAGCATTAGCAATATAGGTGTTTAAAGAGTTCATACTAATAACATTGCCACTAACATGCAAATAAAGTTCCATAGGTTTTTTAATTTTCTCTTCAAACACTTCATGTCCTAACTCAAGATAAATATTATAAAGCTCTCTCATTTTGTTGTTGTTTTCCATTAAGACCACTAGTAAAAAATAAAAACAAGAAGCGAGTAAAAATAAGCCTAACTAGTGAAAACAAGAAACAAAAAGATATAATTGCAGAATCTAAAGAAAATAACTTCGAGCACTCACACCCGAGGATGTGAGTACCTTTTATCTTACCTCCCCGGCAACGGTGCCAGAAAAGAGCTTGATGTCTACGCACGCTTCTATTCTTGTAGACAGTGTTGGGCCTCCAAGTGCAGAGGTTCGTAGAACAGCAACAAGTTTCCCTTAAGTGGATCACCCAAGGTTCATCAAACTCAGGGAGGTAGAGGTTAAAGATATCCCTCTCAAGCAACCCTGCAATCAAGATACAAGAAGTCTCTTGTGTCCCCAACACACCTATACAATTGTCAGTTGTATAGGTGCACTAGTTTGGCGAAGAGAGAGTAAAATGCAGGTAATATGGATGATAATAAGTGATAATAGCATTCTGAAATAAAAATGGAAGCAAGCAAACATGTACCAGAACATGCGGAAAATGGTGTTTCAATGCTTGGAAATAAGGCCTAGGGCTCCTACTTTCACTAGTGGACACTCTCAACAATGAAAACATAATTGAATGCATAAATATCATTTCTTCACTATGCTACTCCGAACCACTCCCCGGTCGAATAACAAACACCAATCATTGCGTAGGGCTGTAACAACACTCCTTAGAGTAAGCACTTTCCCAACCAAGTAACCCCCATGCTATCACCATGGGACCCAGATGGTTCCACGCAAACACCACAATTTCATAGGGTTATCCAACACAAAATATAAATATAATGCTAAACCACACGACGCACACACTGTCACCTTTACACCGTGATCAAAGTGTTTACGGAGATCTCATAACAAAAACCACTTGAGTAGCATAATAGATGAATAATAATATCTATGAATTCAACTAGATTACAAAGCTCACGATCACATATAGATCACACCATGGGAGAGAGAGATGAAACACATAGCTACCGGTAGAGCCCTCGGCCCCGGGGGAGAACTACTCCCTCCTCATAATAGGAGACATCAATGGCGATGGAGATGGCGGTGGAGTCGATAGAGATGGCTTCCGAGGGCACTTCCCTGTCCCGGCAGGGTGCCAGAACAGAGATCTGTCCCCCGAAACTTGTCGGCGGCGGTGGAGCTACAGATGTATTTTGTGGAAAAGGTCGATTCTTTTAGGGTTTATGCATCGGGGAGTATATATGGGCGAAAGGGTGATGCCGGGGGGTGGCCAGGGGGCCCACACCCCTAGGTGGCGCGGCCAGGGGGACCCGTGCCACCTCATGGTGTGGCCACCCTGTGGCCCCCCTCCGGGGCTCTTCGGGACTTCTAAGACTTCTGGCTTTCAAATTTTCCAATTCCAAGAATATTTCTAGAACAACTTTTCTGAACTAAAAACAGCAGAAAACAGGGAACTCGCTCTGTGGCATCTTGTTAATAGGTTAGTCCCGGAAAACGTGTAAAAATGCTATTAATAAGGGAGAAAACATGTAGCAATTGACATACTATCAACATGGAACATCAGAAATTATAGATACGTTGGAGACGTATCAGCCTCCAAAGAAGACCTTCAAAAAGGAAATGCACAAGTCTAAAGGAAAGGAGATGGGACAGTCTTCTGGAAGCTCGACTGTTGTTGAAAATAGTTGTTTTCATTGCAAGAAAGATGGCCATTTCAGAAAGGACTGTCCAACCTATCTTAAATGGATGATGAAGAAAGGTACATATGAAATCACTTTTGTTGATGAATTATTTTATGCTGATTGCTCCTCTACAACATGGTGGATTGATTCAGGAGAAACTACTCACATTGCTAACTCCATGCAGGGATTCAATATGATGCAAACCAACCGCCAGGAACAACTACTCATGTTGCTAACTCCATGCAGGGATTCAGGAGCAACCGTTAAGTCTATAGACGGGTTTTCCCGGTATGGGTACATTTACGCTATACGTGATCAATCGGAAGCTTTGGACAAGTTCAAATTGTTCAAAGCAGAAGATGAGAACCAACTGAATATTAAAATAAAGTTGTACGATCTGATCACAAGGGGAGAGTATTATGGTAGACATGATCCTCATGGGCAAATTCCTGGACCTTTTGCAAAGTTTCTCGCTGAAAATGAAATTGTTGCCCAGTACTCAATGCCTGGTGAACCTCAATAGCATGGAGTTGCTGAGCGTCGGAATCACACACTTATGGATATGGTGCGAAGTATGCTTAGTCATGCAAGTTTGCCAATAATCCTATGGATGGAGTCATTAAAGACTGTCGCACTGATGCCTTGGGGGCGTGTTGTTTGTTAGGTTACTCCAAGCGTAGAGTTTGATGTAGAATAGCGGCAAGATTTCCCTTGAAATTAACCAAGGTTATCAAATCCAGGAGGACACGAAGGTTCTTCAGAAGGTTGTCAGCGGCGAACTGACATGGAACCTTCACATAAACAAACACACTACTTTTCCCCAACGAAACAAAGAGGTTGTGAATTTCTCCGGTCTTGCTGAAAACAAAGGGATTAAATGTACGGTGCAGAAAACATTGATGATTGCAGGAAACAGTAGAGAACAGTATGATTGCAGTAGGTGGTTTAACAGTATGAGGAAAATGAACCAGGGCCCACGGTTAACTAGTGGTGTCTCTCCATAAATATTTCTAGCATGTTAAGTAACAAATTACATATGTGCAATTGACAAATAATGAGGGCATAACAATGCAATATATGACAAGATGTTCTCTATGAGATTTAACATGACATTACAACAAAGTACATAGACTTGCTATCCAGCGCATCTATGCCTAAATAATCCACCGTCGGGTCAGCATCCGCATCACTTCCAGTATTAAGTTGCAAACAACAGATTACTGCATGAAGTATTGAGTGTAATGTAAACAATGCAAAAGACACGCAGACTAAGCATCATTATTTTATCCCTAGTGACAACAACACATCCACAACCGTACCCGTTTCAGTTACTCGAATGCTGATTTCTGGAGGCATGAACCCACTATCGAGCATAAATACTCCCTTTTGGAGTCACAAGCATCTACTTGGCCAAAGCATCTATTAGCAACAAAGAGCCTGCAATATATAAACAACAAAGGCATATGTATAAATAAACAACTTGCTCATAGTATCAATATTCATTGGATCCGAGCAAACACAACATGTAGCATTATATAACGATGATCTTCATCATGTAGGGCAGCTCACAAGATCTAAATATGATATCACAAAGTGGAGAGACTACCATCTAGCTACTGCTATGGACTCGTAGTCCAAGGATGAACTACTCACGCATCACTCCGCAGGCAGGCATGGCGGTGTAGAGCCCTCCGGTGATGATTCCCCTCTCCGACAGAGTGCCGGGAAGAGCTTTAGAACCCTCCTGAACTAGGGTTGACGACAGCGGCGACGTCTGGACTTTTCGTGGTTTCCTGATCGGGTATTTAGTTTTTTTGGGGTAGAAGGAATATATAGGAGAAAGGGCGGCGTCAGTGGCCACCCGAGGGGCCCACACCACAGGAGGGCGCCGGCCAGGGGTGGGCCGCACCCTGGTGTGACGTGGCCGCCTCCTGGGTCGACAGATCCTCCCCTTCAGGCTTTTGGAGTGTTCTGTTGTATTATGTGCGTATGCTAATTTTTGTCCAATTTCGAGAATATTTTGGGACTAGCTTTTTTGAAAGAGAAAAACAACAGAAAACATGAACTGGCATTATGGCATCTTGTTAATAGGTTAGTCATAGAAAATGCATGAAATGCTATGAAGTGTAAACAAAACATGTGGCAATTGATATAATAACAACATGGATCATCAAAATTATAATTTGAGACATATCACGCACATACATTAAATATTTCTCCCACTAAGTCAGCACCGAACACGCCTTATGCGATGTGGACGGGAAGGAAACCGAGCTTGAACTAATTACGTGTGTGGGGTTGTCATGCTGAAGCTAGAGTATTCAATCCACAACTTAAGAAATTAGATCCAAAAACAGTTAGTTGTTTCTTTATTGGATACCCTCATAGGGGAAAGGGATATCGCTTTTATTGTCCAGGTCACACCACTAAGTTTGTGGAGACATGACAAGCAGTGTTTTTTTTAGGATGATGAGGTCACTGAATTAAGAAAGATCGACCTTGAGGAAAAGTGGGTATGTGCTCCATGCCCGGAAATCCACGAGGTTGTTCTGCCAATTCAAAGTAGAGTGATGTCTGATGATGGTTTTGAATCTTATGATTTAGATCCCAAACTCAATGGTAATCCTGAAAACAATAATGACATTCCAGAAGGAGGAGAGGATCACCATACATATAATGAAGAAGATCCTCAAAATAATGATGCCCCTCCACCACCCCCTCCCGTGAGAAGATCACAACGACCTAGAAAGAAAGCCATCCCAGAAGATTATGTCACTTACATGAGTGAGGATGTATGTTATATCGGGAAGGTGGAGGATCCAATCTCATATAAAGGAGCCATTAAAAGTACGAATTCGGCTAAGTGGCAAGTTTCCTTGGAAGACGAGTTAAAATTTATGAGCTCAAACGATGTTTGGGACTTAGTAGAAATTCTCAATGGTGCTAAAAGGGTAGGCTGCAAATGGGTCTACAAAACCAAGTATGATTCCAAATGGAATGTCGAAAGGTTCAAAGCAAGACTTGTGGCGAAAGGTTTTACACAAAGAGAAGGTATCGATTACAATGAGACCTTTTCTCCCATGTCATCAAAGGATTCTTTTAGGATTGTCATGGGTCTAGTAGCTCATTTCGACTTAGAATTGCATCAACTGGATGTTAGGACGACATTTCTGAATGGTGACCTTATTGAAGATGTTTACATGACTCAGCCGGAAGGTTTTGTCGTGGAAGGAAAGGAACACATGGCATGTCATATGAAGTGAAGCAGGCTTCAAGACAGTGGTACCTCAAGTTTGACAAGATTATTCAAACTTTTGGGTTTACAGAAAATGTCATGGATAACTAAATTTATAATAAGTTCAAAGGCAGTAGATTCACAATTTTGGTCCTATACGTAGATGACATATTGTTGGCCCGCAGCGATAAGGATATGCTGCATGAGACCAAAAATTTCCTGTCGTCTAATTTTGATACGAAGGATCTCGGTGAATCCTCTTATGTCCTTGGCATTGAGATTTACCGAGATAGGTCAAAGGGGATGTTAGGACTATCCCAAAAGTCATACTTTGAGAGAGTACTAAAGAAAGACAATATGCATAAGTTCTCTCCCTCACTTGATCCTATAGTTAAGGGCGAAAAGTTTGGGACATTTCAATGTCCGAGGAACCAAATTGAAACTGATCAGATGAAGTCAGTTCCTTACGCTTCAGCTGTCGGAAGCATCATGTATGCACAAGTTTGCACACACCCTGACTTGGCTTTTATAACGGGAATGCTTGGCAGATTCCAATCAAATCCAGGACCAGGCAACTAGAAGGCCGTAAAGAAAGTCTTGCATTATATGCAAGGCACAAAAGATTACATGCTTACATATAACATGTCTAATAACTTGCAAGTTGTTGGTTATTCAGATGCTGATTATGCCGGTTGTGTGGATAGTAAGAAATCCACATCAGGTTATGTATTCACTAGTCGGAGGAGTCATATCATGGAAACACTCCAAAAAATGTTAACTGCTTCATCTACGATGCATGCAGAATATATAGCATGTTTCGAGGTCACTAGGTAGGCTGTATGGGTGAAGAATTATATTTCCGGACTTAAAGTAGCAGACAACATTTTGAAACCTCTTGTACTGTACCGCGACAATGAACCCACAGTCTTCTATACGAGTAACAACAAGTTAAGTGTTGCCGCTAAGCACATTGACATTACGTATCATGTTGTGAAAGATAGAATCCAGGGTCATACAATTGAGGTTAAGTACAACTCGTATGCTTGCGGATCCGCTAATGAAAGGCTTACCACCCAGTATTTTTCGTGAGCATGTTGCTGGCATGGGATTACTGGAAGCCTTATGATGCTGGAATAATGGAACCATTATAGAGAACCACTCCCAATATGATAAATGTTATCCATTTCGAAATAGGCTGATACACCATAAGGGTTGATGTTCAACAACATCTCATTGACTATTGAAACACTTCCTATGGAGAATGGGCGAATGATGTTAAACCTAACAATCAAGGGGAAGAATGTTGGTTGATCCGACGATTTGAGAGATAAACGTTAGACACCAAAATAAGGAGATAAGAACGACGAAAATAAAGAGATAAGTGAAGGCCCACAAACCAACGTTCATGACCTTCACGTACATATCTAAAACGCCCTGATCGGGAGCGCCCTAACCAACTAATGGTTCCGCCCCCCCTGTTGCATGCGCATACATAAACGGGGGAAGTTTGGCTGCTGGCAATTAACACATGAGCGCTTAGGCTCCCTGCTTCCCCAATATCCCCACGTTCTGCCCCGATCGTAGGCTGAGCACAAGCAACGGGAAGGCTGAAGCCTCGCCGTGCCGTCCCAGGACAGTGTAGGTGGAGACCGGAAGGGATCAGGACCTTCTCTAAACCCGTTGTTGATCAAGCCTGCATCGAGCACGTTGAGATGGATACAAGTGCTGGATCTTGTAATGATCTCTAAAACCCTCTATTTTCTCTGTTTTGATCCCTTTTTGTGTTCTAGATTGTTTTCACTTCTTTGATCTAGATTGGTTCTAGATAGAATAATGTCTAACAGATGCCCGTCGTGGGAGTGACATCAAGAGGCTGGTAGCAGGTTTTTCCATATGAAGCCATTGTGGGAACGCGGACATTGTAGTTTGGCAGCAGGTTTGCACTTTTCCGTACAAAGCCACTGCTGGGACACTGGCAACGGATTTTTGGAAGGAATTGGGGGCTTGGTGTAACATCCCAAGTATGAAAATATCCCTTAGAATGTTTTGTTTCTTGTTTAATCAAAGCATTGCATCATGTCATCATGTTTATTTCATTGTTTGCATTTGTTTACTAATTGTTTGCATCTGTTCTTAATTGTTTTCACATTTGAAATTCAAATTATTTCCAAACTTTATTTCATACTTTCTCTGTTACAACATTTTAAATGAAAATCTCAACTAAAAACAACTCATTTGTTGTCATATTATTCCTTAGTTATCAATTAATAAAATGGTACTTTTATTTCAAATAAATAATTCCCAAATTGCTTTCACACCCAAATTCAAATTCAAACAGCACCAAATTCCAAGTCATGAAAACTAACAAACCATTCTAATGTTTCAATCCAATTAATATTAGGGTTCACCCTAATAAATTTGTTGTTTCAAATATTAATCAATTAAATTGCAAATTATTCAATTTCAAATCAATTGGCAAACAGCAAGCATAAATTTGAATTTTACAAAAACCAAAGTGGACACTGATAGCTGTTACCCTATTAAGCCCACAGGAGTTTTTCCAAAATTTTCTAAACTATAAACCCTATCTTTTGTTTCCATTTCTCATTGCTACAAAAAAACAGAAAAAGCAAAATAGAAAAAAAAGAGAAACGCGCGCGCGGCAGCTAGCAGCACTTACCCAGCCCAACCCACCTAGCGCGCAGCCCAGCCCGTTTCATCACGTGCGTACCGCTTCGAGCAGCGCGCCATCTTCTTTCTCCCGTACGGCTCGTCATCGGAGCACGCCACGGCGGCAGTACGGCGGCTCCGACGGCCAGGAGCCACCCTGGGCCCCTATAAGATCCCTCGAGCAGCGCGCCGCAAGCCCTAGGCCCTAGGTCACCTGTTCCTTCCCCAGCCGCCGCCAGTTGCTTCTCCCTCGTCGACGTTCCCCTCTCGGCAACCCCACCGGCGTTCGTTTCTCTGAATCTCCGATGAAAACCCCCGCCGTAGCCACCAATCCTCCTCGCTGAGCACGGGGATCGAACCGCCACCCTGCCAGCTCGCGTTTGGACACCGCATCGAGCCCGTGGACGTCGAGGATCACCGCCGCCATCTGCTACATCGCCGCCGGCCGCTACCTCGCCCCTCTGCTTCCCTCTGCAACCGCGGTGAGCGACCACCACCTCCTCCTCCCTTCACGCTTTCTGCTTGCGCACGCACGGCACACGCATCTGCATCCTCACTGCCTCACCAGATCGCGCACAACCACGGCTCCCCGCCGGCGATCTCCGTTCTCTGTCAGCGTACAGGTTCAGTTGCGCTTCAGTTAACTTCAGTTAACGTGGATCTGAAGAAATATCCTCCCTGCGTCGCGGTACCTGACAACGAACGTGAAACAGCTGCACTGGTTCAGTAAGCGTGCACGCTAGCGAGAGGTGCAGGGATCGAGTCCTGCGCCTCGCACGGGAAATTCCCCAACTTTTTTTCCACGCCACGCTGACAGGGAGGGCCCCCTGTCAGCCGCACAGTGGCCACGCAAGCACAGTGAGCCCAAGGGCCCCCCTGGCAGTGTCTGGGTAGGGAATCTGTGCGTATAAAAAGTTTAACACGATTTCTGTTTTCCAATCCAGGCCCTTTTTGTTTTAACAGATTGGTCCCTGGAATTAATATGACAATAACTTTAGTTTTATAAAATATGTGTGCTAGTCTAAATTAAATTCTCTATCTTTTGGTATCATTTGTTTTCTGTTTTGAAATTCCAAATGCAATTCAAATTTGAATTCAAATAATTCAAATGCAATTTGCTAAATTCAATAACTAATTCATTATTAATCCAATAAATGCAAATAAAATATGTTTTCCATGCTATTTCAAATAACCTTTTCAAATATAAATTTTGTTTCATGGTTTGAATAATTTAAATTGCCTAAATAATTTAATACTTGTTTAATAGGATCACCCAAGGTTTATCAAACTCAGGGAGGTAGAGGTCAAAGATATCCCTCTCAAGCAACCCTGCAATCAAGATACAAGAAGTCTCTTGTGTCCCCAACACACCTAATACAATTGTCAGTTGTATAGGTGCACTAGTTCGGCGAAGAGAGAGTAAAATGCAAGTAATATGGATGATAATAAGTGATAATAGCAATCTGAAATAAAAATGGCAGCAAGCAAACATGTAGCAGAACAGGCGGAAAACGGTGTTTCAATGCTTGGAAATAAGGCCTAGGGCTCCTACTTTCACTAGTGGACACTCTCAACAATGAAAACATAATTGAATGCATAAATATCATTTCTTCACTATGTTACTCCGAACCACTCTTCGGTCGAATAACAAACACCAATCATTGCGTAGGGCTGTAACATCACTCCTTAGAGTAAGCACTTTCCCAACCAAGTAACCCCCATGTTATCACCATGGGACCCAGATGGTTCCACGCAAACACCACAATTTCATAGGATTATCCAACACAAAATATAAATATAATGCTAAACCACACGACGCACACACTCTCACCTTTACACCGTGATCAAAGTGTTTACGGATATCTCATAAAAAAAACCACTTGAGTAGCATAATAGATGAAGAATAATATCTATGAATTCAACTAGATTACAAAGCTCACGATCACACCATGGGAGAGAGAGAGAGATGAAACACATAGCTACCAGTAGAGCCCTCAGCCCCGGGGGAGAACTACTCCTTCCTCATCATAGGAGATAGCAACGGCGATGGAGATGGCGGTGGAGTCAATGAAGATGGCTTCCGGGGGGCACTTCCCCGTCCCGGCAGGGTGCCAGAACAGAGATCTGTCCCCCCGAAACTTGTCGGTGGCGGCGGAGCTACAGATGTATTTTGTGGAAAAGGTCGATTCTTTTAGGGTTTATGCATCGGGGAGTATATATGGGTGAAAGGGTGATGTCGGGGGGTGGCCAGGGGGCCTACACCCATAGGTGGCGCGGCCGGGGGACCCGCGCCACCCCATGATGTGGCCACCATGTGGCCCCCCCTCCGGGGCTCTTGGGACTTCTGGAAGCTTCCGGGACTTCTAAGACTTCTGGCTTTCGAATTTTCCAATTCCGAGAATATTTCCAGAACAACTTTTCTGGAACTAAAAACAGCAGAAAACAGGGAACTGGCTCTGTGGCATCTTGTTAATAGGTTAGTCCCGGAAAATGTGTAAAAATGCTATAAATAAGGGAGAAAACATGTACCAATTGGCATAATATCAACATGGAACATCAGAAATTATAGATACGTTGGAGACGTATCAAGCATCCCCAAGCTTAGTTCCTACACGTCCTCGAGTAGGTAAACGATAAAACAATAATTTCTGAGGTGACATTCTACTAACATAATCTTGATCATAAAATGTAAAGTAGAGCATGTAAATTAGGATCAAATGAACTAAAGCTGTGATCTATATTTGATATCAACAAGTAATGCATAAACAAATAAGAAGAAAGAAGCAAAACTTTTAATGAATCAATACTAAAAGACTACCAACCGTGCAAAGTTTACTAGAGATGATTTAAGCTTTCAAGAACAACAATATCATGGACTCAAACGATATTCACAACCCCTGTTAGGATCAAGTCAAGCTTTCCACACGATGCAATGCTTGAATCTTAAACTATTTGCGCACTAAAAACAAGAAAGTGTTCTGCGTTGGTCCCTGGCACCGGGATTTTATGGCAAAGATAACATTAGGGGGGGTTGGAAGGTCAATGGAAGAAAGGCTCACAAAGCTGAAAGTGGTCATTAGACAAGAGAAAGTCTTACAACCGAAGCTATGCAAGGAGTAGGGATTGCCACACAACGGATGCACATAGAGCTATAAGTGTATGAAAGCTCTCCAATGGAACTAGTGGGGTGCATCCAACTTGCTTTCTCACGAAGACCTAGAGCTCATTTGAGGAGGCTCATCATTGTAATATACAAGCCAAGTTCTATAATGTAAAGTTCCCCACATAGTTATGAATGAATGATAATATGAAAACTCTCTCCAAACTGAAGTATTGGTGCTAAACATGAAGCACAAGTGTGGTATAAAGGATAATGATGCGCGCCCTCTCTCTTTATTCTCTCTTTGGCCCCTTTTTCTTTTCTTTTTGGGATTTTTCATTTTTTATTTTTTTATTTTATATATCCTCACCGACAGGGCAACATCCTATATTACAATGGATCATCACACTTTTAGTACTCATAACTCATAAAGAAATATCTCTGATGTCTCTAACTGCATGCTCCTGCCAGTGTAGCAGTATGCATAAATAACCATGAAGCTCATCATCAAGTAACATAATGGAGGTGGATGTTATGCAGCAATATATCTTGGAATGGCTATGCAAATGCCATGATAGGTAGGTATGATGGCTGTTTTGAGGAAGAATATATGGGCTTATGTGTAGGAGAACAAAGTCCTCCCACGGGATTTGGATGCACCGACGAAGTTTGCACCAACTCTCAATGTGAGAAAGGGCAATGCACAGTACCGAAGAGGCTAGCAAATATGGATGGTGGAAGTGCCAGGAACCGCAACATAGACTCACAAGTTAAACGATTGCAGCAAGAAAATCATCTTACAAGGCAAAGTGCAAATCACTCCAAGAGGGTCCGTGGCAGTGACAAGTCGCTGTTAGCTACCCCGACCGTAGCACGTAACAAAAGGCCGATCAGAAATGTATCACTCGTAGCAATCATATACCATTGTTTCTATCAGCTGGTAATTTAAGTGTGGCATAGTTTCAAGTTTCTGATACCAACCATTAAAAGTTTCTACTTACTAATCCTTCCCGTTTATCCATTAAGCAAATTAATATCTCAAAACAACAACAATGATTCAAGTGAAGCAGTTTAGTGATCTACAAGACCATGCAATCTTTTCCACTATACCAACTATCACAATAGCATTCCTATTCTCAAGCAAATACACATATAAGAAACACATAACTACAAAAGCTAACATCTCTGAACAAGAGGTGCATGAAAACAAAGGCTAAACGCAGTACTAGCAAAAAGTGAACACTCACAAAACAATAAGAATGAAAACTAGAGTGTTCTAAGCAATGAAAACGGAGTGTGTCTCTCTCCCACACAAGTATGATAAGATCCAACCATTTATTACAGCAAAGAAAACCAAACAAACTGAAAACAAAAATAAAAGACGCTCCAAGTAAAGCACATAAGATGTGACCGAATTGTCGATGAAGAAGGGGATGCCTTGGGCATCCCCAAGCTTAGAAGCTTGAGTCTTCTTGGAATTTGCTGGGATATACCACCGGGGCATCCCCAAGTTTAATATTTTCACTCTTCTTGATCACATCATATCATCCTCTTCTCTTGACCCTTGAAAACTTCCTTCACACCAAACTTCTCACAATCTTCATTAGCAACGTTAGTGCAATCGAAATAATAAATTCACACGATTTAGTTTCAACACATGTCTAGCACTCAAAAACACATTAGATACTGTCACAACTTCTTTTAAAACTCTTTTTCTCAAAAGAACACCAAAAGAAAGAGATTAAGACGCAAATGCAATTATTGGCAGAAATCTGTCAAAACAGGACAACAGGTAAATATGATTTTTTTTAGAAAATCTTCTGTTGCTCAAATCAAAAAGTGGTCAAATAAGAAAAGTTGCGTATATAGCTCAGGATTACGCACAAAAAAACTCAGGAAATTTGAATTTTCTGTGATTTTATACGAATTTAACGGTGGACAGCAGAAATCTGTTTCCTACGCAGAAATCCGAAATATAGCCTCAACTTTCCACTAGAGGCTTTACTTGGCTCAACAAAAACACAAAAGAAAAGATACATAGGGTTTGCTAAGGAAATAGACAACACCCAGGTGCAAAGCACACAAAATAAAACAAAGGAAAACATGTTGAAAACAACGAAATAAAACGGGTTCTATCCCGGAAGCGCTTTTCTTTTAATGCCTTTCAGCTAGGCACAATGATTTTTAAAAGATTCTCACATAAGAATAAGAGTTGAAGCACAATAAGAGAGCATCAAGAAGAAAATATAAAACACATTTAAGTCTAACCCATTTCCTATGAAAAAGAATCTTGTAGAAAAACAAGTCAACGAAGCACAAAGTGACTAGCATTGAAAGACAAAATAAGTGTAACATCAAAAATTTCAACATAAAGAGGGGAAACTTAATATTGTTGAGATGCATAAAACCATGTTTCCCTCTCTCGTAATAACTTTCATACAACATTCTTATCATGAGCCACATGCATAAAAGAATTAATACTCTCCACATAAGCATAGTCATTCTTATTAATAGTAGTGGGAGCAAATTCAACAAAATAGCTATCATTATTATTCTCATCACCGTAATCATTAAATATAGGAGGCATATTGTAATCATAGTTAATTTTTTCCTCAATATTAGGTGGACTAAAAATATCATATTCATCATTGTAAACATGTGGAACTAGAATACCACAATCATTATAATCATCATATATTGGAGGCAAGGTATCATCAAAGAAAATTTCCTCCTCAAAACTTGGGGGACTAAAAATATCATATTCATCAAAACTAGCTTCCCCAAGCTTAGACTTTTCCATAGCATTAGCAATATAGGTGTTTAAAGAGTTCATACTAATAACATTGCCACTAACATGCAAATAAAGTTCCATAGGTTTTTTAATTTTCTCTTCAAACACTTCATGTCCTAACTCAAGATAAATATTATAAAGCTCTCTCATTTTGTTGTTGTTTTCCATTAAGACCACTAGTAAAAAATAAAAACAAGAAGCGAGTAAAAATAAGCCGAACTAGTGAAAACAAGAAACAAAAACATATAATTGCAGAATCTAAAGAAAATAACTTCGAGCACTCACACCCGAGGATGTGAGTACCTTTTATCTTACCTCCCCGGCAACGGTGCCAGAAAAGAGCTTGATGTCTACGCACGCTTCTATTCTTGTGGACAGTGTTGGGCCTCCAAGTGCAGAGGTTCGTAGAACAGCAACAAGTTTCCCTTAAGTGGATCACCCAAGGTTCATCAAACTCAGGGAGGTAGAGGTTAAAGATATCCCTCTCAAGCAACCCTGCAATCAAGATACAAGAAGTCTCTTGTGTCCCCAACACACCTATACAATTGTCAGTTGTATAGGTGCACTAGTTTGGCGAAGAGAGAGTAAAATGCAGGTAATATGGATGATAATAAGTGATAATAGCATTCTGAAATAAAAATGGAAGCAAGCAAACATGTACCAGAACATGCGGAAAACGGGGTTTCAATGCTTGGAAATAAGGCCTAGGGCTCCTACTTTCACTAGTGGACACTCTCAACAATGAAAACATAATTGAATGCATAAATATCATTTCTTCACTATGCTACTCCGAACCACTCTCCGGTCGAATAACAAACACCAATCATTGCGTAGGGCTGTAACAACACTCCTTAGAGTAAGCACTTTCCCAACCAAGTAACCCCCATGCTATCACCATGGGACCCAGATGGTTCCACGCAAACACCACAATTTCATAGGGTTATCCAACACAAAATATAAATATAATGCTAAACCACACGACGCACACACTGTCACCTTTACACCGTGATCAAAGTGTTTACGGAGATCTCATAACAAAAACCACTTGAGTAGCATTATAGATGAATAATAATATCTATGAATTCAACTAGATTACAAAGCTCACGATCACATATAGATCACACCATGGGAGAGAGAGATGAAACACATAGCTACCGGTAGAGCCCTCAGCCCCGGGGGAGAACTACTCCCTCCTCATAATAGGAGACATCAATGGCGATGGAGATGGCGGTGGAGTCGATAGAGATGGCTTCCGAGGGCACTTCCCTGTCCCGGCAGGGTGCCAGAACAGAGATCTGTCCCCCGAAACTTGTCGGCGGCGGTGGAGCTACAGATGTATTTTGTGGAAAAGGTCGATTCTTTTAGGGTTTATGCATCGGGGAGTATATATGGGCGAAAGGGTGATGCCGGGGGGTGGCCAGGGGGCCCACACCCCTAGGTGGCGCGGCCAGGGGGACCCGTGCCACCTCATGGTGTGGCCACCCTGTGGCCCCCCTCCGGGGCTCTTCGGGACTTCTAAGACTTCTGGCTTTCAAATTTTCCAATTCCAAGAATATTTCTAGAACAACTTTTCTGAACTAAAAACAGCAGAAAACAGGGAACTCGCTCTGTGGCATCTTGTTAATAGGTTAGTCCCGGAAAACGTGTAAAAATGCTATTAATAAGGGAGAAAACATGTAGCAATTGACATATTATCAACATGGAACATCAGAAATTATAGATACGTTGGAGACGTATCAGCCTCCAAAGAAGACCTTCAAAAAGGAAATGCACAAGTCTAAAGGAAAGGAGATGGGACAGTCTTCTGGAAGCTCGACTGTTGTTGAAAATAGTTGTTTTCATTGCAAGAAAGATGGCCATTTCAGAAAGGACTGTCCAACCTATCTTAAATGGATGATGAAGAAAGGTACATATGAAATCACTTTTGTTGATGAATTAATTTATGCTGATTGCTCCTCTACAACATGGTGGATTGATTCAGGAGAAACTACTCATGTTGCTAACTCCATGCAGGGATTCAATATGATGCAAACCAACCGCCAGGAACAACTACTCATGTTGCTAACTCCATGCAGGGATTCAGGAGCAACCGTTAAGTCTATAGACGGGTTTTCCCGGTATGGGTACATTTACGCTATACGTGATCAATCGGAAGCTTTGGACAAGTTCAAATTGTTCAAAGCAGAAGATGAGAACCAACTGAATATTAAAATAAAGTTGTACGATCTGATCACAAGGGGAGAGTATTATGGTAGACATGATCCTCATGGGCAAATTCCTGGACCTTTTGCAAAGTTTCTCGCTGAAAATGAAATTGTTGCCCAGTACTCAATGCCTGGTGAACCTCAATAGCATGGAGTTGCTGAGCGTCGGAATCACACACTTATGGATATGGTGCGAAGTATGCTTAGTCATGCAAGTTTGCCAATAAGCCTATGGATGGAGTCATTAAAGACTACCGCACTGATGCCTTTGGGGCGTGTTGTTTGTTAGGTTACTCCAAGCGTAGAGTTTGATGTAGAATAGCGGCAAGATTTCCCTTGAAATTAACCAAGGTTATCAAATCCAGGAGGACACGAAGGTTCTTCAGAAGGTTGTCAGCGGCGAACTGACATGGAACCTTCACATAAACAAACACACTACTTTTCCCCAACGAAACAAAGAGGTTGTGAATTTCTCCGGTCTTGCTGAAAACAAAGGGATTAAATGTACGGTGCAGAAAACATTGATGATTGCAGGAAACAGTAGAGAACAGTATGATTGCAGTAGGTGGTTTAACAGTATGAGGAAAATGAACCAGGGCCCACGGTTAACTAGTGGTGTCTCTCCATAAATATTTCTAGCATGTTAAGTAACAAATTACATATGTGCAATTGACAAATAATGAGGGCATAACAATGCAATATATGACAAGATGTTCTCTATGAGATTTAACATGACATTACAACAAAGTACATAGACTTGCTATCCAGCGCATCTATGCCTAAATAATCCACCGTCGGGTCAGCATCCGCATCACTTCCAGTATTAAGTTGCAAACAACAGATTACTGCATGAAGTATTGAGTGTAATGTAAACAATGCAAAAGACACGCAGACTAAGCATCATTATTTTATCCCTAGTGACAACAACACATCCACAACCGTACCCGTTTCAGTTACTCGAATGCTGATTTCTGGAGGCATGAACCCACTATCGAGCATAAATACTCCCTTTTGGAGTCACAAGCATCTACTTGGCCAAAGCATCTATTAGCAACAAAGAGCCTGCAATATATAAACAACATAGGCATATGTATAAATAAACAACTTGCTCATAGTATCAATATTCATTGGATCCGAGCAAACACAACATGTAGCATTATATAACGATGATCTTCATCATGTAGGGCAGCTCACAAGATCTAAATATGATATCACAGAGTGGAGAGACTACCATCCAGCTACTGCTATGGACTCGTAGTCCAAGGATGAACTACTCACGCATCACTCCGGAGGCAGGCATGGCGGTGTAGAGCCCTCCGGTGATGATTCCCCTCTCCGACAGAGTGCCGGGAAGAGCTTTAGAACCCTCCTGAACTAGGGTTGACGACAGCGGCGACGTCTGGACTTTTCGTGGTTTCCTGATCGGGTATTTAGTTTTTTTTGGGGTAGAAGGAATATATAGGAGAAAGGGCGGCGTCAGTGGCCACCCGAGGGGCCCACGCCACAGGAGGGCGCCGGCCAGGGGTGGGCCGCACCCTGGTGTGACGTGGCCGCCTCCTGGGTCGGCTGATCCTCCCCTTCAGGCTTTTGGAGTGTTCTGTTGTATTATGTGCGTATGCTAATTTTTGTCCAATTTCGAGAATATTTTGGGACTAGCTTTTTTGAAAGAGAAAAACAACAGAAAACATGAACTGGCATTATGGCATCTTGTTAATAGGTTAGTCATAGAAAATGCATGAAATGCTATGAAGTGTAAACAAAACATGTGGCAATTGATATAATAACAACATGGATCATCAAAATTATAGATACATTTGAGACATATCACGCACATACATTAAATATTTCTCCCACTAAGTCAGCACCGAACACGCCTTATGCGATGTGGACGGGAAGGAAACCAAGCTTGAACTAATTACGTGTGTGGGGTTGTCATGCTGAAGCTAGAGTATTCAATCCACAACTTAAGAAATTAGATCCAAAAACAGTTAGTTGTTTCTTTATTGGATACCCTCATAGGGGAAAGGGATATCGCTTTTATTGTCCAGGTCACACCACTAAGTTTGTGGAGACATGACAAGCAGTGTTTTTTTTAGGATGATGAGGTCACTGAATTAAGAAAGATCGACCTTGAGGAAAAGTGGGTATGTGCTCCATGCCCGGAAATCCAGGAGGTTGTTCTGCCAATTCAAAGTAGAGTGATGTCTGATGATGGTTTTGAATCTTATGATTTAGATCCCAAACTCAATGGTAATCCTGAAAACAATAATGACATTCCAGAAGGAGGAGAGGATCACCATACATATAATGAAGAAGATCCTCAAAATAATGATGCCCCTCCACCACCCCCTCCCGTGAGAAGATCACAACGACCTAGAAAGAAAGCCATCCCAGAAGATTATGTCACTTACATGAGTGAGGATGTATGTTATATCGGGAAGGTGGAGGATCCAATATCATATAAAGGAGCCATTAAAAGTACGAATTCGGCTAAGTGGCAAGTTTCCTTGGAAGACGAGTTAAAATTTATGAGCTCAAACGATGTTTGGGACTTAGTAGAAATTCTCAATGGTGCTAAAAGGGTAGGCTGCAAATGGGTCTACAAAACCAAGTATGAGTCCAAATGGTATGTCGAAAGGTTCAAAGCAAGACTTGTGGCGAAATGTTTTACACAAAGAGAAGGTATCGATTATAATGAGACCTTTTCTCCCATGTCATCAAAGGATTCTTTTAGGATTGTCATGGGTCTAGTAGCTCATTTCGACTTAGAATTGCATCAACTGGATGTTAGGACGACATTTCTGAATGGTGACCTTATTGAAGATGTTTACATGACTCAGCCGGAAGGTTTTGTCGTGGAAGGAAAGGAACACATGGCATGTCATATGAAGTGAAGCAGGCTTCAAGACAGTGGTACCTCAAGTTTGACAAGATTATTCAAACTTTTGGGTTTACAGAAAATGTCATGGATAACTAAATTTATAATAAGTTCAAAGGCAGTAGATTCACAATTTTAGTCCTATACGTAGATGACATATTGTTGGCCTGCAGCGATAAGGATATGCTGCATGAGACCAAAAATTTCCTGGCGTCTAATTTTGATACGAAGGATCTCGGTGAAGCCTCTTATGTCCTTGGCATTGAGATTTACCGAGATAGGTCAAAGGGGATGTTAGGACTATCCCAAAAGTCATACTTTGAGAGAGTACTAAAGAAATACAATATGCATAAGTGCTCTCCCTCACTTGCTCCTATAGTTAAGGGCGAAAAGTTTGGGACATTTCATTGTCCGAGGAACCAAATTGAAACTGATCAGATGAAGTCAGTTCCTTATGCTTCAGCTGTCGGAAGCATCATGTATGCACAAGTTTGCACACACCCTGACTTGGCTTTTATAACGGGAATGCTTGGCATATTCCAATCAAATCCAGGACCAGACAACTAGAAGGCCGCAAAGAAAGTCTTGCATTATATGCAAGGAACAAAAAATTACATGCTTACATATAACAGGTCTGATCACTTGCAAGTTGCTGGTTATTCAGATGCTGATTATGCCGGTTGTGTGGATAGTAAGAAATCCACATCAGGTTATGTATTCACACTAGTCGGAGGAGTCATATCATGGAAACACTCCAACCAAATGTTAACTGCTTCATCTACGATGCATGCAAAATATATAGCATGTTTCGAGGTCACTAGGCAGGCTGTATGGCTGAAGAATTTTATCCCCGGACTTAAAGTAGCAGACAACATTTTGAAACCTCTTGTACTGTACTGCGACAGTGAACCCGCAGTCTTATATACGAGTACAATAAGTCAAATGCTGCTGCCAAGCACATTGACATTAAGTATCATGTTGTGAAAGATAGAATCCATGATCATACAATTGAGGTTAAGCTACAACTCGTATGCTTGCGGATCCGCTAACGAAAGGCTTACCACCCAGTATTTTTCGTGAGCATGTTGCCGGCATGGGATTACTGGAAGCCTTATGATGCTGGAATAATGGAGCTATTATAGAGAACCACTCCCAATATGATAAATGTTATCCATTTCGAAATAGGCTGATACACCATAAGGGTTGATGTTCAACAACATCTCATTGACTATTGAAACACTTCACTTTGATGTATTATTCCTATGGAGAATGGGCGAATGATGTTAAACCTAACAATCAAGGGGAAGAATGTTGGTTGATCCGACGATTTGAGAGATAAACGTTAGACACCAAAATAAGGAGATAAGAACGACGAAAATAAAGAGATAAGTGAAGGCCCACAAACCAACGTTCATGACCTTCACGTACATATCTAAAACGCCCTGATCGGGGGCGCCCTAACCAACTAATGGTTCCGCCCCCCCTGTTGCATGCGCATACATAAACGGGGGAAGTTTGGCTGATGGCAATTAACACATGAGCGCTTAGGCTCCCTGCTTCCCCAATATCCCCACGTTCTGCCCCGATCGTAGGCTGAGCACAAGCAACGGGAAGGCTGAAGCCTCGCCGTGCCGTCCCAGGACAGTGTAGGTGGAGACCGGAAGGGATCAGGACCTTCTCTAAACCCGTTGTTGATCAAGCCTGCATCGAGCACGTTGAGATGGATACAAGTGCTGGATCTTGTAATGATCTCTAAAACCCTCTATTTTCTCTGTTTTGATCCCTTTTTGTGTTCTAGATTGTTTTCACTTCTTTGATCTAGATTGGTTCTAGATAGAATAATGTCTAACAGATGCCCGTCGTGGGAGTGACATCAAGAGGCTGTTAGCAGGTTTTTCCATATGAAGCCATTGTGGGAACGCGAACATTGTAGTTTGGCAGCAGGTTTGCACTTTTCCGTACAAAGCCACTGCTGGGACACTGGCAACGGATTTTTGGAAGGAATTGGGGGCTTGGTGTAACATCCCAAGTATGAAAATATTCCTTAGAATGTTTTGTTTCTTGTTTAATCAAAGCATTGCATCATGTCATCATGTTTATTTCCTTGTTTGCATTTGTTTACTAATTGTTTGCATCTGTTCTTAATTGTTTTCACATTTGAAATTCAAATTATTTCCAAACTTTATTTCATACTTGCTCTGTTACAACATTTTAAATGAAAATCTCAAATAAAAACAACTCATTTGTTGTCATATTATTCCTTAGTTATCAATTAATAAAATGGTACTTTTATTTCAAATAAATAATTCCCAAATTGCTTTCACACCCAAATTCAAATTCAAACAGCACCAAATTCCAAGTCATGAAAACTAACAAACCATTCTAATGTTTCAATCCAATTAATATTAGGGTTCACCCTAATAAATTTGTTGTTTCAAATATTAATCAATTAAATTGCAAATTATTCAATTTCAAATCAATTGGCAAACAGCAAGCATAAATTTGAATTTTACAAAAACCAAAGTGGACACTGATAGCTGTTACCCTATTAAGCCCACAGGAATTTTTCCAAAATTTTCTAAACTATAAACCCTATCTTTTGTTTCCATTTCTCATTGCTACAAAAAAAACAGAAAAAGCAAAATAGAAAAAAAAAGAGAAACGCGCGCGCGGCAGCTAGCAGCACTTACCCAGCCCAACCCACCTAGCGCGCAGCCCAGCCCGTTTCATCACGCGCGTACCGCTTCGAGCAGCGCGCCATCTTCTTTCTCCCGTACGGCTCGTCATCGGAGCACGCCACGGCGGCAGTACGGCGGCTCCGACGGCCAGGAGCCACCCTGGGCCCCTATAAGATCCCTCGAGCAGCGCGCCGCAAGCCCTAGGCCCTAGGTCACCTCTTCCTTCCCCAGCCGCCGCCAGTTGCTTCTCCCTCGTCGACGTTCCCCTCTCGGCAACCCCACCGGCGTTCGTTTCTCTGAATCTCCGATGACAACCCCCGCCGTAGCCACCAATCCTCCTCGCTGAGCACGGGGATCGAACCGCCACCCTGCCAGCTCGCGTTTGGACACCGCATCGAGCCCGTGGACGTCGAGGATCACCGCCGCCATCTGCTACATCGCCGCCGGCCGCTACCTCGCCCCTCTGCTTCCCTCTGCAACCGCGGTGAGCGACCACCACCTCCTCCTCCCTTCACGCTTTCTGCTTGCGCACGCACGGCACACGCATCTGCATCCTCACTGCCTCACCAGATCGCGCACAACCACGGCTCCCCGCCGGCGATCTCCGTTCTCTGTCAGCGTATAGGTTCAGTTGCGCTTCAGTTAACTTCAGTTAACGTGGATCTGAAGAAATATCCTCCCTGCGTCGCGGTACCTGACAACGAACGTGAAACAGCTGCACTGGTTCTGTAAGCGCGCACGCTAGCGAGAGGTGCAGGGATCGAGTCCTGCGCCTCGCACGGGAAATTCCCCAACTTTTTTTCCACGCCACGCTGACAGGGAGGGCCCCCTGTCAGCCGCACAGTGGCCACGCAAGCACAGTGAGCCCAAGGGCCCCCCTGGCAGTGTCTGGGTAGGGAATCTGTGCGTATAAAAAGTTTAACACGATTTCTGTTTTCCAATCCAGGCCCTTTTTGTTTTAACAGATTGGTCCCTGGAATTAATATGACAATAACTTTAGTTTATAAAATATGTGTGCTAGTCTAAATTAAATTCTCTATCTTTTGGTATCATTTGTTTTCTGTTTTGAAATTCCAAATGCAATTCAAATTTGAATTCAAATAATTCAAATGCAATTTGCTAAATTCAATAACTAATTGATTATTAATCCAATAAATGCAAATAAAATATGTTTTCCATGCTATTTCAAATAACCTTTTCAAATATAAATTTTGTTTCATGGTTTGAATAATTTAAATTGCCTAAATAATTTAATACTTGTTTAATTCATTTAAATTTGATAAAATCATAACTTGCTCAATATAAAATATTTTTGAACATGCAAAATATGTTTTCAAGCCATCAAAGTGTGAACTTTTCAAATGTGAATTTGAATTTATGTTTTGAATAAATAAAAATTCAAATAATATTCAAACTTGTTTTAAATTCATTTAAAACTTGTTTAATATTGTTTAAGTCATAATAAATTCATCCTAACTCCTATTTCAAAATTTGAAACATGTAATCCAACTAAAATTTGATGTTCTTTTCAAATATAAATTTTGTTAATTGTTTTGCACACTTTAACTTGATGAAAACAACCATTGTTTGTGTGACATGTTTAAGTAACCAAACTTTCCAAACTTAACCAATAACTTCCAAACTTGTTTTATTCTTTTACCACTTGCATCTATTGTTGTTATTTTGTTATTATCATCATGCATGCATCATGCTAACAACTTTCACATAATAATTAAATTGTAAATCATTTGTTTCCACTTAATTCATGGACCCTTTTCCATATGCAACTCAAAATTGCATAGGGGTCCATCTTAATTGTGTTACCATGTCACTTAGTATATTTTGATGCATCTATTAAATTGACATGCATCATCCCATGATTGTGCACTATGCCATGATAATGATTGTTTATATTTCTGTCTTGTTTGTTTGCTTCTTCTCGGATAGACGACGACGTTGAGACAGACGATCTTTACAACACCCCTTCTGAGGATCTAGCTCAGTACCCGGCTGCTGAGTTTGCAGGCAAGTTATCACTCACATGAACCATTGTGTTCCTTTCAACCCTGGTTACCGATACTTTCCGTTGTCTATTTCTGCTAGCCTTAGTGGTAGTTGTTTCTGTTACGAACCTATCACATGAATCCCTCAACCCTGATATTGCCTCACCACCCCTCCTACAACCCTATTGATTGAGCCAGTGTCTTACTAGCATGCTTAGGTTGTTTGCTCGAGTCTGTTACCCGTTACTTTCAGTTACTATATTTTATTCTGTTCTGGGGGCTCGATGTTTAATCAATCAATCATGCTAATGTTATTACTTAATAATAATTTGATGATAAGGCACCGGCAGGAGGCCCTGTGTGGTTTTGAGGCCTGCTAGTGTCGACCCTAATAGGAAAAGGGTCTTGTCTACTGATCCATGATGAGCGCACTACCCGCATGTGGGAAGCGAGTATGGGCGCCCCCCTCAATTTGATTCGATTCGCATCTCGTCCAAATCATCTCATTTAGTTCGTGTTTTCCATTTGCCGCATGCATGTTTTTGCGAGCCCAGCGCAGGGTGGAACTTTCGTAGTCGGCATATAGGGGGACACGTTCTTAGAGTGCTATGAGGGTCCATTTTCTTCTGGGCTCGATTAGCCGTGCGCCCAAGGTGCTTTGGGCTTGACGCGAAGAAGAGTTGAGTTGTGTTGAGTGCCCCGCTTGGTGGGAGGCATCCCATCTGGCGGGTTATTCATACGTGTACGACCAAATTGGTGCAACCCTGCAGGGATAATCTTCTCGAGAAGCCATGTTTTCCGCGGTTATGGTTAACTTGGTGAAAGTACTGGCTAACAAGTACTCAGGACAACTTAAACCTAATGTTTCACAATCTCACACCCCATGATTAACAACTTGACTAGTAATAGGATTACTGTCACAATAACTTGATTCATCTTTAAGCCAACTGTGTGAGTCATCCTCGGATTGCTTCTTCGGATAAGGGGCGAGATACAGGATGGGTTTGTTTGAAGTTATCTTTCAGTTGGTTACAATACTCGATCTTATCTCCTTTCTGTTAGTCTGAAGTGGTAGAATCTCTGTAGTTGGTTAGCGCAGCCAGTTGCAGCATCTGTTATATCCCCCTCCTTCCGTTGAACCCAAGTCATCTGTACTTGGTGTTGACGGGTTACACTTTGGTGAACTGTGAGTCTTGCTTGCCAGTACGTCTATGTACTGACCCCTTTGGGGCTGTGGTTTCCGCAGACTACGCTTACGAGGATCCAGGTGACGGCTACTACGTGGAGTTTGACGAGGCTGCGGACGAGTAGTTAGCGGACCCGGGCAGGATCCGAGACATCGTGGATGGGTTCCGTCTTTATTTCAGTTTCCGGCTTCTTAAGCCTATTTGGATTTGTCTGTACTCAGACCCCTTTGAATGCTTCCGCTGAGATGTAATGATGTTATGTTGGGACATGTGTCCTCTGGATGATTGTATTTGCTATCTCTGCCCTAGTGAGGGCCATTTGCAACTTATTTCAATCTTTTGTGTCTTAGAGGCATGTTGTGTTATCCTTTTGTTCAAAGCCGTTGACATACCATGTGTGTATGGTATGAAGTACGTCAATGGTAGTGTCCTGATTTCTACGGGATAGTTTACATCGACGGTGAACAGTAGCGATGGGTTGTCACACATAAGTGTTGGCCTACTTGTAAGAGGACGCGGGTGCCGGTAAGCCCCGTAATCCCATCAGAATACTGTTCAGTTCGTACGGTGAGTATCCTCTAGAAGTCCGGGTGCGACACTTGGGGGAGAAACCGCCGGTGGAGCTGGAGGCCAAGATTGGCGAATTGAGGGGACGCGTCGGATCAGCTCCTGGCATGACGCGAGGGGCAAGACCACGGGCACCGGCCGGCGGCGGGGCAACCTGTCGCCTAGCTAGAGGCTATGGCAGCCTAGTCGTGCCACCGTCCCACAGCTAGAGGCTATAGCTAGAGCTTGGCCAAGCGCGGCGACAGGACCGCGGACACCTTACGACATTAAAGAAACCAGGAGACGCGCGGGCACTTTCCGGCGGCGGAGAACCGGGTTATGGCGGCCTAGTACAACTAGCGGCCTGATCCTGGCCAAGCTCGGCGGCAGGAGCAGGGGCACCTTCCGACGGCGAGGAAACCCGGAGACGCGCGTGCACCTTCGGGCGGAGGGGAACCTACGACCTGCTCCTGGCCAAGCTCGGTGCGAGGACCACAAACACTTTTTGGCGGCAAGGAAACCCAAAGACACGCGGGCCGGAGGCGCGCATGGCACAAGCCAACGACCCTTTCCTCACCTTCCAACATGGCGATGGAAAGCGTTGATCTGAAAGCACACCGCACTTGAGGTAGGAGACGTGAGCGAGGTCCATGCGCCGCTCGGCATCGTGCATCGTGAAATACAGCTATTGACGCCGCGTGGAGGAAGGTCGCAGCGAGCGGCCGCGCAGGTTCCAGGAGATGGGGTCGCCTGTGGACCCGTGGGAAGGAGGAGATGGGCAACCTATGCAACCGCGAGTTCCCTCCCGGCGTGTTAGCGACACGAGTCTAGTGCGCTCTAAGGCAGCGGCGGCTGTGGGGGATAGGGAATTGGACCGAGGGATTTTTTTTGGATCGAGTGAGCTGAGGAGAGGAGATTGTCGAGGAGAAAACGTTTCAGACTTACGGAAACTTTCTCGAAGAAAGGAGTCCGGGTTGAGTTTGTAGTTTTCGAGGGACTTAATTGCAAATATACCGCGGACGTACGACGGTCATGGTCACGATATAGTAGAGATTGTGCAACATTGCTTCAAGCCAACCACAACAAAGAGGTGGGACTCCCTCCCCACTCGTTGGACTCCACTACCGCCGGACAAGGTTTGTGTTAATGTGGAGGGTGCTATTTTCAGTGTTGAGGGGCAGATGGGCTAGGATGCGGTGTTGCACAATCACTCCAGGGTTGTTTAGTCGGCGTGCAATGGAGAATTGTCCGGATCCTTCTCTCCTGAACTGGAAGAATTACAGTGGATGCAACGCTCGAGAGCTAACTGGCTTAAAAATGGGGACCGAAATACTTCTTATTTTCACAAGTTTGCCTCGGCTAGAAGGAAACGGAATTTTATAAAAAAATTGAAGAATGACCATGATGAATGGCTTGAGGGAGAAGGTAATCTTAACCCACACATTGTCAATTATTTTACTAACCTCTTCTCTTCGGAGGTGGCAGGGGTTAATGAGGAGTTTTTGGATAAAATTCCGAGGAAAGTAACAGATGAGATGAACACTATGTTGTTGAAGGAATTTACTATGGATGATGTTCGGAAGGCTGTCTTTAGTATTGGGGACCTCAAAGCACCGGGTCCCGATGGGCTACATGCCATCTTTTTTAAAAAATATTGGTCAATCGTGGGGGAGGAAATATCTCACGAAGTACTTACTGCTATTAATAATAAGACTATCCCTAAGTCTTGGAATGATACTACAGTGGTCCTTATTCCGAAAGTGGACTCCCCTGAAGTGATTACCCAGTATAGACCAATCAGTCTTTGCAATGTGTTATATAAGATCGTCTCGAAGATGCTCTCCTCTCGGCTTAAGGGTATTCTTTCTGAGGTGATCTCTCCACAACAGAGTGCTTTTGTACCAGGTAGGCTTATTACTGATAATATCCTGGTGGCGTATGAGTGTGTTCATAAAATTAAAAATCAAAAGAGTGGCAACAAAGGACTTTGTGCAGTTAAACTGGATATGCACAATGCCTATGATAGAGTGGAGTGGGTATTTCTGGAGAAGATGATGTTCCAATTGGGATTTGATGTGCAGTGGATCCAGATGATCATGGCTTGTGTGTGCTCTGTCCATTATAATATAAGGTATAATTCTCAGGAGACTGATTCTTTCACCCCTACTAGAGGAATAAGACAAGGAGACCCCCTCTCCCCATATATGTTCCTCTTATGTGCTGAGGGGTTATCTAGTAGCTTGCAGTTTGAAGAAGAAGCTGGTGGCATTGAAGGAATAAGAGTGTGCAGGAATGCACCGTCAGTACCACACCTATTATTCGCTGACGATTCTTTAATCCTTATGAGAGCAGATGTTATAAATGCAGCTTCCTTACAGCAAGTTCTGGATTCATATTGTGCTAATTCGGGGCAATTGGTAAGCCTTTCAAAATCTAGTATCTTTTTTAGTCCTAATACTAGAGTGGATACAAGGGTTGAGGTGTGTGAAGAATTACATATCGATAAAGAGGCCCTTTCAGATAAATATTTGGGCCTACCAGCATTAGTAGGCATTGATAGAAGTGACTGCTTTAAACATCTCCATGACAGAATTAGAAAAGCACTTTCGGGTTGGAAAGAAAAATTGCTCTCATTGGGGGGGGGGGGAAAGAAATCTTGTTGAAGGCTGTGGCTCAGGCTATCCCAGTGTTCGCAATGTCAGTCTTCCTATTACCGAAAGGTGTGTGCAAGGACATTACTGATTCGATTGCTAAGTTTTGGTGGGGGGACACGGATGACTCGAGGAGAATGCACTGGCAGGCATGGTGGAAATTGTGCTTCCCAAAAGCAGAGGGTGGAATGGGATTTAGAGACCTACATATTTTTAATCTTGCCATGCTTTCAAAACAAGTATGGAGATTGATTTCTAATCCAGACTCGTCATGTGCTCGTATCCTCAAAGCAAAATACTACCCCCATGGTGATATTTTACAGACTGGTCCGAAAAAGGGGGCATCATTAACTTGGCAGAGCATTGTGGCGGGTATTGGTACTTTTAAAAGAGGTTATATATGGAGAATTGGGAGAGGAGATAAGGTAAACATATGGAATGATCCTTGGATCCCTTCTAGCCCCACTAGGAAGGTAACTCAAATAAGAGGGAATAATGTGATTACTGCCGTTAGTGATCTCATTGTTGAAGGTCGTGGCTGTTGGGATGAGATTCTTGTTAGAGAAATTTTTAACCAAACGGATGCGAATAGGATCTTGCAGATTCCTTTACACTTGGAGGCCTTTGATGATTTCATTGCATGGCATCCTAATAGGAGAGGAGTGTTCTCGGTTCGTTCCGCCTACTTTGCTGAGTGGTGCCACAAATATAACAGATTCTCTGACAATCTAGCAACTATTGATTCGACTGTTGATAGCTCTATATGGACAGCAGTTTGGAACCTGAAGGTACAAAGCAAAATTCAGATTTTTATGTGGAGACTTATCAGAGGTATTATTCCACTCAAATCAGTTTTATTCCAGAAACACATTGCGGATTCTTCTGTCTGTCCGATATGCCAGGGGGTGACTGACGATGTCAAGCATTTCTTGATCCATTGCACGATGGCAAGGGGTTTATGGGAGCGGATTGGGATCTTGGACTTCATGGATAGTGTGGCTGTTAATGAACTTTCGGGTGCCAGAGTATTGCAGAAGATGTTGCTCCATCCGACAAAACTGCTACCAAATCTCCAATCGCTAGGACTACAAGAAACAGTAGCGCTGAGCTGTTGGTACATGTGGTGGGTTCGTCGTCAGATTAGCCATGGGGAAAAACATCCGTTACCAAGCCGTTGGCCGATGTCGATCCTCGCTATCACAAAAAACGCAATGACCATCTGTTCTAAGAAGGATAATCCAATCTCAACATGGAAGAAACCATTTGGAGGGGCTTATAAAGTAAATGTGGATGCTTCCCTCCACACTGCCACGGGTAATGGAGCTTGGGGAGTAATTCTGAGAGATAATAAGGGGGGGGTTTATTGCAGCTATGGCTAAATTTATTGATAATGCGAGTGATGTCACTACCATTGAAGCAATGGCAATGCTGGAAGGGTTGAGGCTAGCGGATACCATGGGCTTACATAATATTGAAGCTGAAACTGATTCATTGGATGTGTACCATGCTTGCTTGGACCAGGAGCTTTGGTGCGATTCTGCTGCGGCTATTTTTGCTCACTGCATGGATGAGAAGGCAAAGTTTAATACTCTGAAATTTTATCATTGTAGTAGGGATGCAAATTCTGTAGCCCATAAGTTAGCTGCTTATAGTTTTAGTAACCAGGCAAATTTCTTTTGGGTAGATGATCCACCAGATTTTGTGATGGACATGCTACTCGATGATGTAAACATTTTGTGATTCTGGGGGCAGCAAGTTTCTTACGCGCTCTTTTCCTTCCAGGGTACCTGAGGGGACTGGAAGGTTTTTAATGAGGCGGCTTGGTTGCTTAATATAGTTGTTTTAAATTTCAAAAAAAAAAGACGCGCGCTGGAGGTGGCAAAAGACGATTGTTTTCTATGACATTATTGTCTCCTCAGACCGTCTCTCTGCGATCCAGCGGATAGTGGCTCCGTCTCGGGACCGATGTGAAGTTGGGTCAGTGGAATTTTCTTTTTTATACTCTTCCGGCTCAGGTCCGGAAAGTGTAATGTGATTTGATTTGTTTTTCTGTTAAAAGAAAAAAAAACTTCCGCCACGTCGGCCGTGATATCTCCCGTTCAAATTGAACTCTAGATCAGGGAAATTTGAACATGACGTCACAAACATAACAGCCTACCCAAAAAACAACTACCCCGACTGCCCTTGTTCCTCTTCCCCGTTCGTGCAAAACCCCTCCCCCTCTCTCGCGTCTTCTTCCGAGGAGACAGACGCGAAGAGAATTGGAAATCCACAGCGCCAGAGCCTCCACTCTCCCGAGCCGTCCTGCCGCCGCAATCCCCAATATCTCCAGATTTCTTCCTTCCCGAGTCTCAATCGCGAGGATTTGGAGGACTGTAGCCACCCAATTCCGGTCTCCCGTGCCGCGCCGCGCGCAAAACCCTCGCTCTCCAATGCTCGCGCGAATCGCTTGAGGTAGCCGCATGGGGAGGAAGAAGTCGCAGCCGTCTCGAGCGAGGGGACTCGGCGGCGCCGCCTCCGCGGAGCCCGACGCGCCGTGCCCTAGCGGCAGCGCCCCCACCAAATCGAAGCGCGCGGCCAAGGGCGAGGCGAGGAGAGATGTCCTGGTGGAGGTGGACATTAGCGCGCGTGGCTGTCCCGGAGGCGACCGCCGCGACCTCGCCGAGTTGGTCCTCAGTGACGTGAGGCTCGACGGCGAGGGGAAGGATGGGGTCGACATTGAGGCGCTGAGCCAGCAGTACTCGGAGTTGGAGGACACCGGGAAGAGGTGCTCGCTGCGTCTGCGGGTGCGGGATGCGCCCGAGGACGGGTTCAGGCTGGGTCACTGGCCCGTGGTGCCGTCGGACTGCGTGCTCCTGGAGTGTCACCCGGAGGAGTTTGGGGGTGGGGTGTTTATCTCAGGCCGTTTCGATGGCCCAGATGAAGGTGTATCTGGTCTCGCCCATTTGGTTAGCTTGGGGTTCATGACACTGCGGGTTGTGGAGTATGGCTCGTCCCGGATTAATGGTTCAGTGTCTCCTATGGTAATTCGGGTCAGAGTGGAGGTGATGGATGGGGCTTTCGCTGTGTGTGAATCGCTCTTGGAGGTCACCAGGCATCCCTGGAGGAAGAGCTTGATGAATGTGATGGCTTGGGTTCGCCCCGAGGTCACGACGTCTGCTGTGATATATGGGATGGATTGTCTTGTTCCACCGATGGACGGTGACGCTGATTGCGATTTCGCGCCAAAGAGTGACTCACAGTTTGATCTTGCTGCTTTCTACGAAGCGGTTAAGCCTTCGACGTACGTGCCTTACATTCCATATCTCATGTATTGTTATTAGCAAACATTTGAGGCAATTTTTTCTGAACTTTTAAATGAATGCTTCAAGAAATATGTGAAACATTACACCGAAATAAGCTACCTCCTGCTGTGCATATGTTGGCTTGGTAGAAATATTTGGTTTTGTGCGATCTAGAATCGTACATAACAAAGTTATATGTAGTATTATGATAGCACCATTCTCTTTCTGGCATTTATATGATGTGTTTTTATTGCTACTTTTTTACAGGAGCGCAGGGCTATTGGAAGAGGAACTTCCTGATTTGCTTCCTCATCTCAGACCATATCAACTTCGTGCAGCCAATTGGATGGTTGCGCGTGAAAAAGGAAATACAGCCGTGTCATCACCCAATGAGGATTATGTTCATCCTGCACCCTATTGCGTTCCAATAGATTTTATTAGTAAAAGTTCCAGGATGTTCTACAATCCCTTCAAGTAAGAGTACACTGCATTTCACTTGTACTTCCCTGTTTTTTTTTCCCAAAAGTATACTATTTCCATTGCTCTGGTTTTGGACTTTATTTGTTCTTATCAATATCCCTAAATCAGTTCCGTGTGATTTGTTCTTTGCAGTGGAAATGTTTCATTGCAACCAGAGCGTTCTCCACCTTATGTCTCTGGGGGAATTTTGGCTGGTATGTTGATATGAAGTGTGAACATAATTACAGTGCACTAATGTGTTGGGTACTTAGGATATTCATCACTAACTTTTCCTTTTTATGGCTAAATAATTACAGATGAAATGGGTTTGGGGAAAACTGTTGAGCTTTTGGCTTGCATTTTTTCTCATCGTGGCACATTTTCTGTAGACTGTTCTGTCCCTCCAAACAGAAAAGAATTAGATCGGATAAGTAGGCCAAAAAGAGATAGAATTGAGTGCATTTGTGGGGCTGTAAGTGAAAGTTCTGCCTACAAGGGGATATGGATCCAGTGTGACATTTGTGATGCCTGGCAGCACGCTGATTGTGTTGGTTACTCACCCAAGCAAGACTTAACCTTTGATGATGATAATGCGTTGTCAAAATGTGAAGAAGGCACCATGAAGTCATCAAAACGTAAAAGGCAAAAGAGAGCCACATATTCTATTGCATCGACGGAAGAAAATTATGCTTGTGCAGTGTGCTTGGAACTTGCTGAAGCTGCCCAAACTACTATTTTCAGCCATGCTACATTGATAGTTTGCCCATCGCCAATATTGGCACAGTGGCACTCTGAAATTACCAGGTATGAATTTTCTTGTCCAAACAACAGTTGCACATAATTGTTTTAATTTTTGAATGAATAGCAGAACCCTGCAATTTTCAAAGTTCGTCGATACCTAGACCCCCTGTCAGAAAACTTAAATAATGTGCACAGCCAACTGACTATTCTGTGTGCTGTTATTTCTTCCTATTTCAGATGCATATTTCTTTGATTGGAATGTAGAATGGTGATTTTCTTTACCTGTGCGTGCCACATAAAAACTTCCTCTTCTGTGCCTGTAATCGGATCATTGTAGAAACTGTGCAACTTTGAGTTGAAAAATCCTTTTCACTTGCCTATAGAAATTAAGAATGCTCATGACAAAACAGTTTTTAGAATAAGATGAGTATGTATTTTAAGAAGCTCCCAACTACTCCCTGAAGCAAGGCCTATTATATCTGTTGATTTTTTTCTAAAAACTTGGTCAAATTTTACGTTTGTTGGACTTTTGAAAAAACTTATAGGCCTTACTTTCAGGAATGGAGGGAGTATGAACATAATTTGTTTATATGCGCAACAGATTCCACCAGCAGCTTCCAGTGTAGTACAATAATGCATATAATTGAAGCTTCGAGTGCCTATTCAGTCTCAGTTATTTCGATGCTTAGCATTACCTATGTGCATACTATGATACTGCTGACTTTTCTTCTCACTTAGGCACACAAGGCCAGGATCTTTGAACGTTCGCATTTATGAAGGTGCAAGGAACTTGGACTCGGCTTCTAACCAAAGAAATGATCTAACTGAGATAAGCACTGCTGATATTGTTTTGACGACTTACGACGTCCTCAAAGAAGATCTGTCGCATGATTCTGATAGACATGATGGAGATCGCCGTTTCTTGAGATTTCAGAAGAGGTAATGTTTAATTTTCTCAGGAAGTTTGGCTATGCATTATATCAACTGAATTATGTTATTTTAAAAGTTGACCATATATGACACTCTGACCCCTGAGTTAATATGTGCCCATAACTGTAAAAGTAGTGTGGCCCCTGACTTGTAGGTGCAGCACTTCCTACTTAACCTTTTACATGAAGCGAGGATAGAATTGTAAGCGAGGTGGTGCAAATACGTGTCCACCACCATTAAAAAAAAGTGTTCACCCCATGGCGCATAAGGGTGTTATTCTATTTGGGCCACAGGGTGTTTACTCATTCGTTATTGCATTTTAGGTCGTATGGTTGCTTCGAAGCAGGGGAGGGATGCTTTACGAGTTTCAAAGTTACGAATTTATGATACATATCGTCTGGTTTTGGATGATGTGAATGTGGGAATTCGCTGAACTTGAAAATGTTAGCATTAATGTGACTAACTTGAGCTGACACAGAAGCGGACTAGCAACTACCATTAGGCCCGTTGATATCATATCCAGCCAATTAGGCTGGCCAGTCATTCAATAGTATAAAATAACTATGGCTTAACTTCTACCGAACTCTCATTCCACTCCTAGGTACCCTGTCATTCCAACTGTCCTAACAAGGGTCCACTGGTGGCGGCTTTGTTTGGATGAAGCTCAGATGGTAGAGTCCAGCAAAACTCTGTTACTGAGATGTCAATGAGGCTAAATGCACAACACCGTTGGTGTATCACAGGAACTCCAATACAGCGCAGGCTTGATGATCTATTTGGCCTTCTACGCTTTCTCAGGACAAGTCCATTTGACACATACAGGTGGTGGGTTGACATTATTAGAGACCCATATGAGGTAAACTGACTGCCAGTGCCATCTGTGAGCATTTAATACATATTTCTTAAACCTGTATGTTCCTCTAACAATTGACAAAATAATAAACACTGTGATGACATACCATTGGTGTGAAGACGTTGTAGTGAGGCACTAATATTTCTATGAGTAGTAAATAATACATCCCAGTTTTTAACCTATGTGGTTATGGGTTTTACTGTTAGTTCATAAGCTAATTGCTCATCTGTACGTTCATATAGTTCAGAAACATGCATTCATAATGAGCATATTTGAAGAACTGTGCAGTCTGATTAAAGAATACCAATCTTAGTGCAAATTTGTTGATTGGATTAGCAATATCTGAATAATGCTGTGATTGAAGCAGAGGCGGACCCAGCGCCCCTGTTACCCAGGGGCTGCCCGGTCTTCCAGGCGGGCCGGCATAGTATAAAATGATGATTATTTAACAAATAATTAGCATCATTAGCCTTCTAATCAACAGTCTGCCCGGGCTTTAAATATTTGCTGGGTCCGCTAATGGATTGAAGAGCATGCAATGCTGGTTACTGCTCTACAGCTTTCACAGCATTCGTTTCTTTAGATGGTTGGAATAATTAATCCTTTCCATCATTTCCTCATTGAATTGAACTGCAGAGGGGAGATTTGATAGCCATGAATTATACACACAAGTTCTTCAAGGAAATCATGTGGCGCTCCTCTAAAATTCATGTCTCTCGGGAATTACAGCTGCCTCCACAAGAAGAATGTTTCTCGTGGCTCATTTTTTCATCAATTGAAGAATATTTCTATCAGAAGCAGCATGCAACTTGCATGGACCATGCACATGAAATTATTAGACGTTTAAGAAACGATGCCAACAGAAAGGAACCTACATCAGGTGCTCTGTCCATTTTATCAATTATTTACTGCTTCTAGTTGCTAGATTTGTACTTCAGGGACAGGATTCTAATAATTCCATTTCTTTTCTGCTGCTTGCTTTATTTTTTATGTTTGCATGGAAATAATTAAAAGTCTAAATGACATGTAATACATAACAGCAATATATAAGACAATGATGCAAGATCGACGTCGTTTCTTGTTTTCTCTTTCTCAAATGTCACGCCAATGAGATAATTTCAGTCTGAAACTTCCATTTTTTTCTATATCGGCACTCGAACAAAGCAACTATGTGTACTAAACACCATAAAAGGTTTTGTTGATGACACAAATTCACGATACTGTTAAAGGTATTGTTTAGTTGCTGTAACAGATACCACGCTGCACAACTTTGTTCAATAATCTGAAACTGCTCTAACATTTTGTTGTTTTTTTGTAGACTCAAATGTTTTATCAAACGTGTACCTATCCAACAATGACACTGCCAAACTTCTAGTCCCACTACTCAAGCTTCGGCAGGCTTGTTGCCACCCACAAGTGGGTAGTTCTGGTCTCTGCTCTCTGCAACGTACTCCTTTGTCGATGGATGAAATTTTACAGGTGAACGATTAATGGTTTTACCTTCCCTATTGGAAGCTATTTTTTTCACGTGATTCTGGGCTTAAAGTTGTTGATGATCCTTTTCTATCAGGTACTTATTGGTAAAGCAAAAGTTGAAGGGGAGGAAGAACTTAGAAAAATTGTTGTTTCCCTAAACGGTCTCGCTGGAATTGCTATTATCGAACAAAAGAACCACGAAGCTATCTCTTTGTACAAAGAAGCACTGGATTTTGCTCGTCAAAATATCAATGATTTTCGCGTTGACCCTTTGTTGAATCTTCATATCAACCACAATCTTGCGGAGCTGCTCAGAACTAGTTCTGAATATTTAGAAGAATGCCCACTAAAAATACAAACTTCTGTTGTCTACTACAAACGAAAAAGAAAAGCTAGCCATCCGGACTCAGATCTATGTGCCATAAAGCGAAATAAAATATGTGAGAACAGTGGCTCAGCAGCTGATGGTGCTGAAACCTCCGAGGACAAAAATATTACTGGACAAGCATCTACAAGTGTAGATTTGGATGCAGAGAAGGATGTGGGATGCCACTCGTCATCTGAATGTTTTGCTGATGGTTGCTTGAGAAAGACATGCAACACACTTAAAGAAAAATATTTGTCAGTTTTTACTACAAAGCTACTAATAGCACAGAGGGATTTCAATGCATCAATGGAAGAGGTGGATCTCTTCACTATTCTGCTTTTTTGGGTTGCAGCTTGCAACGAATGATCTTGATTAATGTTCCTTTTCTTCTTTGGAATGTTCTATGTATTGTTGTAAAATTATTGTGTGTTTTCGATCTTGCTTTGTTCCATGATGTTTGCCTCCACTCTAGTTTTTACAGTGTTCTATACTAAATTCAGCACTGTTCTCTAATGATCTTCCGCCTCTAGGTCAGCACTCTTAATAAAGAACTACAAAATCAGAGTATGGATTGGTGGCTATACGCTTTAGACTGTATCGAGAAGAACAAGGAATCCGCCGGTGAGCTATTTAAGAAGATCGATAGTTCTTCCATTAAGAGCACCACTGGCTTGGGTACAACGGGAATATCGTCCAGGTCAGCACGAAACTTGGTTCAGTTTGTTCTCGTTGCAATTTATGGTGGTTTTGTTATTTAGGAACTTATAGTGGTTTAACTCTCTCGGAGTTAGTATCATGAAATTAATATCTAATTAGTAGCTGATGGATTACTTGGTTGTTTTGTTGGATTCATAGGGTTAAAACTATTGCTGGCTTGAAGTATGCCATTCAATCTGGCATTGATTCCCTGCAAGGTTCAAGGCAACAATTAATGATTAGGCTTTTGGAAATTGACAAAACAATGGATAACCCAAAGGACGAGGACATTGAGGGTCAGCGATATTGTCCGAACTGCTATGATGGCACTGGTTCTTTGTGCATCCAGTGTGAATTAGATGAGCTGTTTCAGGTAATCTTGTCTGCTTGTGCTCTTTAATGTATTCGTTATCAGATGAAATTAATCATGTGCTATTTATCTGATCACTTCTAGGGGTATGAGGCACGGCTCTTCGTTGTCAAGAAATCAAACAATGATTCTGTTATTGCTTCAGTAGATGAAGCACATGATTTGCAAAGGAGAAAATACGAGTTGAATCACTTTTTCCGTAACAAAAAAGCCAATGAAGGATCTGAAGTTGGTGGTGACAATAACAATCCAAGATCTGCTCGGGAAAACATACAGGTGACTTTTGCTTTATCTTAGTCCAGATGATTCTCTTGTATTCCATTTGTACAATTAGTTCAGTAGTTGTCACTTCGTGTAAATATTCGTTGACATGTTTTCCAGGACAGTGTCGCACCTATCATTTTTGAAAGGAGCTAGCCTTTATTTTACCCCTTTAGAGTTCATCCATCTCTGTGTTGTACTGAGTATCCCTTTTTGTCCTTATAGACACGTCCATTCAGAACTTGTCTAGATGTCTTATATGTCTCCTTTACAGTGTTGTCCTAGTGTGGCCATATCTGTTAAGTTGTCAAGTGGTTTAAACTAAAAATCTCCTAATGAATTAGAAGTGTGATTTTGGCGGGATTCAGCTTACATCTCTATTATCTGTTTAAGTACTAGTTCCATCTGTGGAAACATCGTGCGTTTTACAACTATCATTTTAACATATTGCATGCCTGCATATAAATTCCTTAATCACATGCTCATGTAATCGGCTTTAGCCTTTCGAAGTTGTATTGTGTGTTTTTCATTCCTAACCACCTATAACTTTATAGTTTGTAAGCTCGTTTTTGAGCTAACATTTTTCAGCTTCTCCTTCTCTCTGCAAGACTATATTCTTTCTAATAACTATTGAGACACGTGTGCTACGCTATAGAACCAAAAAAGATATGAAACATTGTTTACAAGTTATATGACAAATTAATTCACTTTGATGCTTTTATTTGTCGGGGCGGTAGTGGAGACTAGAGACGGTAGCTTGCTGCTATGCTCTTCGGTTTGTATGGTCGTACTATCAGGGTTGAGAGGAGGAAGGCTGGAAAATGAGTGCGTGCGACGACCACCAACTCAAATCTGTATAACTAGGAAATTTTAATGATCTATCTATGTATAAGGGCATGAATACATCACTGGACCACTGTCATATACGATTTTAGTTTAACTTCTATCTAACTGAAGTTAACTAGAATATTTTTTGTATGTGTCAGCTATCTTCAAATAAGCCTGGCATTTAAAGGAATCAAAAGTGTTCAATTATTTATCTGTTATTATTTTCATTTTACATGACATTATTTATAATCTTTTTAGAATACATTATTATAGTCTTATACGCTGTTTCTCTTTACAGGTCTACAGACATCCTTCTCAAATTGAGACTGCCCTAAGGGCTATTCGGGCCCACTCAAAGACAGTACTTGGAAAGCAATATGCAGAAATTGCGAAGAAACATTTGCTTCTTTTTGAGGTATATCATAGTTTATATATACATATCCTGAGCTAGGATATATTCTGACCATGACTGTTAATTTAGGCTATGCGCAAGGAGTTTTCTCTTGCAAGGAGTTTGTCAATTTCTCAGAACCAGTTGCTGCGTGCTCATGATGAGATCAAGATGTCTATCTCACGGCTACAGATCAAAGAAAATGATGATGAGCCCAGTGCTGTCAATATTGTAACCAGAGAAGAGCTCATACCATACAACGTGCAGTTTACGAGTGACAAATTTTTAGCTCTTTCATCTCTAGCTCGTATAAGGGGTCAACTTCGATACTTGAAGGTAAAATAATCACTCTTGTGCTCTTCTGTCTACTTGACATTCTGTTATGAAACTGTCTTCCCAAATGCAGAACTATTTTTCGTCTGAATAACTTCTAAATCATTTAGTTTAAATCTACTTGTATGTTTCCATAATCTGTTTCAGCAAGATCTTTTTATAGAGGTTGATCACATTTCCATGTACTTTTAGGGATTGATGCTGCCCAAGTCAGGCCACAGTGCAGCTTCCTTCCCTGCCACAGGACAAACTGGTTCTGAGATTAGCAATGAGTCATGCCCAGTTTGCCAGGAGAAGATTCTCGAGCAAAAAATGGTTTTCCAATGTGGCCACTCGATGTGCTGCAAATGTGAGTACCCAGGTTTTCTCCACAAATTTATTTACAAATGACACTGTATGCAATTTTGTTTAAATTTATTTCAGTTGAAGAACATCATTAACTGATGCAGTTAATGCTTCTGGCCTTCTACTGTTGGCTGTTCTGTTATATAAGCATATAATATGTCTGCCTACTTGTTGAATTATGGATTTTTCTTTGTCAATCTTTTCAGTTTTCTAATCCAACTGCAACGCCTTTTATAAAAAAAATGCAACACTGATATAACATCTGGCTAAACCATTGATTATTCATGACATGTCTCTATTTGCTGTATAATAAATTCTCTGTCTTCACTAAATTTATCTCCTCATTGCTCTCAGGTTGTTTGTACCTCACAGAACGAGCTGCTGGGAAGCACCAAAAATGGATTATGTGCCCTACATGCCGTCAACGTACATATCTTGAGAATGTTGCTTTTGTGGTTGAGAAACAGAGTGAAAATGCTGGTAAACAAGCTGAGGATTTGGCAGAAAGTGCTATTTCTGTCCAAGGTTCATACGGAACAAAGGTTTCATTTATTTTCCTTACCGCCATTCTATCTGTCAATTCTTTTGTTTCTGCTTATTTGTCTGTTTGTAATATTTAACATGGAAGGAGGCAGGTAGCTCTGGTGCAACACGTAACCTTTTACACCAACCAAAATTTCTGTAAAACTGATTTCTTGTTGCTTGATTCTTGGCCAAGTGCATGATTTGCTATGCAACTGATGCATCTGAAGGGTTTTTATGTAAAAAATGATTATCTGAAAAGTTGGACAAATCTATCCATAAAATCAGAGTTCTAACTGCCGTTGCTCGGATGCACTTCATTTTTGTGCCCAGAGGGTACAGTTCATGCGAAGTGAATGCTTACACTGTTAAATATTTAAGCAGAATGACTGGTTCTCCACAGTCTTGTTTAGTTAGTGCAATAACCCATTTAATCTGTTTGTTCTTTTACTTGAACCAAGATTGAAGCTGTGACAAGAAGGATTTTGAGGATCACTTCAACCGATGGAGCAGCCAAAGTACTTGTTTTTTCAAGTTGGAATGATGTTCTTGATGTATTAGAGCACTCTCTTGGTGCTAACAATATCTCTTATGCTCGGATGAAAGGAGGAAGGTGAGATACTTGTAGCCAGGGCGCACATGCTTTAATTATCTGTCTGACTCTGCTGAGCACAGTAATGTTATAAAATTAGATTTCTTGAAGTTATCCTTTTCTCCTGTTCTGCTTCCAGTCCAGATAGTCCTTATTTTAGCAAAGTCTTTTGTATAGGCTGATCTTATGGACAATGCAGTCGCTTAATGAAAGTCTATTTACCTTCAGAAAATCGCAAGTGGCGCTCTGTCAATTTAAAGGTCAGGCATGCACTATAAATGGAGAGAAAGTGAAGAAGGCAGTTTCCCAAATGCAGCCTGTTCAAGTATTGCTAATGCTTATCCAACATGGAGCAAACGGTCTGAATCTACTGGAAGCACAACATGTAATTCTATTGGAGCCATTACTAAACCCATCAGCTGAGGCACAAGCTATCAGTAGGATCCATAGAGTTGGGCAAGACAAGAGCACATTTATCCACCGGTTTATAGTAAGCAACATAGCCTATGCACATTTTTTTTAAAGTATTATTGGAAGAAAAAAATCTCAAAGCATTATTGGTGTTCAGGTGAAGAAAACAATAGAAGACAGCATATACAAAATGAACAGGGGTAGAGCTGTCTGCTCCACGATCAACCGTAAGTCGAAAAACTTCAAAGACGAGCTTGCTCTGACGCTGAAGGATGTCGAGTCACTGTTTCCTGTGAAAGCACCTGATCAGCCTCCAGATGAGGAGAGCGAAGATCATGGTGATAGCTTGAGGAGTTTGCCTCCGTCTGTTGCTGCGGGGTTGGCTGCTGAATTGAGGGCTGTCAATGGTGCAACATGATGACCAGCATAGTTTGCCTGGTCTGACTTGAAATTTCGGTGTTCTGAAAGCTCGAGGCGTCCAAATTCAGATCACAGGGGGAGAACAATGATTTTAAATTAGTAGGTATGATATGGCCATGAAGTTGCTGCATCACGAGAATCTGGCATCACTGATAGAATGGCGTAGAGAACCGGAGCCAGTTAGGTCTTGAAGGTGTAGTTTAGGGAGACGATAAACATGCAACATAGGCTGGTTAGTCTGACAGTAGCATGAACATGGCCCATCTCATTTCTCTTATTTGTTCTGGTAATTCTGCCATGACAACCTGTGTCAGGTGTACAATGTTTATAGACGTAGCATATGTATAGTTTTGTTATAAATCTAGTGTAACATGTACATGTTGCGTTTTACTTAATGGAATATTTTAGCATCTGCACCCTGGGCACGCCCACTTGTGACTGCGGCTTGCGCCGAGTATTTCGGCTGTGCAAGTCGACAGCTCAATCTGGCAACAGTGTCTTCTGTATTGCCTCCTTTCGTTTGGTTTACTGATTTCTTCTGAATTCGTCCTCCTATCGTTTTTCTTCGGAAGTTGTCATCTTGTCCTTGCTGCAGCTACGTGAAAGAAATCAAGAAATAGTCATGTCTTCTCCATCGATGAAAATGACCATATCTGCTGGGACCCTTGTGGTCCCCTAGGGGGTTTCCGTGTTTCCATCACGCATACATGTGCCAATGCAAAGACCAGTCATCCTAGATGCAAACATTTTGACCAGAAAACTGTCTAATGAGTAGCAGTCAGTTGGCTTGGCAGATGCTCCCCACTTGCACTTGCACGGTTTGTTGATGTGCACAGTGCACTGCACATCAACACCCAAGTAGCAATTTTTAGTCTGTGAATGAGAAATTTATTAGCTCTCTAATGTACTTTACGCGTTGTTGATGGATATTACTATTATTGAGCCAGACGACATATGTCCCGTAAGCAAAAGTGTCATGCATTGACCCTTTCCCCCCACTTGTACTGCATGATAGGTGAACCAAAAAAAATAGATAGCTATGTTTGCGCATCATGTATTTGACCCTGCTAGCTAGGTTAGTTAACTCAGGTAGCCTTAAGTAAGATGTTGCTTCGAAAGAAGCATTAGCATGTAAAACTAGTGTATGTCAGGTGGACATGATTAGGTACATTGCATGTATACTTCTGTTACTGCTTCTTCACCCTGGTTGGTACGCCCACGCATGCGGTTCCTGGTATCGGCCGTGCAAGTTGGTCGGCAGGGGCAAAAGGATAACATTTTCTTTTTGTATCGCTTCTTCCATTTATTCTTTTTTTTTTCCTTCTTCTTCAGAAGTAGTACCCCATTCATCTAGTCATCCTATCGTGGAATCGATAGACGTGTCTTACTGGGCCCTTGTCCCTAAGGGTCTCGGTTTCATTCAAAGAAATTTCGTAGGGGTTGTAGAGAATTTAATTTCTTAGGAATCTTTTCTATGTAATCTGTTTGGTTTGTATGATTGGAAATTATATGGTGTTTTATTCCATGATCTACTTTGCATCCAATTCTGAAGGGAGATTTTCATAGAGTTCAACCTCCTGGATTTTTTTCTTTGTTTCAACGAGAAATATGAGGCGCATCCAATCTTTCTGAAAATCCTCATGTTTTGGCTATGGTACACGCACATTCTTATGTTTTCAGTTCCTACAGAATCCAACATGGTATATCATCTATTTTCCACGGTTTCCTATCATCTTGTCATGAAAATCCTTGGGGCCAAATAGACAGTAAACTAAAGGGGTCTCCGTGTGACCGTGTTGCCATCATTCAGCATGCATTTGCCGGGCAAAGACCGGTCGTCCTAGGCGCAAATGTTTTCATAACAAGCTTGTCTCTGAGCAGTTAGTTGTCTTGGCAGATGCTCCCCACTTGGGACACAACTTGTTGTGGGGGCACACTGCACACTGCTAAATTACTATTTGTCTCCCGAATGATCAATTCATTGGTTGGTCAAAGAACTACACCATTTTTGGTTTGCTAGATTATTAGTTCCCAGAGCGTGAGTGCTTAACCTTATTAGTTATGCGCATTGCGCTTAGTATGGTTAAAGTCATGTGCTAGACGACTTCCATGACCCCAAAGAAAAGTAGCAAACGTTAATTGGCCCTTTCTCCTGCTCTCTCCAGCTTTTGCACTGTTGCACTGTGAAAAAAACAAGGATTACTAGTACTACTATAGTACAATATTTGCATTAACTAGTAGTGGTACGAGTAGTAGATTAATCCTAGTGCTAACATCATGACTGTGCAGCCCATTTTGCAAGGGATTTGTGCAGGAGACCGAGCCACGACCATGCAAGGCGTTGATGAGCTCACCCCGCTGTGTCATGGCGATGACTGGCGATGACGACCGGAGGTCACCTTGCGCGCGCAGGGACACACATCTTCCTGGGGCCCGCCTGTGCGCCTAGCTCTCCATGTTCCGCGCCACTTCCTCCCTCTCTATGGCCTCTTACTTTTTCCCCCAAACTTCCCACAACGCACCAATAAAGACTGGAGCCCGGGGCCCTGACCGGTGAGCGCGCCCTACCTAGCTAACTACTCTTCGGCCGGGAAGCTGCCCCCTCCTACTGCCGGCCTTGCAAGCTAGCATGGCGTCCCACGGCGGCGAGAGCTCACCGCCGGCGCCAGCGCCTCTGCCTATGCTCTACGACCTGGTCGAGGTGCACGAGCACGCGATGATGCTGCAGCGCGTGCTGCAGGGTTCATCGCCTCGCGCGGCCAGCGATGCTGGGGAGCTGATTGAGGGGATGATGACCAAGCTGTCAAGCGCTATGTCGGCGCTGGGCAGCACGGCGGCGTCGTCGCCATCCGGTGCAGGCCATGGACCAGGCCGTAGGAGAAGGAGATCAGGTACCGCGGTCGCGGCCGGGCCGCACCGTCGGAGCAGCTCGAGGAGAAGGTGAAGAAAGTGTAAAACCCACCCTTAATTAACCACTGTGCACTTCGATCACTATGGACGCGATTTAACAAATTATTGTGCGGCTTCATCTTTTTTCGCAAATTGGACTAATTCAGCCTAGTGGAGGGACTTTAGGCGCCAATGATCAGGGGAAGAAAAGTAGCTATAGCCCTGTGTTGTGAGATCGAAAAGATCAAAAGTGCATGCATCTATAAGATCACTTGGCCACTTGGGTCTTCCATTTCCAAAAAAGAAAGATCACTTGGGTCTTGGGCATGGATGCATGCATGCATGGGCATATCAAATCATACATAGTTGCTTATTAATTCTGTCTGTTACGCATGGCAGGACGAAGAGCCCTTTCATCAAGATGGTCACCGCTAAGACGCTCGACGATGGCAACTCATGGAGGAAGTACGGGCAGAAACGGATACACGATTCTTCTAATCCGAGGTAACAGGCATGTACTATTCTTGTTATGTGCGGTGCATATATATATATATAGATGTATTACTCATGTTTATGTTAGTTGTGTCGTGTTGCGACTTAATTTGCAAAAAATAAAATACCTGTTGTAGCAAGATCAAGCTAAGTGAGATCTTGCAGCGTGCAGTTCCGAAAAAGAACAACATAGTTCCAAGTCGAGTTCCTGAATTATAAGTACGTAAAGAGTGGTTATTTAATCATTCATTGAAGCTGCTAGGAAAGGACACACTTGACAACTGGTTGATTATAACCTAGCAAGTTGAGCTTTTAATTTCAGTTTTTTTTGGTGAAGTTGAGCTTTTTGATTGTTCAAATGCATATTGTGCTTCTCTACATATAGCACTGGCTAGTTGTTGCATAGGCGTTCTTTAGCCCTAGCTAGTGGCTAGACTCGTAGCTCATATTGGTAGACTGGGTAGGAGTACTAACTTCAATATACGCATATGTATCCAGGAGCTACTACAGGTGCACGCATAAGCCAGATCAAGGCTGCATGGCCACGAGGCAGGTCCAGAAGTCCGACTCCAACCCCTCAGAGCTCGAAATCAGCTACTACGGTCAACACACCTGCAGGGACCCCTCAGCGTTCTCATCGCTCATCGTCCAAGGTGCCGTCGCGGCCACTCCGCCGTCCGGCGCAAACCTCATCAGCTTCGCACCCCTAAATGGCGCCGCCGCAAGCACGAGCACAAGCGCTTTTCCTCATCATTTCGTGAAAGAGACGACGGATCATCGGACGCTCTTCTCCCACTTCTCCAGCCACAGCTCCTCGCCGGCTCTGGAGGGTGCGCCCCGTAGCTCGCCGTCGCCGGCCTGCTACGGGAAGTTCATACAGAACGCAGGCGGGCAGCTAGCCGACGTTCTGGGGCGGAAGACGTCGCGTTGACCGTCGGGTCAGCGCCTGCGGAGTACTGGCCGGTCCTGGATATCGGCGGCGTCGACATGGATGCTGGTGCAGGCATGGACAGCTTCCCTTCCTCTCCGAGCAGCCTCGGGTTCATGTCACGCTCTCTCGAATCGTTTGACGGCGATAACCTTGCCGGAGACGACGACTTGTTTGGCTTCGATTCCTGACGATGGCTATTGCACCATGCATGCATGCAAAGCTTGTGTGTTGTAATACGCTTGCAAATTGCATATATGCAGGGTATAATAGTATAGCCGGTGTACTATATATATTTTCCTGGTCGACATGTAAAATATGTGAAACATGTATATAGTATATTTACGTATATCTAGTAAAAAAGGCTAGCTAGCTGCATAATAATCCTGTAATTATTGGCCTGTAACAAGTTGCTGGTTTGTATGTGTCAAAATGTAAGTACATATGTATGTACGACCTTATATTGTACTTTAGTAAATGTTCATATCTATGTATAGTTTTAGTTGATGTCTATGTATATATTACTGGAAATTTGTTTCTCTTTATCTAAAAAAAGTACCTAAGTTTCTGACGGTGTTGTTTCAACTATGCAATGCCTTTTCTAAACAAAATCAGGGGCCATATTGATTTTTTTGATGACCAAGTGATTAATCCGTTGAACTGCAGTTGATTGCACAGTTTTCAATTCTTTTTTGAAGAAGATACTCTCTCCGTTCACTATTTTTTTTTTGATATTTCAATATGGACTAGATACATACCTAAACGAGTTAAACTACATACCGAGGCGCGTCTAGATACATGCATTTTCGAAAAAAAGCTAAAATATCTTGTAATAGTAGTGAACGGAGGGAGTACCAATTACACCAGCCCTCTACAACAAACATAATGTTTAGAGTTAGTTGGACATCAAGGATGCACATAGCCGATAAGAAAAAAGAGAAGAAAAAAAAAGCATAACAAAACGATTAGTGGCCCGCAACTACATGAAACAACCATCGTCATTGACAACACCCGTAATATAAAAAAGATTTTTCAAAATCGACCCCTTAAAAAGGAAAACGATGCCCCCTGGCATTCTCGAAAAAAAAGGAAAACGATGCACACGCACCATCGTTTCATGATCTCTTTATCAAAAAAAAAATCGTTTCATGATCTAATCACCAAAGCCATACCACGGGCTTTAACCCTAGAGTAAGCCCATTTTTTTTTTACAAACAATGCCCTCAACAACGTTACAACTAGAACTCCTCCGGTGGTAGGTAGAACCAATGAAAGTCTAGGATTATCACCCAGAAATCAAGACTCGGTACTCGAACAACAAAACAAAAAGTAAAGTCGCGCTGTGTTACCGCCCCCATTTGCCGAAAACATTGAAACAAAGCACCGAGCACCGGGCTTATAGTCGACGCGTGCATGGTTTTAACGATGCACATCGCCATACAGACAAAACCACATTCACACAACGTAATATGAATTATCCTTTTCTCCACGTGACCAATAAGCCATGCCATTGTAAAGCGAGCTGCCAAAATGTCATCCCCATTCTCCGAGGGTCCACCGACACAGTATCAAACTTGACATGGGACATTAATATGTGCTTTCACCTTTGTATCCTTGACGAACTCTTCGGACACACCTTTACATTCCCCATCTTACCTCGATAATCAGGGCGATGGATTTTCCATAGTGTACAAACCTGACAATGCTGACGAGAATTGGGGCATCGAGCGGGATGGAACTTGCCTAGGCCCGTAGCCTCGTAATGTCGAAACCACACCCGAGGTCGTACGATTTTTATAATCTTTGTTCACTTCGGGCATTTTTCATAGGGTTTGTGATAGATTGGTACGTAAAGTTACTATCAAAAGACATACGAAACCCATCGTTTTTTTTACAACTTGTTCGTCATTGTTGGCTGACCTTTTGAATATTAAATAATATATAGATGTATTCATGAATTGCTGTGGAGGCCGAGGGTATTACCTCTTTTTTCCAAAAGAAAATGTAAATCTTTTAAAATATAAACTAATTGTCACATCGCTAGAAGTATGTATACCACACAAATAACTCATGGCAAACACGTGATTAGTGGGAACCGAACTTTTTTTCCATGAACCACACAGAACATGACACCACAGCAAGTCTTCTGCTTCAAACCAATAGAAATCTCATCTAAGGAATTATTGTCCGTACACGAGTTTTCTACCTATGAGCATGCATGCCACATCTTTGGAGGTAATCTCTTCCCCTTCGATTGACTTGGTGAACTGAACAAGGAAGATTTTATTTACCAGCTTACACCGTCACTAAGATTCTACTTTGCGTGGCAGGTGATCTTGATCCGCAGGTAAAATCTCCGGACCTAAAAAGTAGCTGTCACTAAGATTTTATTTACTTCACAACCCATACAAGCCTCACAAATCCAAGCTCCATTCCCTCGGAGTCTCGAACGCATATCCTACAATCTACATCCCACTGGATACGCCGCCTCCCCGGTACTGGCCGGATCAACTGGCTTTACTGAAAGCAAGTCAAGATATTTGTCGTGTTATTGACAACCCATGAACACAGGCAGAAAGTTATAGATTCACATGCACCAAAACGTAGGATAAAATGCACTAGCTAGCTGGAAAGAGAATGTTCACACTTCACAAAACATGATTGAAACTTCTTCTGGAGGTGAAAGGACCATCTTTAGACTTTCTTCAGCGTTGAAGCTTCTATTTAGCTCGACTTTTACCCCAGTAGCACATACACCAAGGGAGAAAAAACATCCAACTTTTACACATGTAAAGTCCTCAGATAAGTACTTAGATGTTAACTGACTGACTTGAGAACCTGAGACCACTCGTGGTGACCAGGAAAGTAACTTTTCATTTCATTGCTTTTTTTTCCGAGGAACATATAAATAAAAGTAAACATGTTGAAGAAAACTACACGTGTTCTTTGCTTTTGTTTCCATGATCCAGCTTATCGCCTGGAGAACAGGTGCATGCATGAGCTTTTTGTTTTGTTATTTTATATGTGAAATGTCTGAAGCCATGTGTCGAGTGGTTGAGCCAATTGCAGTAGTTTTTGCACTACTATGTATGCACTGTAGTCAAAGTCTTTGGAGTGAAAGACTTGGAAAGTTGGCGTGGCAATAGCTCTATTTGCAAAGAAAACATTTTCCAACTTTCGTTGTCACTAGGGACAACGTGGATATCCATAGGTCCAGCTGAGCATTAATTGATGCCGACCCTAGTTGGTCGTTTGTAAGGGCTAGCTAGTGACATGCATCATCTAATAAACATAACCATATACATGTAACTTAATTGAAGGGCTACAAAAGGTAGCCGCGAACCGGACCAATATACTAACCATGTACAATGGTTTGACATACATGTAATAAAAAGAATGCTAATATCATGCGAAAGATTGAGGGTCAAACCTAGATATTCCGAGCATCCCCATACCTACTATTCCCTAGGATGCACATATCATTGACCATTGTTCGTATAAAATATGAATTCTACCTCTGGAAAAGTCATCATCATTCGGCTTAAAATAGTATTTTTTTTTTGTTTTACCAAGAAAACGTAGGGAAAGACCCCACGGTGTAAATTTATATTAATGGGAAAGCCAGTTTTCCTTATATTAATAGGATAGTTTCTCTCCTTACAAATAAGAAGTAGTAATAATTTAGTGACCAAAGTGGAGGATCACAAATCAATACATTTCTTTTGGTGAAGGATGGACAAGTATGCGACAACTATTATTGAGATGCAAGAAGGATACAAGCATATGAGGAAATGCATCAACAAGCATGCAAAGCAAAAGGATGAATCGTTTTAGCATGCCAAGAGAATGAGAGGAGATCCAAGAGTTCTCAAGAACAAGCTTGTGATATGGAAGAAGAAGATGTTGATGTGGACACCACTCAGAAGGACCCAACTGCTTCTAACACTCAACAAGTTTAAGATGATGACTTAAATAACAACTCGGATGATTAAGAAGACACCTCCATCTCATGAAGCTCAAGCCTGCAACTCAAGATGAAGGGCTTACACTCAAACCCAAGTCTTAACCAATTTCATCTAAACAAGAGGATCAACTATAGAATTTCCTCCACCCTAATCCTTTTGGGTAGCTTGCTTTTCTCACTATTTGGTGTCTTGATTCCAAAGGGAGATAAGAGGGATATGATAGACTATGTTTAGTTTGAAAGGGTGTTTGTTCTTGAGACTTACTTGACTTGATTTATTTATTTATTTCATTGGTATTGTAAACTCTATTCTTCGGTGTGGTTTGCACACATATATTTTACTCTTTGGACGCTTGTATGTTTTCTTTCTATAATACATCATGCATCGAATTTGTTTCACCACACTAATGGTTAGTGTGTTTACTGTTCACATACACAAAGCACCCCATGCACTTATCATGCATGTACAATGAGATTTCACATTTTTTTTACTCCACGTGCCATGCACTTGCATTCCAAAGTAATCCTAAAATAGTGCACACATTTAGGAGAGATCATTGTAGGTCACAAGAACTAATTTTTATTGGTTGTGAGCTTATGTTGTATTGTCATCAATCACTAGAAAGAGGGAGATTGAAAGTGCATATAGGATACCCCTGTGGGCTTTTGAATGATTAATGACGATGTAATAAGAATTAACCCTTTATCAAGTGTTGCAACTTCTAGTTTTAATTGCTAGTAGTATTATGACAAAGTGGACCCTGATATGTGTCAAACGTATCTATACTTTTTGATTGTTCCATTCTTGTTTTACACTATTGCTACATGTTTGTACTATAATTTTATATTATTTTGGTGCATTTTGTGGACTAACCCATTAACAAGATGTCTGGTACTAGTTCCTGTTTTTTGCTTTTTTTTTTAATTCAGAGAAGTTCTTTGGGAAAACTCGTCTAGAAAATTCCGCGAAAAATCACGCCGAAACTTTACCTGAAAGGAAGGATGAGTCCAAAAATCAGCCGGAAGGGGCCACTACCAGCCCATGAGGGCTAGCTGCACGAACTAGGTTGGGGCCGAGCCCCTTGGACGCATGGCCCCCTTGCTCCTCTCTGGTCGCCTTGTCACCTATAAAGACCCCTAACCTAAAACTCATGGGGACGAAGTTATTTTCCACAAAACATCTTCAACGCTGTTGTCATCTCAAAACCCTAATTCAGAGTTCCTGGAGTCCTAATTTGGCACCCTTCTGATGGGGAAATCATCACCGCATGCCTCTTAATCGCCATGATTGCCTCTCAAGTGACGTGTGAGTAGTTCATCCTTGGACTAGGAGTCTATATAAGTAGCTATATGGTTGTATATTCTCCTTGTGCTACCATGTAAAGATCTTGTGAGTTTCCTAACATGATCAAGATCGATTGCTACATTTTGTGTTTGCTAGGATCCGATGAATTGTTAAGTAGATTGTTCATGTTTCTTATGTTGTCTTATTATTATTATCTTGTGCAATCTTTATTTAATTTCTTGCATGCTCTCCAATTTGTATGTTACTTTGGCCAAGTGATTATATGAATCTCCAAAAAAGAGTTTGTGCTAGATAGTTGGTTCATGTCTCCTTTATATTTGGGCATGAGTGACAGAAACATCTAAAGCCGAAGATGTGTTGTTGCCAGTAAGTATAAAAAAAGTGTTTATGTCTACTTACTGATCATAAATATTTCTTACATTATTTACCGTGCTTAATGCAATTATCTGTTGCTTGCAACTTAATACTCAGAGATGCATGATGGATAGTGGTCTCTTTGTGGATTATTGGTTATAGATGCTTGCTGGACATTGTTCTATATATTTTTGACGTAATTCTTACTTGAATATTGTCGTGAACATTCTTGCTGTCATAATATTGTTGTTCCAATTCTGTCAATTTCCCAACATGTTTTCTTTGTCATCTTTTGTAAATACAACACTTGTAAAATTATGATTCCCGGTCCATTATTTCACATTGATTACAACCTCGTTTACTTGCTTTATACTATTAATTTATCGTTGGTACGTTTCCATTTTTATTGCTTTTATCCACATTTTCCACACTATACGTTTAACCCTTTGTATTCTACAAGACGGGAAGCTTGACAACCTTCCTGGAATGTTGGGGCAAAGGAGATTTGTGTGTTGTGTGTAGCTCCACTACAATACTTGTTGAAAATATCGAAATCCTACTAGTTTGATAACCCTGGTCTAAAAAATCGAGGGACAATTTCCTACTATGATACATCACCTGGTCTAAAAAACCAAGGGTGGTGGTTGTTCACCGCATCAAGGGTATTTTCTGGCGTCGTTGCCTAGGATTTCAAATGTGCAAAAAAGTGAGTGACATGCTTCCACTTTCTTTACTTTTTTTCCTTACTTGGTTACTTTTTAGCATTATTATGCTTGTTTGCTTGCTCTAAAAAATAAAAAAAAATAGAATTTCACCTACTAGTATTTTTCGTGCTCTGTTTAGTTTCATTACATTTTACCCCTCCATTATGTTTTTCACAAGTTTACTATGAATTACACTCCCTTCGTTACTGAATGTAAGGTGTATATTTTTGTGAGAAAAGTACCTGAATATATTGGTTTATTACGATTTATGTAAAATATTAGCCATCTACAATTCCATTGGTATTTGACATATTGTTTTCAATTTGTGACTGGTAGGGGCTCCCTCTCCCGATTTTTTGTAAGAGAAAATGAGTCTATCATATGCCGAATACCCACACCCTAATATTCATGCAGAAACCTATACGCTTTACATTCAGGAACAAAAAGAGTATTAGTGTACGAAGTTGTGATATCATTGAAAGAATATTAAGGAATTCTTTAATCATATTAATTGGTTGTATAATCTTAATGAAAAATTCTTGGTTGAATTAGCCCATATCTATGAAAGTGCTATATCCTATAGGAATTATATAAGCTAGGTTTGTAAACTTCAACCACATTATGCATCAAATGTTTCTCAAACTTGATAGTATAGAGAAGAGAGAGGATATATATTTTGTGTTAAAAACCTTACTTATGGAATTTGATGACATCGCTAAGGAGGATAGAAAGGTATTTTATCACTATGATGTGATTGGGTGCACCCTCAATATTTTTCACATGTGATAAACTTTAGATGCTAAGAGGATGAAGTATGTGGGTGATGCAAACATTGGTAAAACCCAAGTGGAAGGTTGTGAAGAGTGCAGCGACAAGTTTTCCCTCAGAAAAGAAACCAAGGTTCAATCGACCAGTAGGAGGACAAGCAATCTCTGAAGGTTGATGCAGCTAAGGTGGCAGGGCGCACTACCGGTTCAGCAGCAACGTGGAACCTACACAACACAATCAAATCACTTTGCCCCAACATAGCAGTGAGGTTGTCAATCTCACCAGTTTTGCTGAACACAAAGAGGTTAAACGTATGTGTGGAAAACAACAGGAAAGAAATATGAAAGCATTAGCAGCAGTATGAAAGCAGTGTGAAAGCAATAGGTGTTTTATCAGTATGAGGAAAATGGACCGGGGTCCACAGTTCACTAGTGGTGTCTCTCCGTGAAAGATAAATAACATGTGTGGTGCACACATTACAGCTGGGCAATTCACAGAAATGAAGGCTGCATCGTAGTGCATATGCAAGACATAAAGATTACTATGGGATTCATGCGGGCATTACGAAAAAAAATACATATACCATCATCCAACTGCATCTATGACTAATAATCCACCCTTCGAATATCATACGAACAAACTTAAGTTGCAAGCAACAAATAATCGCAGTAAGGAAAGTGTGCAATGTAAACAATAACATCATCCTTAGACAAAGCATTGTTGTTTTCTCCCTAATGGCAACAACACATCCTCCATCCATCATGCTTCTGTCACTCGAGCACAGATGCAAAGGAGGCATGAACCCACTATCGAGCATAAATACTCCCTCTTGGAGTTACTAGCATCTACTTGGCCAGAGCCTCTACTAATAACGGAGAGTATGCAAGATCATAAATAACATAAGCATGAAGATAACATGATCGATTGATAATCAAAAGACATATAATTCAACATTCATCAGATCCCAACAAACACAACATGTAGCATTACATAAACATGATATCGATCATGTGAGGCAGCTCACGAGATCTAAACATGATGTACAAAGTGGAGAGAACAACCATCTAGCTACAGCTATGGACCCGTAGTCTAGGGATGAACTACTCACACATCACTTCGGAGGAGGGAATGGTGGTGTAGACCCTTCCGCTGATGAATTCCCCTCCCGGCAGAGTGCCGGGGAGAGCTCCAAAACCCTGCCGATCTTGGGATGATGATGACGGTGGCCTCGGATGTTTTTCATGACAAAGTGGTATAATTTTGGGGTCTACGTCTCGGGGGGTAAAAATAGGCGAAAGGGAAAAGCCGGTGGAGGCCGGGGGGCCGCAGACCACCCCATGGCGCGGCCAGGGGGCGCCACCCTATGGTGTGGGCGCCCTGTGGCCCCCCTCCGGGTCTCTCCGGGATTCCGTGGAACCTTCGGGAATTCTAAGACTTTCGGGCTTCGAATTTTCCAGTTCCGAGAATATTTCGAGAACAACTTTTCTGAAACTAAAAACAACAGAAAACAGGGAACTCGCTCTGTGGCATCTTGTCAATAGGTTAGTCCGTAAAATCGATAAAAATGACATAAAGTGTATAGCAAACATGTGGGAAACAATAAGAAAAAAAAATGAAACATCAGAAATTAAGGATACGTTTATGACGTATCAACATCCCCAAGCTTACGAGTAGGTAACCGATAAAAACACATAATTTCTAAGGTGACATGTTGCCAACATAAACTTGATCATCCATAATGTAAAAGCATATGTAAGCTGAGATCATAGAACTTCAACACAAGCATGATAAATAGAATTTTAATAATAAAGCATAGCAATCACTTTGCGTCATGAGAAGTAACACAAATAAAAGATCACGAATAACAATGCATCAAAAGTTATACGTTTGTTTCAAGTATAGAGAAATAATGGCAAAATGATATTTCGCTAGTCCTTAAGAGTGGGGCAAAACATAAATGCCAGGACACCTTCAAATTTCACGAGGAAGACTAGAACAAATAATTAGATGACAAGCAATTAACAATGTTTTTGGGACAAATGCACATAAAACTCAGAATGGCAACTATGCTCTCTCAACCGTGCATAAAGTTAGAAAACGGAGACTCAACATAAAAGTAAAAGAAAGGCCCTTCGCAGAGGGAAGCATGGATCACTCATGTGCTAGAGCTTTTATTTTATTAAACAGAGGTATAAAATGTTTGACACTCCTCCCATCCATCTTACACAAACCATGGCTAACCGAATCCTCGGGTGCCTGCCAACATTCACATTCCGTAGAGGAGTGTCTATTTTTAGGGAGGTGTATGCTAATGTCAACGAATGGTAAACAGAGTAAAGCCAACTAGACTTCACAAGAGAGGCTCCTATATGAAGGACACAACTGGTGTAGAAGGTCATCCCTCTTTCTCTTTTGTTTACAAAATTATGCTTTGACTGATAAACCAGGGGCAAAAATAGTGAAGAGAATTTGTGTTATTAATTTGGGGCTGGGCACCCCGCTGCCAGCTCTTCAATCAATTGGATAAGCGGATGAAGACACTAGTCCAGGATGTGAAATCCAATCAACAAGTGAGATAAATATTCTCTATTTACGTCCTCATGAGCAAAAACAGGAACAAAAAACAGGAGTAAGTTTGGAGGTTTTAAAGGTAACACATGAGCAATTTACTTGGAGTGGCAGTTAAAAACCACATGTAGGTAGGTATGGTGGACACATTTGGCATACTGTGGTTTTTGGGAGTTGTATCGCACGAGTAGAGCTCATACTCAGTACAAGTGGAGGCTAACAAAATACCGGGAGCGACAAATCAAGAGAGCATAAGATCCATAATCATGCATAGCGACATAAACATCATTAATCAAAGCATAAGTGGTACCACAAGTTCAAAAACTAAATGATCATGGAGGCTATAAGTGACTGGTTCATAGTCATAGACATGGTGTGAGCATGCGCCAAGTCAACCAAATAAAACATTCAAAGGAGAACACCACAAATTTATGCTTCAATATGACAAGAACAACTCATAATTCTTTCAATGGCACATTAAACACTCTCAGCTATTTGAGGATAATCATGCTACTCAATAACCACAATGCTTTAGAACTAAAATAACATCTAGCATGATATGAAAAAGTCTAGCCACAGTCTATAGAAGCTTCTACTTGCATCGTTAAAAATTCTACTTCAAGCAGTTTCTTTTCCGAACAAGCACCATACAAAACATGCTTTAACAAAAAATCTCTAAATGCTACAGGAAGAAAACATGATAGTATTCACATAACACTACTAAAACTGACAGCTCTGAACAAGATATGCAATCAAAACAAGAGCTAAACAAGAATTTCTGCAGCAACTAGAAGAAAAACTAAGAATACTAGCATAGCAGGTATTCAAACGAAAAACAGAACGTGCCTCTCTCCCAAACAAAGAATGCTAGGGTCCAACTATATTATTGCAGAAATGAAAACAAAGGAAAACAAAAGAAAACAAAATAAAAACAAACATACGCTCCAAGTAAACTTTATATGATGTGACCGAATAAAAATATAGTTACACTAGAAGTGACCCGATAGATTGTTGATGAACAAGGGGATGCCTTGAGCGTACACAAGCTTAGATGCTTGAGTCTTCTAAAAATATGCTTGGATGAACCACGGGGGAATCCCCAACCTTTGACCTTGCACTCTTCTTGATCACATATATCACCCTCTTCTCTTGACCATTGAAAACTTCCTTCACACCGCACTCAAAGAGTAATACGCATTAGAGGGTTAGTGCAACAATTAAAAATACATTGGTTCTGTATGTAAAAATTTCTATTGATACTTTTAAACATAATATACATCCACTGATGTTTCGTGAAGCAAAAAAATCCACTTCACATCACAAAAGAGCAAATGAAAGAAAACTGGCAGAATCTGTCAAAACCAGAATAGTCTGTAAAGACGATTTTTTTTAGGAACTTACATTGCTCAAATAGAAAAACTTAATTAACAGAAAAGTTTCGGAATTAGCCGAGGAGTAAGCACAAGAAATTTCAGGTCATTCTGATTTTTCTGTGATTCGTACAATTTTTTATGGTGGACAGCAAAAATCTGTTTCCTGCGCAAAAATCCGAAAACCAACTCAGCCTCTCGTCAGAAAACTTACTTGGCACTACTAAAACATGAAAAGAAAGATATAAAGGAGTTGCTACAGAAGTATACAACCCCTTGACTCAAAGAAAACAGAGAAAAATAAAGCAAAAATAAAACCATGGGTTATCTCCCAAGAAGTGCTTTTCTTTAACGCCTTTTAGCTAGGCCAAGAAAAGTGGAATCAAGTATTTTCAAGTGAAAAAGAATAAAAATTGTAACTTGTTAGAATAATGGAATCAAAAGGCAACTTAGTTCTCTTTCTAGGAAATGTTTCCATACCTTTCTTGAATGGGAACTGAAATTTAATATTCCCCTGTTTCATATCAATAATAGCACCAACAGTTCTAAGAAAAGGTCTTCCCAAAACAATTGGACAAGAAGTATTGAATTCAATATTCAAGACAACAAAATCAAAGGGGAGAGGATTATTATTAGCCATGATAAGAACATCATCAACTCTCCCCAAAGGTTTCTTTCTAACATTATCAATAAGACGAACATCCAAATAATAAGGTTCCAATGGTGGTAAATCAAGAATATCATAGAGTTTCTTAGGCATAACAGAGATACTAGCACCAAGATCACATAGAGCATTGTAATAAAAATCTTTAAATTTCATTTGAATAATGGGTTCCCGACCATCATCTAGCTTCCTAGGGATAGAGGCTTCACATCTTAATTCACCCTCTCTAATTTGCATGAGAGCATTTGTAATATGTTTTGTGAAAGCCATATTCATAGTACTAGCATTAAGACAACTAGCAAGATTTTGTAGGAATTTAATCACTTCAGTTATGTTGAAATAATCAAAGTCAAGATCATTTTTATCAAAGGTAATGATACCATTGTCTCCCATGTTTCTAAAAATTTCAGCACTTTTATCAGAAACATATTTAGCAATTTCAGGTAGTTTTGCATTTTTAATAGCAGAAGTGGGAGTGTTCCCAACACCAATTACTTTTCCATTGGTAGTAGAAGGTTTTATAGCATGATAAGCTTCAGTGTTACTAGTGGTGTTAATGGTGCAAACATTAGCGATACTATTCTTTCTAGCTATTTCATCTTGTTTTTCCCATCTAGCATGCAATTCAGCTAACATCCTAACATTATCATCAATTCGAATTTGAATAGCATTTAATTACTTTCTTTAACATCATGAGGTATAACCTTTAGTTTCAGAAAATCAACATCAAGAGCAAGGCTATCAACTTTAGAAGCAAGAACATAAATTTTGCCAAATTTTTCCTCAACAGATTTATTAAAAGCTATTTGTGTACTAATAAAAAATTTAAGCATGCTCTCAAGATCAGAGGGTACAATTTTATTGTTTTTGTAGGAATTACCATAAGCATTGCTATTATTGGGAGGATATGGCCTATAATTGTTGCTACCAAAATTATTCCTATAAGCATTGTTGTTGAAATTATTATTTTTAATGAAGTTCACATCAATATGCTCTTCTTGAGCAACCAAAGAGGCTAAAGGAACATTGTTTGGATCAATCGGAGCATGACCATTAACAAGCATAGACACAATAGCATCAAGTCTTTCATTCAAAGAGGAGGTTTCTTCAACATAATTTACCTTCTTACCAGTTGTAGCCCTCTCAGCGTGCCACTCAGAATAATTTACCATCATATTATTAAGAAGATTTGTTTCTGCCCCCAAGGTCATGGACATAAAGGTTCCTCTAGCAACTCAATCCAAAAGGTTTCTTGAAGAAAAATTCAGTCCTACATAAAAGGTTTGGATGATCATCCAAGTAGTCAGTCCATGAGTGGGATAATTCTTTACTAAAGATTTCATTCTTTCCCAAGATTTAGCAACATGATCATTATCAAGTTTCTTAAAATTCATAATGCTACTTCTTAAATATATAATATTAGCAGGAGGATAATATTTTCCAATTAAAGCATCTTTACACTTAGTCCAAGAATCAATACTATTCCTAGGCAAAGATAGCAACCATTATTTAGCTCTTCCTCTCAAAAAGAAAGGAACAATTTTAGTTTAATAATATCTCCATCTACATCTTTATATTTTTGCATCTCACACAGTTCAACAAAATTATTAAGATGGGAAGCAGCATCATCAGTACTAACACCAAAAAGTTGCTCTCTCATAACAAGATTTAATAGCGCATGCTTAATCTCATAAAAATCAGCAGTAAGAGAAGGCAGAGCAATAGGTGTGCTAATGAAATCATTGTTGTTGGTGCTAGTAAAGGCACACAACTTAGTGTTCTTAGGAGTAGTCATTTTAACAAGGCTAAAAACAGGAATAAAACTACAACTAGAATACGATTTTTTTTTTGTGTTTTTGATAAAGAGAAGCAAACAAGAAAAAATAAAATAAACTGAGCAAAACAAAAACAAAGTAAAAAAGATTGGAAGTTAGAGACTCTCCTTGCATAAATTCTCTTCCTCCCCGGCAACGGCGTCAGAAAACTTCGATGCAAATGTTGGTAAACCCAAAATGGAAGGTTGTGAAGAGTGCAACGACAAGTTTTCCCTCAGAAAAGAAACCAAGGTTGAATCGACCGGTAGGAGGACAAGCAATCTCTGAAGGTTGATGTAGCTGAGGTGGCAGGGCGCACTACCGGTTCAACAATAGCGTGGAACCTATACAACACAATCAAATCACTTTGCCCCAACGTAGCAGTGAGGTTATCAATCTCACCGGTTTTGCTGGACACAAAGAGGTTAAACGTATGGTGTGGAAAACAGCAGGAAAACAATATGAAAGTAGTCGCAGCAGTATGAAAGCAGTGTCAAAACAATAAGTGTTTTATCAGTATGAGGAAAATGGACCGGGGTCCTCAGTTCACTAGTGGTGTCTCTCCATGAAAGATAAATAACATGTGTGGTGAACAAATTACAGCTGGGAAATTGACAGAAATGAAGGCTGCACCGTAGTGCATATGCAAGACATAAAGATTACTATGTGATTCATGCGGGCATTACAACAAAATACATAGACCGTCATCCAACTGCATCTATCACTAATAATCCACCCTCTGAATATCATCCAAAAAACGTTGGGTATTAAGTTGCAAGCAACAGATAATCGCAGTAAGAAAAATGTGTAATGTAAAGAATAACATCATCCTTAGACAAAGAATTGTTGTTTTGTCCCTAATGGCAACATCACATCCTCCATTCGTCACGTTTCTGTCACGCGAGCACAGATGCAAAGGAGGCATGAACCCACTATCGAGCATAAATACTCCCTCTTGGAGTTACTAGCATCTACTTGGCCAGAGCATCTACTAATAACGGAGAGCATGCAAGATCATAAATAACATAAGCATGAAGATAACATGATAGACTTATAATCAAAAGACATAGCATTCAACATTCATCAGATCCCAGCAAACACAACATGTAGAATTACATAAAGATGATTTCGATCATGTGAGGCAGCTCACGAGATCTAAACATGATGTACAAAGTGGAGAGAACAACCATCTAGCTACAGATATGGACCCATAGTCCATGGATGAACTACTCACGCATCACTTCGGAGGAGGGCATGGTGGTATAGACCCCTCTAGTGAGGAATTCCCCTCCCGTATGAGTGCCGAGGAGAGCTCCAGAACACTCCCGATCTCGGGATGACGATGACGGCGGCCTCGGGTGTTTTTCGGGACGAAGTGGCATATTTTTAGGGTTTACGTCTCGGGGGCTAAAAATAGGCTAAAGGGCAAGGGCGGTGGAGGCCGGGGCACCCCACAACACCCCATGGCGCGGCCAGGGGGCGCTGCCCTATGGTGTGGCCCCCCTGTGGCCCCCCTCCGGGTCTTTTCGGGACTCCGTGGAACCTTCGGGAATTCTAAGACTTCTGGGCTTCGAATTTTCTAATTCCGAGAATATTTTCAGAACAACTTTTCTGAAACTAAAAACAACAGAAAACAGGGAACTGACGCTATGGCATCTTGTCAATAGGTTAGTCCGGAAAATCGATAAAAATGACATAAAGTGTATAGCAAACATGTGGAAAACAATAAGAAAACAATATGGAACATCAGAAATTAAGGATACGTTTATGACGTATCAGTGGGTAAAACTGAATGTGAAGGAAAAATAAATATTCCTACACCATTCAAACTATTTTGAATATCTGATGCTTTCGATTTTTTTTGATTGATTGCTTCTCAAAACCTCTTTGATAAATATATTAAATCTAGGAGAAAATAAAAGGGGGACTCTCAGCCTTGTATAGTAAGGATCCAATGCATTTATGATAAATTTCCTAATATTGATTCAAACGGTCATGGTGACAATACTTGATTTTGCATGATGTCTAGCTAAAAAGCATTAAAGAAAATCACTTATGTGAGGCAACCATGTTATTTTTGCCTGTTGTTAAGTCTTTGGTGTTTTTTTTACCTATGTGGCATATTTTTAATATTATTTCATTTTTTGTTTGTGACAACAGTAGTCTCTAGTTGTTTGAAAGTGGCAAATTTTTTTTGCTGTCCAGAAACATATATCATGTGCCTCACTGTAGAAAATCTTAAATATCACCAACACGTGATTTGGATCAGATTTTTTTATAGAGAGCAAAAATTATTTTTAATGTTCTTTCATTAGTTTTGATATTTATGGTTAGAGTTATGGAAGTATTTGTACAAATTCCATCTTTACCGTTTTGTTCTGTTTTTCACAGATCTCTGTTTTTATTTCGTCATATCTTTTACGAACTTCTGTCGAGATTCTCTAGAGGTGGAGAGTATACCTAGCCAAAATTCTGGCCCAAGTAGGCCTAAAAATTCCCGACGCTCAAATCTCAGGCCCAATCCCACCACGAACTGACCGTCGGGCCAAAGAAATCGGGCCATAGCTCGACAAAGTCCGATCAGCCCTACCCGGACACGACAAAAAATACAGTTTTGTCAAGCCCAAGACCGACCCGGCCTATCACTCGGGCTCAATTCTCAGGCCCGAGCCCGACCCAATGGCACAAACAGGCCCATCCGGGCTGCGCTTCCCATGGACATCTATAGTGGAGAGCCATAATTAAAGCCTACTAATAGTATCTAATGTTAAACTGAATATTTATAATTTTCCCCTACAATACCAAAGTGGATTTTGTTTAAAAGGAACTAACCCCTCTAATATGTTGCAGAGAAGTTCTGTGTGAAGGAATTTTTATGTGTCACGAGAGAGGATGATTAAAGAAGATGATGATGATATAAAATATCAAGCTTAGGTATGCCCAATGCACCCCACTGGAATGTACAAGAATACTAAAGCGTCTAATCTTAGGGATGCACAAGGCACCCCCTTCATCAACAATTATCATGTCATCTTCACTGAAACTATATTTTTATTGCATTACATATTATGTCCTTGTCTTGGAGCATCCTTTTGTTTGATTTAAGTTTGTTTTGTTTGCTGGTCAAGCAATGTTGGTCCTAACATTCTTGTTTGAGAAATAGACATGCTCCAATTATTTTTAGAATACTCTTGCGCTTTACTCATACTTGTTGAGTATTCAATTTTTTCTCTACTTGTTTTTCGCTCTTGTTCTTTACTTATAACTCTATATACTAAGATGCGCGGATTTCTATTTATCTCGGTATTTGGGTCTTCGACAATTTTTTGCGACCGTTGGATGCAGCGGGGGATGGTTTCCGTGTTTGGGATAATTACTGTCATGCCACCCATAAGTTGTACCGGTTAGTTTTTGGTGTATTTATGTGTGAATTTTAATCCATAAGGCGCGTCTTTAGCGTATGATCGTTTCGGAGGTCTAGATCGATCCTTCGTCTCCGGGAGGCGGTAATTACCCATTGACAGCGGTAAGTGGTACCGGTTTGTTCTCCACGTATTTACATTCGAATTACCATTTAATTCGCGCGTGTTTTACGCGCGCGACACATGGCCATGCGTTCTCCCATGAGCCCATGGTGGCCTCCGGTGAGTCGGCACCGGGCCGTGGGCACGGTTATTCGTCGACATGGCATGCTACTTGCCAGGTGTCGGGATTCATGGGAGAGCTGACGTGCTGACCTACTGCTAAGTTCACACGATGACGTCTCGGGTCGGTTACTGTTTATCCTTCCATTATCCTCTCGCCACCTGTTGGCCACAGACTCCTTGCTGTCGACTTTGCGTTGACACATTTCAGTTTATTGTTGTCTGGATTGTTCTTGTGCAGATGCGTGCTACGTTTTTAGGTGTGGACGTTTACATTTGTCTGTTTTGCTTTGTTTTCGCTGACCTATATATATGTTGGTTGTAGCCCGTGCTCCGTTTTGGTTGCTCTTCTTATATATTGCCAGTTGCTTTTCGTTTGTTTTTCTTAGGGTGCATTTTGTTTTGTGTCGGTGTGTTGTTTCTCCTGTTATTCCAGGCCGCATCGTCCATTATGTTGTTTCTTGGTCTTAATATTTCGCCTGAGGTTTCTCGTGGTGTCGTGGTTGTGATTGTTGGGTTCATTGTTATCTTCTTGCTGGGGTTTGAATCTTCGCCATATTTTCTTTGACGGGATAGTATTATGTTTCTTGTTCATGGTGGTTTGTTGTCTGTTTCTTCTCGGAAATCTGTTTTTTGTTCCACGTTCTGGATATGTTCTCTAGTTTGGGGTCACCCCGGGTTTAGACGCTAGTCATGGTCTTTCTTCGAGTCGCCTTATGTTCTGGTCGGGAGTCTTTTCCGCCGCCATTTGCTCCATGTTGTGACTTGTGTTTGTGGTTGCAGGCCTAGTTTCGGCTGTGTTTTTTTTCATGTTATGTTCATTAACGTTCTCTTTTGTTTGTTGATGTGTGTTTTTCGAGTCCGCTAAATTCAGACGTGTGACAGTTGAGTGGTAGTTCTGCTGCCGGATGGTCGTCGTCCTCTGGTTTGGGAGAACTCCATTTTTTGTTTGGCACCCGTGGTCTGTCGCCGAGCCACACCTTTTTTTTGGCCAGGAGGCTTCTTCTGCCTTTGAGCCGCAATGCGTCATGTTCAAGAGACAATTTGTTTCGTCATGTTTGGTGTTTGATGCATTTGCGTTTGGTCGTGTCATTGTTCTCGGTTGTTCTTTGTGTAATGTTGATGTTTTCTTCGCTCCATGTTGTTTACCGCGTTTTCTTTATGTAGACGAGTGGACATATGCTTCGACTGAAGCTTGTTGTGGTTTTCTGGTGTGCGCGTTTCATATCGCACTTCGTGCCTACGATGAGTGTATTCGTTGTGGATTTGTCCCGCATTTTGTTTGGAGGCATTTGTCAGTCTACTGATCATATTTATGAGGATGGAATTGAATGCTGAGTACGGTCCTCCTGATTGGCGTGTTTCGTTTGTATGCAGTACTAGGTGGCAGGATGTCGCCAATGCGTTGGCGTTTGAGCATGGTCAAGACTGTGCCATGACTGCCATATCGTCACTCGGGGTTTCTACAAGAAATACAGGGAATTCATGGATCATGTGAAGGAAGTGGTCCCTTTTGGTAAAATATGAGCCTTTGTGCTATCCTGGCCTTTCTGTTTTGTTTCATTTTGTTTGGTATGTTTTTTGCTTTTCGTGTGATTTTACGCTTCTATGTGTTGTTTTTTCTGTGTGCGTTTATTTCGTTCTTCCGGTTTGTTTTGTGTCTGATTTGTTTTTCTAGACATATACGTTTTTGAGTTTCGGGAGAGAGGTTTGTCCCATGAATACATATTATCCCACAAGTATAGGGGATCGTGTGTGGCCTTTTCGATAAGTAAGAGTGTCGAACCCAACGAGGAGCTAAAGGTAGGATAAATGATTGATGGCTCCCAAGTGCAGGAGATCAATTGTAGTACTTTTCGAATTAGAAAGGTTGTCAAACCCACGAGGAGCAGAAGGAACTGGTAAGTAGAATAGCAAAGGAATAATAAAAGCAACATGTGTTTTTGTGTTTTAATTGTGTAGTGCAAGTAAAGTAAAACGCGGAAAGTAAATTGCAGCAAGTAGTAGGTCTCAATGAGAGACAAAACCCAATCCTCTAATGCGCAATAGGACAAGCTGAAGTGTGTGTTTGTGTCTTATATGTGGAAAACGTTCCAGAGGGCCGCACGGATTTAGCTGGCATAGTGATTCATTGCATAACATGCTTGTATATCTTGTCTAGTTTTAATCTTCTTCGGACAGAGCCACAAATAGGAATAGCTAAATAAATAAACTATCACCCCTTATGATGGATCACGTGGCCAATTAAATGACATCACGAGAATTATTAAGACATGATGTCCCACCATAGCCTTATGCTCTAAGGTCCCCGATACAAGTACCCTCATAATGCAATTCAACGACTCTGTCTCAAGTTCCTGTCACCTAAAGACATCATCACGTCACTACACTACGGTGTTCTCCCATGAGCCCATGTAGGTGAAGTGTTGTACAGTCGACGTTCGTACAACACCATCATAGAATCACATAAAAGATAAATACTAGACCAAATAACAACTCATCTTATGTAACAAATCATTGCCAATTCATCCTATGCCCTCAGGAACATGCGGGAACTACTCACAACGTGCAAACATGATCATGTATGGTGACATATGTGGTACAACACAATCAGAAACAATGGATCCACCACCAAATAATGACAACTACTCAATCCCAAACATGCAATGGAGTACAATAACACGTATCTAGGGTGTAGCAATGATCAAACTATGAGGGGAACAGAGTAGATCACGGTGATGGCGATGGTGGAGATGCAGGTGCTGGTGAGGATGGTGATGGAGATGCCTCCTCCCACGCCAAGGAGGAGATGGGGATGATTTCCCCCTTCTCCGGAGCTCCGGAGCAGCAGGATCTGTCTCCCCCGCGGAGAGTTTCGCCGCCCTGGCGGCTCCGTCTCGTCTCGGGAAAATTAGGGTGTTCGTTTTCGGGGAAGACGGAGTCGTCAGCAAAAAGACCTCGGGGAGGAGGTGCTGTGGGCCCATTTGGGGGCCCCACACGCGGCCAGGGAATCTGGCCGCGTGGGCTACCCCCTTTTGGGCCTCCTGGCCCTCCTCCTTTGTGTCTTGTGCCCACGGTCTTTCTCCCGAAGAAAAATTGACAGGGTTTCTTTCCTTTCGCAATTTGGATACCTGTAGCTCCTGAAACATCAAAAACATGAAAACAGGTGTTTTCTGACACCGAGAAATTAAATACAAAAAATAGGGACTTTGTAGGAAGGTCCCATAAAATCATCTAAAACATGCAAAACAATGACATAACATTGATAAAACATCCCAATAATGCCTATATGGAGGGTATAAATGATGATATAAAATGCACGTATCAACTCCCCCAAGCTTAAACCTTTGCTTGTCCTCGAGTAAATAAGGACATAGATCATTACATGCATCAATGGACTTATGGTTGATAAATAAATACGGGCATTGTATCATCATCATGTTCAGTTATAATGCAAGATGAATGAATAGAACTCATACACATAAGGATAACATATTCGAAGCTCTAGCAAACACCCCATACTTTTGAAAGCAAATAACCATGGTATGTTGGACAATCGAATTATACTCTTTAATTTGGAGAAAGATAAATGAGTAGAGGTAAAACATGATCAAGTCTCATTTAGTTTCCAAACTATTCAGCTTAAATTACTAATTGTAATGTGGCATCCATCGGGCTAAGACTCTCATTGCCCCTTTATCATTAGCATCTTAATTTATGAATGTTGAAGTAATGTGGTTGACAAGGTGTTGGTTGAATGTCTCATGCCCCGTGAGTGTGAAAACCTACTCCATGATTACTCAACTTAAGATTCCTAATAAGCTTTGTACAATCATAATAAGTATTAATGACATCATAGAGAATTGAAAAGAGGTACCTCTTGCCCCATGACATAGAAACCCGCCCATGTCACAATAACAAGATGAACAAACGGAGTAGACTCATCATCCTTTTTTATTTCATTCACTATATGCATAGCTTCTTATTTTATTGTAGGATGTGTTTGTAGAGTCCACTCTAGCTGTAAGTAAATTTCCACCATGATCAAGGATGGCTTGGGTTAGTGGCCCAATGCAATTTCTCTAGTCATATATACTTACTCATCAAAACTTACTATTCCTCTATTTCATTTCGGCATGGCAGGAGTCCAAAAACAAAAGCACATGACATCAACTAAATATAAAATTTCTTTGTGCAATGTTGAAAGCTTTTCACGTGATGCACGTGTTAGCCAACTCCCAACCAAAATCCTTGTCAAGCACAAAACTTTTAGCTCCCATTAATGGGTCATGTTTGTTAAGTGCAATAGAAATAAATGTGTGCATTCAAAAGTTCGTGAGAGTCTTATCCCAAATTCAGCCCATGCCAATTAATAACATAAGCATCTTAATTTAGAGCATAAATGAAACTATAACATGGTGAACATGCTCGGAATAGCCATTAAGCTAATAAATAGATAGTGGATTTATGTCATATTGAGATAATTCTAAAATTGTCCAACACACTCAAGTTAATTAATTTCAAGGCAACATGTGATTGAAACCTCTAAATATGCCATGCTCATTTGCATGAGAGTTACCCATAAATCCCCAAAACAAGGGAATCATGGATGACACCATACTTTATTATTCATTGATAAACCATAAGACGGGGATGCATGATAATGCTCAATGAGCTCACTCAAGCCTAAACGAAAACGATAACTAGATAATAAAAGCAAGACATACCAAAACTAGATAGACATGATAAAGCTGATAAAAGACGGGGGATAGGTGAAACTTCCCCAAGCTTAGATGGTTGCGGTAATTTCTTCATTCTCCCTTCTTCTCGTACTCAGCCCACCACTCTTTCTTCTTCTTGTCGTAATCTTCCTTCCACTCTTCCTGCTTCATTGGAAAAGGCCTTCCAGTATGGAAGGACATGGGTGGATCATTGTACCTGAGAGTGGAAGCTTATGCAATCTTCTTGGAACGTTCTTCATACTCACAGTTATGGTTCTCCATGTCCCACATCAGAGCTTGGTACCTATCCATCTCTAATATGACACGCAGATACCTAGTCCCCAGGTCCTTGATCCTCTCCTCGTACTCCTCTATCTTCTTCTCCAGCTCCAGATTCATGAAGTGGTGGGCATCAAGGCTGCGTTCAACAATAGAGTTATACCTGAAAACTGTTTGTTCCAGAGCCTCCAGCCTCTCCTCCAGCGTGCCTTCGGTCTTGGGAGCCTTCACCTCCTCCATGAGCAACACACCATCCTTCAAGGTCAGGGTTTTCATGGGGGTCATCACGGAGTTGAGGTAATGGTTCACAATGCCTCCCTTGGGTGGATCTTCCCCCCTAGGTTGGATCCGGAGCTTGACATGGCTAAACCCTGGCAGACAGAAACATCAGAAACAAAGATCGCGCGAGAACTCTTGGTGCGGGATTAGATCGACAAAAGGGGGTATATATTGACGGGTTTTAGGGTAAGACGAAGTGTCGGAGTCGAAAACGAGACGGAACGGGACTCCGAGGTGGAAAAGGGGTACCTCCACGCGGCCAAGGAATCTGGCCGCGTGTGGGGTCCTCTTTTCCCCCTCGAGGTCCAATTCCTTCCAATTTTCTTGTCCCACACGTTAATTTCCATAAAAAATGAGTTCCGTAAGTTTTCACGCAATTTCGAGAAACTTCCAAACACAATAATTGTAAATTATTGAATTTGGGTTTCTGAAACTGCAGGATCCCTTACAATTGGCTCCTCCGGTGTCATTAACTTTATCTCCTCGATGGTTCCTATGAAGCTCTTTCCTGCAATATAATGTTTTAGGCGTTGTCCATTGACCACATGAGGTTTACCTTTCATATCACCGTGAAGACGGATGGCCCCCGAATGGTATACCTCCTGTACTACCAATGGACCCTGCCATTTTGAAGCTAATTTCCCCGCAGAAAACTTAAAACGAGAGTTGTACAATAGGACTTGATCACCTACTTTAAATTCCTTTCTTTTAATTTTCTTGTCATGCCAAATTTTAACTTTCTCTTTAAACAATTTTGCACTTTCATATGCTTCATTCCTCCATTCATCTAATAGATTTAGGTCAAGCAATCTCTTCTCCCCCGCTGTTTTTAAATCAAAATTTAATTTCTTAATAGCCCATCTAGCTTTATGCTCTAATTCAACGGGTAAATGACATGCTTTTCCATAAACCATTTTATAAGGAGACATACCCATAGGATTTTTATAAGCAGTTCTATAAGCCCACAATGCATCATTAATTTTAAGTGGCCAATCAGATCTAGCTCTGTTTACTGTTTTCTCTAAAATAAGTTTAATTTCCCTATTACTTAATTCAACTTGTCCACTAGTTTGAGGATGATAGGGTGATGCAATTCTATGATTAACATTATATTTTGCCAGTGTTTTTCTAAGAACACCATGCATAAAATGAGATCCACCATCAGTAATTAAAAATCTAGGAACACCAAATCTAGGGAAAATAATTTCTTTAAGCATTTGCATGGCTGTGGCATGGTCTGCACTCTTAGTAGGAATTGCTTCTACCCATTTTGTAACATAATCAACAACAACCAAAATGTGAGTATGTTTTGTACTAGATGCAGGAAATGGTCCCATAAAGTCAAAACCCCACACATCAAATGGTTCAAGTGGTAATGTATAGTTCATAGGCATTTCATTTATTCTACCAATGTTTCCTACTCTTTGACATTTATCACAAGTTTGAATATATTCAGCACAATCCTTGAATAGAGTAGGCCAATAAAAACCACATTGTAATACCTTTGCTGCAGTACGATCTCCTGCATGATGTCCTCCATAGGGACTGTCATGACAATCTCTTATAATAGCCTGCTGTTCATGCTCAGGTACACAACGTCTAATAATGCCATCAACACTTTTCTTATACAAGAATGGATCATCCCAAAAATAATGTCTAAGGTCATAAAAGAATTTCTTTCTTTGCTGGTAAGTAAATTGTGGTAGCATAACTTTCCCAACAATAAAATTTGCATAATTAGCAAACCAAGGAGATGCAACTTTAGCACTAGAAACACCAACAAGGGCAAGTTGTTCATTAGCAAAACTATCATTAATAGGAATAGGATCATCAGGTATATTTTCCATTCTAGAAAGATGATCAGCTACGGGATTATCTTCTCCTTTCCTATCTACTATGTGTAAATCAAATTCTTGCAACAAAAGTACCCATCTTATTAGCCTAGGCTTAGCATCTTTCTTATTCATCAAATATTTAATAGTACCCATCTACTATGTAAGATCTAAATTTATCACATGCAAATATTACCGCTAAAAATTCTTTTTCAGTTGTAGCATAATTTCTTTGAGCACCATCTAGTGTTTTACTAGCATAGTAAATAACATTCAATTTCTTATCAACCCTTTGGCCTAAAACAGCTCCAACTCCATAATCACTAGCATCACACATAATTTCAAAGGGCAAGTTCCAATCAGGAGGTTGAATAATAGGTGCAGTTATTAAGGCTTTCTTTAAAACATTAAAGGATTCTATGCAATCATCATTAAAAGAAAACGGAACATCCTTTTGAAAAAGATTGGTTAGAGGCTTTGATATTTTAGAGAAATCTTTAATGAACCTACGATAAAAACCTGCATGACCGAGAAAACTTCTTATACCTTTGATGTCTCTTGGATATGGTAATTTCTCAATAGCTTCAATTTTTGCTGGGTCAACTTATATTCCTCTTCCAGAAATACGATGCCCAAGAACAATTCCCTCTGTTACCATAAAGTGACACTTCTCCCAATTAAGAACAAGGTGTTGGTCTTCACAACGCTGCAAAACTTTGTTAAGGTTGAACAAGCAATTATCGAAAGAAGTACCATACACCAAAAAATCATCCATAAAGACTTCCACTATCTTTCCAATATAATCAGCAAATATAGCATTCATGCATCTCTGAAAAGTAGCAGTCGCATTACATAAACCAAAAGGCATTCTCCTATAAGCAAATGTACCATATGGGCAAGTAAAAGTGGTCTTTTCCTGATCATCACTATGAACTAGAATTTGAGAGAAGCCTGAATACCCATCTAAATAACAAAAGTGAGAATGTTTAGATAATATCTCTAGCATTTGATCAATAAAGGGCAATGGATAATGGTCCTTATGAGTTGCTTTATTTAATTTTCTATAATCAATGCACATTCTATAACCAACAACAGTACGTTGAGCAACAAGTTCATCATCTTTATTAGGAACCACAGTAATTCCACCTTTCTTAGGAACACAATGAACAGGACTAACCCATTTACTATCAGCTATAGGATAAATAATACCAGCCTCTATGAGTCGAATTACCTCCTTCCTTACCACTTCCTTCATTTTTGGATGTAGACGGCGTTGGAAATCAACAACAGGTTTAGCATCTTCTTCCAAATTAATTTTATGCATACATAGAGCTGGACTTATGCCCTTAATATCATCAAGAGAATAACCAATAGCCTTACGGTGAGCTTTAAGCACATCAAGTAATTTCTCTTCTTCCTCAGCTGAAAGGTTAGCACAAATAATAACAGGATATATATTTTTCTTATCCAAGTATGCATATTTCAGATTTTCAGGCAAAGGCTTTAATTCAAAACTAGGATCTCCTTTAGGAGGTGGGAGTACTCCTAGATTATCAGGTGGGATATGCAATTGTAATTGTGGAGGTTGCTGCCATAATATTTGTTCTAAAGCTTCTTTTTCTGCATCATTAAATGGCTCTTCCTGATTAAGCATATAACGTTCCACCACGTCTGATGAAGCTACAACTATATGAGCAAGAGTTTCAATTATATCTTTAGATTTTGGTTCTTTCTTAGCAGGTTTATCAGCAAATTTAGAGAAATTTAATTCAAGTTTCTCTCCAGCACATTCAATAAACACCCTTTATCTAGGCAAATCAATTTCAGCACCAACAATATGTAAGAAAGGTCTCTAACAATTCCAAAGGGACTAATATAATCTTTATTAGCAAGCTGAATGGTCATACCTGTTTCTTCCATGGTGATAGGATCAATATCAGGCTTAATTTCTTGATAGAGAGAATATGGAATGACACTAATGCTTGCTCCAATATCACATAAACCATTATAACAAGAAGTCCCAATAGAGCATGATATAATTGGCTTACCAACTTTGGATGAATTCCCTTTAATAACTTTGGTAGCATCTTCACATAAATAAACATCAACGGGATCTTCTTCATTTAATTGCTTAATAATAGAGACTTGGTTCTTGACTTCCACCTGTTCTTTAGGTTGAGAACATCTCTTTCTACTTTTGTCAGCAACAGCAATAAGCAAATTCTCTTTAACTTTTTCAGGATAGGGAGGTGGTTCAATATATTCTTCTATTACTATAGATGACACTGGTGTTTCTTTAATAAATTTAGGGACAACAATAGAAGATTTAACAGGTTCAACATAATAATCAAAGCCACTTTTAGGAATTCGAATGTGCTCAGCAAATTTCTTAGCTATTTCAATTGCAACATATGGATCAAGACCAAAATATTTAATAACATTCTTGAACAAAATAGAACTAGAGAAACTTTCTACACATGAATATCCATAATCAAAATAAGCTTCATTACCTTTGTCTAGGTCCCAATATTCAGAGTTCTTCGAAATAATTTCCAATAAATTCCAAGCTTCTTCTGCAGTATTATTTGTAAAGCTTCCACCAGATGAACCATCCAAATATTGCTTTAGCCTATCAGGTAGTCTCACATAAAAGTTTATCAATATAAGTTTATTTGTGAGATCATGACAAGGATTCTTACGAAGGAGGTCCTTAAGCCTCCCCCAAGATTGAGCAATACTCTCTCCAAGGTGTGGCCAAAAATTAAATATAAAGCAACGGTTCTCATAAGCAACTTTAGGAGTAAAATATTTAAGAAAGAAAACCTTCATAAAAGTATCCTAATTATGTGTAATTTCTTCATCCAGGGACATATACCATTTTCGAGCATCACCAGTTAAGGACTGGTACAATAACTTGCATTTTACCTCCTCCTCAGAAATAGCCTTGAGCCTAATTAGCCCAGATATATCCTCAATAGCCCGTATGTGATCACTTGCAGCCTTTGTTCCATCCCCTGCAAAATACTCATTCCTAACAGCTTTAACAAATTCAAGGGGAATAATATAACCATCATCATGAGGTGTTTTTCAACAACTTTAGGTTTAATAGCATAAGCACTCTCATATAAAGCAAGATTCAGGGAAGCATCTCTCATAAAAGCCATAATAATAACAGGATGCAACAGCAAGTAAAATTCAGCTTTCAAGTTTCCTTACCAAACTTCTTACCAATAGCGCTAGAAAAGTGTCTTGATGGCTCCCAAGTGCAGGAGATCAATTGTAGTACTTTTTAAATTAGAAAGGTTGTCGAACCCACGAGGAGCAGAAGGAACTGGTAAGTAGAATAGCAAAGGAATAATAAAAGAAACAGGTGTTTTTGTGTTTTAATTGTGTAGTGCAAGTAAAGTAAAACACGGAAAGTAAATTGCAGCAAGTAGTAGGTCTCAATGAGAGACAAAGCACAATCCTCTAATGCGCAAGAGGACAAGCTGAAGTGTGTGTTTGTGTCTTATATGTGGAAAACGTTCCCGAGGGCTGCACGGATTTAGCTGTCATAGTGATTCATTGCATAACATGTTTGTATATCTTGTCTACTTTTAATCTTCTTCGGACGGAGCCACAAATAGGAATAGCTAAATAAATAAACTATCACCCCTTATGATGGATCACGTGGCCAATTAAATGATAGCACGAGAATTATTAAGACATGATGTCCCACCATAGCCTTATGCTCTAAGGTCCCCGATACAAGTACCCTCATAATGCAATTCAACGACTCTGTCTCAAGTTCCTGTCACCTAAAGACATCATCACGTCACTACACTACGGTGTTCTCCTATGAGCCCATGTAGGTGAAGTGTTGTACAGTCGACGTTCGTACAACACCATCATAGAATCACATAAAAGATAAATACTAGACCAAATAACTACTCATCTTATGTAACAAATCATTGTCAATTCATCCTATGCCCTCAGGAACATGCGGGAACTACTCACAACGTGCAAACATGATCATGTATGGTGACATATGTGGTACAACACAATCTGAAACAATGGATCCACCACCAAATAATGACAAGTACTCAATCCCAAACATGCAACGGAGTACAATAACACGTATCTAGGGTGTAGCAATGATCAAACTATGAGGGGAAAGGAGTGGATCACGGTGATGGTGATGGTGGAGATGCAGGTGCTGGTGAGGATGGTGATGGAGATGCCTCCTCCCACGCCAAGGAGGAGATGGGGATGAAGATGGGGATGATTTCCCCCTTCTCCGGAGCTCCGGAGCAGCAGGATCTGTCTCCCCCGCGGAGAGTTTCGAGAGTTTTGCCGCCCTGGCAGCTCCGTCTCGTCTCGGGAAAATTAGGGTGTTCGTTTTCGGGGAAGACGGAGTCGTCACCAAAAAGACCTCGGGGAGGAGGTGCTGTGGGCCCATTTGGGGGCCCCACACGCGGCCAGGGAATCTGGCCGCGTGGGCTACCCCCTTTTGGGCCTCCTGGCCCTCCTCCTTTATGTCTTGTGCCCACGGACTTTCTCCCGAAGAAAAACTGACAGGGTTTCTTTCCTTTCGAATTTTGGATACCTGTAGCTCCTGAAACATCAAAAACATGAAAACATGTGTTTTCTGACACCCAGAAATTAAATACCAAAAATAGGGACTTTGTGGGAAAGTCCCATAAAATCATCTAAAACATGCAAAACAATGACATAACATTGATAAAACATCCCAATAATGCCTATATGGAGGGTATAAATGATGATATAAAATGCACGTATCAATGATCTCTCAAGTTCTATCAACCACTGATACAACTCTACGCACACTAAACGTTTACTTTATCTAGGAAATAATAGTAGAGCAATAATAATGTATCAGAGATAGCTTTGCAAGATAATAAATGCAAGAAACTAATTGTTAGTGCTGCACCAATAAAATATACTAAGTAACCATAAACTAACAGTACCATGAGTGTAAAAAAGTGGTGGTAATTGTGATAGATTTTTCCATGATCAAATAGTTAAATGCAAGGTTGATATTCCTCTTTTATGCAAGAGAGGCAATACTAACAAGATTTCACTATCCAATGATTGCAAGTACTTATAACTGAAACTTGAGCAAACATCCGTAACTATTAGAAGATACATTAAGGTAAAAATACCCAACCATAGCATTAAGATCAAAAGATCTTATTTATCCCATATCCTTCAATCACTAAATTGGGGCTCATGTTTCTGTCACTCAGTCAACCCTCCCTCTAGTTTTCTCCACATACTACAAAACCTATGATGTGATCCATGAGTGCATAAACATATGATGGGCACCTTAGGACTGTAATAAATTCAATATATAGCTCAAACCATCCATAGAGATTCAACAATCAATCATATGAAAAAAGGGAACTACACAAACATGACATAGATGCAATAGATCACCTGCAAATAATTTAGAACGTTAAACACCATGTTTACATAGGGGGGTACAGAGGTGTGTGGGAGGATGAACCACTATATACAAGGAGAAATTGGCGATGGAGATGGCGGTGAAGACGGTGGAAAGGGCAGCACGGGGCGCAGGGCGGCGCCGGCGGTGGCGCAGGGACTCCTTCCCGGCGCCGCCGGCATCATGAGGGAGCGCCGCCCCTTAGCCCTCTTTATTCATGGATTCTTGGGAGCCCTCCCCCATGGAGATGGGATCCATGCGGGGAGGAAAAAAGTGTCTTTGGTGGCTGGAATCGTGGTATGCGGTGTCTTTCACAACCTAGGTTTCCTTCCTTTATATAGCCTCTCGGATTTCTGTCATCCCATCTAGGGCTGCGGTAAACCGGGCTTTTCTCGGTCGTGCGGACTCGGATTGGGCCGAACTTTATGTCTAGACGTTCTTCGCAAAATTCCCCACAACTTTCGCGGCTGTACTTTTTCCATTTGACTTTGTCTTTGACCCATAACGTGACAATCTTTAAAAATACTTTTCAGACAGATTCCAGGAAAGTCCCAATTCGACTCCAATCTCTTGTATTTTTGATAATTTCTACACATCAAAGTGTAAAACAGGAACATTGTGCACTTTTGGAACTATTAGTAGGTTAGTCCATATAAATCATAAACTTAATATAAAAACAATTATCAAATTCATAAAAGTAGCATGAAACCATCAAAAATTATAGATATGTTTTGGACGTATCAACATCCCCAAGCTTAGTTCCTACTCGTCCTCGAGTAGGTCAAATGATACCAAGATAATTTTTTAGGTGACATGGTACCAACATAATCTTGATCATCAGTATTTGTAAAAGCATTGCAAGCTGAGATCAAAGTACTCTAAACATAGGCATGATAGATATAATTTCAACAATGTAACTTAGCAAGCATGTTGCAACATGAAAAGTAACACAAACAAAAGATCATGAATAATAGTGCACTTGAAAGTTATATGTTTGTTTCGAGCATAAAAAAACATAGCAAAGTAGTATTCCTCTTGTCCTTAAAAGTGAGAGCAAAACATAAATACCAGGACACCTTCAAAGTTCAAGTGGTGACTAAAACAAATAATTTGAGAACAGGTAATAACTTATCATGAATCAATCAATAATAATCTTTGAGACTGATGCACATCATACTCAGAATGACAACTATGCTATCTTAATTGTGCATAAATTTAGAAGATGAAGACTCAACATAAAAGTAAAAGAAAGGCCCTTCGTACAGGGAAGCAGTGATTAACTCATGTGCTAGAGCTTTTTATTTTATTAAAACAGAGGTATTGAAAACAATTTTTTTAGAGAGGTGTATGTTAATGTCAACGAATGGCAACCAAACAATACAGGACGTCACAAGTTAACTAGACTTTACAAGAGCGGCTCACCCAGTGAAGGACGTTCTTTCTACTAGGGTCAGTAGATCATCCCTCTTCTCTTTTGTTTACACCATTATGCTTTGACTGATTAATCAAGGGCAAAAATAATGAATGATAACCACATTTTGGGGCAGGGCACCCCGTTGCCAGCTTTCTTATAGCATTTGGATAAGCGGACGTGACACTAGTCCAGGTGTGTAAGTCCAATCAACAAGTGAGATAAATATCGTCTACATGCGTCCTCATGAGCTAAAACAGTGGCACACAACATGCGCAATTTTGAATGTTTTAAAGATAGTACATGAGAATTTCCTTTGGGTTGGAGGTTAAATACCACATATAGGTAGGTATGGTGGATACATTTGGCAAACTTTGGTTTTTAGGAGTTGGATGCACGAGTAGAGCCCATACTCAATATATGTGGAGGCTTGCAAAAGACTGTGAGCGACAAATTACGAGAGCAATAATGGCCATAACCATGCATAGCGACAAAACCATTATTAATCAAAGCATAAATGGTATTACGAGTAAAAAACTAAATGATCATAGAGGCTAGAGGTGGCTAGTTTATAGTCATAACATGGTGTAATCATGTGTTAAGTCAACCAAATAAAGCATTCAAAGGAGAATACCACAATATTATGCTTCGATGTGACACTACTAGGAAACATGCTATAGCAGCATTCACTAGCGCCAGCACATGCACAAATGGGGCCGCCGGAGGTAAGTACCACTGGCGCGCATTTTGACCACGCGCCGGTGCTACTAACTTACCCCCAGCGCGTGTGGAAAAAGGGGCTCCGGTGCTAAGCGCACGCCAGGCCCCCCATCTGGGAGAACGTAGCGCCGACGTGGGCGTGGCGTGGTGCGCCAGCGCTAAGGATCTTATCCCCGGCGTGTGGGAAGCGCAGCGCGCCGGCGCTAAGGGCACGGCTTGGGGCAAAGTTACCCCCGTTGCGCTTCTTTACGGGAGCGCCGGCGCTAAATCTTACCCCCGGCGCGCTGGTGCAAAAGCGCGCCGGCGGTAAACCTTGCCCATATCCAGCCAACACACACCACACATTTTCCCAACCACTCACTCCACTCACTCCTCCTCATCTCCAACTCGAAACTCCTCTCTTCCCAGCCCATTTTCTCACTCATTTCTTCCAATTTTAGCACATTTAACCAACCAAATATGATATGTTTTGTCAAAACTTTCTCTCCCAACATGCCCCTCCCTTCTACCTAGTTAGATCTAGATCTAGATCTACTATGAAGAATATTTCTCCCCACATGCACCATATTCATATATCTAGATCTAGCTAGATCTATATAGAGTCTACACACCGCACTCTCTCCGGTCGACACGTGTCGTGTGTACGTTACGATCTTCCATATCTTGTGCCGGCGGCATATACTTATATCGAGATATATATATAATTATTGTGTTTGGAACCAAAATATGTGATGATGACCCTTATTTATGGGAATTGCATTATGTTTGTTGCGACCATGTAAGATGTGTTGACATGTAAATGAGTTGGCAATGTTTTGCCAAAATGTCGATTCATTTCCGTTCGGCAAATTGTTGCCACTCCGTTTTGACCTTTTTTAGCAAAGGTCATGCCGAAATTTTCCGTGAAACCGGCCGGGTGTGGATCTAATCAAAATTTACTCTTGTTGATTGTGCAGGAGACAATGGTCATCTCGATGAGGGAAAGCGTCGTGGATAGATATGTGGAACGTGCAACGGCCGACATGCATAGAAGGGACCGCATAGACATAACTTGTCCGTGTCGAAGATGCAAACTTGGTTCCCTGTTCAACCCATCTTCGGGCGTAGTGAAGGACCACCTGCTTAGGTGTGGTTTCATGGACGGTTACACTCAGTGGACCATGAGTGATGAGGAAGATGATCATGGGGATGATCATGAGGAGGGGGCGCGACAGCCGCTGACCAAGCGTGGAACCTTCACACAAACACAAACTTTCTCTTGACCCAATTTTCTGGAAGGTTGTCAATCTTGTAGTCTTGCTGAAAACTGGAGAATTAAACATATAGAGTCTTGAAAAGTATTTAAAGTAAACACAATACAACAATGAAATAATTATGAAAGTGCTTAAAAGAAGGTTGTACTTATGAGGAAAATAGGACCAGGGGCCATAAGTTCAGTAGTGGTGTCTCTCCAAAGAAAACAAACATGTTGGGTGAACAAATTATAGCTGGGCAATTGAAAAATCATGAACGCATAACAATACAATTATGACGAGATATAGTTCACGGGTTCTAACATGGTAGATATTATTTCAAGGCATATGAACCGCTATCTAGCATGCATTTATATCTAAAAGTCCACCTCAAGAAATATATCCAGCAAATCTCTCTGGTATTAAGTTGCAGCAACGAAGTGATTGCTCTGTGTGCAACAAACAAATGCATTAAGAACAATACGTAATGTAAGCAACGGTTCTCCTCCATAGACAAGAGTAGTGTTGTTTTCCCCCTAGTAGCAACAACACATCCCCATCTGTCATGTTTCTGTCACTCGAGCATAGATGTTAGAGAGGCAAGGACCTACCATCTAGCATATAAACTCTCTCTTGGAGGTGAAAACGACTACGTGGCCAAGGTAATCATAAACACCGGAGAGCATTGCAAGACAATATTAAAAATCTCTGTGAATATAAGTGAAGCATCTCAGATTGACATGAACAAAATAATCATAATCTCACGATTCATCGGATCCCAGCAAACACAACATGCACAATTACATAACCTTGGTCTCGATCATGTGAGGCGGCTCACGAGACTCTAAACATGGAGGCATAATGGAGAGAAAACCCATCTAGCTACTGCAATGGAACTGTAGTCCCGAGATGAACTACTCACATATCTATACGGAGGCGGTCATGGCGATGAAGATGCCTCCGATGAAGATTCCCCCCTCCGGCAGGGTGCTGGACCAGGGGTGCATAAGCCCTAGATTGTACTTTTGAGGTGACGACGCCTCTCTGGATGTTTTGTGGAAATAACTCCACCCCCCACGTTTTTAGGGTTAGGGGCAATTTATAGGAGAATAGGCGGTGGCGAGTGGCCCACTAGGTGCGGCCTAGGGTGGGGCCACGCTTGGCACCACCTAGATCCCTCTCGGTCTCCTTTGAACCCCGTCTTCATTCCGGGTAAAAAATATCTTAGGTGGATTTCATCCCTTTCCGAGAATATTTCTTTTAGAACTTTTCTGAAATAGAAAAACAGCAAAAAAAAAACATCAACTCGCATGGGGCATCTTTTTAATATGTTAGTCGATGAAAACATCCGGAAAACAAAGGTAAACATGTGAAAACATGATAGTAACATAAGTGTATTGTATAAAACACAAGCATGGAGCATCAAAAATTATAGAGACGTTCGCAATGTATCAGCATCCCCAAGCTTAACTCTTGCTCGTCCTCGAGTAGGTAAGTGATAAACAAAATAATTTTTGAGGTGACATGAAGCCAACACAATCTTGATCAATTTTATGTAAAAGCATTGCAAGATGAGATCAAAGTACTTTAACAAAGACATGATAAATATATTTTGAACTAATGTAAATTTAGCAACTATGTGCACATGAAAAGTAACACAAACAACTGAAAATAAATAATGAAGCATTTAAAGCAATAAGTTTGTTTCAATCATAAAGAAAAACATAATAACATGGTATCCTGCTTGTGCTTCGTGGAATAGCAAAACATAAATGCCAGGACACCTTCAAAGTTTAAATGATGACTAGATACAAATAATTTAAGAACAAGCAATACCACAAAAATGAATCAATCAATAATATATTTTGGGACTATGCACATTATACTCATAATGAAAACTACGATCTCTCAATTCGTGGATAAAGTAAGAAGATCAAGACTCATCATGAAAGTAAAAGAAAGGCCCTCTACAGAGGGAAGCAGGGATTACTCATGTTCTAGAGATTTTTATTTAATAAAAGAGGGGGTGAAAACAATTTTGAGAGAGGTGTATGTCTATGTCAAAATGCTATCAAATTACCTATCATATTTTCATGTTTAATGGCTTCGAGAGTGGCTCCCAAAGGGGAATCACAACATTCCCATGTTTCCTTGTTTGCACAAGCCAAGTTCATGATTTCTCAACTCCATAGTGTGAGGAGATTTTATTGTTATTGTTGTAGCTTAGTTTGGGTTGGGCACCCAGATGTCTGATCTTTTTGCAAAATTAAGGGCTAGCACATTAGTCGTGCTAGTCAGGTGTGAAGCCATCAAACATAAAAACAAAATAAAGCATTCAATACTTCCTCATGAGATAAAACAAGAACACAAAAGATGTTAATAATTTTAAAGGTTTAAAGGTAGCACATGATAAATTTACTTGGAGTGCCGGTGAAATACCACATATAGGTAGGTTTGGTGGATACATTTGGATTTTGGGAGTTGGATGCACAAGTAGATCTCATACTCAATACATGGTGAAGGCTAGCAAAAGACTGGGAGCGACCAACTAAGAGAGAAATAATGGGCATAATCATGCATAGCGACAAAACATTATAAATCAAAGCATGAAGTGATATTACAAGTCAAAAACTAAATGATCATAAAGGCTAGAGGTGACTTTGTCTATAGTCATAACATGGTGTGAGAATGCGCCAAGTTAATCCAAATAAAGCATTTAAAGGAGAATACCATAATACCATGCTTCAATATGAGGAAACAACACATGATTTAATTTCAATGGCACATTAAGCACTCTCAGCTCTTTGAGACTAGTCATGATACATAATAAATAACTAATCACAAAATTATAATAACATCTAACATGACATGCTAAAGTCTAATCTACAGTCAAGACAATCTTCCTTTTGCACCACTATAAGCATTGTCGGGGGGATACCCCCGAGTAGGGTAAAGGCAATTGCTAAAGGGCAAGATCAGAAGAGACACTTGGCAGAGTAGCGGCTACCCGGTACTCGCTACCTGGTCGTCCGCTATTCGGCCGTACGCACTGAAGGCCAGGAGGAAGAATCAGGGAAGTTATTCTCCTCCGGGTAGAGGAAGTGGTCCGAGTAGAAATGGTGGTCTCCTACTCGGGCCAGAAGTCAAAGGAGCCGTTCTGACACAGGATCCCGCGTATCCCGGGTCCGTACTTTGGCACTGTTCACGGCACTGTTCATCTGCAGAGCGCGTGCCTGACCGCGACAGTGTGTCAGCAGGGCGTCGCATGATAGGGGGACCTACCCTGTGTTCGTGGCAGTGACAACAGATCAGCTCCTCGGTTCTGCGGAACGACTTTGCACATGAAGACAATCCAGGAAGCCAAAAGTTGTAAAGGTGTCAGCGGGAACCCGGAAGTACACAGTGTGCACATAGTGTCGACATCTTGGCTGTATCCGGCTGGGCACCAGTATATAAGGTGCCCTGCCCCCTCCTGCGCGAGGGATCCCAGAACCGGTTCACATTCTTGACCTAGTTCTTCACGTAGAGAGAAGAGTGGCTACTCGGTAGTGAGAAACACTTGTACTGTGGCTACTCGGTGAGACTCGAATATAAAGAGAGAAAGGCAGGAGTAGGGGTTTTACCTCCACACGAGGGCCCTGAACCTGGGTAGATCTTGTTGTTTGCAGTGCTAGCTTCACACTCACGCGGCTACTCGCTGCGTGATCCCTCCCCGAGCGCCTCCAGCGTCCATCGTCCCCACAACTTTAGCCATCCTATGGCATCTGCCGTGACACCACCACGACAGTTGGCGCCCACCGTGGGGCAACCAGCGGCGCTGGCTGGAGTTTCCGTTCGGACGGGATCGATTTCTGCTACCGGAGAGCGCGTGGTCTGTGGCCTCGTCCACAGATTCGGCTCCTTCGACTTCGTCACCGACAACCCGGCGATTTCGGCGGCAGGGCCATGCCGGAGGGCGGCTCGGTGATCTCCTTCGGCACGCATCTCGTCTACGTCGCCACCGTCATCGACCGCGCGTACCCTGGGGAGGTGCATGTCGCGGAGGATCCTCCTGCCGTCATCGCGGCACGCGGGAGGCCGTTGGGCCGCTCTGCGGACGTCGCGGAGGTGATGATGACCGGCCCTGCTGCTGACGCCGGGAAGGGCGCGGCTGTTGCCGCTGCGGGCGTCGTCGAGGATCTCGCTGGCCCGAGTGCTGGCGGGAAGACGCAAAAGCCCTACGAGAAGGACTGCAACCTGCCTCCCTCCACTACTCCGACGATACCTGCGTCCGCCGTGCGGATGGGTATGCCGCCTCCCACTGATCTTGAGCTCCTGTCCATGAAGGCCCAGCTCGACCGGCAGCGCCAGGAGCTGCTCGCCGAGCAGGCGGAGTTGGAGAAGATTAGGCTAGAGCTTAGTCTAGATCAGAACGAGTACAACAAGGCTCACGGTTTTACACCAGTTGTCAGGAGAGCTAGCAAAGTAGGTGCTACGCGTCGCAACTTAGGCACCGAGATGGCAACGGTTGTAGAGGCTCCCAGTCAGTCCGCCACCGCAAACACCTCCACCAGACCCAGATACAGTACCCCCGCCAAAACCCTTAGAGCTGCTGAGGCTGTAACCGCAGAGTTGCCGCATCTCGACGGCGACGCGCACGTTAGGCAGCAGGAGAGGCTCAATGAGCTGGTGCTAGAGGCTGCTAGGCAGAACGAGTAGTTCCGGAAAGCCAATCCGGGTGCTGGAGCTTCTCAGGTGGTGCACTCGCATGCGGCTAGATCTAACGATCAGGCTTCATCTCCGCATCCTAGTCGCGAGAGGGACCGAAGTGGGCACTCCGGCAGAGACAGGAAGATGCAGGTGTACGACCCGGCTGTTGCCGCGAAACGGCTCGATGTGCCGCGACAGTCCGGTAAAAAACACAACACTGCAGGAGCAGGCTGTCAAGCCCAAAAAGCTCACAGCCAGCCGCGGGATGGAGAGTGCCCAGGACCTTCTCGCCATCAGGCAGCTCAGCCTACTCGGTAGAGGCCACAACCGCGCGCTGTCGCACCAGCCGCCAACCCGGTGGAGCAGCCTGGAGTCGTGCAGGTGGACAGATATGATGATGGCTACTCGGCCATGGGGTTGGCAGGCTATGACATCCTGGATCGCGTAGGTGAGCGCATGCTGGAGCCCAGTGACGCCAGGCACAAGCTGGACCGGATTTCTCTATCCGCACAACTCGAGAGCAAGGGGCCGTCTGGCCCAGAGTGCTTTGTTCCCCGCATCATGACGGAGCCTTCCGTGAAGCAGTTCCAGCTCGCTAGGGGGACCAAGTGCTATGACGGCAGCACCAAACCGGAAGATTGGCTCAATGACTATGTCACAGCCGTGCACATTGTAGGCGGCAACCGGAGGTGGGCCGTGCGGTACATCCCGCAGATGCTCGAGGGACCGGCAAGAACCTGGCTCAACAACTTGCCCAAGCACAGCATCAACTGCTGGCTTGACTTCGCGGAGGCATTCGTCAGCAACTTCACCAGTACCTACCGGAGGCCGAATAGGATGCAGCAGCTATCCGCTTGCAGGCAGCGGGAAGAGGAGACAGACCGCGAGTATCTTACTCGGTGGAGCACTCTGAGGAACACCTATGAGGGTGTGAATGAGGCCCAGGCCATCACTTGGTTTGCGCAGGGTTGCAGACATGGCAGCATGTTGTGGCAAAGGTTCCAGAGGGAGATGCCGAGTACTCTTGCCGAGACCATCCGGATTGCGGATCGCTACGCACTCGGCGACCCGACGCAGCCCCTTCTTGATGCTCCTGAGCCAAGAAGGAACTACAACATCAACAGCAGCAAGCGCAATGAGTTCCGCAACAAGCGCAGAGGTGACCGGATCGACACCCGGTACGACCCAGAGGAGGTGAATGCAGTGGCTACCGGAGCTGGGAGTAGCCAGAGGCCAAAAACTGCTGGAGCTCCATACGGGCAGAACCAGAATCAGGGCCAAGGCAACAAGAAGCAGGGTAGCGGCAGCTCGGGTTCTGCTCCAAACTTTGTGTTCAAGGACATGAAGGATGGCCCATGCAGCTTCCACACTCGGCATCCCGCAAGACCCGCCAACCACACTACTCGGCAGTGCAGTTGGTGGGAAGAAATCAAGAATGAGGGCCTGCCTCCTCCTCCTCCTATACCAGCTGCGAATGCTGCTGTACAGCCTGCCCGCGCACCTGCTGCTCGGCCTCCAGCCTTCCCGAGAAGAGAAAATGTGAACCAGGTGGCTTTAGGAGCCAACCGCTACTTCAACAATGATGGCTATCGCAACAACAACAACAACTACTACACCCGCAACAACAACAGAGGCAACAACAACAACAACAATCAAGATCACAGAGGTAACAACAACAATGGCAACAATGGTGGCGGAGACCGCAACCGGTATCAGGAGCACCACGAGAGCTACATGATCTTCACCTCTGAGCCTGTCGACAAGAAATCCCAGCACAGGCGTGCCATGGAGGTCAATGCTGTGATCCCTGCTGTTCCTCACTATATGCATTGGTGCAACCAAGAGATCACGTGGTCCCGAGTAGATCATCCCAAGGTGATGCCCAACCCGGGTAGCTACGCCTTGGTGCTGGATCCTACCTTCTTGGGTCCCGAGAAGAATGTGAGGTTCATCAAGGTACTGATCGACAACGGCAGCAGCATCAACATCGTGTATAGATACACACTCGAGAAGCTCGGTATGGCCGAGAACATGCTGCTACCCAGCAAGACCACTTTCCATGGAATTGTGCCGGGAGTTTCTTGCAATCCGATTGGCCGAGTGTGGATAGATGTGCTATTCGGCACCAGGGAAAACTGCCGCACAGAGAGCCTGCAGTTCGAGGTGGTTGATCACCAGAGCCCCTACCATGCCCTACTCGGCAGACCTGCTCTGAGCAAGTTCATGGCCTCTACCCACACGGCATATCTGAAGATGCAGATCCCTGGTCCCAATGGTGTGATTACCATCACTGGTGATTACAAGAAGTCCATGGAGTGTGCCTCTGCTGGCTCTCAGTTGGCGGAATCCATGGTGATCGCGGCCGAGAAGAAGAAGATGTACGAGGTGGTAGCTATAGCGCAATCCGCACAAGCTGGTGCGCCCGGTGTGCCAGTTCCCAGCACGGGACGGCGTTCCAGGCATCTCAGGAGACAAAAAAGATCCAGGTTGACCCTGAGTTTCCCGACCGTGTTGCCATCATTGGCTCCGGGTTGGGGGAGAAATAGGAAAGCGAGCTCATCCACTTCCTCCGTGAGAATCGGGACGTGTTCGCCTGGTCCAATGAGGATTTACCAGGTGTCCCGAGGGAGTTGGTTGAGCACTCGCTACATGTGCGTCCTGGCGCCAAACCAGTGAAACAGGCTATGCGCCGTTTCGGAGATGAGAGAAGGAAGGCCATAGGTGACCAGATCACCAAGTTGCTGATAAGCAATTTCATCATGGAGGTGCTGCATCCGGACTGGCTAGCCAACCCGGTCATGGTCAAGAAGAAGAAGGAGGATCCCAAGGCTGCTACCGCATGGCGTATGTGCGTCGACTACACCGACTTGAACAAGGCATGCCCCAAGGATCCTTTTCCGCTACCTCGCATCGATCAGGTGATCGATTCCACTGCTGGTTGTGAACTGCTGTCTTTCATAGATGCCTACTCTGGTTTTCACCAGATAGCTCTCAATCCTGCTGATCAAATAAAGACTGCTTTCATTACCCCGTACGGGGCTTATTGCTATCGTGTCATGTGTTTCGGGTTGCGGAATGCGGGTGCTACCTATCAGAGATGCATGCAGAGATGCCTGCATGATCAGCTCAGCAAAAATGTGCAGGTGTACGTAGATGACATTGTCATCAAAACGAATAAAACACATACTCTGCTTAGTGACCTCGAGGAAACTTTCGCTAACCTGCGCCAGTATAAGATGAAGCTGAACCCGAGTAAATGCACCTTTGGCGTTGAAAGCTCATGATCCCTCTATTGATTTTGGTGATGATGATAACACGGATATATCCTATCTAACAATGTTGTTTAGACTGTGCAGCTAATATCTCAGGTGATCATCTTTATATACTCCTCAAAAGATCAAAGAGAAGAACTATATTCAGGAATTACTGCCACCGGATTTTTCAGATCACAGGCCGGAAATTCCGGATCTTAAAGGGCGGATTATCCGGCCCCCTCACCGAAAATTTCCGGCCCCCTTCCTGGCACTCTCAAAAACGTCTAAGTTCTTTTCTGCCCGCGCACAGATGCCAGGCCAGAAATTTGCCCCGGAAATTTCCGGCGCAAAAATCCGGCCCTCTGGGACTTAGAGAAAATTGGATCATTACAAGTTGCCCGCGCACAGAGATGGGGGCGGAATTTCTGCCCGGAAAATTCCGGGCCCGGATTTTTCAATTATCCGCCCCCCGGATATTTCAATATTCCGGTCTTCAAGTCCTTAGCAGAAATTTGCTAAAAAGGATTCTTCATTGGTCGATGCCCGCGCACAGAAGGTGGGGCGGAAATTTGCCCCGGAAATTTCCGGAGCAAATATCCGGCCCCTGGTCCTTAGCAATTTTCTGTCAACCAGTTGCTGCCTGCGCACAGAGATGGGGGCGGAATATTGGGGCGGAATTTTCCGCCCCCGGATATTTCAAATATCCGCCCCCCCGGAGAATTCAAATTTCCGGCCAGGACACACCGGAAATTTCCGGCCTTTACTCCGGAATATTCCGGTCTCGCAGGACTGCAACGGTCAGATTTTGGAGGAGCTTATAAATAGCTGTCTTCTTCCTCTAGATAGGCAGCTCGTCCATTCCTCTCTCTCCTCCATTGTTGTTGAGCTCAAAACGCCCCGATCTCCCTCCTCCTCCAACCAAACTCGATGCCCTTCAAGGATCTCATGGAGGAGGACTAGATCTACCTTTCCACCAAGCCAAAACGTGTGTACCCACACCACAACTCTTGGGATCTTGTAATCTCTTGGTTGCTTTGTCATCCAAGGGAAACCCTAGTGCTTGTAGCTTCCACCTTGTAGCAAGAAGCTTCGATTGTTTAGAGCCTCCATCTCACTTGTGGAGTAGCCTCAACCCCTTGTAAAGGTTTGGTCAACGCCTTCAAGTCGACCTCATAGTGGAAACGAGAATCTCCCTCACCGGAGAAGCTCAAGGAGAACAAGGTGTGCACATCCGTGCTATTGAGGAGCGCCTAGGTGGCTCCCCACCTCTCCAACGTAGACGTACTTCTTTTAAGAAGGAACTACGTGAAACATATCCTTGTCTCCGTGCTTTCACTTGTTGTTATCTTGTACCGTTCCTTTATTTCCGCTGCTACTTGCTTCGTATCACCTAGGGTACTCACTTAGTTGCACATTTAGGTAATCAAGCATTTACTTTCTTAAAAGCCCCATTAAAAGTGAAAAAGAAGTAAAATTTGTAGGTCACCTATTCACCCCCCCTCTAGTTGACCATATTGCACTTTCAATTGGTATCAGAGCCTCGGCTCTTTTATCGGGCTTAACCGCCTAAGAGTAATCATGGTCAACGGGGATGTTCCCGAAACTTCTAAGGAGGAGCTCTCCAAAATGGCCGACACTATAGCCAACCTTGAGACAACGGTTTGTACCATTCAAACCCAATTGTCCAAGGTTAGCTCTAGTGTGGGCTCGGAGGTCTCCTCCATCAAGAAGATGTTAGAGAACATGATGGGTAGAACCAAGGAGCCGTCTCACTCTCCCCATGTCACCGATGAGGATAGTTCGGATGAGGAAACAAATCCGGATATTTCCGAAATCGAAGAAAACATTGCCAAAGCTAAGGCTAAAGCCGCACAAAAGGCTAAAGCCAAAGCAAAGGAGAGTGACGGTGGCTCCAAGTCTCAAACGGCTAATGGTTCGGGGTCCAATTCAAAAGTTCCACCACCACAAAACTATGATTCTATCCACCCAATCGTTTCCATGCCACACATCCTTAATGTTGGAGTTCCACCCATCCTTAACACTAACGAATTTTCCTCTTGGAAGTTTGAAATGGAATCTCACATTTCAGGATCGTGTACGGCATTGTGGAGAAGCGTGATCCATGGATTTCATCCTCATGATCCAAGCAACTTGACTCCAAGAGAGGATGTTGAATCTCAACTCAACAAAACTGCTCTTGTTATTATCCAGAAGGCTCTCCCAAGGGAGCATCTCACTCACATCCGCGGTTGCAAGACCGCCAAGGAAGCTTGGGACAAACTTGATACCTTGTTTCAAGGAAATGCTAGTATTCAGTCTTCCAAGTATGATGTGGCCATTGACAACTCCGAGAACTTCGTTATGCAAGAGGATGAGACTCCTGAAGAGCTCTATAGACGAGTTGTCACTCTCGCCAATCAACTGAGAGACTTTGGCAAGGAAGAGATCACCGATGAATGGATAAAGAGGAAGTTTGTCAAGGCTATCACACCCTTCGAGAAGAATCTCGCCACTAGCATCCGGACAAGAGCGGACTACAATACTCTCAACTCCATTGGTGTTCTTAGTGAGTTCATCGCAATCTCTCTCTCACACAAGAGTGCGGATGATGCTCTAGCTCGCTCTAGAGGGATAGGAAAGTCTCCCAACCATGCATTGAAGTCAAAGGCAATGGCTCGAGTTGATGAAAGTGAAGAAGATGATGATGAGGAGGAAGACTATGAAGATACTTACACAGGAGCTCACAAGTGCATTGCCCTTGCTATGCATGGATATTGGAAGAGATGGGAAGCTCACAAGACCGGATCTCCAAGGCCTCCATGAAACAAGAACTACAAGAAGAAGGGGGAGCGACCAAGGACATGCTATAATTGTGGTAGCGCTAACCACTTCGTGAAGGAGTGCCCCTTTGAGCCAAGAGAAGAAAACGAAGGCAAGCTCATTCGCAAGAACAAGACCAAGCCTCCTCAAAACAAGAACTTTGCAAGGAAGGTGCCAAGAGCTCTCTACGTTCAAGAAGGGGCGGTTCTTGAGACTTACATCTCCGGAGATGAAGGAGAAGATGAGGTAGTTGGAGTTGCTCACATCGCCAAGGCCACCGCATCATCACCTTCGGTCTCTCTATTCGAATCCCCCAATGAGAATGCGGCTACCCGACCTACATGTCTCATGGCAAAAGCCACTTCGGTATGCTCTCCCAACTCCAAGACCATTGTCACTAACCCTCCTTCGTTATTGGATTGTGTTGAAAATGCTTGTGAGGAGGATAGTGAGTCTAATGAGTTAAGCATATGGCTATCTAGCCTTAAGGGTGAGACTAAGGAAAAGGTGAACTCCTTTTTGAGGCAACTTGATGAGGCTAACTCTCTTGTTGATGAAAAGGAGGAGATTATCATGACCTTAGAAAGCCATGGAGGTCACACTTGCAATGAGCAAGAGCTTGAAAAAGCTCTTGATAATGAGCGTTCCATTCGTGCCTCACTTGAGGAGAAATTGTCTTGTCTTGAAGAAAACTTTGCCATAAGTGTCTCTAAGCTTAGAAAGGAAAATGCTCAATCTCTTGCTTTAATTAAAACTCTTGAGCATGAAGAATTGAAGCTAGGAATTGCTCACGAGGAACTTGGTACTCGTTATGAAAAACTTGAAAAGGAGTTCATGTCTCTTAAGGAAATTCATGACAAGTTAACCAAATCTCGTGACAATCTTCTAGCTCAACAATCAAACAAGCAAGTTGTATCCACTTCACTTTCTAGCTTGAATGTCTTGTCTAGCAATGCTTGTAGTACAACTAATCTTGTAGGAAATGAGAAGAGTTCCCATGAGATTGCTTCTCAACATGCCAACAATGGAAAGGAGGGACTTGGCTATATAGCCAAGTCAAAGAAGAAGTACAAGAAGAAGAACAAGAAGAGAGTCACCTCCTCCTCACAAGAAGTAAGATTTGTGAAAGAGGGAGAGGTGACCAAAGGGAAGGAGACCAACACCATTGTGGGTGGTGAGACCTCTAGGGGGAGCACCACTCACAATAACTTTGCCGGGAAATATAATCCATCTTATGTTCTTATGAAGTCTAGAGATGGTCATGTATATGCTAAATATGTTGGTACTTCTTATGGTGACGATTATCATTGGAGTATTTGGGTTCCTAAGACCCTTGTCACTAACATGAGAGGACCCATTCAAAGATGGGTCCCTAAATCAAGCAACTAATCTATTGTAGGGAAGTGCTTCCGGTTCGAGCAAATGGACGGTGGATAGTGGTGCATCCCAACATATGACCGGAAGCAATGACGCAATGAGTGATATTCATCCTCCATTACCTCATCTCAATTGCGTTACTATTGGTGACAACTCCGAACTAAAGGTATTGGGACGAGGCAAGGTAGCAATCTCAAATGACTTGTCAATTGAGAATGTTCTTCTTGTTGAGTCCCTTGGCTACAATCTCATCTCGGTTCTTCAACTCGCTAAAAGTGGTTTTACCTCTTTCTTTAATAAGGAGAATGTGATTGTCACTTGGGAAACGACTCTTAAAGTAGCTTTTGTTGGGCATGTCGAGAACGGCATGTATGTAGTGGACTTCTCCAAAGGAGACACGTGTGCCGCGACATGCCTAATGGCTAAAGTTGATGTGGGTTGGCTATGGCATCGCCGGTTAGCCCACACCAATATGAGGACGTCGCATGACCTTCAAAGTGGCAATCACGTTCTAGGACTAACAAATGCTAAGTTTGCCAAAGATCGTGTGTGTAGCTCTCGCGTTCTAGGAAAGCAACATGGAGAAGCACATCCCACCAAGACGAACATCACTACATCAAGAATCCTCGAGCTCATTCACTTGGACCTCTTTGGTCCTCTATCATATGATAGTCTTGGAGGCAAGAAGTATTGCTTGGTGATTGTGGATGATTACTCACGATATTGTTGGGTGTACTTCTTCAAGAGAAAGAGTGAGACTCAAAAGCGGGTCATCGAGTTCATCACTTTGGTGGAAAGACAACATAATACAAGCATCATGGCTATCCGGAGTGATAATGGCTCCGAGTTCAAGAACTACACCGTTGAGGGATTTCTTAGTGAGGAAGGCATTGCTCATCAATATTCCACTCCCTACACTCCTCAAAAAAATGGTGTGGCGGAGAGAAAGAATCAGACTCTTATGGATGCGGCTCGAACCATGATTGCGGAGTTCTCTTCTCCTTATAACTTTTGGGCCGAGGCCGTCTCCACCGCTTGTCATGCTAGCAACCGATTATATCTCCGCAAGATCTTGAACAAGACCCCCTATGAGATTCTCACGGGCAAGAAGCCGGATGTTTCATACTTCAAGGTCTTTGGATGCAAATGCTTCATTCGCAAAAGAGGGAAACGCTTGTCAAAGTTCGAGACTAAATCCTATGAGGGTATCTTTGTTGGTTATGCCACAAACTCACACGCCTATAGAGTTTACAACAAGTCCACCGGACAAGTTGAAGAAGCTATAGACGTGGTGTTCGATGAGGATAATGGGTCCCAAGGGGGCCGTATAGATCATGGTTTTGTAGGAGATGCAATTCCTCCCATCGTCATAAGAAGAATGGGGATTGGTGAAATAATCCCCATTGAGGGACACCGGATGACGGAGGGAGAAGGACTATGCTCTACTCAAGTGGAGCCATTGACTACATCCATTGATAACCATGCTACCCAACAAGATGCACCAAACCCTCATGCCTCACCACAAGGCCAAGCTAACAATCAAGGCCAAGTTCATGATGAAGGCCGAGCTCACAACGAAGAACAAGATACACATGGTGATGATGCAATTCATCACTTGAGGGATCCACCTCCCATCAATGATCAAGACCAAGGTGGACATGTCTCCGATGATGAAGGTGGTGATCAAGTCCTATCCAAGGAAACTTTGGAGGAGATGCTAGCTCGTAGAGCAAAGAGAAGGCTAGATAATCTTGCTCGTGCCGGTCACACGGAGGATATGATTCTTGGACAAGTTCGTGGAAGGGTCGTCACAAGGAGGCAACTAGCGGACTTTAGCAAAGCTCATGCATTTGTCTCGCACATTGAGCCAAAGAAGGTCTATGAAGCTCTTGAAGATCAAGATTGGCTTGAAGCTATGCACGATGAACTCAACAATTTCGAGCGCAACAAAGTGTGGAAATTGGTTCCAAGGCCCAAGGATTGCAAGAACGTCATCGGCACTAAGTGGATCTTCAAGAACAAACAAGACAAGGACGGCATCGTCATCCGCAACAAGGCTAGATTGGTGGCTCAAGGCTTCTCTCAAGTCGAAGGTGTCGATTTCGGTGAAACATTCGCTCCTGTTGCTCGTCTTGAATCTATTCGTATCTTACTTGCATATGCCTCTCATCATAACTTCAAATTGCAACAAATGGATGTTAAAAGTGCTTTTTTGAATGGTCCCATCCATGAGTTGGTTTATGTCAAGCAACCTCCGGGTTTCGAAGATCCCAACCACCCCGATCATGTCTACAAACTCGATAAGGCGCTATATGGGCTTAAACAAGCCCCACGTGCGTGGTACGAACACCTTAAAGAGTTTTTGGTAGATCGAGGGTTCAATGTTGGTTTAATCGATCCCACCCTTTTCACCAAAAAGGTCGGAGGTGACTTGTTCATATGCCAACTCTATGTGGATGATATCATCTTTGGTTCCACTAACGTTGCCTTCAATGATGAGTTTTGCAAGCTTATGACGGACAAGTTCGAGATGTCTATGATGGGAGAATTGGAGTATTTTATTGGCTTTGAGATCAAGCAACATCCCGAAGGCACATTTATCAAGCAAGCCAAGTATACTCAAGATATGCTCAAGCGATTCAATATGCATGATGCTAAACCTATGAAGACTCCCATGTCCACGACGATTGATTTGAAACCCGATCCGAATGGTAAAGAGGTAGATCAAAAGGTATACCGCTCCATGATTGGCTCTTTGCTCTACCTTTGTGCATCTAGACCCGATATTATGTATAGCGTTGGTAAATGTGCAAGGTTTCAAGCCTCCCCAAGACAAAGTCACTTTGAAGCGGTTAAGCGTATCTTTCGATATTTAGTTCATACCCCAAACTTTGGTCTTTGGTATCCCAAGGGTTCAAGCTTTCAGCTCATTGGGTATTCGGATGCGGACTATGCGGGAGAGAAGACGGATAGGAAATCTACATCCGGAAGTTGTCAATTTCTTGGCCGCTCATTGGTATGTTGGTCTTCTAAGAAGCAAAACTGCATTGCTCTCTCCACCACTGAGGCCGAATACATCTCCGCGGCGAGTTGTTGTGCTCAATTACTTTGGATGCGGCAAACATTGAGAGATTATGGAATCATCTTCGACAACGTTCCCCTCTTGTGCGACAATGAGAGTGCCATCAAGATCGCCTACAATCCCGTTCTTCACTCCAAGACGAAGCACATTGAGATACGGGCCATACGGCATCACTTCATTCGGGATCATGTTGAAAAGGGTGATATTGACCTCTCCTATGTTGCAACCAAGGATCAACTCGCGGATATCTTCACGAAGGCCCTTGATGAACCAAGATTTCGGGGTTTGAGGAATGAACTAAATGTGATCGATGCGTCTAACTTCTCTTGAACCCTTGCATAAGTACCTTCACTATTTGTACTATCTAGTCTAGATGTAGGCATGGACATAGGGGGAGTGTAGTTCAACTCATGAGCAAACACTCCATCTATCATGCATAAAACAATCAAAACGTCATGCATATCTAGTCAATTTGTGACTTATTGTACTTAAAACGTGAGTGATTCTCTTGAGTCCAAGATACATCTTCGCGACTCCTTGGTGTCACTCAAACACGGTGGCTCCGGCCACCAACTTTTTCCTTTTGAACTTGTTTCTTGATGTTTTCCTAGTGTTTGTTCGGTTGTTTGTGTTTTTCGTTTTTGGAGGCTCACGATTTGTTCCATCTTCCACCACAAACTCGGATGGCGTGGGAACACCGGAAATTCCGGCCTAGGGCCCGGAATTTTCCGGCCCTCAGACATTTGTCCCAGAAATTTCGTCCCTTTCCGATGTGCCCGCTCGCAGAAGGCACCCCGGATAATTGGTGCGGAAATTTCCGGGGTAAATTTCCGTGCCTTAAGTCCCGGAAATTTCCGGGGTTCGAAAATGGACTCAAATAATCCCCCAAATATCCGCGTGCCCGCTCACAGAGGGCACACCGGATATTTGGGCGGAATATTCCGGTCAAATTTCCGGACCAAGGAATATCCGGCTTTAGTACCGGAATTTTCCAGTGTGGCTGGCCTGGGGCTATATAAGGACGCCGGGAGGGAGCAGTTCCAGACTGTTTCCCTCCCCTCGCCTCCACTCGCCTCCAGCCGCCGCCGCCGCCTCCGAGACTTCCGGGAGGCTCCCTTCGCCTCCCCTCCTCATCCTCTACTCAACTCTTGCGGATTAAGAGACCGCACACCAGTTCCTGCCATGGATCCCGGTATGTGTATGTTTTCTCCGCAAGTTTGGGTTTGATTTGATGCTTTGATCTCCTCTCTAGTGATAAACTTGACCTAGCATGTTTATTTGTTCCCACTTGTATCACATATTCTCCAGGGTTCATTCTCGTACTAGATTCCTCGTTCTAGATCCATTATAGGCCCAGATTCAGATCTGGATTCGAAAATCCCGCAGGCCGGAAATTTCCGCCCCAGGACCGGAATTTCCGCACACCAGAAATTTCCCCTGTAGCCGGAATTTCCGTCCCCCGGAATTTCCGCATCCATGAACGGAATTTCCGGCCTGTACTGAATCATGAACACAGTTCACTTTATTCCACTTCCACAACTCGTGAGCCCCCATTTTTGATTTTTGTTTGGTTTCTTTGCATCTTTTTCCGCCTTTCTCGCAGATGGTTCAAGCTCTAGGCCCGGAAAGCTGACAAGTACCCGCAAGCGTCTCCGCCACCTGACAGAAAATGAAGAAGGGACGTTTGTTGAGGATAATGAGACTCGCCGACGTGCGAGGGATGCTGAAAGAGATTATGAGCGTCAACGTGATGCTGAAAGGGCTGCCCGCAAGGCTGGCAGACAGCAAGGCAATGCCACTCTCAACGTGGGCACCATGTCAACTCTGGAGTTCAAGGCATGGAGGTCCAAGGCTTGGTACACAGAGGGTCCTCAGGACCCCACCATTGATTCCTGCTTTTGGCATGTGGAGCAGGAGACCCTATTCAAACAGGTGTACACTGTGATGAGCAAGCCCGTGTGCCCCATGAAGGTGATCAATTTTGCTCATCTGGCTGCCAACCCCGCCTACTTCAACAACTCTGTTCAGCTTGCTGAGGTTCTTGGTCTGCGTCCGCTCATGGAGACTAGGTGCTCCTTCAATACCACATTCATTCAGCAGTTCTATGCAATACTTGTCATTGATGATTCTGAGGAAATTGGGATGTCCTGGATGTCTGGCCCTCACTTGCTCACAGCCAACTTCCATGACTTTGCTTCTGAGCTTGGGTATCCTTTTTCTGGCCTCAACACTCCCCAGGGTCACCGCATGCATATTCACGGGGTTGAGTATGAGAAGAACAAGCTGGCTGACTTGTATGGCTCCACAGGTGTGATTGGCTCGGCCAAAGGACTGTATCCCGTGTACGACATTCTGCTGCGCATGTTCCGGGAGTCTATTGCCCCAAGTGGTGGTAATAATGATGCTATTCGTGGTGGCTTGGTCAACCTCATGCACCACGCCTTTTTGACCTTCACTGAGAGCGCCTTGACTGACATGGAGGCCCACAAGATTGATGTGATGGATTTCATCTTCCATGAGCTCCACTTTGCTCTTTTCCACCGCAAAGTGCCTCCATATGCTCCCTATATTATGAAGCTCATCAAGGCCCGCTATCCCGCAGCTCTTCGTGAGGACCTTGAGCTTGACTGTGAGGAGCACAAGGACGTCACCCTGTACAAAAATGCTGCCCACACTCAGCAGGCTGCACATGATGTTGGTGCCACAGGTCAAGGCCACTGGGACCCTCGCATGCGTCCCCCTCCTCCTGGCAAGAAGAAGCGCTCCTGGCTTGTTCGCGCAATTGAAAAGGTGCTGTGCATGAATGTGTGCCTCCACAAGGAGAACTACATCGCCTATGTGGAGCGCCGCAGCATCCTCGAGAATCAGCATCACATCATGACTGCACTTGGTGCCCCCAATGTGCCACCACTTCCTCCTCCCAGGATTGCCTACAAGAACTGGAACAACCGCGACGTTGACTGGGACATCGGTGTGGATGATGATGAGGACATGGAGGACGTCACCGAGGATGAAGCCGAAGAGGAAGAGGAGGACACCCAGGCCTAGAGTTTGCTCCGTGGGACGTAGCTCTCTCTTTTCTCTTTTTGGTATCCTGATGCCAAAGGGGGAGAAGATCTAGATGATCGCGGGCATTTGCTTGGGAGGGTTTCGTTCTTCATTTGCCGTTTTTATCATTTCGTGCGTCTTTTCGAACTTCGTTCTATCGTACTCGTTATTCGTTGGTGAACCATTATTATTAGGAGGCATGTCTCCTATATATGCTATCTGTGATGTTTTCGTATCTTGCATTGTTAGTTTACTTTCCCGCAAATACCCGTGTTGTCATCATTCACCAAAAAGGGGGAGATTGAAAGCTCATGATCCCTCTATTGATTTTGGTGATGATGATAACACGGATATATCCTATCTAACAATGTTGTTTAGACTGTGCAGCTAATATCTCAGGTGATCATCTTTATATACTCCTCAAAAGATCAAAGAGAAGAACTATATTCAGGAATTACAGCCACCGGATTTTTCAGATCACAGGCCGGAAATTCCGGATCTTAAAGGGCGGATTATCCGGCCCCCTCACCGGAAATTTCCGGCCCCCTTCCTGGCACTCTAAAAAACGTCTAAGTTCTTTTCTGCCCGCGCACAGATGCCAGGCCGGAAATTTGCCCCGGAAATTTCCGGCGCAAAAATCCGGCCCTCTGGGACTTAGCGAAAATTGGATCATTACAAGTTGGCCGCGCACAGAGATGGGGGCGGAATTTCTGCCCAGAAAATTCCGGGCCCGGATTTTTCAATTATCCGCCCCCCGGATATTTCAATATTCCGGTCTTCAAGTCCTTAGCAGAAATTTGCTAAAAAGGATTCTTCATTGGTCGATGCCCGCGCACAGAAGGTGGGGCGGAAATTTGCCCCGGAAATTTCCGGAGCAAATATCCGGCCCCTGGTCCTTAGCAATTTTCTGTCAACCAGTTGCTGCCTGCGCACAGAGATGGGGGCGGAATATTGGGGCGGAATTTTCCGCCCCCGGATATTTCAAATATCCGCCCCCCGGAGAATTCAAATTTCCGGCCAGGACACACCGGAAATTTCCGGCCTTTACTCCGGAATATTCCGGTCTCGCAGGACTGCAACGGTCAGATTTTGGAGGAGCCTATAAATAGCTGTCTTCTTCCTCTAGATAGGCAGCTCGTCCATTCCTCTCTCTCCTCCATTGTTGTTGAGCTCAAAACGCCCCGATCTCCCTCCTCCTCCAACCAAACTCGATGCCCTTCAAGGATCTCATGGAGGAGGACTAGATCTACCTTTCCACCAAGCCAAAACGTGTGTACCCACACCACAACTCTTGGGATCTTGTAATCTCTTGGTTGCTTTGTCATCCAAGGGAAACCCTAGTGCTTGTAGCTTCCACCTTGTAGCAAGAAGCTTCGGTTGTTGAGAGCCTCCATCTCACTTGTGGAGTAGCCTCAACCCCTTGTAAAGGTTTGGTCAACGCCTTCAAGTCGACCTCATAGTGGAAACGAGAATCTCCCTCACCGGAGAAGCTCAAGGAGAACAAGGTGTGCACATCCGTGCTATTGAGGAGCGCCTAGGTGGCTCCCCACCTCTCCAACGTAGACGTACTTCTTTTAAGAAGGAACTACGGGAAACATATCCTTGTCTTCGTGCTTTCACTTGTTGTTATCTTGTACCGTTCCTTTATTTCCGCTGCTACTTGCTTCGTATCACCTAGGGTACTCACTTAGTTGCACATTTATGTAATCAAGCATTTACTTTCTTAAAAGCCCCATTAAAAGTGAAAAAGAAGTAAAATTTGTAGGTCACCTATTCACCCCCCCTCTAGTTGACCATATTGCACTTTCAGGCGTCCCGGCTGGCAAGCTACTCGGCTTCTTGGTATCCAGTCGGGGCATTGAAGCCAATCCTTTAAAGATAAAAGCTATTGAGAGCATGTCTTTGCCGAGATCCCTGAAGGATGTGCAAAAATTCACTAGTTGCTTGGCATCTCTGAGCCGTTTCTTGGGCAGAATGGGCGAGAAGGCCCTGCCTTTGTATCAGTTGATGAAGAAAAGTGACAAGTTCGTTTGGACACTGCAAGCGGATGTGGCATTCAAAGAGCTAAAGGCAATGCTGGGTAGCGCTCCCATCTTGGCTAGTCCGCTACCCAAGGAGCCAATGCTGCTATATATTGCTGCTACTAACCGGGTAGTCAGCGTGGTGATTGTGGTGGAACGAGAAGAGGAAGGCAAGAGTGTGCAACGGCCTGTATATTATCTCAGTGAGGTGCTGTCTAGCTCCAAACAGAACTACCCTCACTACCAGAAGATGACGTACGGTGTGTACTTGGGCGCCAAGAAGCTGAAGCATTACTTCCAAGAGCACCCCATCACAGTGGTGAGCTCAGCTCCCATCTCGGATATCATGGGCAACAAGGAAGCGAGTGGCAGAGTAGCCAAGTGGGCAATCGAGCTGGCCGCGTACGCTCCCGCGTATGCGAGAAGAGAAGCCATCAAGTCTCAGATCCTAGAAGAATTTCTGGTGGATTGGGCTGAGGTGCAGTATGAGCCTCCTACTCCGGTATCCAACTACTGGAAGATGCACTTTGATGGCTCCAAGATGAAAGAAGGCTTGGGTGCTGGCGTAGTGCTTACGTCACCCAAACGGGATCAACTCAAGTATGTGCTGCAAATTCACTTCAAGGCATCCAACAATGTTGCAGAGTACGAGGCCGTGGTGCACGGCTTGAAGGTGGCGAAGGAAGTTGGCGTGCAACGCATCATATGCTATGGCGACTCGGATCTTGTTGTGCAGCAAGTCTCTGGCACTTGGGATGCTCTGGATGCCAACATGGCGTCATACCGCTTCCTGGTACAAACCATGACAGGATTCTTTGAAGGTTGCGAGTTCCAGCACATCCACCGAGCAGAGAATGAAGCGGCTGATGAGCTGTCCAAGTTGGGGTCTTCTCGGCAGTACATCCCGGCTGGGATTGCCTTGGAGCATTTGAGAAAGCCATCCATCAAGCCATCCCCCAACTCGGAGTCCATCTTCGTTCCTTCCCTGCCTGATGAGGAAGCAGTTCCAATGGAGATTGACTGGGAAGGTGCAAAAGGAGACCCGGGGACTGCCGTCTCAATCCCGGGGACTGGCGCCTGCAACCCGGGAACTGCCCCTCTCTACTCGGGGACTGCTCCTCCTTACTCGGGGACTGCTCCTCCTTACTCGGGGACTGCCCCTCTCAGCTCGGGGACTGTCGCATTCCTTGAAGAAGTCCTTGCCAACCGCTCGGGGCTGCAGAGAGTCAACCCCAACCCAGAAAATGATGCAACAGTGCCTGTTCCAATGGAAGTGGACGAACCAGTGTTTCCCGCGCGGGAGACGCCGAGTTGGGCCATGCCCATACTATCCTTTCTAAGGGACGGTACCCTGCCAGAAGATGAGGTGACTGCAAGGCAAATTCAGAGAAGATCCAAGGGCTACACCATCTTCAGAGAAGTGCTGCACAAGAGAAGTGCCACTGGCGTGTTGCAGCGCTGTGTGGAACCGGAAGAGGGAGAGGAGATTCTGGTAGAGATACACCAAGGAGAGTGTGGGCATCACGCCTCTTCTCGGGCTTTGGTCAAGAAGGCTTTTCGGCATGGCTTCTACTGGCTCACCGCTCTGCAGCAAGCTGAAGACATCGTGAGAAAGTGCAACGGTTGCCAGAGATTCGCGAGTAAGATCCACATGCCTGCTTCCGAGTTGAAAACCATTCCCATCACTTGGCCGTTTGCTGTTTGGTGTTTGGATATGGTCGGCCCCTTCAAGCCGGCTAGAGGCAACATGACACACATCTTAGTCATGGTGGACAAGTTCACCAAATGGATTGAAGTGAAGCCTATTCGGAAGTGCGATGGAGCTACAGCTGTGAAATTCCTAAAGGATGTGATCCTGAGATATGGCTACCCGCACAGCATCATCACAGATAACGACAGCAACTTTGCTGAGGGAGCCATGGTGAGATTCTGCAGAGATAAGCACATCGGACTAGATGTCGCGTCTGTCGCGCATCCCGCGTCCAATGGGCAGGTGGAAAGAGCAAATGGCATGCTGCTTGCAGGCATAAAGCCAAGTCTGATTGAGCCACTGCTGAAAACAACAGGGTGTTGGCTAGACGAGTTGCCAGCGGTGTTGTGGAGTCTAAGGACTACCCCTAACCGGTCAACCAGCTACACGCCATTCTTCTTGGTTTACGGGGCTGAAGCCGTGTTGCCAATCGACCTAGAGCATGACTCCCCCCGAGTAGCCCTCTACACTGAGGCAGAGGCGAGAGAAGCGAGAGAAGACGACGTTGACCTGCTAGAAGAAGCAAGAGAGCTTACTCTGTCACGTTCGGCTGTTTACCAGCAAAACTTGAGGCGTTATCACAGCCGAAAAGTGAACCCAAGGGTTTTTCGAGAAGGAGACATGGTCCTGAGGCTTGTGCAACGCACAGCCGGGATGCACAAGCTGTCCCCTCCGTGGGAAGGGCCGTTCATTGTGAGCAAGGCTTTGCACAATGATGCCTATTACCTCGTCGACGTGCGTCCATCACAGGAGAACAGGCGGATAAAGCTGGAGAGGAGTCTAAGCGTCCCTGGAATGTGGCTCTACTTCGTCGCTTTCATTCATGAGCAAAAGTGTGTATGTACTCTCTTATCCGAGTAAAAGCTCCTACCCTGCAATCAAAAATTGAACTCGGGGACTGCCCTCGTCCAAAATTGCTCTAAGTGTTTCTATTCTGTTATTTCTTTGTCTACTCGGTTGCTGCGCTTAGAATTTCAAAAGCATACAGAGTAGTGTGTTTATACTCACCGGACACTCTGCGACTCTGCTGCTGTCCGCAAACCGGCTTCATGGCAAGCCAGAGAACAAGCCAAAGAGTCAATGAACACATGAAAAATTGCAAAGGGAAGGAAGCGTGTGGCAACCGAGTAGAGTGCTTCTTACTGTCTGTTGTTATTCTTTTCGGCTATGTGGTGGTTAGCGTTACTATGACTGTTTCCTAAGTGGCTAAGTATTTGAAACCTCGACTTTGAACTCTTGTGACTCGAATACCAAAAAAGCAACAAGTTGCAGGTAAGAGCTGAGATAAAAAGGAAAGGTGGATGAAAAATGCAACTCGGGGACTCGCATGATAACGCAACCCGGCATCAAGCCAAAGCCGCTCAAATTGCCGAGTATAAAAACTTCAAATGAAATAAAACTGAGTAGAAACGGGAAGATAAATTGTTCAGTACATCTGCACCCGGCATTCCGGGGATTTGATAAAATTTTCGAGCATAAGTGTGGAAGGACATAATCAGGTGGAGGTAGCAGCATTCTCAGTGTTGGTCTTGGTGGCATCAGCTTCGAGGGAGGCCTTGGCAGCGTTAGCTTCCGGGTTGGCGACATCCGCTTCCGGGTTGGTGGCAGCCTGATCAGAAGTGGCTGTGGCAACCGAGATGGGATCCGTCACCGAAGTGGAGGCAGCAGATTGAGCGCGGAGTCGCGCCGTGTCATCGAGGGCTGCGCCTGATGAAGTGCCGAACTCAAGGGCTGCGGTGTCGATGGTCATTTCCACGCTTTCAGCTTCTTCGTCGCTATCCGCGACGGCCGCGCCCTTGCCCTTCTCGGACTTCTCATCGGTGCTGGCGAAGAAGCTCAGCCCGTCTGACACCGTGGCCTCCTCGTCATCATCTTCATCCTCGTCGTCGCCATCGCCTTCCACATCCGTGTCGGGCTCGGGGAGGCCTTCGATGTAGTGCGCGGTATCCGCGTAGGAGGCGATCTCCCACGCGACTGCCTGACGGCGAGCCACGCACTCGGGTTCCTTCTCCCACTTGGAATCGCGGCGCATCTCGAGGATGGTATTGAGATTGAGGTTCTCATACCAGCTGCAGATGAAGAGGAGCAGCATATCCGCGCGTGCCCGAGCTCCGGATGCTCGCCACTTCTTCAGCTCGGCCTTGACGCCATTCAGCTTCTCGGCGAGCCCACGGATGGTTGCTGGCGCAGAGTCTCGAGGCCAAAACAAGTCATGGAGTTTGAAGGCAGTGCGCACCAGATCGGTGCCCACGCCCCTTAGACGCTGGAGCTGCCCCTGCATGTTTGTGAAGCTGTCTTCAATCGAGGCCTTAGTGTCCATGGGCTCGCCCTTCTCGGTGCGAGTTGCTTGGGCCTTTGACAGAGCAGGTTTGCAAGCCGAGCTGAGGTCGGGGAAAATTTCTGAAAAAGCTATCAAAAAGATTAGAGGCAGAGGCAGAGAAGAGAAGCGAATCAAGCAGCAGAGAAGCAAAAGGAGACAGCGAAGCGCAGAGAAGCGGGTACTTACTGTTCAGCTTGCAAAGTAGCGACTGCAGCTTCTTCTCCCATGACTCCTCATCAGCAACATGCCTTTCTTCCACCCTCCGGAACTGGGCCAGCTGGAGCATGAGATCTGAGTTGCTCTTCCTCAGCGTATCGCACTCCAGCTCAAGCGCCCTCTTCTCAGCCTTGGCAGCTGCTTCAATCTTGTTCTTCTCGGCCGCTATCTTGTTCTTCTGGGCAGCTATGTCAAGGGCATTTTGGAGGGCGGCTCGCAGCTGGACTTGGAGAGGTTCCGTCTCGGTGGCGTGCTCTTTCTTAAGCTCTACTGCCTGGCTCTCCAGTTGCTGCTGCACCTCGGTGGGTTTGAGGCAGTCAAGATGCTCCTCAACAAATTTCTTGTGATCTTCTACGGAGAGAGGAGCAAGGTCAACAGGGAAGCAAAGAAGCAAAGGAAGGAAAACAAGCCGAGAAGACGGCAATTCACCTTCCAGTTTCTTGATGGTGGTCTCAGCACTCTCAACAAACACATGGCAGAGCTTGTGCTCTTCTTCCAGCACCTTAAACTTGCCTGCAGGGTAAAAATCAGTTAAAAGCAGAAAGCATAAGCGGGCGTAAACACGAAACGCATGAACCGCGTAGCTAAAAGCTTACTTTCGATCTCGGAAATCTTGAGAGTACGGTCCACGGCCTCCTTCTCTGTCGCAGCATCGCTTTTGCGTTCTGCTTCTAGGGCCTCAAGGCGCCTTCTTGCAATGCTGTGATTCCAGAGCAGCGACCGGTACAGATTTGTTCTCTTCAAGAGGCTATTCTGAGACGCAGAGAGAAAAGGAATCAGACGAAATTTTGAAGATTCAACCCGAGAAGATGGCAACTCGGTTGAGTATCCGTCGACTCGGCCCGAATCTCAGGGACTGGGTGATGGATAAGAAGAAGGAGAAGAGTAGAAGAGAAGAAAAAAGCAACTCGGAACAGACAAGCAAAACTTACCGCGTAGGTTTGCTCGATGTCTTCTGCATTTTTGCGGTGGACGAACAGCTTCGCGGCAAGCGAACTGGTGGAGGACGAGATGGTCATGGGATTGTAGCCCATGTCCGCCTTGTTCCAGTCAGTACGCCAGTGGTCCAGCTTGCCCAAGGCAAGGCCGTGCCAGGGCTCGTTGCCAAGGACGTCGCTGTTCCAGTCAGCTTCAATGAAGCCTACCCGGTCGATCATCTGCTCAAGCCCCTTGGACGTCACCTCGGTCTCCTGGACCTCGCGCGAGAAAATTGAAAGGGCCCTGTCCTTGTTTTTGGCTGGCGGCTTGGAGTCCACAGCCTGGGCCTGTTTGCCTCTGGTAATAGCAAGTTTCTTCTCGGCCGCTGTAGCATCCCAACTTTTAATAAAGATGGAATACCTGTGTTATTGTGCTAGTCCCTGGATCAATTGCTAGCACCACAGTACAAAATGAAATATCATGAAAATGCATCAAATTCTATTACATCGCATGATCCAGTCTTTACAAAATAGGATTACAACTTGCATAGTCTTAGAAGACTAGCAGAAAACAAAGAAATACAGCGGAAAACATAGTACAACATTGAGCCCATCTTCTTCATGTGCCACAGGCAAAACATGTTGGCGATAGTCTTGAGATCCTAAACGAAATCCTCACTCGTCTTCAGAAAATCTGCAATATGGAATATGCAGCCACAAGGGAGTCAATACAATTTAATGTATTGGCAAGTAACACTATGGTGGATATAAATGGCAAGACTATATCTAAATGCATATTTGGCTTGGTGGAGTTTTGGCTAAGTTTGCATAAAGCAAGTTTTCTCCTATCACTTTTGTAAAACAAACTTTTCTTTTCAAAAGGGGTGGCAACATTGGATTAAGATCCAAGCAACACAAATACTGTTCACTTGGTCAAATTTTACTTGCTGAAATTGATGATGAGATTCTTCTGTCAATCCTTGTCCAGCTGCTCATAGTTGTCCATAACCGGGGACACGGCTAAGTTCTTAGTTTGTTGACTCTGCAGAATTTGTGCACTTTCACCTTCAGACTCAAATCAGCCCAAACATCCTATACACCCTGAGTGCATTAAGGAAAGGAGAAGATTGAGACGAGATCTTTCAGAAGAAATTCCACCACCGTTTGGCTTACCCGTTCCACCTATAATTATGCTACATCTGCTGGTAAGCCTAGTGAGTTCATTCAACTTAGTTGATAAAGACAGAGCCCATATGACTAAAGGCTGCACGGGAAGCTACTAAACTTAGAAGGACATAGTAATCTCTTTGTTCCTGGGTGGCGATCCGCAAGTGACAACCTCAAGTGGAATAACCCTTAGACAAGGGCCCTGAGGCAACACTCAACATAAACCAGTCTTACCTCTTCCACCCAGGTGATTCATTCATTAGTTATACTTAGAATTTTTCCTCAACATCTAGTAAAACAAATTTTGTAGCATGAAAAGCATCTAAATAAGTACCAAGGCATCAAAATAACAAGGTATAAGGATGGCTACACACTACTAGGATAATAGCATAGCATAATATAACTTATTAAAAATCTCCTATCATGCATACTACTCAAAATCAACTAATGCATATAGAAAATAATGGGTAGTTGATGGTGTGTTACTTGCCTTGTTGAAGTTGGTGAAGATATCACACTCTCTTCACAAAAGATCGTTGCTCTCCGTACAATCTATTCATTGAAAACACAATAAAAAAATAAACAAACATTCTACCAAACAATCATACAAGTGAAGAAAACATACATAGCAACTAACATATCAAAAGGGGCTTAACCAAGTTGGTTAGGACAAGGTCTAGGTTTGAGTTGAAAGATTCATTCTTTCTTGGTTTCATATGTTAAAGAAATTCCAATGGTTTACTTGGGAAGGGCTAGGCTGAGTTATGAATAAAACTAACTTTATTATAACCATACTTGTCGAGGAAGTTCCAAGAGTTCACTTAGAATAAACATATTACTTCTTCAACTAAAGTAATACATGCAAACACTTGGTCATATTCACCTTCAAAAATATTTGAGTGACTATGTTAGTATTTTCCATTGTGGTTAGGGTAGGTCTACTAACTTCATCATCAAAGGGAAAATATTACTAAGTCTTGGGTTTTCCATTTGGGTCAATGGTTGGACAAAAATAACTGGTTACTCTTCTACTTGGGTGGATTGCTTCTAGTCTTCACATGATTGTCTTCTTGAAGTTCATCTTCATGCTTCTATTGTAGTTTCCTCCTTGTTGTGAAGTTTCTCTTGTACTTGATAAATCTTCATGATCTTCACTACTTGGTTTAGGTATGGGATGGGCACAAATACCACTAAGTTAATTTGAAAGAAAATTTAAGAAGAAGGATAGAAAGAGAGAGGGAGATGTTTTCTTCTAAATTTCTTCACACTTGTACTTCTTGAGTTTTCTTCTAGGTGTGGAGTCCAAGTATTTTTTTCAAAACTTCTTCATTGATCTTTCTTGTAGCACTTCATGTTTCCACTAAGTTGAAAATGAAGTTTTCTTCTTGTGCTTGAGTCTTCATCTCCATTTTACTAACTTGATGATTTCTTGAAGCAAGAATGGGGGAGTGGAGAAGATAGAAAACTAAAGTTTACTACTTGTTACTATATGTGATTTGCACATTCTAAGGACATGGCTTGGCTCCAAATGGTCATAACAAACAATGGTAGAAAGAAAAATCTAAGACATAATAACTAGATGGACTACTATGATGGACTTTTGGCTAAAATACATGGTCATGGTCCAAGGGTGTCCAAAATGGTTGGCCAAGGTTGTTTCTGGTTCAAGGTTATCAAATGGAACAATTTTGCAAAAGGAACTATATTTCAATTATTTATAGAATTAATTCTATGTCAAAATTACTCAAATGTATCACTTAATTCTAAATTCAGTTTTAATTTGATCAAAAAATATTTTGGGACAGATAACATGAAAGTACACATCCTAGGGTTTCCAAAAATATTTTATTTGCAATTTTTGGATTTGTAGAATTTGAATTACGCCAAATTTCATCAAACAAGCATATTTGAAATTGCAAAAATTTTAAGTTTGTCAAATTTGAATTTGGCTAGTGCAAAAAGTTTCTACAGATCCAGGGGATTTCAAAAATTCTAAGTTTATCAAATTTGGCCAAGTGGTTAAAAAGTTATGATGGTTGCAAGTTATAGGGACTATTCTACAAATCTGCCAATTAAATTTTATTCAGAAAAATAAACAGAAACTCTGTGGATAAGGTTGGCCACATGGCGTGCTCTCATTGGTTGTCTCTGCTGACTGGGATGCTGACGGGGTACGCTGACGTGGATAAGTGGCCAGATCTGGGCCACACGATCTACATCTAACGGTGCCATACCCGTCCGCGTACGGATCTAATCTCAACCGTTGACAAGATCTAACGGTCAGAGAGATTGGGGGTTACCTCACCGGAGTTAGTCGCCGGTAATGGAGAGTACGACGGCGCGTTGGTCGGAAACTTCACGGCGGCGGAGTTCCCGTGGCCTTCGGGCTTGTCGGAGGTGACCACAGTGGTCAGCGTGACACGGGGGAGATGATGGAGGCAACGATGTTGTCGAGGACCTCCTGGAGGGATGAAGGGGCACGATCGGAGTTGCTCGGTCCCCGGTGGTCTCGGGGTGTGCTTGTCGTCGATGTTCCTGAGGTAAAAAAAATCGGAAAGGAGGTCACAGAGGTGCGGACGGAGTTGGGTATCCGAATGGGACCAAGAAGGATGCCGGAGAAGGGTTACCTCGGCCGGAAATGAGCTCGTACGGCGGCGGACAGTGAGCACTCCGGCGAGAGATTGCGGTCTTCTAGGGGGATGATTCGACCGGGAGAGAGAGGGGAAACGAAGAGGGAAGGAAGGTCTATAAGGAGCAGAGGTCGGGGAAATTAATCGGGGATTAATTCCCGCGGAATCAAGGATATTGAAAAACGGCAGTTTCGGGTATTCTTCGGTTACAGAAGGAAGAAGACAGGGTGACGTCATTGATGACGTCATCAACCCTTTTTCTTTTCTTTTTATTTCCTGTTTTCTCATTTATTTTATATCTTCTGTTTTATAAATCCAATTAACATGAAATAAAATTCTAAATTCATAATATTTGAAATACTTTCTAACAATACCATTTTTGAAAACTTTTGAACATATTACATTTTTGAATTATGAAATTTGAATAATTCATTAAAAGTGACTTAATAGCATTTTTAATAGAAAATCAAATTTAATTTTGAGAAAGGGTTTTATAAAAATAAAGAGACATTATATAAGTCAAATATCATTTTTGAAAATCATTTACACTTGTTTTGCTATTTTATATTTTGAAATAAAAATGATTTCACTAATAGCATATTAATGCCATTTTAAAAATATCAATTATATAAATGAAAATTATTGTTGAATAAAATATCAGAGACAACAATGTGATCAAATGAAATTTTCCAAAATCATTTTTAATGGTTTTCATATTTTATGATTTTAAAATATGAAGAAACAATGATAGTCACTTAATAGAAAACATTAATTTTTATATGATTAAAACAATTTTTTTGAAATATCTTCTATGGTTCAACTATTGTTTCCTAAGACCCTTTTAGGAACTTCCATATTGTATATATTCAACATATTAGTGAAACCACAATTAGTATCCTTTTGTTATATTTCAAACATAGAGAATTATTTAATAAATTTGGAAAATGGGGTTTAGTAAAAGCATAAAGGTTTTCCCAAATGAAAACATTGTTTTCTCAAAGTATCTTACTTGTTTTCATAAAAAATTTATTTCTATAGCACTATATTATTTTGTTGATTGACATAACACTTGGAAAACAAGGATCCAACTTATATCTATTTTGGGGTTATCAATAATAGTGAAACCCTTTTTAGAGACAAGAAGAAAATATTAGAGATAACAATTCTCTAGTTTTTATATATCAAAAATATTTTCAAGATCATAATTGGGTTGAAAACATGTTTGGTGTAAGGGTTAGCTTAAGAAGAAATATTTTCTTTATGTAGAAATATTTATTTTGAAATGACTTTAGGGTTTATGGAATAGAGGTATATTGGATTCTTCGTTCTAATATCATTGAAATATGTATTGTTTTCTTTTGTTTCTTGCTTCTCATTTGGTTTTTGGTGACTTACTAAACATGAAAACAAAAAGTTTCAAATTTTTGTGATTTTTGTGTTTTCCAAAAATCAGGGATGTTACAGACTACCACCCTTAAAAGAAATCTCATCCCGAGATTTGGGAAGGTTAGAAATAAAGATTTGGGCAACTGGATTCCAAAACAACTGGGTGGGCTACCACCCTTAAAAGAAGCTTTGGTGGGTAGTCTATTTTCATTAGATTGGAGTGTAGATTGATTCTAGATTAGCTTGAGTAGATCTTTCCTTTGTGGTAGAGGTGTAGACCAACATAGGTATGTTTGACTACCTTTGACACTGAGGGGTCACTCTTTGGGTCAATCAAAAGATCAAGTTGAGAGGATTTCACAACATCATCTCATTATAATGGGAACACATTTCTCAGACATTCATTGTATTTTATTACATTGGAAGTTTCTTAAGGGAACATTTGTTTCTAAAGTAAAACTTTGCATAAGTCTCATTCTTGAAATGATACTTCTCGATGCTCATCATGTATTCTTGAAGTATTGGCCTCCTTATAACTTCATGCTTCTCAAACTATCCTAACTTTGGGTTTTGGTGGCATGTTCTTCCTCTGTGGGCATTTTCTTGAATAATGCCCCATGTTTCTGCACTTATAACACTGTATATGGCTGAGGTCCTTCTCTTTAAGGCAATCATCTGTGAAGTGTCCAGTCTCTCTACAGCGATGGCAAAATACCACAGACATGTCTCTTTCCCCTTTCATTGGTATGATCTTGGCCATCATATTTTCATACTGTTGTCTAGTATACTCAACTATGTTGGTTGAAGGTCTGGGTTTCTTGTTGGGACAATTCCTAGATAAATGTCCATCTTCTTCACAAGAATAACAATTCTTGGTGGTGTGTTTGGATGAATAGGGATGTGTTGTAGTCTTGGCTCCAGTATTATCCTTGACATGGTCCATCTGAGTAGTATCTAATTTGCGTTTTCCCTTCACTTCTGGTTTTCCTAAGTTCTCTTGGATTGCACTAAGCATTTCCATTTTGGCTTGTTGTCCAACTTGTTGTACCATGGGGTGAAGTGGACATTGTGTTGGAACATGTGTCGTTCCTTCACACAGAAAACAAGTAACTTGAGTGAAGTATCCTTCAGTTGAGTTGTTTGCATCACCATGGGGCCACTCATATGGACAATCTTTGGAATAGTGTCCTATCTCTCCACAAGCTTTGCAGGCTTTGAGTGTTGACAACATTTCTTCTTCTATCTCCTGGTTATCTCTAGCTATGAGAGGCTGATTGTTTTCACTATTGGCCAAGTTTTGGGACATCATCTTCACTATCTGTGATTGAGTATCCAACACTTGTTGCATTCCTGGTGTTAACTCCATATTGGGGTTGCTTGCTTGGTTCTGGGTCATCAGTTGTATCAGGTGAGTTTGAGCTTCTAGTAGCATCTGCATTGCTATTGAGTTCTCTGGGTTATTGGCATTATGGCTAGGCATCTGTTTTGAGGTTTTAGGGAAGATGAGTAAAGGTTAGAAAGGATCTAAGAAGGTTCCTATCCAAACACAGCAGATCAAGGAAACTCATCTTACAAACAACACATAACAAACAATCTTCACACCAAACAACAAGGTTCTATAAAACAACTAATATTGTCATACCACACTCATTGGTATGATCAATACACTAACACGTTAACGTTGTTCTAACCAAGTAACTAGATTGGTGGTCTCATCTATATCTTCTTGAGCTTTTCTTCATATTCTTCTCTCCATGTCTTGAGGTGTTCTTGATTGTTGGGAAGTCTATGATTTTCTTCAATTTCTTCAATAATCTTGAGTGTAGGTCTTCATGTGGTGAAACACTTCTTGCACTTCTTGGTATGGTCATCAACATTCTTGTCTTGATGGTATTGAGGAGGAGGTCATCTAGGAAATTTTGATGGTGAATAGTAGATGAGAGGATATGAGAAAGATTAAGATGATTGTTTTGTTTCTAGAAAGTTTGAATATAGAAAGTTTTTAATCCTAGAGTGATCAAGGGGTTATTAACAACTTGTTGCAAATTGGATATTCACTATAGTGAGAGATACTGGCACCCGCTAGCCAATCAGGGAACGGTCTCGTGTCCGTGGACACGTAAAGTTGTCCGGGCCGCTTCATCTCACTATGCCGCTAGGATCCAAAATACTCTAAGGAGATAATAACATGATAAAAAATGGCTTCCAAACCTAAGGGTCTCGAATCCTATAGGCAACACAATGCTCTGATACCATTTTGTAGCATCCCAACTTTTAATAAAGATGGAATACTTGTGTTATTGTGCTAGTCCCTGGATCAATTGCTAGCACCACAGTACAAAATGAAATATCATGCAAATGCATCAAATTCTATTACATCCGCATGATCCAGTCTTTACAAAATAGGATTACAACTTGCATAGTCTTAGAAGACTAGCAGAAAACAAAGAAATACAGCGGAAAACATAGTACAACATTGAGCCCATCTTCTTCATGTGCCACAGGCAAAACATGTTGGCGATAGTCTCGAGATCCTAAACGAAATCCTCACTCGTCTTCAGAAAATCTGCAATATGGAATATGCAGCCACAAGGGAGTCAATACAATTTAATGTATTGGCAAGTAACACTATGGTGGATATAAATGGCAAGACTATATCTAAATGCATATTTGGCTTGGTGGAGTTTTGGCTAAGTTTGCATAAAGCAAGTTTTCTCCTATCACTTTTGTAAAACAAACTTTTCTTTTCAAAAGGGGTGGCAACATTGGATTAAGATCCAAGCACCACAAATACTGTTCACTTGGTCAAATTTTACTTGCTGAAATTGATGATGAGATTCTTCCGTCAATCCTTGTCCAGCTGCTCATAGTTGTCCATAACCGGGGACACGGCTAAGTTCTTAGTTTGTTGACTCTGCAGAGTTTGTGCACTTTCACCTTCAGACTCAAATCAGCCCAAACATCCTATACACCCTGAGTGCATTAAGGAAAGGAGAAGATTGAGACGAGATCTTTCAGAAGAAATTCCACCACCGTTTGGCTTACCCGTTCCACCTATAATTATGCTACATCTGCTGGTAAGCCTAGCGAGTTCATTCAACTTAGTTGATCAAGACAGAGCCCATATGACTAAAGGCTGCACGGGAAGCTACTAAACTTAGAAGGACATAGTAATCTCTTTGTTCCTGGGTGGCCATCCGCAAGTGACAACCTCAAGTGGAATAACCCTTAGACAAGGGCCCTGAGGCAACACTCAACATAAACCAGTCTTACCACTTCCACCCAGGTGATTCATTCATTAGTTATACTTAAAAAATTTCCTCAACATCTAGTAAAACAAATTTTGTAGAATGGCAAGCATCTAAATAAGTACCAAGGCATCAAAATAACAAGGTATAAGGATGGCTACACACTACTAGGGTAATAGCATAGCATAATATAACTTATTAAAAATCTCCTATCATGCATACTACTCAAAATCAACTAATGCATATAGAAAATAATGGGTAGTTGATGGTGTGTTACTTGCCTTGTTGAAGTTGGTGAAGATATCACACTCTCTTCACAAAAGATCGTTGCTCTCCGTACAATCTATTCATTGAAAACACAATAACAAAATAAATAAACATTCTACCAAACAATCATACAAGTGAAGAAAACATACATAGCAACTAACATATCAAAAGGGGCTTAACCAAGTTGGTTAGGACAAGGTCTAGGTTTGAGTTGAAAGATTCATTCTTTCTTGGTTTCATATGTTAAAGAAATTCCAATGGTTTACTTGGGAAGGGCTAGGTTGAGTTATGTATAAAACTAACTTTATTATAACCATACTTGTCGAGGAAGTTCCAAGAGTTCACTTAGAATAAACATATTACTTCTTCAACTAAAGTAATACATGCAAACACTTGGTCATATTCACCTTCAAAAATATTTGAGTGACTATGTTAGTATTTTCCATTGTGGTTAGGGTAGGTCTACTAACTTCATCATCAAAGGGAAAATATTACTAAGTCTTGGGTTTTCAATTTGGGTCAATGGTTGGACAAAAATAACTGGTTACTGTTCTACTTGGGTGGATTGCTTCTAGTCTTCACATGCTTGTCTTCTTGAAGTTCATCTTCATGCTTCTATTGTAGTTTCCTCCTTGTTGTGAAGTTTCTCTTGTACTTGATAAATCTTCATGATCTTCACTACTTGGTTTAGGTATGGGATGGACACAAATACCACTAAGTTAATTTGAAAGAAAATTTAAGAAGAAGGATAGAAAGAGAGAGGGAGATGTTTTCTTCTAAATTTCTTCACACTTGTACTTCTTGAGTTTTCTTCTAGGTGTGGAGTCCAAGTATTTTTTTTTCAAAACTTCTTCATTGATCTTTCTTGTAGCTCTTCATGTTTCCACTAAGTAGAAAATGAAGTTTTCTTCTTGTGCTTGAGTCTTCATCTCCATTTTACTAACTTGATGATTTCTTGAAGCAAGAATGGGGGAGTGGAGAAGATAGAAAACTAAAGTTTACTACTTGGTACTATATGTGATTTGCACATTCTAAGGACATGGCTTGGCTCCAAATGGTCATAACAAACAATGGTAGAAAGAAAAATCTAAGACCTAATAACTAGATGGACTACTATGATGGACTTTTGGCTAAAATACATGGTCATGGTCCAAGGGTGTCCAAAATGGTTGGCCAAGGTTGTTTCTGGTTCAAGGTTATCAAATGGAACAATTTTGCAAAAGGAACTATATTTCAATTATTTATAGAATTAATTCTATGTCAAAATTACTCAAATGTATCACTTAATTCTAAATTCAGTTTTAATTTGATCAAAAATTATTTTGGGACAGATAGCATGAAAGTACACATCCTAGGGTTTCCAAAAATATTTTATTTGCAATTTTTGGATTTGTAGAATTTGAATTATGCCAAATTTCATCAAACAAGCATATTTGAAATTGAAAAAATTTAAGTTTGTCAAATTTGAATTTGGCTAGTGCAAAAAGTTTCTAAAGATCCAGGGGATTTCAAAAAGTCCAAGTTTATCAAATTTGGCCAAGTGGTTAAAAAGTTATGATGGTTGCAAGTTATAGGGACTATTCTGCAAATCTGCCAATTAAATTTTATTCAGAAAAATAAACAGAAACTCTGTGGATAAGGTTGGCCACATGGCATGCTCTCATTGGTTGTCTCTGCTGACTGGGATGCTGACGGGGTACGCTGACGTGGATAAGTGGCCAGATCTGGGCCACACGATCTACATCTAACGGTGCCATACCCGTTCGCGTACGGATCTAATCTCAACCGTTGACAAGATCTAACGGTCAGAGAGATTGGGGGTTACCTCACCGGAGTTAGTCGCCGGTAATGGAGAGTACGGCGGCGCGTTGGTCGGAAACTTCACGGCGGCGGAGTTCCCGTGGCCTTCGGGCTTGTCGGAGGTGACCACAGTGGTCAGCGTGACACGGGGGAGATGATGGAGGCAACGACGTTGTCGAGGACCTCCTGGAGGGATGGAGGGGCACGATCGGAGTTGCTCGGTCCCCGGTGGTCTCGGGGTGTGCTTGTCATCGATGTTCCTGAGGTAAAAAAAATCGGAAAGGAGGTCACAGAGGTGCGGACGGAGTTGGGTATCCGAATGGGACCAACAAGGATGCCGGAGAAGGGTTACCTCGGCCGGAAATGAGCTCGTACGGCGGCGGACAGTGAGCACTCCGGCGAGAGATTGCGGTCTTCTAGGGGGATGATTCGACCGGGAGAGAGAGGGGAAACGAAGAGGGAAGGAAGGTCTATAAGGAGCAGAGGTCGGGGAAATTAATCGAGGATTAATTCCCGCGGAATCAAGGACATTGAAAAACGGCAGTTTCGGGTATTCTTCGGTTACAGAAGGAAGAAGACAGGGTGACGTCATTGATGACGTCATCAACCCTTTTTCTTTTCTTTTTATTTCCTGTTTTCTCATTTATTTTATATCTTCTGTTTTATAAATCCAATTAACATGAAATAAAATTCTAAATTCATAATATTTGAAATACTTTCTAACAATACCATTTTTGAAAACTTTTGAACATATTACATTTTTGAATTATGAAATTTGAATAATTCATTAAAAGTGACTTAATAGCATTTTAATAGAAAAACAAATTTAATTTTGAGAAAGGGTTTTATAAAAATAAAGAGACATTATATAAGTAAAATATCATTTTTGAAAATCATTTACACTTGTTTTGCTATTTTATATTTTGAAATAAAAAATGATTTCACTAATAGCATATTAATGCCATTTTAAAAATATCAATTATATAAATGAAAATTATTGGTTGAATAAAATATCAGAGACAACAATGTGATCAAATGAAATTTTCCAAAATCATTTTTAATGGTTTTCATATTTTATGATTTTAAAATATGAAGAAACAATGATAGTCACTTAATAGAAAACATTAATTTTTATATGATTAAAACAATTTTTTTGAAATATCTTCTATGGTTCAACTATTGTTTCCTAAGACCCTTTTAGGAACTTCCATATTGTATATATTCAACATATTAGTGAAACCACAATTAGTATCCTTTTGTTATATTTCAAACATAGAGAATTATTTAATAAATTTGGAAAATGGGGTTTAGTAAAAGCAGAAAGGTTTTCCCAAATGAAAACATTGTTTTCTCAAAGTATCTTACTTGTTTTCATAAAAAAATTATTTCTATAGCATTATTTTATTTTGTTGATTGACATAACACTTGGAAAACAAGGATCCAACTTATATCTATTTTGGGGTTATCAATAATAGTGAAACCCTTTTTAGAGATAAGAAGAAAATATTAGAGATAACAATTCTCTAGTTTTTATATATCAAAAATATTTTCAAGATCATAATTGGGTTGAAAACATGTTTGGTGTAAGGGTTAGCTTAAGAAGAAATATTTTCTTTATGTAGAAATATTTATTTTGAAATGACTTTAGGGTTTATGGAATAGAGGTATATTTGATTCTTTGTTCTAATATCATTGAAATATGTATTGTTTTCTTTTGTTTCTTGCTTCTCATTTGGTTTTTGGTGACTTACTAAACATGAAAACAAAAAGTTTCAATTTTTTGTGATTTTTGAGTTTTCCAAAAATCAGGGGTGTTACAGCCGCGCTTAGCGGGATGTTGTACTGCTTGCTCGTCTGCAACATGTAAGGCGGGTAGGCAGGCGGATCGCGAAGGCTTGATCCAGCAGGTATGCCTTCAGCGCTGCCGGAAGCACCAATAGTGAGCTGCCCACTCTTCACGGCAGGCTTCGCCTTTGGTTTAGGTGGCGGCATCGCGGCAGAATCTTGCGCAGCGCCACGAGGAGGATTCCTGCGGACAACGGCGTCTGGCTGAGCAGCTGGCTTCTCGGCGGCTTTCTTCTCAGTGGCCTTCTTCTCGGCGGCTGGCTTCTCGGCGGCCTTCTTCTCAGCAGCCTTCTTCTCGGCCGCGTCTTTTTTAGCTGGAGGGCTGGCTGTGATCTTGGTCTGCTTCACCGGCGGGGAGCTCGGTGCGGTGGATGAGGTGCCCTGCTGGGTAGGCGGCACCAAGGGCCCGATACCCGGTGCAGCGTCCGGCTGCGCGTGGCTCTGCAGGTCTTGCACCATGTCAACTGTCTCAACCTGCTGCTCGGCAGCAGGATCTGGTTGTGCTTCTTCTTTTCCTTCTACCCGCGGCTGGGCCGCGGGGTCGTCTTGGGCAGCAGCGTCAATGTCCTGCTGCTCCTGGTTTCCTTCCTGCCGCTCAAGGGCGGCACGGTCTTGTTGATCGGGGCTTTGCTCCGCGTCCTCCCCGGCAGCGGCAGCTGGGGGAGAAAGTGGTCTATTGTCGTGAGTAGCATCCTGCGCTTCCTGTTCGGCGCGGGCCTGCTGCTCCTGATTGGCGTCATAGGCACCAGTATCCATGTCCTAGGCGTTGTCCTCGTCTTCTCCTTTCATAGAAGAGGGCGCGCGCACCCTGTCCCGTGCAGCGACCTCGTCCTCTTCAGAGAGATCGATGAGCGCATCGAGGTCGATGGCGGATCTCTTCTTGGACTTGGACTTGGTGGGTGCGGCAGCAGCATTAGCGTCCAAGGGGGCGCTGAAGAGAAGAAAGAAGTTCATAAGAAGAGTGTGAGAAACAGAAGAAATCGAGAAGCAGTAGCAGAATAAGGAGTTCCGAGAAAGCAGCAACAGCAAATTGCAACTTGGAAGAAAATCGCTTACCCGGCACGAGAAGGGGGTAGCCGTCTCCCCTGCTTTACCTTCTTCACGGTCTTCTTGGCTTTCTTCGCGGTGGGCTCTTGAGCACCACTACCCGCCCTCTTGCGAGTGGCAGGAGAAGCAACTGCAAGCGGATCGACGTCAAGGGCGTCCTCGTCCTCATCCTCGCCCTCCTCTTCAGCATCAGCATCAGCATCAGCATCTTCTGCAGAGTTGAGAAGAAGAAAACAATTAGGAAACAGGAGGAAATTGGGTTGCGCTACTCGCGACCATAAAGGTGAACTCAATCACCTTCGTCGTCGCCTTCGGACTAGTCCCGAACGGATGCGTCGACATGATGCTTATCCGTCTGGGCGGCATGAGGGATATTGAGTTTGTCCGTGGTGTCGTAGGAGACCTCGTCGCCCTCTGTCTGATCTGCGTGCCAATTGGCCTCGAAGCGCTCCTCGCTCTCAGCGAGCTGGCGAGAAAGGCGCTGGAGATATAAGCAGGCAACATGAATCAGTTGGGCAGCATAAGGGATCCTACCTGGAGCGGGATGCTAGCACGAAGCATAATACTGCTAAGTGTCCTACTCGGTGTGGCGTGCAAACATAAAGAACATAAAGCCTAAGCAATACGGCTAAGTGTCCTACTCGGCACAGAGTGCGGATACTAAGCACCCTAAGCTAAGAAGGCCGTCTACTCGGAATCGATATGCAGAAAGCGGGAAGAGAAGTACTAACCCGCTTGATGGGCTTCGTGCGGCTGTACGGCACGAAGCCGTACTGCCAGTTGTCCCTGAGGCCGGTGCTCATGATGGAGCGCGCCCAGACGGCCACATCCGCGTTGCTGAGCTCGAATGTGGTCGTCCGAGTGCAATCTCGGTTGCCACCCATGTAGCACATGAGGTGTGCGCGGCGCTGCAGCGGGAGCACTCGCCTGGAAATCCTGCAGGCGATGGGGTCGTCGTCCTTGAGTCCACTCTCCTTCAGCTTGGCGAGGCGCGCGTTGATCTGTTTGATGTCGCCATCTAGCGGGGGCTTGAATCCCCAATTCTGCCCGGTAGGAGGCGAATTGGTCCACCGGGGAAGATTGATCTGGTCTACCACGGGCTCGTCCTTCTTGACAGGGATGTTCTTCACATAGAAGAACGTTCTCTGCCATTTGCGCACGAAATCAAGACCTTTGATGCGCGGGTGATTGGTCCCGCTGCGCTGCACCATCATGGCGCTGCCGATCTCGGTCACGCCGCGGCTGCTCTCCGCGCTACCCGTCTTGGCCTTGCTCTGCTTCTTGAAGAAGAAGAAGCGCGCCCAGGTCATCGGCGTGGGGCACACGCCCAAGAATGCCTCGAACACCACGGCGTGGTATGCGAGCATCACTACCGCATTCGGCGGCAGGTGGTGCGTCAGGATACCGAAGTGGTCGAGGAAGCCGCGGAAGAAATCAGATGCCGGAAGCCCGAATCCCCGCGCGAAGTGCGCGAGGAAGACCACGTGCTCGCCCGCCTCCGGAGCGGGGACGAGCTCGCCAGCGGGAGGCCGGCAGCGGACGCCGGCAGGAACTCACCGCGTGTTCACCAACCATTGGCACTCCTCTGCAGTGACGGTGGATCCAGACCACCCGGCGCGGGCGCCGTCATCACGAGCCATCGAACAGGGGAGGAGATTTGGTGGTGATTTGGTGGAACTTGGCGGAAAAGATTAGCCTTTCGGCGCTACGAGGGGCACGGCGGCGAAGAGCTCGACGGCGGCGGAGAAACGAAGAGGCGAGGGGAAAGTGAAGGCAGGAAGAGGAGAAGGGAGTTACCGAGGGGGTATTTATACCTCCTCTCGGGTTGCCGTTACGATTGGAATTAGTGGGATCAGTTATGCCCGGAGGTCGTGCGACGTGGGGTGTGTGGGCCGGTTAGAAACGCACACAGCGCAGAACGGGCGCGTAACGGCCACAATTGATCCCACGACGCGATCGTGGGTAATAACTGCGCTTGATGGGACATAACGGGCTAGTGGGCCCGGGCCGTGAAAACTGGGCGCGTGGCCTGTCAGATCCCGGGCACCGAGGCGTCGGGGGTACGGGAACGCGACACGTGCTCAGTTGCGCTGCCGAAAGCCGGATTTCGCTCTGCCACGCAGAGATTCTGATTGGAAATCTCGCCAAGTCATTCTACTCGGCAACAGGGAAGAGAAGTGGCCCTATTCGGAAAAGGAGAAACTCGAGACAGGATAAAGAGCTACTCGGAGGTTCTACTCAGCAACCTAAGGCTCAAAGGCAAGATTGGTTTTTAAGTTGGCAGAGCCCAGTGAACAAGTTCGCAGGACTCTACCAGCTTCGGGAACTAATGTCGGGGGGATACCCCCGAGTAGGGTAAAGGCAAGTGCTAAAGGGCAAGATCAGAAGAGACACTTGGCAGAGTAGCGGCTACCCGGTACTCGCTACCTGGTCGTCCGCTATTCGGCCGTACGCACTGAAGGCCAGGAGGAAGAATCAGGGAAGTTATTCTCCTCCGGGTAGAGGAAGTGGTCCGAGTAGAAATGGCGGTCTCCTACTCGGGCCAGAAGTCAAAGGAGCCGTTCTGACACAGGATCCCGCGTATCCCGGGTCTGTACTTTGGCACTGTTCACGGCACTGTTCATCCGCAGAGCGTGTGCCTGACCGCGACAGTGTGTCAGCAAGGCGTCGCAGGATAGGGGGGGACCTATCCTGTGTTCGTGGTAGTGACAACAGATCAGCTACTCGGTTCTGCGGAACGACTTTGCACATGAAGACAATCCAGGAAGCCAAAAGGTGTAAAGGTGTCAGCGGGAACCCGGAAGTACACAGTGTGCACATAGTGTCGACATCTTGGCTGTATCCGGCTGGGCACCAGTATATAAGGTGCCCTGCCCCCTCCTGCGCGAGGGATCCCAGAACCGGTTCACATTCTTGACCTAGTTCTTCACGTAGAGAGAAGAGTGGCTACTCGGTAGTGAGAAACACTTGTACTGTGGCTACTCGGTGAGACTCGAATATAAAGAGAGAAAGGCAGGAGTAGGGGTTTTACCTCCACACGAGGGCCCTGAACCTGGGTAGATCTTGTTGTTTGCAGTGCTAGCTTCACACTCACGCGGCTACTCGCTGCGTGGTCCCTCCCCGAGCGCCTCCAGCATCCATTGTCCCCACAACTTTAGCCATCCTATGGCATCTGCCGTGACACCACCACGAAAAGCATGGACCAATTTACTATTTTCCAACACCAATTAACTTATTTTAAACAACTCTCAAAGCAATTATTCATTAAATACCATAGACATAATCATATATAACTGAAGCAAACAAAAAATCTCTAATAAAAATAAGCATGAAAAACAAGATCTAAAGGAACTACTAGCAAAAGTGAACACTTAGAGAACAATAAGAGTGAAAACTAGAGTGTTCTAGGCAATGAAAAAAAGAGTGTGTCTCTCTCAAAACAAAAATATGCTAGCATCCAACCATAAACTATAGCAAAGAAAACAAAACAAACCGAAATCAAAATAACACGACGTTCAAGGAATAACACATATCACGTGAAGCAATAAAAAACTAGTGTTTTGAAATAATCTGATATTTTTTTAATGAAGAAGGGGATACCTTGGGCGTCCCCAAGCTTTGATGCTTGTACTTATTGGATATGTCTTGGGGTGACATGTGTATCCCCAAGGTTGAAATTTTTTCCATTCTTCATCTCAACATATCATTCTTCTCTCCCTACACTTGAAAATTTCGTCCACCTAAAACTTCTCACAATCTTCATTTGGAACGTTAGTGCCTCAAAATAACAAATCCACTTGGTTCAGTTTCAACACAAGTCTACCACTCCATTCTAAAATTAGCCACTGTTACAACTTCTTTTAAGGCTATCCCCCTGAAAGAATCTCAAAAGAAAAAAATTAAGAGGCAAATGCAAATATTGGCAGAAATCTGTCAAAACAGAACAACCGGTAAAGATAATTTTTTTCGAGGACCTTCTACTGCTCAAACCAAAAAATTGGAAACTAATGAAATTAGATAACAACCCGGGTCACGAGCCCAAAAATTATAAAAAATTCGTCGGGTTCTTGCTGAGAGAACCGAATTTTTTGGTAAAGCGCCCAAATCCGGACAGAAAATAACAATTTACCCAAATTATACTAACTCTCTATTAGAGTCTATTATTGGCACAAAAACAATAAAATAATTAATGAGAGGTTGTTATAGAGGTAACAACTTCCAAGACACAAAAATAAAAAAAATAAAACAGAAGAAAATATACATAACAAAGGAAAAAAAAGTGGGTTGCCTCCCACAAGTGCTTTTCTTTTAGCTAGGCATGAAGAAAGAATAGAGTATTTAAAAGTTTCTTACCGTCAAGATCATCAAAAATTTGTTCAATAGCACCCTAAGCGCTTCTAATTATTTTAGCAACATTTTGCATAATGCAATAAATTTTGTCTACTTGGTCGGCTATCTTATCACCTCTCTCTTTATGTTCCAGAATATTCTTTTCTAAAGCACCCAACTTCTCAAACACTTGTTCTATTGAAACATCAGTTTTGTTCTCTTCGCAAGGGGCGTTCCTACTAAATTTCTAATAGCCTTATAAGCCTCTTGAGTAGGGGATCCTCAAAAATTTCCTCTGGTTAAAGTGTCGGGGATAAACCTATACCACATGGTGGTACCCACATAAAATTTCCTAAGGAGGACCTTGGTAGTATGATTTTTGGTGGATCTATTTTGAGCATCATTAATTCTATACTAAGAAATTTTAAGCTTTCCCAACCTCTTTGTTTGAAGGTTAGGACCTCGGCCTCGGGAGAAATAACAAAAGGAGTAGAGCTAGACATTCTAACAAAATAAACTAGCGACGCAAATAAAAAACTTATAAACTAGAGAACAATTTTTGTTTTGTTTTTTTGATAAGGAGAAAACAAGACTAAACAAAAGTAAACTAAGCAAGAAAAAATAAAGAAAGAGAGTGGAAGTGTGGACTCCCCTTCCAGCAAGCTAGAAGTCCCCGGCGACGGCGCCATAATATGTACTTGATGCTGACGTGATCACACACTCGTTGGGATACCCAAGCGGAAGGTAGGATGTAGTCTAGCGGAAATTTCCCCTAGTTAAGGAACTAGCGTTTATCGAACTAGTAGGACTTGGTAGTCTTGAACAAGGTTTCTTGTATCAACGGCGTCGTTTAACGATGTTGAACAAGCGTGGAACCTGCACACAAACATAAACTCTCTCTTGCCCCACCTTTCCAGAAGGTTGTCAATCTTTCGGTCTTGCTGACAACATGAGAATTAAACATATAGAGTCTTGAAAAGTATTTAAATAAAAAAGGTACAACAAGGAAATAATTACAAAAGTGCTTAAAAGAAGGTTGTACTTATGAGGAAAATATGACCGGTGGGCCATAGGTTCACTAATGGTGTCTCTCCAAAGAAAACAAACATGTTGGGTGAACAAATTACAGCTGGGAAATTGACAAATCATGAATGTATAACAATACTATTATGAAGAAATATAGTTCACAGGTTCTAACATTGTAGGAATTACGTCAAGGCATATGGACCGCTATCCAGCATGCATCGATATCTAAAATTACACCTCAAGAAAGCTATCCATCAAATCTCTCTCGTATTAAGTTGCAGCAACGAAGTGTTTGCTTTGTGTGCAATAGACAAATGCATTAAGAACAATACATAATGTAAGCAGTGGTTATCATCCGTAGACAAGAGCGCCGCGGTTTTCTCCCTAGTAACAACAGCACATCCCCCATTCGTCATGTTTCTGTCACTCGAGCACAGATGTAAGGGAGGCATGAACCTAACAACTAGCATATAAACCCTCACTTGGAGTTCAAAACGACTACGTGGCTAAGGTAATCATAAACAGCGGAGAGTATTGCAAGAAAATATTAAAACTCTCTGTGAATATAACTGAAGCATCTCAGATTGACATGAACAAAATAATCATAATCTCATGATTCATCGAATCCTAGCAAACACAACATGCACATTTACATAACGGTGGTCTCAATCATGTGAGTCAGCTCACGAGACTGTAAACATGGAGGTATAACGGAGAGAACAACCATCTACTGCCATGGACCCGTAGTCCCGAGATGAACTACTCACACATATGTCCGTAGGCGATCATGGCGATGAAGAGGACTCCAGTGACGATTCCCCCCTCTGGCAGGGTGCTGGAACATGGCCGCAGAAGGCTTAGATTGGACTTTCGATGTGACAGTGCCTCTCAGGATGTTTCATGGAAAATAACCCAGTCCCCCACATTTTTAGGGTTAGGGGCAACTTATAGGCGAAGAGGCGGTATGAGGCAGTGGCCAGGGGCTCTAGGGGCCCACCAGGAGCATCCTAGGGTGGGGCCCCTCCTGGAACCATATGGAGGCCCCTTGGCTCCCCTACGGATTTCCTTTGGACTCTGTCTTCATTTCGGGTAAAAAATATCTTCGTGGATTTTTAGCCCTTACCGATATTTCTTTCAGAACTTTTCTGAAATAAAAAACAACAACTGGCCTGGGGCATCTTGTTAATAGGTTAGTCCATGAAATCATCCGGAAAACGAAGGGAAACATGTGAAAACATGATAATAACATAAGGGTATTAGATAGAAAACAAGCATAGAGCATAAAAAATTATAGATATGTTTGTAGCATATCACTTGACAACCTTCTTGGAACATTGGGGCAAAGGAGAGTTGTGTGCAGGCCCATTAGAAGGCTTGTTTAAGATCTTGAAATCCTAATGGTTTGATAACCTTGGTAAAAAAAAACTAAGGAAAACTTCCTACTACACTATATCACCTTCCTCTTGGGGTCCCCAACAGGTGTCACTGCATGAGACCGCCAAAGATTGAGAAAAAGTGTGACATTGCATGATAATGCAATTTTATATTTTATTGAGTCATATGTATGTTGCACTATAACAAATTTTTTTGAGGAAAATGAACTATTGCAGATTTATTTCCCAAATTCACTGTATCTTCTCGTGTCTCCACAAACCTACACTTCTAGAACCACATGTCAAATTGTCCCGATTCCTCCAAACTAGTGATATTGAGAGACTCGCATGAAAACTGACTTTACCACTTTTGTTCCGATCGGTACTATCGTGTTAGTACTTACGAGAACTAACGAGCTTTGTGTTTCTTAGTCCAAGAAGTCCACTCTATGGTTCTGGTACATTTTAGTGAAGTTCCTCTATAACCTTCAATTAGGTATTTAGAAGTTTTCGTCCATCAACCAACCAAGTATTGAGCCGCACATAGACCACGTCTTTTACAATCTTCTTTAGATATTGCACATCTACAAAAATCCAGCAAAGATACGAACAACATTGCAGATGGCGCACATCTACCACGAAAGATGGGGCCAAACGTGGTGAAAGCCAACTTTTTCTAGTTTTTGAACTTTCTCGTGTCTACTACATATAGTCATACCAGGGCAATTTATAACGGTTTTTGAAAAAAAAATGATAAAACTAGATCACACCTATAATTCAATTTGGATTTACTTTAAAAAATAAAACAAAATTGAATAAAAAAACTAAGAGAATCTACAAATGGAGAAAATTTGTTAGAATTAGTTGTTGTTTATCTCAGAAAATTTTCTTTGTGCCAAAAATGTAGTGCTGCCATTTTGGCCCATATTTTTGTTAGTTACTTCACAAAACCTCTTTTGTCAGTAAAAAAATAGATTTTTTATCAATAATGTTGGAAACTCCTTTAGGAACTTTTGTTTATCATGCCAAGATGCACGTATGTGTTGAATGTTGGAAAATTATCACCAAGTATTCCACGGACATGGCCATCACCTTGGACATTTGGGTTCAAAGAAAAGTCAAGTCATACATGATAGCCCTTTTGAGAACACTTTTTAATCGGTCATATTCCATGGTTGGTATTTCTTCTCGAAACTATGTTAATAAAAGGACACGTTGAGTAATTTTTTTTATCATTTTATTCATTTATTTGTAAAATGGGGTCCAAATTTTTGGCATGATCATTCATAACAAGGGGTTTAATATTTGAAATCTATTTGTGTTCACTCCATATGATCGTATTAGGGTACCTTACAATGATTTGTTTGCCAAAACATATGACCAAAATAGAGCACACACGTAGCTCAAATTTAAGTTACTTTTCGAAATCAACCGAAAGTCAATAAAACGGAAGGTATCTACAAAGTGGGAAAATCTTCAAATATCTCAATTGTCCATCTTAGGATGTCTACTTTGTGTGAAAATTGCAGTGGTTCTATTCCGACCCATATTTCTAGTAGTTGCTTCATCAAAAATTTATTGAAATAATAAAGTGGACAAAATCATATTTTAATGCAAAGTTTAAAACTCGTTTGGGGTATTTTTTTCATGCAAAGATTCATGTGTTCCTAATATGAGCAAATTATCACAAAGTGTCCATGGATATGGCCACCGTCTTGGTCATTTCGGTCTAGAAAACAAATAAGTCATAAATGATAGCCCTGTTTTATAATTTTTTGTTCAAAGTGCAGTATTCCATATTTGTATTTTTCCCTAAGAACCATGTCACAAAGAAGACTCTTTACACAAATATTCTATTTTTTCATTTTCTTTGATTGATTTAAATTGGGGTCAAAATTATCGGCACGACCATTTATACCAAGGGTTTAAATATTTGAACTTCTTTAGTGTCTACAACATGTAATCGAAGTATGTTGCCTTAGAACTTATTTTGTAATTTTTTTTGTGAAAAAGTAACACACTTGTAGTTCAAATTTGAGTTTCTTTTGAAAAATCCACCAAAAGTCAATATAAAACCCAAGGAGTATACAAATGGAGAAAATTTGCCACATCTATTAGTTTTCCATCCTACAAGGCCTAATTTGTACGAAAATTGTAGTGGAGCCATTTTGACCCATATTTTGTGTGTTACTTTGGAAAACCTTTTTTTGTAGTAATAAAATGGAAAATCAATTTTTTCAAGAAACAAAGATGGAAAGTCCCGTTGGGAATTTTTTTCCACGACAAGATGGACATGTATATCAAATATGGGCAAAATTTCATCAAGTTTGTCGTAGATATGTCCATAATCTTGTCATATATATGTCCATATTTATAGTAGTTGCTTCATCAAAAATTTATTGAAATAATAAAGTGGACAAAATCATATTTTAATGCAAAGTTTAAAACTCGTTTGGGGTATTTTTTCATGCAAAGATTCATGTGTTCCTAATATGAGAAAATTATCACAAAGTGTCCATGGATATGGCCACCGTCTTGGTCATTTCGGTCTAGAAAACAAATAAGTCATAAATGATAGCCCTGTTTTATAACTTTTTGTTCAAAGTGCAGTATTCCATATTTGTATTTTTCCCTAAGAACCATGTCACAAAGAAGACTCTTTACACAAATATTCTATTTTTTCATTTTCTTTGATTGATTTAAATTGGGGTCAAAATTATCGGCACGACCATTTATACCAAGGGTGTGACGCCCCGAGATCGGGCACTATGCAGATTTCAGCATTTCCGCCAAAATCCACATAATAACCGATTCCAGGTTGCCACTTGTGATAGCATTACAACAGTTCACGAATATTCCGCAACAACAGAAAAGATATATACAAGACGACTCAAACGAGTCAAGGATACAACTGATACAATACAAAGATCCAAATGACAGCGGAAGAAACAACATAGTGTCCGACTACGGACAAGATACAAATTGGACTAAGAGTCCTGAAGACAACCGATGGCGTCCAATCCCTGCCCAGGCCAAGCCAGAGGGATTTCCAAGCTAACGTCGTCAGACTTCAAACCTGTTGACTGCAATGTGGAATATGCAGCCACGAAATGGATTCGTGGGTCAGTACGGTTAAGTACTGGCAAGGGGATAAACCATACTCACAAGATACCAGCGTCACCAATCATCACAAGATACAAATACTTTGGGGACAACGGAAAGGAAGGGATTATTGCAAAGAAGCGGCAGCGGGCTGCGCTAACTAATCTACAGAGACTCGCTACAACATCCGGCTAAAAGAAAGGGATAAGAGAGCGTATCAGAACCAACTACAACTACTCACCAAACAATACCCATCCAGTGTTACCCCCTACTAAGGAAGCAACCCAAGGAAACTCACACTGTTGATTAAGGTGACATTCATTTTTATGGTGGAGGTAATCTAAATTACTAGTCAAGTTATCATCGTTAAGGGTAAGTTGTCTGAGTACTTGTTAGCCAGCACTTTCACCAAGTCATCCATAACCGCGGACAACACGGCTTCTCGAGAAGATTTAACCCTGCAGGGATGCACCAATTTGGCCGTACACGTAAGAATGACCCGCCAGATGGAAATGCACTTCCACCAAGCGAGGCACTCAACACAACCCAACTCTTCTTCGCATCAAGCCCAAAGAACCCCGTGCAATTGAGCGCACGGCTAATCGAGCCCCACGAAGAAAAGGGGACCCTCATAGCACTCTAAGAACGTGTCTCCCTAAATGCCGACTACAAAAGTTCCACCCTGGCGCCAAGGGTTCGCACCTGCATATGCATGCGGCAAATGGAAAAATTGGTCTAAATGAGGCGATTTGGACGAGATGCGAATCGAATCAGAATTGCGGGGGGCGCCCATACTCGCTTCCCACATGCGGTTAGCGCGCTCATCATGGATCGGAGGACAAGACCCTTTTCCTAATTAAGTTCGACACTAGCAGGCCTCAAAACCACGTCGGGCCTCCTGCCGGTGCCTTATCATCAAATTATTATTACCCAAAACATTAACATGAAGTTGATTGAATTGAAACCCAACTATCGACTAAACAGGTGATAAGACGGACAACAAGGCTTGAGCGCAAACAACACTAAGCATGCAACTACGACACGAGGGCCAACGGGGTAAACAAACAACAGGAAATAGGAAGTGGAAGGAAGGCTATATCATGGTTGCAAGGTAAACATGTGATAGGATCGAGACACAAGCATCGAATCATAAGGCTAGAATAAAGGCAACGGGAAGAATCGGTAACAAGTGATGAAAGGCAGCCATAGGTAGCAAGTGAGTATACTTGCCTGGAATCCAGCAAGTAGAGGTACATCCGCAGAACTTGTCGATGCTCACATCATCTCAACGTCCTATCCGCGAAGAAGCAACGAACTAGAACAAACACCGGATGCAACAATTACTACTACGGCAAAAGATCCAGCATGATCAAGATATGGATGCATGACAAGTTTAAGGATGCATCAAAGATAAACTAGTTGGCATGGTAAACATATTTAAATGGGCCCATATGCAATTTGGATTGCATATGGAAAATCCCATGAATTAATGTTGAAGTAAATGATCTACAAATAACCATCATGTGAAAGTTGATTAGAATGATGCATGGATGATGAAAACAATAAGAAAACAACAATAGCTTCAGTTTGATATGTTGTTTACCAAGTTTGGAATTTTATTTATTAAGTTATGAACTTTGGCATTTTAAATGATTTAAACAAACATTTGTTGTTTTCACCAATTTTAAATGTTCAAAACAGATAACAAAATTTATATTTGGAAAGAACACAAAATTTTAGATGGAAAACATATTTCATTTGTTAAATTTGGATTTTAGATGAGCAAGTTATTAAATTGACAATTTTAAATGCATTAATTAAGAAATAGTTGTTTTCAGCAATTTAATTTATTCAAAACAGAAAACAAAGTTTATATTTGGAAAGCTTGTTCAATTTTGCATGGAAAACATATTTTACATGTTGGAATTGGATTTGAATTGCCCAAGTTATGAATTTTGCAATTTAAAAGGTGTATTTTAAGTATTGAATTATTACACCAATTTTAATTAGGAAAAACAGTGAAAAAATTGCATATTTGAAACGTATAGGAAATTTGGATGGGAAAACATATTTTATATGTGCCATTTGATTTAAATTTGAATTAGTTATGAATTTGACCAAATTTGAAAGAGTTGTTTGAATTTGAATTTTTGAAACCATTTGAAATGTTCAAAACAGTATACAAATGGTTTAAACATGTAGAGAATTTAATTTAGTATGGAAAACATATTTTATATTTCGAAATTGGAGTTTAAATGAATTTATTAGGTGCATTTGAATGCCAGGGACCTGATTGTGATTTCCAGGGACTTGGATGTGAAGAGAGAATTCCAGATCTGGAGGGTTTTCTCACCGTGGCCAGATTTAGCCACTGCGTCTGCCGCGCGGGCCCGAGGCCATGCTGGCGCACATGTGGCATGGGTGGAGGACGAGGTGGCACAGGGGGTCGCTGACGGGCGGGGCCCGCAGCGCGGTGGAAAATGGCCCAAAAATGGGGCCTTTAATCGGCCAAGCGGGGGTTCGAACCCGGGCGCTCGGCTGCGCACGGAGAGGTCCTGGCCATTGGGCCACTGCACGGTTTGTGATGGTAAGGGGGCTCGGCTGCTTTTGGGGTTGGCTACGTGCGTTTAACTGAACTGAAAAGTTCAGTTACTGAACTGTCGATCGACGGCGGACGGCGACGACTGGCCGCTGCGGCCGTTCAGCGGGCGGGTGCATGGGCGCCATGTCTCGTGCGTGCTCGCGGATGGGTGCGGTGATGCGTGCGCGAGAAGAGGAGGGACATGAGGGAGAAGGAGGTGCTCACCACGCTACTGTCGACGAGGGATCGGTTCTGACGGAGTCGAGGGAGAGGTAGCAGGGGCTGGCGACGGCGACGGAGGAAGCCCGCAGCCTCCCTAGGGCGTCCCCGACCCCCCAAAACCGGCGAGAAGCAAGCCCGCACCTCGGGGTTTCCATTCCCGCACTCGGGCGAGCACGGCGGCGAGCGTAGCGGCGGCGGTGAGTGCCCCAAATTCCGGCCATGGCTCGGTTCAGCAAAAGAACAACAGAAGGAGGGGGGAAGAACAGAGGGGAAGCAGGAGGGGAACGGCGGCGCTAGAGAGGAGGAAGGGGGAAGAGGAACTAGGGCACGCAGGAGGGGGTAGTTTTTAAGGAGCTAGAGGGGTGCTGCCGGCGTCCCATCAAGGCAGTGTCGACGTGGACCTTCTGGATGCAGCGCCGTACAGAGTAGGAAGAAAGGTGCGCGTGGGCTGATGCGTTTGGTCTGGTGGGCTGCAAGGAGAGGGAGATGGGCTGGGTTGTAGGTGGGCCTTGGCCTGCCTCCCCAGCCCGAGAGGTTTTCTTTCTATTTCTTTTGTTTCTCTTTTTTTTTGTAGGAAAGAAAAGGAGAGAAATAGAAATAGGTGTTAGGGTTTTATTTTTATGAAATAATTTTTATTGATTTACAAAACAGTAAAGTCAAAGCATGTTAACATTAATTTCAAAATTTTGAAATGTCAATTTGTTTTGAATTTGCTATTTGAATTTCAAATAGGGTTTCATAAGGATTTGATTTTTGAAATAACCAATTTTTATTCAATAAGCTCAACCAATTATGAAAACTTATTAAATTTAAATGTTTGTAGATTTTAATTTTAAACCACAATTGGAACATGCCAAGTATGAATGATTTGATTTGAATTTGAACTTGAATTTACCATTAGGGTGTTAATAAAAGGGGTTTTATTATCAAGCATTTTAATTGATTCAAATTCAAACCTATTGGAAACATTTTGAGTTGTTTAGTTTGCAACTTTTAATTGGAAACTTTGGACATGTTTGAAAGTTTAAATTGGTTTGAACTATTTAAGTTGTTTTGAAAGCAGGGGCAATGCATGGGATGCATGTGATGCAAAGCAAAAAGAAAAACAACCAAATCTAATGGGGAGAAATCCCCCGGGTGTTACAGACGACACCACTAACAAGGGATTGCGCCCTCGCAATCCACCCACTAACCCGGGAGGGGAAAGAAGTTCGACTATCGATTCTTCATGCTTCCAGTTGATCTCCTCGACACCACTAACAACGGCTTCTCGACACCACCAACAAGAGATTCTTGCTCGGATTGATGACGATGTTCTTCCACCAGGAATCTTCCGATGATCGAACCTATTAGGTTAAAGGCTCAGAAAACGTCCACCCACGTAGGGTCCTAAAACTTTGAAAGATTGAGAGGGAGAGAGACTCCAAAACAAATAAGATGAGAGGAGAAATAGAATAGAGATAAGGAGAAAACAAGAATCCTATTGAGATGTTTCCAAAACAGGTTTTGCACAAATAGTTTTTGACACTCTAGAAACAACGACCGTTAGCGAGGTTATCCTACAGGCTTTGCGGACCCGTTGCTTCGATAACCATTCGTATCGAAACAATATCGGGAATCGGAAACGATGCTCTGATACCATTTGTGACGCCCCGAGATCGGGCACTATGCAGATTTCAGCAATTCTGCCAAAATCCACATAATAACCGATTCCAGGTTGCCACTTGTGATAGCATTACAACAGTTCACGAATATTTCGCAACAACAACAGAAAAGATATATACAAGACGACTCAAACGAGTCAAGGATACAACTGATACAATACAAAGATCCAAATGACAGCGGAAGAAACAACATAGTGTCCGACTACGGACAAGATACAAATTGGACTAAGAGTCCTGAAGACAACCGATGGCGTCCAAACCCTGCCCAGGCCAAGCCGGAGGGATTCCCAAGCTAACGTCGTCAGACTTCAAACCTGTTGACTGCAATGTGGAATATGCAGCCACGAAATGGATTCGTGGGTCAGTACGGTTAAGTACTGGCAAGTGGATAAACCATACTCACAAGATACCAGCGTAACCAATCATCACAATATACAAATACTTTGGGGACAACGGAAAGGAAGGGATTATTGCAAAGAAGCGGCAGCGGGCTGCACTAACTAATCTACAGAGACTCGCTACAACATCCGGCTAAAAGAAAGGGACAAGAGAGCGTATCAGAACCAACTACAACTACTCACCAAACAATACCCATCCAGTGTTACCCCCTACTAAGGAAGCAACCCAAGGAAACTCACACTGTTGATTAAGGTGACATTCATTTTTATGGTGGAGGTAATCTAAATTACTAGTCAAGTTATCATCGTTAAGGGTAAGTTGTCTGAGTACTTGTTAGCCATCACTTTCACCAAGTCATCCATAACCGCGGACAACACGGCTTCTCGAGAAGATTTAACCCTGCAGGGATGCACCAATTTGGCCGTACACGTAAGAATGAACCGCCAGATGGAAATGCACTTCCACCAAGCGAGGCACTCAACACAACCCAACTCTTCTTCGCATCAAGCCCAAAGAACCCCGTGCAATTGAGCGCACGGCTAATCGAGCCCCACGAAGAAAAGGGGACCCTCATAGCACTCTAAGAACGTGTCTCCCTAAATGCCGACTACAAAAGTTCCACCCTGGCGCCAAGGGTTCGCACCTGCATATGCATGCGGCAAATGGAAAACCCGAACTAAATGAGGCGATTTGGACGAGATGCGAATCGAATCAGAATTGCGGGGGGCGCCCATACTCGCTTCCCACATGCGGTTAGCGCGCTCATCATGGATCGGAGGACAAGACCCTTTTCCTAATTAAGTTCGACACTAGCAGGCCTCAAAACCACGCCGGGCCTCCTGCCGGTGCCTTATCATCAAATTATTATTACCCAAAACATTAACATGAAGTTGATTGAATTGAAACCCAACTATCGACTAAACAGGTGATAAGACGGACAACAAGGCTTGAGCGCAAACAACACTAAGCATGCAACTACGACACGAGGGCCAACGGGGTAAACAAACAACAAGTAATAGGAAGTGGAAAGAAGGCTATATCATGGTTGCAAGGTAAACATGTGATAGGATCGAGACACAAGCATCGAATCATAAGGCTAGAATAAAGGCATCGGGAAGAATCGGTAACAAGTGATAAAAGGCAGCCATAGGCAGCAAGTGAGTATACTTGCCTGGAATCCAGCAAGTAGAGGTACATCCGCAGAACTTGTCGATGCTCACATCATCTCAACGTCCTATCCGCGAAGAAGCAACGAACTAGAACAAACACCGGATGCAACAATTACTACTACGGCAAAAGATCCAGCATGATCAAGATATGGATGCATGACAAGTTTAAGGATGCATCAAAGATAAACTAGTTGGCATGGTAAACATATTTAAATGGGCCCATATGCAATTTGGATTGCATATGGAAAAGCCCATGAATTAATGTTGAAGTAAATGATCTACAAATAACCATCATGTGAAAGTTGATTATAATGATGCATGGATGATGAAAACAATAAGAAAACAACAATAGCTTCAGTTTGATATGTTGTTTACCAAGTTTGGAATTTTATTTATTAAGTTATGAACTTTGGCATTTTAAATGATTTAAACAAACATTTGTTGTTTTCACCAATTTTAAATTTTCAAAACATATAACAAAATTTATATTTGGAAATAACACAAAATTTTAGATGGAAAACATATTTCATTTGTTAAATTTGGATTTTAGATGAGCAAGTTATTAAATTGACAATTTTAAATGCATTAATTAAGAAATAGTTGTTTTCAGCAATTTAATTTATTCAAAACAGAAAACAAAGTTTATATTTGGAAAGCTTGTTCAATTTTGCATGGAAAACATATTTTACATGTTGGAATTGGATTTGAATTGCCCAAGTTATGAATTTTGCAATTTAAAAGGTGTATTTTAAGTATTGAATTATTACACCAATTTTAATTAGGAAAAATAGTGAACAAATTGCATATTTGAAAAGTATAGGAAATTTGGATGGGAAAACATATTTTATATGTGCCATTTGATTTAAATTTGAATTAGTTATGAATTTGACCAAATTTGAAAGAGTTGTTTGAATTTGAATTTTTGAAACCATTTGAAATGTTCAAAGCAGTATACAAATGGTTTAAACATGTAGAGAATTTAATTTAGTATGGAAAACATATTTTATATTTCGAAATTGGAGTTTAAATGAATTTATTAGGTGCATTTGAATGTCAGGGACCTGATTGTGATTTCCAGGGACTTGGATGTGAAGAGAGAATTCCAGATCTGGAGGGTTTTCTCACCGTGGCCAGATCTAGCCACTGCGTCTGCCGCGCGGGCCCGAGGCCATGCTGGCGCACAGGTGGCATGGGTGGAGGACGAGGTGGCACAGGGGGTCGCTGACGGGCGGGGCCCGCAGCGCGGTGGAAAATGGCCCAAAAATGGGGCCTTTAATCGGCCAAGCGGGGGTTCGAACCCGGGCGCTCGGCTACGCACGGAGAGGTCCTGGCCATTGGGCCACTGCACGGTTTGTGATGGTAAGGGGGCTCGGCTGCTTTTGGGGTTGGCTACGTGCGTTTAACTGAACTGAAAAGTTCAGTTACTGAACTGTCGATCGATGGCGGACGGCGACGACTGGCCGCTGCGGCCGTTCAGCGGGCGGGTGCGTGGGCTCAATGTCTCGTGCGTGCTCACGGATGGGTGCGGTGATGCGTGCGCGAGAGGAGGAGGGACAGGAGGGAGAAGGAGGTGCTCACCACGCTACTGTCGACGAGGGATCGGTTCTGACGGAGTCGAGGGAGAGGTAGCAGCGGCTGGCGACGGCGACGGAGGAAGCCCGCGGCCTCCCTACGGCGTCCCCGACCCCCCAAAACCGGCGAGCAGCAAGCCCGCACCTCGGGGTTTCCATTCCCGCACTCGGGCGAGCACGGCGGCGAGCGTAGCGGCGGCGGTGAGTGCCCCAAATTCCGGCCATGGCTCGGTTCAGCAAAAGAACAACAGAAGGAGGGGGAAAGAACAGAGGGGAAGCAGGAGGAGAACGGCGGCGCTAGAGAGGAGGAAGGGGGGAAGAGGAACTAGGGCACGCAGGAGGGGGTAGTTTTTAAGGAGCTGGAGGGGTGCTGCCGGCCGTCCCATCAAGGCAGTGTCGACGTGGACCTTCTGGATGCAGCGCCGTACAGAGAAGGAAGAAAGGTGCGTGTGGGTTGATGCGTTTGGTCTCGTGGGCTGCAAGGAGAGGGAGATGGGCTGGGTTGTAGGTGGGCCTTGGCCTGCCTCCCCAGCCCGAGAGGTTTTCTTTCTATTTCTTTTGTTTCTCTTTTTTTTTGTAGGAAAGAAAAGGAGAGAAATAGAAATAGGTGTTAGGCTTTTATTTTTATGAAATAATTTTTATTGATTTACAAAACAGTAAAGTCAAAGCATGTTAACATTAATTTCAAAAATTTGAAATGTCAATTTGTTTTGAATTTGCTATTTGAATTTCAAATAGGGTTTCATAAGGATTTGATTTTTGAAATAACCAATTTTTATTCAATAAGCTCAACCAATTATGGAAACTTATTAAATTTAAATGTTTGCAAGATTTTAATTTTAAACCACAATGGGAACATGCCAAGTATGAATGATTTGATTTGAATTTGAACTTGAATTTACCATTACGGTGTTAATAAAAGGGGTTTTATTATCAAGCATTTTAATTGATTCAAATTCAAAACTATTGGAAACATTTTGAGTTGTTTAGTTTGCAACTTTTAATTGGAAACTTTGGACATGTTTGAAAGTTTAAATTGTTTTGAACTTTTTAAGTTGTTTTGAAAGCAGGGGCAATGCATGTGATGCATGTGATGCAAAGCAAAAAAGAAAAACAACCAAATCTAATTGGGAGAAATCCCCCGGGTGTTACAAAGGGTTTAAATATTTGAACTTCTTTAGTGTCTACAACATGTAATCGAAGTATGTTGCCTTAGAACTTATTTTGTAATTTTTTTTTGTGAAAAAGCAACACACTTGTAGTTCAAATTTGAGTTTCTTTTGAAAAATCCACCAAAAGTCAATATAAAACCCAAGGAGTATACAAATGGAGAAAATTTGCCACATCTATTAGTTTTCCATCCTACAAGGCCTAATTTGTACGAAAGTTGTAGTGGAGCCTATTTGACCCATATTTTTTGTGTTACTTTGGAAAACCTTTTTTTGTAGTAATAAAATGGAAAATCAATTTTTTCAAGAAACAAAGATGGAAAGTCCCGTTGAGAATTTTTTTCCACGACAAGATGGACATGTATATCAAATATGGGCAAAATTTCATCAAGTTTGTCATAGATATGTCCATAATCTTGTCATAGATATGTCCATATTTCTAGTAGTTGCTTCATCAAAAATTTATTGAAATAATAAAGTGGACAAAATCATATTTTAATGCAAAGTTTAAAACTCGTTTGGGGTATTTTTTTCATGCAAAGATTCATGTGTTCCTAATATGAGCAAATTATCACAAAGTGTCCATGGATATGGCCACCGTCTTGGTCATTTCGGTCTAGAAAACCAATAAGTCATAAATGATAGCCCTGTTTTATAATTTTTTGTTCAAAGTGCAGTATTCCATATTTTTATTTTTTCCCTAAGAACCATGTCACAAAGAAGACTCTTTACACAAATATTCTATTTTTTCATTTTCTTTGATTGATTTAAATTGGGGTCAAAATTATCGGCACGACCATTTATACCAAGGGTTTAAATATTTGAACTTCTTTAGTGTCTACAACCTGTAATCGAAGTATGTTGCCTTAGAACTTATTTTGTAATTTTTTTTTGTGAAAAAGCAACACACTTGTAGTTCAAATTTGAGTTTCTTTTGAGAAATCCACCAAAAGTCAATATAAAACCCAAGGAGTATACCAATGGAGAAAATTTGCCACATCTATTAGTTTTCCATCCTACAAGGCCTAATTTGTACGAAAATTGTACTGGAGCCATTTTGACCCATATTTTTTGTGTTACTTTGGAAAACCTTTTTTGTAGTAATAAAATGGAAAATCAATTTTTTCAAGAAACAAAGATGGAAAGTCCCGTTGAGAATTTTTTTTCCACGACAAGATGGACATGTATATCAAATATGGGCAAAATTTCATCAAGTTTGTCGTAGATATGTCCATAATCTTGGTCACTTGGGTTCAAATCCAAGATAATTAATACATTATAGCCGTGTTTAAGAACACTTTTTTCATGTGCCATATTTAAGGATTAGTATTTTTTTTTCCGAAAACTATGCCACATAAAAGGACACTCTGCACAACTTTTCCATCCTTTTTTCTTTTGCGTTTTCCCTTTTTGTTTGATTGTTTCAAAATGATTCAAAATTATTGGCGTGACTCATAACCCACAAGCATAGGCGATCGTGTGTAGCCTTTTCGATAAGTAAGAGTGTCGAACCCAACGAGGAGCTAAAGGTAGGATAAATATTCTCTCAAGTTATATCAACCACTGATACAACTCTACGCACACTAAACCTTTACTTTATATAGGAAATAATACTAGAGCAATAATACGGGTATGAGATAGATTTGCGAGATAATAAATACATGAAAGTAAAGTTAGTTGCTGCAGCAATAAAGTACACTAAATGACTATAAACTAACACTACCATGAGTGTGGAAAAGTGGTGGTAATTGTGATGGATTTGTCCATGATCAAATAGTCAAATACAAGGTTGGTATTCCTCTTTTATGTGGGAGAGGAAAAGCTAACAAGCTCTCACTATCCAATGGTTTAATTACTTCTGATTGGAACTCTAGAAAACATCCGTAACTACTAGAAGATACATTAAGGTAAAAATACCCAACCATAGCATTAAGATCAAAATGTCCTCCTTACCCCATATGCTTCAATCACTAGATTGGGGCTCATGTTTCTGTCACTCAAGTAGCCATCCCTCTATCTTTCTACACATACTACAAACCCTATGATGTGATCCATGCGCGCATAAACATATGATGGCACCATAGGACTATAAAAAAATTCAATATATAGCTCAAACCATCCATAACGATTCAACAATCAATCATATGACAAAAGGGATCTACACAAACATGACATAGATACAATAGATCATCTGCAAATACCTTATAACGTCAAACACCATGTTTACATAGGGCGATACCGAGGCGTGTGAGAGAATGAACCACTATAGAAATGGAGGTATTGGTGATGGACATGGCGGTGAAGACGGCGGAGAGGACAACGCAGGGCACAGGGCGGCGCCAGCGGTGGCGCAGGGACTCCTTCCCTGCGCCACCCCTTAGCTCTCTTCCTTCATGGTCTTGGGAGCCCTCCCCCATGGAGATGATATTCATGGGGGAGGCTAAAACATGGCTTTGGTGGCTAGAAATTCGTGGTATGGGGTGTCTCCCACGGTGTCGTGGGATAATCACGGCAGACGTTACCGGGGGTAACTTATCTTGGGGCAAGACGACACTGGTGTTTGGGAGAGGGTTTAGCTCAGAGGAAAACATGAGGATATGCGATCTGGTAGCCGGCAAGCAAGTCGCCGAGTCTCCGATCTCGATATATTAATCTCAACTCTCGTATTACACTGGATACTCGATACCTAGCGATATTGCTCGAACTCTTGGATCTCTCTCAACTAGACCTAGGGACCGGCTTATAAAGCATCCGGATCCCTGGCCTGTTCTCCAAGGCGTACCCTGAGTCCTACCCGGACACTGCTTACAAAACCCTAAGCTTCCTTACCGGAACCCACAATCCGGGTTACCAGGCCTACGATCTTGGGCCTTCTAGAAGCTCCTTTATCCTAACCGGATCTTTACGCAGCGTCCTTTGGGCCGAGTTACACCTTGGCGTTGGGCTACCGGGTTATCATCCCTCCATCAGTAGTCCCCAGAATAGCCTGGGCTTCACGGGATCCTCCTTGAAGCGCTTGCTATTCCCTGTAAAAATATCAAACATACAAGTCCATAGAGGCCGGGTTAAGGTGCTTTGATAAATAGCTAGGCCTAACTCCAAGGTGGCCATATAATAACCCGGGTTTCTCTAGGCCCTTCTTTACTTTTTCTGGGTCAACGCCCTGATAAGAATGTCAAAGATCCGGATTACTTTACTCGATAACTGATCCTGATATCGCGGAGAAGATCTCTTCCTTATCTCTGTCCGGATATCTCGTCCAGCACTTAAAGCATATCTCACCAAATCCAGGCAGGTATCCGTTATTCCGAAATTTCCGGCTCCCACCCGTTGGACTAGGTTTATCCGCCCGCACCTTATAAATAGGTGCCCAGGAGATAACCTAACCCCTCAACGGTTCATTCCAGCTCCTTCTCTTTCCTCATATCTCGTGCTTGCGCAACACCACCATAAGAACCTCAAGCCCCCCGCCGGAGCAAAACCGCCACCGGCTACGTTCATCTTGGAGCCGCTCCGCGCCGCCGCCGAGCTCCGCCGCCACACCCTCGTCTGGCCCGCCGGGAGTTGCGAAGGAACATTCAGACCCCGCTATTCGCCGCCGCCGCGTGCTACTCCAATCCCCTTCAGTAAGTTTCTTGTACCCATCAATTCAACCTCGCAATTTCTCGATTTACTCTAGATTGGATCTAGGTCAACCCGCGGGCAATTTTTCTTGTCGCGCCGGATTAGGTCGCTTAGATTCTTGCTAATTCCTCCAATAGCTTGATTGACGGTCACACACCACTCTCCTATCATCATTAACCATTAATTTCTCCATAGAATCGCCCGCAAGTTTTCCAATCTAGATCCATTTCGTCCCAATTTTCCGCGCATGTCATTGACACCCGGAAAATCCTCTTCTTTCGGTTCTTTTGCTTGCAGTAGATACATGGGCAATCATCCGTCTTCCTCAAACACCTTTGAATACGTAAGTACCCCATAGTTTGTATAATGATGCTTGATACCCGGATAACTTGTAACCTTGCCTTCTAGAATGACACCCGGATAATTCTTAACTTCCATGCTTTCTTGATACCACTCACAGATACTCGGATAGCCCATGGTTTCCGAGTCTTACTTCTTGCACCTTTTTGCCTTGTGTTTTGCAGGTTGATCCCATGGCTCCCAAAAGGCAAGGGAAGCAGCCCGCCAAGCCCAAGACCTCCAACTCCATATCCGCCAACTGGGCGCGATCCACGGTCACGAAGGCTAAGTTAGAAGAGCTGGCCGAGTTAGGGATTCTCGCTTCTCAAAAAGATATCCATTGGAGGGTGCCGGGTGACGAGACCCGGCCCACGCCTGCCGACGACGAGGTAATCTGCTTCGTCGAACACGTGGCCCGGGGGTTCCGTCCTCCGGGTCACCCCTTCTTTCGAGATGTCCTGAGCCACTATGGCCTCCGGGTATTTGACATAGGGCCTAACTCTATGTTGAATATTTCCCATTTCATTGTTTTATCCGAGTCATACTTGTGCACTCCGCCAAGTTAGGCTCTCTTTATCGAACTCTTCCAGTGCAAGCCGTGCCGCGAAAGCGGTGACGGAGCACTTCTCACTTGCGGCGGGGTATCCATCCAACGCCGTAAGAACTCACCAATGCCAACCCTTAATCTGAATTCCCACGTTAAGCACTGGCAATTATCCTTCTTTTACTGCCACGACACATCCCCACCCGGCGAGAAGAAACTGCCGGGTTACTCGGAGGGCCTCCTCGACATTTCCGAGAAGTTCAACGCTTTCGCCCCTGACTCGGACAGGGAGGCAATCCAGCCCCTTCTCTCAAAAATATCTGTCTTATCCGCCCAAGGTCTCCTTGGGCTCAATCTGGTCAAGACATGGGTGGATTTCCGGATCCAACCCAACTCTATCCGCACTAAGCTGATGTGCGATTACTCGGGGCATACCACGGACGCGCTCCGGTATTCCTCCAAGAACTATCCAGCCGGCGACACCAACAAAACCATCAAGGGCTTCTTGACGGAAAAGCTGGAAGCGATCAAGAACATCGCCGGGTTGCCGCCATTCACCCGGGAAAACCCGGCCCCAGCGGTAAGACCCGATACGTGTAACCTTATTCACACGCCTTTGACTTGATGCAACTACCGATTCTCACCTTCCTGTTTTTATCTCAGGCTGATGACGCTTTCTGGAATGTTGAAACCTCTCCTACTACCGGAGACCCAGAGGAAGAAGACGAGCCGGCTGACAATGATGAGGGTATTTATCCGAATCTTGTGTCATCTTCACTTGCATAAATTTCCTCTCATTTAACTTTTTCCACCGATACATACTCGGCTTGCAGGGCTGGAGGACGAGGATGAGAAGGATGAGGAAGACCCGGAGGCCACCGAGTCCGATCTAGAAATAACAGTCGGGGCCAAGAGGAAGGCCAGAGGAGTGGTGTCCAAGGTTCCTTATTCCACCATGTCTTCTGAACCCTACTCTTTTGATAACATGCACAGACTTAACCAACAACTATCCAACTCATCGCACTTGAAGGACTCTCTCCCGACCAAGCGCAGGGTGACCCGGAGTTCACCGGGCAACGATCCCCTTAACCCGGGTATCTCCACCTCACCAAACCGCCGGGCCGATACTCCTCCTCCTCGCCCCTCCAAATCTCCTCGGCGTCACCCCTCCCCCAACCATCCTTTGGCCGGGCAGCTCCTGGTTCCGCTATCAACTACTATGACAAACTCATCGGCTTCCAGCAGTGAACTCCCGCCGGATTACACTGTGAACACCGGGTAAGTCTTCCGCTGTACGATATCCTTGCGCACTTGATTATTTCCATCCGCTGTTATTGACTATTCCTCTCTTTTCCTTAGCGCCCAAGTCACGACTAGTGACCCGGAGAACATTGAGACGGATAACCGGGAGACGGAGGGGCCGACTGAAAACATAGACGCCGCGACTGGCGGTGACACTGAGAACAACCAGGAACAAGGCCCCTTGGGCGATCCAGTTCACCAAGCCGCCGGGTCTCCAGAGTCATCCGAAGCAGTGGACGAGGAGATCGAGGTCCCGGACACGAGGATGGGTTCTCCAAACCCGGATACCCAGACTGTCCGGGTCTCGACCCCAAAGTCGGGGAAAGTTCACCAACCAAGCGACCAGGCTGCCGGCTCTTCTGGTGTCCGACCCGAAGACATGACGTTTGCCCAGATGCTCGAAGCCCTGCACACCTTGAGGGCTGATGAAGAAAATATCTTGGAGGCTTTAATAGCCAAACACGAGGTAAACCCGAATAATATTGCTTGTGTCCTTATCTAGTCCCCAAGTTCCAGTGAATTGATTGATAATTTGCTTGGAACTTTACGGTATAACCGACTGATAGCTTGCCTTTTACCCGGCTAACCCTTCCTTGCATCCGTGCAGTCCTTCGTGACTCAATCTGAGAAGAAATTGGCAAAGGCCACCAAGCTCATTGAGAAGGAGGTGGCTCTGCGTGAGGCGGCCGAAGCTGAGGCCAGGAGGAGTGGGAAGATCACGAGGAAGTATAGGAGGAGGGCTCATACAGCAGAAGATAATCTAACGAGCCTTTCTGTTCAGATTGCTGATACGTATCGTGCTTTGCTCGGTATGATTCTTAATCCGGGTTATCCTTCTGATAAATAGCCGGAGTTTCCTTACTCGTGTTTCCATTTCTTTCTGCAGGTCCGGATGAAGTGATGCCGGATGAAGATGATATTGCCAGGCTGAAAACTATCAAGAGCGTTATCTGGCAGCTATGTGCCGGAACCAAATGGATCCTTCAAGAACTACGGTGGCCGGGTGTTGGGCATGTCGACCTGAAGAGAATGCTGGACGCCTGCTCCACTATTCCCGAGTGGATTTGGCATCGGAAGCGCTTGTCCTGCCGGGTTGGAGTAACCCGGGGGCTTGCGCTGGCTAAAGCTTATTTCCCTAAGCTCGAGCCAGCCAAGCTTATGGGCGGGTTTCCAGAATTCAACCGTGATGGTTCCAAGTTTTCCGCGAAGGATTTCAAGGCCATCCAGAAGGAAGTCCGTTACCCGGCCAGCGTGATTGCTGGTGGCTTGGATGTCAATTCCATTGTCCCTGCATATGATGTTGATGGTGAAGCGGTTAAGTCGGACCTTCCCAAGCCGTACGATATGCTAGCCCGATGGAAGGAGGAAGCTGCCAAGTTGAGGGAGGAGGCCGCAAAGAAGAAGGCTGAAACCGATTCTGCGCCTGCTACCTCCACACCCGTCGTCCCTCCTCCTACGCGAGCCGGCACTGCTGCTGATCCGGGTGCTGCTGCTACCAAGGGTAATAGCAAGGGTAAGGAGAAGATGGATGCCGCAGCCCAGAATGCCGAATGATACCTGCTACCTGATGCTGTTTCGTATGCGTCAATTGGCCAATGGGCCGTTCAAACAACCATTTTTTGATGGTGCGCCTGTGCACCTTTGATACTAGTACCGAAATTTGTAATGCACTTTAAGTTCTTGATACACCTTGTGCTTCTTCTGATCGTTTAAATTTATCCACTTTTGAGTCCACTTGTTCTTGATATCCGACTTTCTTTATGGTTCCTTTTGTGAGACTCGGTTTCCGAGTTTCATGGGTTTTGACAAGCGGACTTTTCTCTAAGTCCCCAAGTCCCCCAGACTCGGATGTTTGGGTTTTTTGAGTTTTAGCAATTGAGCAACTTTTTCTTTTTCAAAATCCTCAGTCCCCAAGGCCCGAAATTCCGAGTCTGGGATGTGTGGTCTTTCCAAGAGAACAAGTTGTTTGCTGCTAAGCCCCAACCCAGAGCCGTTTCACATAGGTATTGAAGTTATGCTTGATAAACGTTGAGTTTCCGGCTGTTAGCCCTGTACTCTGCATAACTTGTGGTTTGGATGACCCTTTTGACTATCTTGTACTATAAGCCGGCTTTCGCGTGGATATCATGTTGTTACGTCTATACGAAAACAGGGTCAGGCAAGTCCCATTGGGCTTCATGGCTGATTGTAATCGTAAGCGAGCAAATCATGCCACTTTAGTGAGAGTCACATCGAGCTTAAGTAAGAAAAGTCAAGAAAATTTGGCTCCTTCGTCCGGTTATAAGATTGCAGCCGTACTCGTTTGCGAGTAATCGGCCCATATAACTCATAGGCATCAAGGCCGGGTCGTTGAGTTTTAACTGTGCTATTCGAGCAATCAGCCCCCAAGACCTAAATATATGCAACATACCAAGAGTGAAGAACATACGAACAACCACCTCTTTATTTGATATGAGAAAGTTAGGTCAGCAAGCCGCCTCATTAAAAACCCATCCAGTCCCCAAGGGTACCCTAGATAGGAAAAGAGTGCGTCTGAAACCTGCCGCCTGTTACATCGTGCAATTCCACTTGCCAATATAGTCTATACTAAGTATAGTAGGGACGTAGCTGAGCCACGTTCCATGGTCTGTCTCTTTCTTGCATAGATGAAGTGGTATGAGCGGTGTCGTTAACTGTAGCCGACTCTTCCCTTGCGTCTATCAAGTAATATGATCCGTTGTGCAGATTCCGACTTATGATAAATGGTCCTTCCCATGGAGGTGATAACTTGTGTTTTCCTTCGTTTGACTGTACCAGGCGTAGAACCAGGTCTCCTTCCTGAAAGACCCGGGTTTTCACGCGCCGGCTATGATACCTCCGTAAATCTTGCTGATATATGGCTGATCTTTCCAGTGCTTGTTCCCTTTGCTCTTCTAACATATCTACGGCGTCATGCCGGGTCTTCTCGTTCTCTACCTCGACGTAGGCCGAGACTCGAGGCGAGTCATGGATGATATCACTCGGCAACACCGCCTCTGCACCATAAACCATGAAAAACGGTGTCATCTGAGTGGATCTGTTAGGTGTTGTGTTGATACCCCAAACCACTGCAGGTAATTCTTCAACCCATGCACCAGCAGCTCTGATACACGGAACTCGCAATCGTGGCTTTAATCCACGAAGCAATTCTTGATTTGCCCTCTCCACTTGTTCATTAGCCTGTGGATGGGCCACTGAAGCTACATCAAGCCGGATTCCATTGTTACCACAAAATTTCTCCATCTCACCAAGGGACATGTTGGTTCCATTGTCGGTAATTATGCTATGGGGATACCCGAACCGATAGATAATCCTTTTCAGGAACTTGACTGCTGTAATTGCTTCACAGTTGGTAACTGGCATAACCTCAACCCACTTGGTAAACTTGTCAATGGCCACCAAAAGGTGCGTCTTTTTGCAAGGTGACATGTGGAAGGGTCCAACCATGTCCATAGCCCAAACAGCGAACGGCCAAGTTAACGGGATAGTCCGTAGTTCCATAGCCGGCACATGGGTTTGGCGAGCGTACCTTTGACATCCGTCACACCTTGCCACCAAGCGCTCCGCGTCTGCTAGGGCCGTGAGCCAGAAAAAACCATGTCGATAAGCTTTGGCCACAAGAGATCTTGTGGATGCATGGTGCCCGCAATCACCTTCATGGATTTCCTTGAGGATCTGTCGGCCTTCTTCTGGTGCTACACAGCGCAAAAAGACTCCTGCTGCGCTTCTCTTGTACAACTCTCCATTGATGATAGAATATCCTTTTGCTCGCCTCAGAATTTGTCTTGCTAATACTTCCTGTTGTGGTAACTCGCCCCGTGATAGGTAAGCCAAGAACGGCTCTGTCCACTCGGGAACAACACGTACTGTGGCCACGAGCTCCAAATCCGGGTCTTGATTTGCCAGTTCTTCCTCAGACTCGGTTTTAACTGATGGTCGCCATAGTTCGTCCAGGAAAACATTAGGTGGAACCGGCTCTCTGCGCGAGCCGAGTCTGGCGAGTGCATCTGCTGCCTCATTTTTTCTTCTGTCTATGTGCTCCACCTCGTACCCGGAGAAACATCCGGCAACTCTATCAACTTCTCTGCGGTATGCTGCCATAGTTGCATCTTTTCTATCCCATGTTCCTGAGACCTGCTGCACCACGAGGTCCGAATCTCCAAAGCATCGTATCCTCTTAATGTTCATTTCCTTGGCTACCTTTAAGCCGTGCAATAGGGCCTCATACTCGGCCACGTTGTTGGAACAATCAAAGTGAATATGTAGCACGTAACTCAATTTGTCTCCTTTGGGTGATGTTAGCACCACTCCAGCTCCTGATCCCTCGTATTGCTTGGATCCATCAAAGTGCATGATCCAAGACTCGGAGTTTGGAGCCATGGTGGGCATGCCTGTGTGCGTCCAATCGTTAATGAAATCGACCAGAGCCTGAGATTTGATTGCTGACCTGGGCTCGTAGTTGATGTGATAATCCCCCATCTCTATCGCCCATTTGGCTATTCTTCCTGTTGCATCCGAGTTTCTGATGATATCCGACATCGGTATCGAACTAACCACTGTTATGGGGTGTTCCTGGAAATACGGCTTCAGTTTCCGGCTAGCCATAAAGACCCCGAAAACCAGCTTTTGCCAATGCGGATAGCGCTGCTTTGCCTCTGATAATACCTCGCTGACGTAATAGACCGGTCTCTGAACCGGGTAACCTTTCCCATCCTCTTTACGTTCCACAACAACTACCGCGCTAACGGCTCGGGGCCAGCTGCTACATATAGCAACATGGGCTCTTTAGGACCCGGGGCCGCTAGGACTGGTGCTTCAGATAACTGCTTCTTTAGTGCCTCGAACGCTTCATCCGCCTCCTGATCCCACACGAATTTATCGGATTTCTTCAAGAGCCGGTACAAGGGTATTGATTTTTCTCCGAGTCCGGATATAAATCGGCTCAAGGCTTCTACACAGCCCGTGAGCTTTTGGACATGCTTCAAATTTTCCGGTTTTTTCAGACTTTGGATGGCTTTGATTTTGTCCGGGTTTGCCTCAATTCCTCTCTCAGAAACGATAAAGCCGAGTAATTTCCCAGCTGGAACTCCGAATACGCACTTTGTCGGATTAAGCTTCATCTGATACCTCCTCAAGTTCTTGAACGTTTCCTTTAGATCATCGATGAATGTCTCCGCCTTCCTGGTCTTGATAACCACATCATCCACATAAGCATGGACGTTGCGTCCGATTTGGTCCTCGAAGCACTTCTGAATACACCGTTGATAAGTTGCGCCAGCGTTCTTCAACCCAAATGTCATGGTTTTGTAACAGAAGGCCCCAAAAGGGGTTATAAACGATGTTTTCTCCCAATCCTCCCTTTTGAGCTTGATCTGATGATACCCGGAATATGCGTCTAGAAAGCACAACAGGTCACTTCCAGCCACTGCGTCTATGATCTGATCAATCCTCGGTAGCGCGAACGGATCCTTTGGGCAATGCTTGTTAAGACTCGTGTAATCAATGCACATCCTCCACTCATTGGTCTTTTTCATTACGAGAACCGGATTTGCTAACCAGTCCGGGTGAAATACTTTCATGATAAAGCCGGCTGTTAGCAAACGAGCAATTTCTTCTCCTATTGCTTTCCTTCTTTCCTCATTCATCTTCCTCAAGCCCTGCTTTACAGGCCTTGACTTGGGATCTACGTGCAAACTGTGCTCTTCCAATTCTGTGGGGATACCTGGCATGTCGCTGGGCGTCCAGGCAAACACATCCGCATTTGAACGGATAAACTCCACAAGTGCCTTCTCCTGCTTGCTGTCCAAGTTAGATCCTATAGCAAACTGCTTAGAGGGATCACCTTCAACAAAAGCTATCATCTTGGTGTCCTGCGCTGCTTTGAATTTCGCTCTCTCATCTTCGGCATTCGGCCTTTTCAATGTTGTTCTGTCATCCGGGTCTACTTGAGACCGGTAATACTTGAGTTCTTCTTTTCTGCAAGCCTGCTCAGCCATTACTGAATCTCCTTCATCGCACTCAGCCGCTATATCCCGGCTTCCATGTATGGTGATGGTCTGCTTAGGGCCTGGGATCTTTAGCTGTAGATACACATAACACGGCCTAGCCATGAATTTAGCATAAGCCGGCCTTCCGAACAGCGCGTGATAAGAACTGCGCAACTTGACCACCTCGAAAGTGAGCCACTCAACTCGATAATTGTCCTTTGATTCTACGAAAGCTACCTCCAATGCGATTTTTCCCTCGGGGCACGCTGAGTGACCCGACACTATCCCATGAAAAATTGTTGAGCTTTTCTGTAGCTGAGACTCCTTGAGACCCATGCGTAAAAAGGTTTCCCAATATAGGATATTGATGCTACTTCCACCGTCCATTAGGACCTTTCTCAACTCATAACCATTAACTTGCGGTGCAACTACTAATGCTAAGACTCCCGGGTGTTCTATTCTTTCCGGGTGGTCTTTTCTGCTCCATGTTACGTCCTGCTCTGACCACCTCAGGTATCTCGGAACAGCCGAGGAAACCGAGTTTACCGCTTGCTTCAGTATCTTTTTATCCCTGTTAGAAGTTCCTGTAGTATGCACATGATATTGTCCTCTTGAATCGTAAGTACGTACCATGCCGATGAAGACGCTGATCCGGCCGATTGTCACGACAGATCTGGATTTGAGGTGATCCGACTCTGGCCCCCAGCCGGAATCGTCCACCACCTTCTCTCCTTCGCGGTTGGTGTAGATCTCGCCGATGACAAGATTCTCCATGTTCTTCCGAGCTTCTCCCGTGATGTAAACACCTTTGGACGCATGCCCCACGGTGGGCGCCAACTGTCGTGGGATAATCACGGCAGACGTTACCGGGGGTAACTTATCTTGGGGCAAGACGACACTGGTGTTTGGGAGAGGGTTTAGCTCAGAGGAAAACATGAGGATATGCGATCTGGTAGCCGGCAAGCAAGTCGCCGAGTCTCCGATCTCGATATATTAATCTCAACTCTCGTATTACACTGGATACTCGATACCTAGCGATATTGCTCGAACTCTTGGATCTCTCTCAACTAGACCTAGGGACCGTCTTATAAAGCATCCGGATCCCTGGCCTGTTCTCCAAGGCGTACCCTGAGTCCTACCCGGATACTGCTTACAAAACCCTAAGCTTCCTTACCGGAACCCACAATCCGGGTTACCAGGCCTACGATCTTGGGCCTTCTAGAAGCTCCTTTATCCTAACCGGATCTTTACGCAGCGTCCTTTGGGCCGAGTTACATCTTGGCGTTGGGCTACCGGGTTATCATCCCTCCATCACACGGCCTAGGTTTCCTCCCTTTATGTAGTATCACGGATTTCCGTCATCCCATCCAGGGCTGTGGTAAATCGGGCGTATCTCGGCCGTCCGGACTTGGAATCAGGCGGATTTTCTAGTCTAGATCGTACGCCGCAAAATTGCCCACAACTTTGTATTCTGTGACATTTTCGTTTGACGCTGTCCTAGACCGGTGACGTGACAATGTTTAAAAAGTGTTTTCAGACATATTTCAGGAGAGTCCCAATTCGACTCCAACAAGGTTTTTTCTTCTATTTTTGGTAATTTCTACACATCAAAGTGTAAAAAAAGAACATTGTGCACTTTTGCAACTATTAGTAGGCTAGCTCAAGTAAATCATAAATTTAATATAAAAACAATTATGAAAATCATTAAAGTAGCTTGAAACCATAAAAATTTATAGATACGGTTCAGACGTATCAACATCCCCAAGCTTAGGTCATACTCGTTCTCGAGTAGGTAAAACGATAAAAACAAGATAATTTTATAGGTGACATGCTACCAACATAATATTGATCATCATATTTGTAAAAGCATTTGTAAACTAAGATCATAACACTCTAAACACAAGCATAATAGATATATTTTAGCAATAAAACATAGCAATCACTTTGCATCATGAGAAGTAACACATATAAAGGATCATGAATAACAATGCATTGAAAGTTATACGTTTGTTTCAAGTATAGAGAAAACATAGCAAAGTGATATTTTACATGTCCTTATGTGTGGGGCAAAATATAAATGCCAGGACACCTTCAAAGTTTAAGAGGAAGACTAGAAAAAATAATTTGAGAGCAAGTAATAACACATCATGAAGCAATTAATAATGTTTCTTGGACAAATGCACATTAAACTCAGAATGACAACTATGCTCTATCAGCTGTGCATAAATTCAGAAGATGGAGACTCAACATAAAAGTAAAAGAAATGCCCTTCGCAGAAAGAAGCATGGATCACTTATGTGCTAGAGCTTTTTATTTTATTAAACCGAGGTATAAAATGTTTGACACTCCTCCCAACCATCTTACACAAACCATGGCTAACCGAATCCTCGGTTGTCTGCCAACAATCACATACCATGATGGAGTGTCTAGTTTTTAGAGAAGTGTATGCCTATGTCAACGAATGGTAAACAGAAAATACAGTACGTCACAAGCCAACTAGACTTCACAAGAACGGATCCCATTGAAGGGCGCAACTTTTATAGAAGGTCATCCCTCTTTCTCTTTTGTTTACAAAATTATGCTTTGACTGGTAAATCAGGGGCAAAAATAGTAAAGACAATTTGTTTGTATTAATTTGGGGCTGGACACCCCGCTGCCAGCTCTTCTATCAATTGGATAAGAGGATGAAGCCACTAGTCCAGGGTGTGAAATCCAATCAACAAGTGAGATAAAGATTCTCTATTTACGTCCTCATGAGCTAAAATAGGAACACAAAACAAGAGTAATTTTGAAAGTTTTAAAGGTAACACATGAGCAATTTACTTTGGAGTGGCGGTTAAGTACCACATGTAGGTAGCTATGGTGGACACATTTGGCATATTTTGGTGTTTGAGAGTTGGATGCACGAGTAGATCTCATACTCAGTATAGGTGGAGGCTATCAAAAGACTGGGAGCGACAAATCAAGAGAGCATAAAGGCCATTATCATGCATAGCGACAAACATCATTAATCAAAACATAAGTGGTACTACAAGTTCAAAAATTAAATTATCATAGAGGCTATAAGTGACTGGTTTGTAGTCATAAACATGGTGTAAGCACACGCCAAGTCAACCAAATAAAACATTCAAAGGAGAACACCACAAATTTATGCTTCAATATGACAAGAACAACTCATGATTATTTCAATGGCACATTAAACACTCTCAGCTATTTGAGACAAATCATGCAACAAAATGACCACTAGGATTTATAATTAAAATAACATCTAGCATGACATGAAAAAGTCTAGCCACAGTCTATACAAGTTTTTATTTGCATCGTTATAAATTCTACCACATGCAGCAGTTTCTTTTCCCAACAAGCACCATACAAAGTATGTTTGAACAAAAATCTCTAAATAATACAGAAAGCAAGCATGAGAGTACTCACATAACCCTACTAAAACTAACATCGCTGAATAAGAGATACACGAAAACAGGAGCTAAACAGGAATTTTGCAGCAGCTAGAAGAAAAACTAAGAATACGAGCATAACGAGTATTCAAATGAAAAAGCGGAGCATGTCTCTCTCCCAAACAAGGATGCTAGTTCCAATGATGTTTATCGCAGCAATGAAAAAAAAAGAAAAAAAAGGAAAACTAAATAAAAACAAACAGACGCTCCAAGTAAATTTCATATGATGTGACCGAATAAAAATATAGTTTCACTAGAAGTGACCTGATTAATTGTTGATGATGAAGGGGATGCCTTGGGAATCCCCAATCTTAGAGGCTTTAGTATTCTTAGAATTTTCTAGGATGAACCACGGGGCCATTCCCAAGCTTTGATCTTGCACTCCTCCTGATCATATTATATCACCCTTTTCTCTTGACCCTTGAAAACTTCCTTCACACCACACTCAAAGAGTGATTCATATTAGAGGGTTAGTGAAATAATAAAATATTCATGGGTTATGCCTGGGAACAAGTGTTATTGATACTTTTAAACATTAGCTACAGCCACTGATGTTTCGTGAAGCAAAGAAATCCACTTGACATCGTAAAAGAGCAAATACAAGAAAAATGGCAGAATCTGCCAAAACGAAAACATTCTGTAAAGACGAATTTTTTCGGGGCACTTACGTTGTTCAAATTGAAAAACCTAAAGAACAAAAAAGTTTTGGAATTAGCTGAGGAAAAAGCACAAAATGTTTCAGGTCATTTCGATCTTTCTGTGAGTTATACGATTTTTTATGGCGGACGGCAGAAATCTGTTTCCTGCGCAGAAATCCAAAACCAACTCCAACTTTTGTTAGAAACTTAACTTGGCACAACTAATACATGGAAATAAATATACAAAGAAGTTTCTACAGAATTAGATAACCCCTTGACTCAAAGAAAACATAGAAAAATAAAGCAAAAATAAAACCATGGGTTATCTCCCAAGAAGTGTTTTTCTTTAACAACTTTTAGCTAGACATGGAAAAAGAAGGGATGCCTTGGGCATCCCCAAGCTTTGATGATTGAATATTCTTTAATAATTATTTTAGGTGCACTTGGGAGTCCCCAAGATTGATATTTTGTCTTCTCATTCATCTAGTATCACCATCTCCATTGGATCTTAAATACTACATTCACATAAAACTTGACAGAAACTCATTAGTAGTGTTAGTATTCATTAAATAAAATTCACTCATGTTCAAGCATTGACAAGTTTCATAATATTTACTCAACATTAGCCACTGTATATACCGTTTTTTTTATAAAATTTCCGTTGTTCGTCGAAAAACTAAGGAAACTAAGAACACTAAGTACAATATTGAATAAACAACGAAATCTGCGAAAACTGAACAACCTGTAAATATGGCACTCAATGATATAGTTACTTAGCTCAAATCAAAAAACTTAAACCTAATGAAAGACACATCATAATCTCAGGTTTATGCACAAAACATTTTAGATCAAAATACTATTCCGAGATTTATCACGATTTTTTACAGTGAAGCACAGGAATTCTGTCTAAACAGGATCAGTCAGTAATTATAGAATTATTAGACCTATCTACGTACCTCAAACCATAAAAAGTTAGTCTAATGAAAGAAAGATAATAATCACAACTTTGCACTCAAGAAATTTAAGATCAATATCACGCTCTGGTGATTTTAAACATTTAATACGGTGAAGCACAATTTTTCTTCTTCTGGACAGCAAAGCAAAACTATCAACATCCAAGTAACTAGAAACTACAATTATCAATTTAGTTTTATGGTACATAGGAATATGTACAATATACACAAGTTTTTAACTGAAAAGCTTCCATGGAAAGATTTGTTTTGGTTGCATAGGCATGAACACAAATGTTCAAGGTCGATCCCCACTTAACCATTACTCATCTTTGCAATCATTTTCCTTTTTGAAAACGTTTTTAGACAACAAGTACAACTTTTTTTTTGTAATTCGTATTCCCTAAACATAACTAAAGCAAACAACTTAAACTGAAAATAGATCTACTTAGAGACAAAGCAAATAAGTGCACACAAGAACATTCACCCCACGCTATTGCTCCTCGGCAACGGTGCCAGAAAAGGTCTTGATATCCCACAACTATAGGGGATCGTGTGTAGCCTTTTCGATAAGTAAGAGTGTCGAACCCAACGAGGATCTAAAGGTAGGATAAATGTTCTCTCAGGTTCTGTCAACCACTGATACAACTCTACGCACACTAAACGTTTACTTTGTCTAAGAAATAATACTAGAGCAATAATACGGGTATGAGATAGCTTTGCGAGATAATAAATACATGAAAGTAAAGTTAGTTGCTGCAGCAATAAATTACACTAAATGACTATAAACTAACAATACCATGAGTATGGAAAAGTGGTGGTAATTGTGATGGATTTGTCCATGATCAAATAGTCAAATACAAGGTTGGTATTCCTCTTTTATGTGGGAGAGGCAAAGCTAACAAGCTGTCACTATCCAATGATTGCAAGTATTTATGATTGGAACTTTAGCAAACATCTGTAACTGCTAGAAGATACATTAAGGTTAAAATACCCAACCATAGCATTAAGATCAAAATGTCCTCTTTATCCCATATGCTTCAATCACTAGATTGGGACTCATGTTTCTGTCACTCAAGTAGCCATCCCTCTAACTTTTTACACATATTACAAATCCTATGATGTGATCCATGCACGCATAAACATATGATGGCACCATAGAACTGTAACAAATTTAATATATAGCTCAAAACATCCATAAAGACTCAACAATCAATCATATGACAAAAGAGATCTACACAGACATGACATAGATGCAATAGATCTTCTGAAAATAACTTATAACTTCAAACATCACGTTTACATATAGCGGTACAGAGGTGTGTGGGAGAATGAAACACTATAAACAAGGAGGAATTGTCGATGGAGATGGCGGTGAATACGGCGGAGAGGACAACGCAGGGCGGAGGTGTCGGTGGCGCAGGGACCCCTTCCCTACGCCGCCGGCATCATGGGGGAGCGCCGCCCCTTAGCCCTCTTCCTTCATGGTCTTGGGAGCCCTCCCCATGGAGATGAGATCCATGGGGGAGGCTAAAACGTGGCTTTGGTGGCTGAAAATTCGTGGTATGTGGTGTCTCCCACGACCTAGGTTTCCTCCCTTTATATAGTCTCACGGATTTCCGGCATCCCATCTAGGGCTGCGGTAAATCGGGCGTATCCCGACCGTCCGGATTCGTACGCCGCAAATTTTAAGTCTAGATCGTACGCCACAAAATTCTCCACAACTTTGTCTTCTGTGAAATTTATGTTTGACGCTGTCTTAGACCCGTAACGTGACAATCTTTAAAAATTATTTTCACAGATTTTGCGTCCTTTAGAAGAGTATCCGGATGATGAAAGGGCGGGCACCCCATCGTTCCACTAAAATGGTCCAAGGAAATCTGGCAGGAGAATGATCGGCTATAGACGATTTTCCTCTTGATCACCCTCCCCAACTTGCCTCTGCGCATGTAGATGAGAAGCGCTCTCAGTAAATTAGCAAGTCTCTATTTCAGGAAAGTCCCAATTCGACTCCAACAAGGTTTTTTCTTCTATTTTTGGTAATTCCTACACATCAAAATATAAAAAAAGAACATTGTACACTTTTGCAACTATTAGTTGGTTAGTCCAAATAAATCATAAACTTAATATAAAAACAATTATGAAAATCATTAAAGTAGCTTGAAACCATAAAAAAATATAGATACGTTTTGGGCGCATCAGTGACCATTCATACCAAGGGATTGAATATTCAAACTCTTCATGAATACTTCATAGAATCATATTAGGTTATATTAAATTGTTTATACCAAATTTTATGACCAAACTAGAGCTTCTTTGTAGTTGAGATCTGAGTCAACTTTATAAAACCAAACAAAACTCAATAAAAACAAAATATGTCTATAAGGCGAAAAATTCATTGAATCTCGTAGTTGGCCATTCCAAGATGTCTACTTTTTGTAGAAATGCAATGATGTCATTTTGGCCCATATTTTTGGCAGTCGCTTCACAATAAGTTATTTTTCAATACTAATAAAATGGAAATTATTTTTATTAACCAAAGTTGGAAACTCCTTTTGGGACATTTTTTCCATGCCAAGATTCACATGTGTGTCTAATTTGGGTAAATTATAAACAAGTTGCCATGGAATATCCTTCTGGAGAACTTTCTTTTTATAGTCACATATTCCAAGTTTAGTATTTTTTTCGAAAAACTATGTCACATGAAAGGACTCATTACGCAAATTTTCTATTTTCTACTCTTTTTTTCCCCATTTTTTAGATTGATTTCAAAACGGGGTTAAAATTATCGACATGTACATTCTATCAAGGGTTGAATATTTGAACTTTCTTCGTGTCTACAACATGTATTTATACTTATTTTTCAAGATATCTTCCGATATTTCGATAAATCGGTTGATTTATCGCTTCTTGGTATATAACCGATAAGATAAATCAGATGATATATGTTGATAAGTTGACCGATATGCCAATAAAATAGCCGATTTACCCCTTATCTTGGATCGACCGATAAGTTTCCGATAAGTGATATCTCCAACATTGATTATACTATATAATGGGCATGCATACCAAATAGATAGTCCTCTCTGGTGACAGCTTGGGTGTGCTTAATACGATGATTTCTAGTGGTTTACTAAGAAGGCGCGCGGGGTGTCTCCTGGTAGTCTTGGGTTCCTATTGAGGGGTGTAGCTACACCTATTTTATTTATCTTTGATGTGCTCTGTAAGGACTTTCTCATTACGTTGTATCAGTTTGGCAATGTGGCTTTATTTATAAAGCGGAGTAAAACATGTTTCGAGAGAGGTCTCTATGTTGTGAAAGCATAGTTTCAAATATCCCACTATAGTTTTTCCGAGCATGTTGCCGCCAAATGAATACATGTACACAATTTTCGCTATAGCCCAATTTAAGTCCGATTGAGCCCATTAGCTCGATTTGAACGTTGCCGCTATTTGCCGTAGCTCACTATTTAAAACATTATGTGGAAAACATCCCTTCATCAACGATCGTTACCGAAGCTGTAGATAATTCTTTTGAAGGGGCAAAAGGCTTGCCTCTTCATTAATTAAGAGAGAAAGAGGTTCCAAATTACATATTATTATATGGCCCAGGCCAACACCTCCCTTAAGTGGCACATGCACTAGCAGGTAAACATCTAAAAAAGATATGAAAAAATGACTACTCTCCCAGAATGAAATTCACCAAGCATTTAGCACCCGACTTGACCCAAAGTCTCGCCTCCTTCTTGATGTCCGCGATAATCACGCTCGGGAGGTGCGACTTTGAAAACTCTCGAGTTTCGCTCATTCCATAATTACCGAGTCACTAGAGTGACAACATATGTTGTTGCCTTGCGCGGCGCCCCAGAGTGGAGAACCGTGGCGGTCCAACAATCCAAGACCGGGTCCATCCAACCCATCTGTCTGGCCTAAGGTGAGGAGAGCCAAGCCATTGGGAAACCGCATTCCATATACGGTTGGAGAAGCTACAATGGAAGAGAAGGTGGTTTCCCGACACTTGATGACATAGAGGGCAAATACCACAATTTGGCCACCCATGACGCCGGTCCAGACCCTATTTTAGATGATCAACCAAGCGAAAAATTTGCACTTCGGGGCCAAAGCTTGCCAAACAAGAAGGTCCAAATAGAGGGGAAAAGGACCAAGTGTCCAAGATCCAGCTAGCATTGGGCGCACCGGCCCCAATGTTGTCCGGACACCCCCGGCTGTTCAACCCATTTCTGCCAGTGATTTGTGCAAGATCCCGAGCCACGGCCCACGAGGCCACAACCCATGCATGAGATGATCGCGCGTCGATGAGCTCACCCCCTCGCGTCAAGGCGATGACGCCCCAACATTGCCTTGCGAGCACACATCTGGCGCCACTTCCTCGCTCATGTTCCGCGCCACTTCCTCCCTCTCTAGTCTCTGTCACCTCTTTACTTTTTACCCCAAGCTTCCCACCGCGCTCAGCACAGCGTATTTATAAAAATTGAACCCTACCTAACTGCTCTACGGCCGGCCGGGACGGTAGCTTCGCTTGCTTGCTTCTACCCCTTCCGAGTTCCGACAAGTATGACGTCCTGTGGGGGCGGCGGCGGCGGCGTCGGCGACGATGAAGGTGGCGGGCGCTCACCGCCCACGGCGGTCTACAACGACCTGGTCGAGGTGCGCGAGCACGCGATGAAGCTGCAGAGGGTCCTGCAGGGTTCTTCGTCTCCCACGGCCAGGAGCTGATGGAAGGAATCATGGCCAAGCTGTCGAGCGCTATGTCGGGCACCCCCGGCGGCGTGGCGTCGTTGTCAGCGGCAGGCCAGAGACCGGGTGGGAGGAGGACTAGACCGGGCGCGGCAGCGGCGTCGTCCGGGCCGCACTCCCCGAGAAGCTCGAGGAGAAGGTGAAGAAAGTCCAAAACCACCCTTAAAATTAGCCACCGTGCAACTAGCTTTTGCTAGTAGCTCTCACCATACATGCACTTCATTATGCATGCGATTTTACACATTATTATGCGATCTCCTCTTTTCTGCAAATTGAACTATTAATTTGGCCTAGTGGGGGAACTTTAGCCCCAAAAATATCCTGTTATAGCTTCTGATGACCTGATCAATTTCGCTGTTGCCATGATCCAAAGGACTAAGATTAGATTACTTGGGCATGCATGCAACGGCATAACAAACCATATATTTCGTTGCTAACTAATTCTCTCTTTTATGCACACATATGGCAGAACGAAGAGCCCTTTTATCGAGATGGTCACTGCTACGACACTCAACGATGGCAAGTCATGGAGGAAGTACGGGCAGAAACAGATACATGCCTCTACTAGCCCGAGGTACATGTGTATCTCATCTCACCAACTATAGATCTTATACTCCCTCCGTCTCGAATTAATTGTCTCAAAATTTGACAAAAATGAATGTAGACATAATTTAGTGTTAGATACATCCACTTTTGTCAAACTTTACGATAATTAATTTGAGACGAAGGGAGTATTAAAATGTACAGTACATGGATGTACTACTTGATCATGCTTCCTGCTTGTATTTGTTCGTTTGTGCTGCGACTATTGAAGAGATCGCTGCATTGCGTTGCAGTTCAACACAATTTAAATATGTCTACTTGTAGTAAAGAGTAATCATTAATTGAATCATTCCTTAAGGATACTACTTGCCAACCTGTTAGTTAACTAGTTCATTAATCTTACACCCTTGATAGTTGACAACCTGTTAGTTAACTAGTTGATTAATCTTACACCCTTACATAGGTAGTACTCGGATATAGGGCTATATTAGAGAAATAACACATGCATTTGGTTACATAGGTAGGAGTACTCATTTCATTTGTATGTGCACATATGTTTCCAGGAGCTACTACAGGTGCACGCATAAGCCCGATCAAGGCTGCATGGCCAGGAGGCAGGTCCAGGAATCCGACTCCAACCCGTCTGAATACGTCATCAGCTACTACGGCAAGCACACCTGCAGACACCCCTCCACATTCTCATCACTCATCGTCCAAGGGGCCGATGCTGCCGCGCTGCCCAATTGTGCAAACCTCATCAGCTTTGGACCCATCAAAGGCGCCGCCGCAAGCACGAGCACAAGCGCTTTTCCTCATCGTTCAGTGGAAGAGACGATGGACTACCCCATGCCCTTCACCCGCTACTCCAGCTACAGCTTCTCTTCGGCGCAGGAGAGCGCGCCTAGCTGCTCGCTGTCTACGGCTTGCTACGAGAAGTTCATGCAGTACGACGGTGGGGAGCTCGGCGATGTTCCGGGCCGGATGACGTCGGTGTTGACCGTGGGGACAGCGCCGGCGGAGTATTGGCCGGCTGTGGGTGTCGCCGGCGTCGACATGGATGCTGGCGCAGGCATGGTGGACAGCTTCCCTTCCTCGCCTATCAGCATGGAGTTCATGTCAGGCTCGCTTGGATCGTTTGGCAATAACCTTGGCGCGTCGGAGTATTGGCCGGCTGTGGGTGTCGCCGGCGTCGACATGGATGCTGGCGCAGGCATGGTGGACAGCTTCCCTTCCTCGCCTATCAGCCTCGAGTTCATGTCAGGCTCGCTTTGATCGTTTGGCAATAACCTTGGCGGCGACGATGACCAGTTTGACTTCGATTCCTGACGCTGGCTGATGCGGCCATGCATGCTTGCTTGTTTATCGTAGCACGTTTGCAATTCGCATGCATGGTATACGTACGTATAGCTGGAGTAGTCAATAAGGCTAGTTAGCTAGCTACAACGTGTATTGTATTGGCATTGTCAGTTTGTATTATCCTCGAAAAAAGTTTGTATGTGTCGAAAGTGTAAGTACATTTATACTTGGTTGTTTGTAAATGCTTATATATTGGGAAGTTCAAGTACATATGAATATTTTCAAGTACATACGATTATGTCCATGTGCATAAGGTGCTTCTATATTGGGAAGTTGAGCTTTTTGATTGATCAAGTTCATGAACCTTTTTTGATAGATAAAAGTCCTATCTAGTTGAGAAGATATCTAGTGCTACCATGCCTATAGGTATTCCCCATGCTAACACTAAAGAAACATTTTTAAATGTTTCAAAAAATTCTACAAAAAAAAATGTGAGTGTTTATAACATATATATTTACAACCTACACAATTTTCAGATCCAAATTCGAAATAAGCTTTGAGAAAAAAAATCTGATAGGAATATAGTCAATTTTTTCTTTCGCCTTTTTTACACTAATGACACTACTCATACTAGATTTTTCTCTTTTTTTCTCAATGCTCGTTTCAAATTTGGATCTGCAAATTTAGATGTTGTAGACACATATATTGTGAACACTCACAATTTTTCGTAGAATTTTTTAAGACATTTAAAACTGTTTTTTGTAATGGTAGCATGGGGAGCATCTAAAGGCATGGTAGCACTAGATATTCTCTCCTATCTAATTCCAGTATAGGAGCAATCCATATAAAACTCTTTTGTGATAAAGAGTGATTCATTACTTAAAAGTTTCATGCATTACACTCGCCTATGAATAACCAAGATACACATAGCCGCATCCATATAAAACATGGAGGATTCATTCTTTTGAATCAAGAAAATTTTAGAATCCAAGAAAATTCCGTTTAACCAAATAGGCCTTGCTACCCCAAGTTTAAGGCAGATACAATTTTGAAGTCAAATCCGATATGCTCAATAGTCACATCATGGTTGTGGACATCTTGGATGCTATCAGGGCTCACTGAACGACCCAATGTTTCGAATGTATCTTATCGATGCCAGAATTGTGCGCCACCTTTCTAAGGACTACCCTTTGATCACCGCTTACTATCACCTAGCAAACCTAACGCGGGGGATCAAATGTTGCTCTCCATCTCATGCTCATATTATGGTCGATGATTGGTAGAATGGTTTAGTAGTGACACATCATGTAGAACGTTGGAAGAAGATATGCCACCACAATTTAACATGACGAGGATGAACCTTCGGTGAGGTAGCATCCATCGCCTTCAATAAATTGTTCAACAATCCACATGCTATAATATTTTGGGAGTAGTACGCACGTGAATACTCAGGGTTTCTAGATTTGGGCAATAGTCAAAACGTTTGTAAGTACGTATCACTATATCTCCTTTTATAATTGAAAGGTGGTACTCCCGCCAGTTTATAAAGATGGCAAAACTGCACAAAAAATCCATCTCTCCCAGTCCCACATCATCTACAATGGCTTGTTCTATGTTGAACATGTACATGGTTTGCAAGCATATCAACCTGGTTTGTAGCTACCCTTTATATATTTTTGATTAAGTTATCCATATGGTTTTGTTTACTAGATTGATGCATGTCCCTAGCCAGCCCTTGAAACCAAAGAACAACTAGGGTCTGCATCAATGGTTTGGTACTGTAGTTGGACCAATGGACGTTGGCCCTAGCCATGGAAGTTGGAAAATATTTTCATCAGAGTTATTGTCACGCCAACTTTCCAAGTCTTTCACTCCAAAGACTTTGACTCCAGTGCGTATATAGTACTGCAATTGGCTCAACCACTCGACACATGGCTCCAAAACGTTTTTACATATTTTTTCTAAAAAATATCATGCACGTGTTAGTTCTCCCGGCGATAAGCGCAAGGAAACAAAAGCAAAGAACATGTGTAGTTTATTCTACTTGATTTTATTGTATTATTATGTTCACAAAAAACAAAGCAATGGATAAATACTACTTTCCGGTCACGACAATCTCAATCTCCGGCCACTGAGTTAACATCCATTTCTTATCTCAGAGAGTATTTTTTGTGTGTGAAACGGGTAAAACCAGCCTCTGCATCAGGTAAGTGTCTCAGAGAGGACTTTACATTAAAAGTCGAGTGCTTTTTCTCCCTTGGCGTATATGCTACCCACTAAAAGTTGAGTTAATAGAAGTTCCAATGTTGAAAAAAGTCTAAAGACAATCTTTTAGGTAAGTTTCATGCACTAGCCAACGCAATCAAAATTCCAAACTACACATATAATGTAGCACATATACATGTGTAACTCGGAGAGACCAACACGTGCAACCTGAAAAGAGGGACAACACGCGAGTCTCAAAAAGCTGTGTGAAAGTCGAGGCTCAAACTCGAGACCCTGCACGCTATAACGCCTTGTCAAGTTCCATGCACTACCCCACGCAGATAAAATTTCAAACTCATAGAAAGGATTAGTGTAATCCACATATATGATAACACCTTTTATTTTGGTTCATGTGAATCTAGCTACGTGCATACAGTGAATTTCCAAACCTTCTCTATCTGGCTAGTGCATGCTATCCTACTTTAGGTGTATGTGGATCTAGCTTTCCGCTTGTTTGCATATGGGTTATTCCTAAAATATTATAATAAAGTATATTTCATATAAGTGTATCAGTTATCCCTTTGACCTAAAATAAATGTCACTGATTTAGTACAACTTTTTACTAAAACAACTTCCCTTAATTTAGACCGGAGGGAATACATTAATTTTATAATCTAATACTTATGCAAACTCACCGTCACGAACAGGAAATACTAGCGTGATGGAGACGAACGTTAAAGCTTGTCTAATGACGCTTAAATTTGTTTGTTTCGCAAATAATCTAGTTAAAGTTGTCAAGAACACGACAATTTTCTTTTCCAAGCCGCATGGAGTTGCCAAGAACTGGAGTTGTGTTTTAGCTAAAAGAGTGCAAAATAGTGCTGCTCATGAATGTGCCGCGTGCGCGCGGCGCTTAGATTTTGATCTTTTCCGGAGTGCTGAGTTTCCAAAACTAATCAGAAAGGCATGGCCTTAGATTGTAACCAGATACAACAATTATCTGAATGAAGCATCTCTTTTAGATCTAAAAAAAAAACACCTGCCACGCAAGTGGAATCTTAGAGTTAGAGATCGTGTGCTGGTAAATAAAGTCTACCTTCTTTGGTTAATTCACTAACTCGAATGGGAAGAGAGATTACCTCCAAAGAAGTGGCATGCATTCTTTCTTACTTCCAGTAATTAAGAATAATACTAAGCTGATAGCTATGGCCACTGCTTAGAAAGAAAACTAGTGTAAGAACAATAGTTTATTTACTTGTTCGTTTCAGCAAAAAAAAATGAATATTTAGTTTGTAAATTTTACTGATTTGATTGAAGCAGAAGACTTGCGCGGTGCGGTGTCATGCATGCTTTGAATGGTTCATGGAAAAACAAGTATGGTTCTCGCTAATCACGTGTTATTTGTGTGGCTGCTTAGTACTAGTGATGTGGCAATCACTTGTAAATTAAGTGTGGCAATCACGGTACAACCCCGGTTCACAATCAACCACGAAATTCAACCAAAAGACAAATCTTAAACACTTTTTTCCCGACAGAATGACATGAACATGACCAGACATCCTTGTAATTTGCTCTGGTTTAGGAGACCAAATAACATTTGGGAACTTGATAACGACCACAGGAATGTCTAGGCTTTACCTGAAGTCCCGAAGTTGATCAATCATGCATTGAACAACGGAGCAAGTCTATTTTCCTTCTACTTTGCACACTTCTTGTCCAAGTTTTCTATAAGACTTATTAAATGCCAACAAGTAGGATACGTGGAAAACCATGTTCTCATGAACAATGGTCACATAGTTAAAATCGTCTACAGACTACCGAGGAGCCGCCTCTACACGCTTCCATATTTCAAGGTTTCTAGTTGATTTTTGTTTTGTTTTTAGGGTGACTAATTGATTTCTTTTACTTTTTAAGAAACATACCACAATATATACGCGTTAAAAATAACACCACTATCATTTGAATAAAATTACACGGTTGACATTGAAGACCGATGTCGTGGAGTATTAAGATTGGTAAAAATCATCATATATGTCTCGCTATCGAAGGAACATCACCTCCCACAAACAAAATAATCAGCATTTATGAGATTGTTTGAGTTTTCTAGAAATATTCTTTTTTTAGAAACAAAGATATTTTTTTATTTAAGAGCGTTAGAGGATATAGTTTAAGTTCCGGATATTTTTTTTGTTTTGAGGGCAGGTCAATTTGGAGACCAAAAATACAGAGGAATTTCTTAGGGCCGAACCGGTCAGAATGAACAACAATTTCTAGGCCCATAAGAACGACCCAGCCCATGCACCGTTGTTCTTTCTCTCTCACTCATCTTCGCATAGGCCCATGCCCATCAGAGCTCGCAAGAAGCAACAGATTTTGCCAAGTCTTCTCCTTCCTCCTCTCTTAATAGTATTTCGGTCTCCTCACCTGCCTCCGGAAAGGGAAAGCAACGAGACGCGAATCAGCGGCGGCGATGGCTCTCCCCGTGTCGAGCACCACCCTCTCCCGCTTCCTCTCGTCCCGCCGCATCCAGCCCGCCGACGTCACCGCGCTCGCCACCTGGGGCGTCGCCGCCGGCTGCGCCGCCTTCTACCTCGTCCAGGTTGGTGTTAAAACTTTTATTCCACGACGACTCGTATCCATTGGCCAATATCCCCACGTTTTCCCCGTGGATATTTTTGTTCTCGTAGCCGGCGCTCGATCCGTCGATATGTTTGGTCTGCCGGTGTTAGGGTTTGATTTCTGTAGATCCGATCTGCTATGATGCGTGCTTTTTATTAGCCCTAGATCTGCGGCTTGCTCGACCGCTCTTCAGGCTCCGCGATCTGAGCGACGAGGCTGTGATCTCAGAGCGATGATGAGAAATATATTAGGTTAGTCAAAATTTGGAATTAATAGTACTCCATTGGTAGGGGAGTGAAGGAAAAGACGAAATGATTATGTGATGGTAACAGTTGTTTTTAGCAACAGCTATGTTAAGATTAGTGATAGGAACATGCTGCAATAAATAGGTTAGGACAAATGTTGAAGTAGCTATTTCACCAAAAGATCAATACACATTGAACTTGGTTAATCAAAACACAAACTTCTAATAACAGTTAAAACACTTCACATAGCGTAAGATAATCTGGATGCAACATGTTATTTAAATTTTACAAAAGTTATTTAAATTTTTCATTGCCCCCCTCCTTGTTAGTTTTCTGCCTGGCCCTGATCTTCTTTAGCGTTTGCCGTATCTGTCGTTCCACACAGTGAAGATGTACATTGTCAGTATGCTCCTGGAAAGTATATATCCACTTCTATTTATCTTCCCATTAGAAACATGATCAATATCGAACCTCTGCTTAGAGAGGCACATTGATCTATTATGCTCATCCTGCGAAGTAGCCCACATTTCATACTTTGTCGCTCGATAGATGGGAATGTTTCTTTTTGTGCAAGATGGACACCAATCTTTCTGGTGTATCGAATATTGAAATGCATTTGGCAGCGCTTTTTGAGTTTTTTTAATGCTTATCAAGGTTCTATTAAGTGCTAGGCGCTGATTGAAATTTCCTTATGCTGAAATGTCCTTCGTAGTTCATATGTTTCCTGGGATATATGCTGGGAACATTATGTAGGAAATATCCCTTATGCTGGGAACATTATGTTTCCTGGGATATATGTTCCCAGCTTGAAATTTCCTTATGCTGAAACTGAAACCTTCGTAGTTCATACTTACATTTTTACCCTGCAGAGGAGGCCTTATTCATTCTTGAAACTCATGACTAAGATTTTGGTGAACATCTATTTCGTGTTACTCTGTAGAGGCGTAATCAGTTATGTAGTGTATTTGCTCTTCTCGAAGATATAATCTTGCTCTTAATCAGTCATGTAGTGTATTTGCTATTCTCGAAGATATAATCTTGCTCTTAATTTCTTTCGTTCTTTCTTTTCCTGTCAAGGACCGTCATGTTTAGTTTCTTGGTCTCCACTATTCTAAAGTTCCTTTGATTTCTTTTGCAGCCATTTGACTTCATTAAGAAAACTTTCTTCGAGAAGCCTGAGCCGGAGGCTTGAGTGGTATGGGCTTGGATGCCTGCAACTTTTGATACATTTACATTTCCGGGATGATCTCTGAGCTGAAGAGAACTTGGATATGAGACCCTGCCAATAATTAATATATAAGACCCTGTTGTTCCCTTGTCTGATTTTCATCGAGCTGTAGTTTTCCTCTTGCATTACATGTAATCCTCAACAGGGGAGGAGAATGATCATGTAAAGTTATTTTTTTTTACCAGAGATTGAATTGTGCTTTGTCTTCGGTTCTCGCGCACCGTCGAGTGAGTAGCTGTGCGCATACGCATCTTGGGGCTCTGCTTCTCTGCCTATGCAACCTTGACTTGTGGAGCTAAATCGATTCAAAACTTTGCATCAAGTGTACCAGTTCCTCAACCAGAAAACAACACCATTTTACTCTTAAATAACACGTGATGGATTTGACCAAATCTTCGTTGCCTATAGTATCTGAACTGATAAAAAAACAGTAGGAAAAACAAAGGAATAGCAAGGTTTGAGTGGATGGAAATATTCCTAAAAAATATAAAAAATCGAAGTATCAAAAATTCAAAACGCTATGGGATTTCTTCGAATCAAAGGAGCCCCTTGTGACCGTTGGATGCCCCGACTTCATTGCTCCACGCATACCTCGACGAGTCCCCTGGTGACCGTTGGATGTGCGCGACTTCACTGCTCCACGCATGCATCGACTCTCGACGAGTCAAAAGCCCGTACCTCGATGGCTCTGTTATTGAAAGTTTAAATTTGTTGGCCGGCCCCACCCACGAGTCATCGTCACCGAAAATACAATTTCTTCACCGTGAAGTACCTTCTGATTTCCTACTTCTGACGATCACACACAGACACACCTCTCCGTGAAACCAAATAGCCACCACCACGGCGTGGACTGCCTCCCGGCAAGGCGGCAACCCACCGGAGCAAGCACGCCTCGCCCGCCGCTCGCCTCCAGGCCCCGGCGGTGTAGGGTCTCTGACGAACAGGCGGGATGTGGCGCGCCGGCGGTGGGTGCTGCCCGCCCATGGATCTAATGCGGTCGGAGGCGATGCAGCTGGTGCAGGTCATCATCCCCGCCGAGTCCGCGCGCCTCGCCGTCTCCAACCTCGGCGACCTCGGCCTCCTCCAGTTCAAAGACGTACGTACGCACCCTTGCTCCTTGGCCCATTTTAATCTGTTGATCGTCGGTGGGCAATTCATCACGCGATGCCTTTCAGCTGGCCTGTGTCACACACCGCGCCCGGAGTTGACCCCCGCGAAGGTGGACAGCAAGGGGTTGGGAAAAGACGCCCTGTCAGCAGTGGGGTAGGCTTAGCGAGTTAAGGCCGTCCGTAATGGTCCACGTATGATCGTATCTTAGCACTGCTACATAGGTAAACTTTGCCACCTAGATTATATGATGATGTGGCAACAAATAAATGAGGAGAGATAGCAAAGTTGTACTCCCTCCGTCCTCGAATAAGTGTACCTCTAGAATTGATCTTGGTCAAACTTTTTAAACTTTGACCAACTTTATACAAAATAACATCAATATATATAATATAAAATCAGTGTATTATTAAATTATATTTGAAAATGGATCTAACGATACCAATTTAGTATCATAAATGTTGTTACGTTTTTCAATAAAGGTGGTCAAACTTTAAAACAATTGACTTCCATAAAAGGAAAACGTACACTTATTTGAGGACGGAGGGAGTATGTAGATTAACCAACACCTCTTCCACAAGCTCCAAAGTGAAATAGAGAGCCATCACATTTACTCTCTCTTCTCCTATTGGACAATTTAGAAACCACCATTGGAGTAGTTGTATGATAACTTGTTGGTTGATGTCATGGACAATTTTACCAACAAGACTACATACAAACTATAGGAGATGACCTAAGACTAGTCACAATGGGGAGTATCATATACTAGTATCATGCATATGATACTAGTCTATGTTACCACTTCCACAATGCATAGTAACATATTTGTGGTATCATATACTAGTACATTTATTAACTTATAGACTCATCTTGTCTTGGAAAGCGTTATGTTACGGTATCTACCTATGATACCACTAACACCTCTCCTCATTAAATGAGTACCACGTCATCTTTTTTGCCTATGTGGCACTTATGATACCACCTATGTTACTCCCATTGTGGCTAGTCTAAGCGAATTGCTGACTTGTCACCGTAATTAAAGAGGAGTGAGACGAGAGTCATATGTTAGCCTGACTACGGCTCTTAGCGCGTGTCCCTATGCAGCGCAATTGATACAGAGATCCCGTGCGGGCGAGCGTGTCTTTTCTTTTCCTTCCGCGCTCTCGTCCATCCTAGTCCTCCGTTGTATAGTTTCGCAAAAAAAAGTCCTGCGTTGTATAGAAAGATAATGCAGCACTGTAGTGCTAGTGCACTGCTGCTAAAAAATATTTAGACCTGAACCTAGCGTGATAAAAGCTGAACCTGAACTGATGCATACTGACATGAATGGCTGCCTGCTCAGTTTGATAATTTTGTTCACGCCACTTTAGCAGGTGTAGCTCTGATAATGTGCAGACAAAAATAAATATGAGACGGAAAAGTGTTTCCAAAGTAATGTATGCTTCCGATGAATTCATGTGGTCCAGAATATATTATTTATTATGATAATATATTGGTACTCTCTATAACACTATGCTATTTCGAATACAAGATTTTGTTCTTACGTGCTAAAAAATATATTGTGTTCAGTTTATAGCATAACTAGGCCACAATGTTGAAATGCAAAAATGATCCATGAACCAAATAAATATGCATCACTTAGACACCATACTTAAGATACAATGCATTAAGATAGTTGTCTCTTAGACTAGGCCAATACCTAGGATAGCGCGTTAAGAGCCAATGCATTACGGAAGGCCTAAGTGAGCGAGAGGCCTGCCTGGCAGTTGGGGACCACCTGTCGGTCAGAGCACATGCCGTATCATAAGCGACCTGTAATGTAAACGGCCGGTCCAGGAAAAATCAGTTTACAACCTGAGCTACATGTAGCCGGTTTTTTTTTTTTTTTTTTGAAATCACCATTTTGAAATTTCCCGGGAAGAATCATATACGTTGACAATGACATTGTTCTACGGTTCTGCAAATTTTCAAATCGAAATAGTTTGTATTCCGACCTACACAAAAATGACAAATTTGGAAGTTTTTGAATCCATCTCAGATCTAGAAATTTGTCATTCTTACGCAACGCAAAATACAGAATATTTCATATTTCTTTTTTGCACACTGATAGAAGTCATCATTATCTAGGTCTATGATTTTTTTTCAGATTTTTTTGAAACTTACAAACTGTAGATTTTGAATTTTCAAAATACCGGGCTACAAAACGCCATACTCGAATTCCCATCCCCTCTTCTCTGCTCTCCCATCTCCCGCTGTTCTCTTATCGCCCCAAATTCTCCAGTTTTCCCCAGATAATGTGTGATCCGAATGCATTAGGGCAATATTTGTCGTCACAGCCTGGCACGGTATTAATAAGCCAAACACCGTGCAAAAAATAATAATTAAGGGATTAAAGTTTAAATTTTCTATTATTTGATGTGCCGAAGGAAGACCTTGGGATGAATGTAAAATGGCCTTTGCGAAATATCACTAGGATCATACATGGCTCTCGAGTAAATAAATATGAATTATAAACATTTGAAATAAATGATTTGAAGTGATTTTGTATAACTGCTGACCTGTAACTGTATGAGTAGCTCTATGTCATGAGATTATCCAATCTCAGGTGACGGTAAGACCTTAAACTCTGACATATGTGATTTTGGTCTGCTTCAAATGCATTTTTTCCTCTTGGTTGAATCCAGGAGAATCTAATATTTTCCATTTGTTTCAGCTTAATGCGGACAAGAGCCCATTCCAACGGGCTTATGCTGCTCAGGTACTCACCTTTCTTAATGCTTTGTTGTTGCCGTTCATGTTATGTTATACGGTCTTATATCTGTCCAGCTTATTACGAGGAGCAGTTCCTTGAACACTTGGGAAGGGGCTAAATCCCGCAACATTTTGCAATCAGCTTATGCCGTTGATTAAATTTACTGTGCCACTACTGTTCCTTTGTCATTATTTTACTTTATGTTGTAAAAAAAATATCCTTGTGACTATGAGGCAACGGGTTCAAGTCCTGAAAACAGCCTCTTGCAGAAATGCAGGGAAAGGCTGGGTACTATACACCCAAAGTGGTCGGACCCATCCCCGGACCCTGCGCAAACGGGAGCTGCTGCACCAGGCTGCCCTTTTTTTTGAAAAAACAATATCCTGTTTTGATGAGACGAGACTGACAAGGACCTGAATGATTTGTAACCTCAACATTTTTCAAGAAAACTTCTAAACTCAAATACAAACAAAATGAGGCCCAGGTTATCAGTTTTTACCTGTGATGCACCGTCGATTAATACGTGTCTTGATGATGTGAGTGAGGAATCAAAATACCCAGTTAATTCATTGCTTTGATTTTAAGCATCTTAACCATGATTATATATACCCTAATTTGAAAATGGACTAAACCCGTATGTTCTGCAATAAGCTTCTGTCATTGATTAAATTGCATATGGACCTGTTGGTCGTTTCGGAAGTATTTTCATTTATGTTGTGCTTCGAAGAAGCGAGCCCATCGACAAGAGTGGTGATCAGGACCATTGTAGAGGAGGCAGAGCTCGTGTGGATATGTGGAGGATTGGCGAGTAGTCCTACTCTGTAAAACCGGTGGGTTGCGTCCTCGACGTCTGTGTCGAATGCGTTGTAAGCGGCCGTCTTGGCCTTCCTTCTATGAAACCGAACGTCTTTCCATGATCCTTGAAAAAAAAAATTAGGCTGTGCTCTAAAATCATAATCGCAGTTACTAGTGCATACTGGTTTGTGAATTTTTAATCTTATCGCTGTGTATACACCTTGTGCAGATCAAGAGGTGTGCTGAAATGGCTCGCAAGTTGCGTTTTTTCAAGGAACAAATGTCGAAAGCTGCCATATTGACTTCTTCCATGCAATTTTTAGGAACTGCTTTGGAAATTGATGACCTTGAGGTATTTAGATATTGAACTTATGCCCTCACTCATCATGTACGGATTGGAAATACAGAATTTTACTTTTAACATTAACAACTAACAGATAAAACTTGGGGAATTTGAGGCTGAGCTAATTGAAGTAAATGCAAACAATGTGAAGTTGCAGAGGACATGCAATGAGCTGGTGGAGTACAATGTTCTTCTACAAAAGGTATGCGGCCCCGTTAAAGTATCATGACATAATTTATTTGATGTGACCCCTTTTCTCTTTTCGTGTATTAGTGATAGCATCATATAGATGTGTGTAAGTTGAAAATAGCTAAATTATGAAATTTTCCTGAGGCTCAACGTATGAAAGAAACAATAAAAACTTCTCTGTACAATTTTGTAACTAAGGGAAAGAGAACACATAGCTAATACCATTTTCTCGATTTTTATTTTCCATCGATCGTGCATTACCTTGGGTTTCATCGTCGATGACATGATATTCAAATCTTAGCGGGATCAGTGAAGTATAAGTATAGTTGTCGTCGATGTAGTTTTCGCCAAACAAAAAGGAAACACAAAGCATATATTTTAACTATTCAGATAACAAAGTAATATCGACCATCTGAATGAAACTCTTACAACTTTGAATACAAATTTAGAAGATAGTAGCTTCTTTTGGCTCGTATTTGGGTTAACAAACTGGATTCACGTAGCAAGCATTCTAAGGAGCGCCGCATATCAGCAGCAGGAGGATGTGGATTCAGATAAATATCTGGTTATCTGTTGAGGAGGCAATTCATAGTTAAATTTGGATGCTATTAGGATTTGGGAACTCTTATCTTAGGACTTTGGGAGTCAGGTCATGTTAGTTCCATTTAGCTTAAGTCCCTTTTAATCTTTAGGCAAGCAAGCACTAAGTTTCCTTACATCTGAACCTCCTTTTTCATGAGGTAAACCGCTGAAGGCATTTGCACCACTCAGGACTTATCTAACTGCCTTTTATACTGATGAAAAGAGTAATGTTGAGGACTGTTATACGTTGTTTAGTACTGATTCTATTTACTTTCAGACCGGTGAGTTTTTCTATTCAGCTCAAAGAAGTGCCACACAGGGGGAAATGGTGGGAGATCAGTCTGGTGATTCTTCTCTGGAGAGTCCTTTATTGGAGCAGGTGTGGACCATAATTCTAGGAAAGCAATATCGTAAATCTCCTTCCTTGTTTTCATGCTTTTTTCTTCCAGTTCTCATTGTTTTCATTTCAGGAAATGGTGACAGATCCATCAAAACAAGTGAGGCTAGGTTTCCTGAGTGGTCTTGTGCCAAAGCAAAAGGCTATGGCCTTTGAACGTATTCTTTTCCGTGCCACTAGGGGCAATATGTTACTTCGGCAAGAATCTGTTGATGAAACTGTTACTGATCCGCAATCTGGAGAGAAGGTTACTACTTTCAATAGTCATGAACTCCTTTCAACAAATTTAGGAGTTAATTCTGAACATTCAACATGATGCTTCCTTTATTTATTTTTTATTTTTTTTGTTGAAAAAGAGAATGAATGAAAATGTACCTAACCAGTATTACTGTGATCTGAAATAGTTTATCCTGTGAATTCTGGTTTTTACAAATCACTAGTATTTTCTGGGCAATGATATTTAGTATCCAGATGTTAGCTTAAAGACACTTGGTATCTTTGTTATGTTTATCCCACTAGTTATGTAGCTCTGACATATTCTTTTTCATCAATACTGTAATATATTAACAGGTCGTGAAAAATTCTTTTGTTATATTCTACTCTGGGGAAAGAGCAAAATCCAAGATTGTGAAAATTTGTGATGCTTTTGGCGCCAACCGTTATCCATTTCCAGAAGACCTTGCTAAACAACTGCATACTATTCAAGAGGTTGGTGTTTATCCCCGTGTTGTTCTTTAATCCATCTTTGTGTTCATCTTGTTTTATTGATTAGTTCTCTTAATGAGACTGCTGAGACATCCGCAAGTGGTTGCTTTTGTACATATATATGTATGCGATTTGCATATACTGTACATTTGACATTGATATATCATATAATAAACAACACACCATCCTTAATGTCTATTTTTTTAATTAAATCCACTATTACTTAGTGCTTAAATCCAAAGTGACATGTTTCTGTAAACCGAAGGGAGTTTTTTTTTTCCCATGTATTTTGATCTTTCATAGTTGGATGATATAGGTGGTGTTGTTGAAATTTGTTCCTTTCTATCTCAAGCTTGCGCATTTTCATAAGTACTGAGTTATAATCCAAGACTCTTTCTACAAATTTTACTATGTTTCGTGGTACTAAGTTTACTTAATTACTATTATCTGTTCTGAAACATTTACAACTCGTTAGGTATCTGGAAAAGTCTCAGAGTTGAAGGCAACTATCGAAATAGGTTTAGCTCATCGTGACAGCATACTTAAGAATATAGCCTCTGACTTTGAGCAGTGGAGCAATCTGGTAAGGTCGTAATATTTCTTACCATACAAATCACAAGTCGGTGCTATTTGAATAACCCTTGCTGAATATATTATTAATTTCCTTGCATTCAAGTTTAATTGTGATTGATATATAAATGCTTCAGTTAAAGAAGGAAAAAGCTATCTACCACGCGTTAAATATGTTCAGTCTTGATGTGACAAAGAAATGCTTAATTGCCGAGGGGTGGTGTCCAGTTTTTGCTACAAGCAAGGTATCCCGATGTACTTCCATCCTTCCGGTCATTGGTCAATGATGTTTTCGACCTGCTTCTGCTTTCGGTTCTTGTACTGTTGTCCATGAGGTTTAGAGTTTATTTTACCGACTGCAGGTACAAGATGCACTTCATGCTGCTGCTACTCATAGCAACTCTCAAGTTGGTTCCATTTTCCAAATCCTGAAAACACAAGAATCTCCTCCAACATATTTCCAGACAAATAAATTTACTTCCTCCTTCCAGGACATTGTGGATGCATATGGGTAAGTTCTAAAAGTTAAAAACATTTCTGGAGTGGACTAGGTAGTAGCGGCATAAACTTTTATCACGAGAACTTTTTGATCAGTAGTTGCCAGATTACGGTCGCTTGGTTACCATGCTACTAAACTTTACTACTTTTATGGTGTGCTACCATCTCTTAGTTGCTGATAACACTTGAATACTCACTCTCTGGCTCTGCATAACGTTGTAATGCCTCAAACGTGTAACTTATTACAAGGTAACTATGTTCAATTATCGTGGCACCTATTTGCTGTTAACATAACAATCACAATACTATACTGTTGGGAACGATATTTTTTTTCTTATGCACTAACTTGACATTAAACATATTATGCAGTATTGCGAAGTATCAAGAAGCAAATCCTGGTTTATTTACTATTGTAACATTTCCCTTCTTATTTGCCGTCATGTTTGGAGACTGGGGTCATGGAATCTGTATACTGCTTAGCGCACTGTATCTCATAATCCGAGAGAAGAAGCTAGCTTCACAGGTTTTCTCATGACCCTTCTCTTATTTCATTCACTAGATATATGTTTTCCAACGAAATTAGTACCAGCTATCTTTTTTTTTGTTTGCTCACAGAAACTAAATGACATGGTGGAGATCATGTTTGCTGGACGCTATGTGATTTTGATGATGTCCTTTTTTTCAATTTACACTGGGTTAATATACAATGAGTTTTTCTCGGTTCCGTTTGAACTCTTTGGGAAATCTGCCTATGCATGCCGTGATCCTTCGTGTGGGTAAGGAACCTGAAGTGCTCAATTTCTGCTTCTACTTCGATTTTTTATGAAAACCTTATTTGAGTTTCCATTTTTTCCTTCTATTTATAGGGATGCTACAACTGAAGGATTACTTAAGGTGAGGCAAGCGTACCCATTTGGGGTGGATCCTGTGTGGCATGGAAGCCGCAGTGAACTGCCATTTCTCAACTCCCTAAAGATGAAAATGTCAATTCTTCTTGGAGTTGCACAAATGAACCTTGGAATCATGTTGAGTTTCTGTAATGCAAAGTTCTTCAGAAATAATGTTAACATTTGGTATGTTGATATCTTCGCAGGAATAGTCACATGACCTTTAGTACTATCCTGAGAATTTCCTTAGGAGACCGTACTCATTCAGTTATGTAATTTTTCAACAGGTATCAGTTTGTTCCACAGCTGATCTTCTTGAATAGCTTGTTTGGTTATCTGTCACTCCTCATCATTATTAAGTGGTGCACAGGCTCAAAAGCCGACCTATACCATGTGATGATATATATGTTCCTCAGTCCAACCGATGATATTGGGGAGAACCAGCTATTTCCCGGACAGAAAATTGTGCAGGTTTGGTGATATTCTTTGATGCTGCTGTGCGTTGATTCTGCGAAATATGCATAACGTTTCTTGTTTACTTACAGCCTGTTGTACTTCTGCTTGCTCTGGTGTCTGTGCCTTGGATGCTGATTCCGAAGCCACTGTTTTTGAAGAAGCAGCATCAGCAGGTTGCAGACTTTCCGGAATCCTTAACTGACTTCCCAGTTCCCACTGGAATTTATATACCCACTTTGTAACTTGCTGATGGTATCATTTTGCTCCATCAGAGGCACCAAGGCCAGCACTACACCATGCTTCAGGACACCGAGGAATCAGTGGCGCAATTGGGAGGACATCATGAAAACACAAATCACCACGAGGAGTTTGAATTTAGCGAGGCTTTTGTTCACCAGCTGATCCACACGATCGAGTTTGTGCTCGGTGCAGTCTCGAATACCGCCTCATATCTTCGTCTTTGGGCGCTCAGGTATCACTGTACTTGATATGATACATCACCCCGAAATATTTCAACTTTGTCCTCATTGGGAAGGCATCGACGACAATTAACTGATGTTTATGTTTGTGCAGTCTTGCGCACTCGGAGCTCTCGAGTGTCTTTTATGACAAAGTTCTCCTTCTAGCATGGGGGTACGATGCACACTATAAGATTGGTCTTTTTGTACGTTACAGTGGCCGTTCTAATCTTTATAATGCTCTCTTCGCAGATACGACAACATTATCATCCTTGTCGTTGGAGTAACCGTCTTTCTCTCTGCCACCATCATTGTCTTGCTCTCAATGGAGACCCTAAGTGCATTTCTGCACGCCTTGAGGCTCCACTGGGTCGAGTTCCAGAACAAGTTTTACGAGGGCGATGGGTACAAGTTTGCACCATTCGCATTCTCATCGATCATCGAGGAGGAGGACTGAATTCCAACCGTTGTATGTAATGTATGTGATGTAATATGTGAATAGCTACTGTTTATTACCGTTAGAGGAAAGATTCAGAAAGCTATCGTTGCTTGAGCCGCCGGAGCAAGGTATGCCGAATCATCATTTCGAAATTACCATTTGCCATACCTGGTTATTCTGCAGTGTGTTATAATGTGTTATAACCGCCACTGGAGCAGTTAATGTGACACATTCAGAAAGTCAGCGTTGCATCACCGTATTTTTCGGGGTGTGATTCTGATTCTTTTGTAACTCACGTCTGACATCAGCAATGTGTATCTTGTACTCTCTCCGTTCCTAAATATAAGATGTTTTACCCCTTTTTCACATTCACATATGTATACATGTATCTAGACGATTTTTAGTACTCCCTCCGATCCTAAAAAAGTGTCGCCACAAATGAACTAATCCTATACAACTTATAGGCATAGCTCACGACACTTTTTTAGGATCGGAGGGAGTATACATGTTCACTCATATTAGTGTGTATCTAGTCACCATGAGAAATAGTTAGAACATCTTATATTTAGAACGGAGGAAGTAATTTGTACTATGATTCTGTAAATAAATAAGATCTTTGTTTTGAGCTTCTTTCATTTTAGGTCTTGTCATTCAGACATAACAAATCATAAGGTCTAGAATTGCTCACCTGCACATTGTTCTCATCAAAATTTAGATGGTGCTAACGAATTGTATTACTCACCATGTCGGCCTAAATAGGCTTTTCGCCCGGCTTTATAAATAAAGAAACCATCACCAACGAGTGCATACAACAGTACACGAACAACACATCGAACAACATACAAGGTAAATTCTGCTGGGGCACCAACACGGGTAAGCCCAAGAAGAGTAGTGGGGTGAGAGGAGAGAAGGGAGAAGCGCAGGTGGAGGAGACACTCCACCGCCACGAAGGGGTCAGCTCGTAGGTGGAGACGAAATACGGCTCGCCGACACCACGAGAAGATCTAGCATGTCGTCTAGTTAAGCCATGTCCCACTGTCTACACTTCAGGTGCCACTACTATAAGAAAGCCAGAAATTTGAACAAAGAGTAAGTAGCTCATCGCAGCTCTATAACCATCTTATTCCTAATCGTCCAAGTTATCCCAGCGAAAATGATCCAGAAGAGGCGACGCCTCCTCCCTGTCCAATTCGCCTGGACCTCTAGAAATTCGCCAAGGTCTGAAGCCCGCCGATCCGGCCCAGCGTCTCATGGATGAAATTCCACAGGAACCGGGACGCGGAGTATGTGAACAGAATATGGGTCTCCGTCTCGGGGATTCCACATAATGGACACATGTCGTTCCCTGGTCTTGGGGCTTCCGCACTTCCACACCCGACGGAACACGGTCGCACAAAAATCTTGATTTTAAGGGGGGGGGGGGGCTTTCCATAAAGGGCTAGACCACGAGCCATCTGGCTTGTGTAAGAGCCAATGGCAATCCGATTTAAGTGAAAACAGCCTAGAGGGGGGCAAACTCCACGCAACCCTATCCGGGCCCCAACTAGGGGGGAGGGGTAGCGCCTCTGTAAGCTCGTTCCATGATGCAGCCTCCGCCGCTCCAAATGTTTTTCAGAACAAGATGTTCCAATTCCCATTAGGGGCAGTCTTAGCAACCAGCAGCCGTGGATCCGAGCAAGATGTTCCAAGATTACTCACCATGTCGAACTTAGTGAAGCCGTTTTCTTTTTACAATGTTTTTTATGTAAATGATTTTTTTATAACAACTGTCATGGTTTTCCTGTCTGCGTTTCCAATTTGCTTATTCTTCGTGAGGAGCGGCTCAATGCGGTTTTGGTGCTCTGCTCAGCTTGGTCGGAGCCTTGGCTGGCTAGTGGCAGAGGGGGCCAGGTCATAGTTTGAGAAGGAGAGAATGGCGTTGTCCCCAGGCCCAGTGGTGGAGGAGCTGAGGGAGCGCGGACGATATAGCGGCTGCCAACGGCCCATGGACGTTTTAGGTTTAGATCCAGTTTTATGAAGCCGGTAATGCGGCTAAAAAACGTGGAAAGACTATGTGCAAGGGGTTCCTCCATCTTTAAATTAAGTCCATAGCTCCCCTATAGGCTCCCCAATGCCAACCATAGGGGAGAAAACAAAAAAATCCCTCTCTAGTAGTTCTTGTATCCACCTCCCTGAAAATCGAAGTCTCTGATATCTAGCGCTCTCTCTCTCTCTCTCTCTCTCTCTCTCTCTCTCCTACCTATAGGCGACTCTGAGACGTCCCCAGCCTGGTTGACATGCCAATGGGAACTAATAAAATATACGTTAGTGGATAGTGCTAAAATATCGGTGATGAGCATATAGGTGAGAGATTATTGGGGAATTATTAGAGAGATGCAAAAAATACAGGGGAGGAATTTTATCGGGGAGTCCCCTACATGAAGACATAGCGGAGATTTTATAGGGGAGCAGTTGGACTTGCTCTTAGGTGTGCCGATCCTTTACGTTTTTTCCGTCCTATAGCGGTGATGGCTTGTATCAACGTTATAGGGTGGCATCGGTAGCGGAGAAGACCAAGGATGGTATTGCATTTTTTTCCCTTTGTAGGGGTCTTTATGATCTATGTCCGCCCTGTATTTTTGTGTTTGTATGTATGTTGTCAAGGTTGTTTTTACATTTTCCGACTCATATAAATACAATTTGTGTATGCATATGGGAGTTCGGTTTAAAAAAACATCAATAATGAGACCTGTATGTTAGTTTCAGTTCATATTCTATAAATTTCTGATATTTTTTCTCTAACAAGAAATCATAGTTAAGATATTTGTTAGACCGTGCACCTAACGATCTCTACCATGATATTTAAAGATATTAAAGTATACATGAACACACTCGCGGGCACACACACTACATATACAATGCATATTTCATGAAATTGTTGAAAAATAATTGAATAAAACATGTGTTTTGTTTTTATTTCCCATATTATACTATTTTAAGATCTTGTTAATGGAAAATATTTTGAAAAGGAAAAAATTCTATTGCAGGATACATTTTACATTTGTTGCATTGTAATTGATTTTTAGATGATAGACATTGCAACTGCATAATAAAGAATAGTAATAACATCCAACAACAATATTATGTGGTTAACTATGCTGGTAAGAAAATATTAGTTGAGACCATCCGATGAAAATAGGTTATAAGGATGTATAAAATGTAAGGGTGTGTTTGCTAGCTTGTGCCACCCTACCATAGTTATCTCACCTCATACAAGATGACCACTGTATCAGTTTAGACATGCTGAACTAAGATGGTGATTGATAAGATTGTGATTGGTAGGTTGTATCAATCGATACAAGTTGGACTGAGATGTTGTTTGGTAACCTCTTTCTGATTTTGATGTGGTTACCTTCTACCTGAGTTGGCGAGAATATCACCACAAGTTAGAAATGATGAAATATATACTTGTTATGCAATTGTATTATGATTTAAGCATAAATACATGGTTAAACAAACTTTGGACATCATCTATATATAAATTACATATTTCATGAAGGACATCATTGTTTTAGCACATAAATAAGGTGTTTCAGCACTTAAACAATATATTACAGCATCGTAAATAACATAATTCAATACACAAATTAGGTAGATATAGCATAAGAAGGTCCATAGTACATACATCATCCATAATAACTCTATAGTAGAAAGTTTGCATCCATCTAAAACCATTACTTAGTATTGCAGAAGAGATGATATCTCAGGTTCCAAGTCAAACAAGATTAGAATATTTTGCTAGGATGCACTTGAAAGAGGCTTCATGAACTTGAACTTCCATTTCCAAGAAATTGAGGCCTTTACCCTTGTGCTTTCTCAAGTAATCTAGAACAGCCAAACGTTGATCCATCTCGAAAGGAAGGTCCATAACAGCCTTGTATAAATCAGGGTGTGTCTCGGTATGGCAAGTGTTATTGATAGCACCAGCCCATTCACGCAATGCATCATACATGTTTCTACATTGAATAGCATCTTCGTCACTCATAATAGATGCTCTTTCATCTTGTTATTTTGTGGCGGTAGGTGAAGAAGCAGTTGCACCAATGCCATGGAGACTAAAGTCCAAATCAATAGGAGTGGTTGCAGCAAAATACTCCTATAGTGAATATAGTTCATGTGGAGTATCTTCCTCTCATATTTGGACCTCTCTTTAGAAAATACTCCTATAGTGCAATAAATAAATATACACATACTTTCTCATTTCCCTAGCAAAGATATTCATAATCTTCAAATTGGAATCCAGCATTAGGATTTGGACCTCGGATGTATGGGTTCTCTATTTTCCGACAAAAATTAATTTTTATCAACTCATTAATCGCAGCAAGGCGTTACAAGTAAAAAGCTTTACACCTGTTATCTACATAACTAGATGCTCACGGCCCATAAATAAGAATAAGAATGTTCAACCAAATCTCTTAAACATGTGACAAACGAAGAAAACGGCTTGAGGCGAGGGAAGGTCAATATGTAAGCTACATCGCCATTTGAACCTGGTGAAACCCATACCTACACGAGTAAATAACCTGCACTCAGGGAAGAATTTACTTTTTACAAGCACAACATCATTCTTACTTCCTCCGCTCACTTTTATAAAGCATGGTACCCATTTTAATTTGGTCTACATTCATATCAAAATGAGTGTATATAGACATATTTAGTTTGTAGATTCACCCATTTTGATATGAATATAGATCAAACTAAAATATTCACCACGCGTTATAAAATTGAACGGAGGGAGTAACAGACACAATGCCCAAAATGAGGGTGGTCATGTTCTTCTAAATTTCCATGTATTTGCAACACTCTGAGGTTGATATAAGTTTGATGCAACCTGAATGATAGTGGTATACCAATACCTCCATGATTCTTTCTTGATCATGTTGTCTGAGGTTTTAGACATTGGCATTGTCCAATCCCGAATATCCCGACTTACGTTCGTTCGGATGTCCTGGGCATTGAAGCTCAACATTCGGGACGAGTGTTGAGGACTGAGGTGGAGATTTGTGGCCTAGCCAGCCCGCCTGAATATTCGGGCCAAAGAGTTCTCCTCGCTCGACTGAAACAAGATAGGCGGCGCTCCAAGGTAGGCTTCCGTTGTCGGCCTCCCCGCCTCGCCTGAGGTACGGGCAACTTCGACACGAGCCTCGCCGGAGGGCGCTGCGGACCTCTCGCCACGCCTCCCTCCATACTTGTCCCTCCCATCCTCGCCCAAGACCGAACATAGGAGAGGGATGACGAGCAGCCGCACATTCAGCGCAGGTACGACGCCCTCCCATATCGCCATCCTCTCTCTTTCTCAACCCCACTTGGACCTCGATCCGAGCCTCGGTGTCCGGCGCTGGCATACGTCCATTTTGCATCACCATTTTATATTGTTATTTTCTGTTATTCATAGATATATTTCATGTTATGATGCATTACTTATGTTATTTCATCTTATTTTGCATGTTTCATTATTTTTGGAGAATAAACACCGGGACCGAAATATGATGGAAAAGGCACCATCAGGATACCCTATTTCAGAAGATCGGAAGAAGAAGGGGGGCATCGAGGATGTCTTAGAAGTCCAGAAGAGGGAGCTAGCCACGAGGAGACCCGGAGGGGTGCCTCAGGGGGGCCACACCATGGGGAGGCGCCCTCCTGGCCGCGACGCCAGGTGGTGTGGCCACCCTGGCCCACCTGTTGTCGCCCCCTTTCGCGTACTTGAACCCCCGGGAACCCTAAGCCCCAAAACATCATCGAGGAAATATTCTGCCGCCGCCTCGGGGCAAAAAACAACAGAGAGAGAAAAGCTCTCCGGCAGGGAGAAATCTGCCGGGGAAATTCCTCCCCGGAGAGGGGAAATCATCGCCATCATTACCGTCATCGCTCCGGGAATCATCAAGATCGTCATCATCATCATCATCACCACCACCACCACCATCACCATCACCCTCACCATACATCTCCATCCCGATGTAACAATTAGGGTTCTATACCATTGTTCTTCACTAGATCTCTCTCCCGGTGTGGATTATTTGTTAATAGTTGATGCTTGTGAGATTTATCGGTGTTTACACTTTATGACCAGATTGTTATTCATCATTATATCACCTCTTATCATGATCCATATGATGTCTTGTGAGTAGTTCGTTTAGTTCTTAAGGACATGGGAGAAGTCAAGATGTTAGTAGTGGAATTATGTTGAAGTAATATCTAGTGGTTTGATATTTAAGTTGTGGTGTTATTCTTCTAGTGGTGTCATGTGAACTTCAACTACATGATACTTCACCTTTATTGGCCTAGGAGGATGCATTGTGTATTTGGCTACTAATTGTCGGGTTGCCGGAGTGACAGAAACTTAAACCCCCGTTAGAAAACCAATGCATGAGGGAGTGTAGGATCCTAGAGTTTTAAGGTTGTAGTTAAATTTATCTTAATTACTTTCTTGTATTTGCGGATGCTTGCAAGGGGTTTAATCACAAGTATGTATTAGTCCTAGTTGGGTGGTGCATTAGCATAGGTTCACCCGCACAACACCTATGAAAACAATAAATATTAATCAACCGTATGAAACGAAAGCGCTTGACGAAATACCCATGTGTCCTCGAAAACGTTTGGTAATCATAAATAGAACAACCGGCTTCTCCTTTGCTCTCAAAAGGATTGGGCCACTCGCTGCAATTATATTTACTGTCTTTTATTTACTCGCACTTTATTTATTTGCTATATCAAAAACTACCAAAAACCTGTTTGCTAGTGTTTACGGTGAATCCTCTATCCAACCTGCTTGTTAACACCTTCTTCTCCTTGTTGGGTTCGACACTCTTATTTTTCGAAAGTACTACGATACACCCCCTATACTTGTGGGTCATCAAGACTATTTTCTGGCGCCGTTGCCGGAGAGTGAAGCACTATTGCTAAGTGGAATTGGTAAGCGAAACTTTTACTGTGAGTGTTATTGTTATTTCAGTATGATGTTTTATTTCACTATGGATAGTCCATATGGTTCTTTATTTAGAGGTACTACTACTGTTACTGCTATTATGGGGATGTAACTGTCCATCCCGATGATCATTTTCTCTTTATACATGTATTATGCGAGTTATTCAGGTGTGCAGGTATTATAATGGATCAAGTTAAAAGGAAATTATTCCCTTTATGGCTGAAAGGTAGAGCTGCTGAATGGTTTAAATTACCGAAGAATGGTGAATCTATTGGATGGGAGGAAATTGTACCTCTATTTTATTCTAAATTCTATCCTCCCAGTGAGATTCATAAAGACCGGAATCAAATATATAATTTATGGCCTCATGATGGAGAGAGTATTGCCCAGGCTTGGGGGAGAATGAAGTTGTCAATGCTTAAATGTCCCGTTCATGAGCTCTCGAGTAATATTGTTATGAATAATTTTTATGCAAGGCTCTCTCTTCATGATAAGGATTTATTGGATGCTTCTTGTTCTGGATCATTCACACATATGAAGGAAGAGGCTAAATGGGATCTTCTTGATCGTATTCAAGAAAACACTGAAGGATGGGAGAATGACAAAGGTAGAAAGTCAGGTATAAATTATGATTATGAATGCATTAAAACTTTTATGGGAACTAATGATTTCAATAATATTAGTGCCGTTTGTGGTCTTGATTCTCAAATCTTTGCAAATTGTCTTAAAGGCTTTGCCTCCTATCATGATATTCCTAAAAAGGAGTTGAGCAAGTACCATGCACCTTATAAAGATATTGTTCCTGATAGAAATATAGAAGTGCATGTTGTTAATCCTGCTGTGCCTGGGCCTTATATTGAGAAAATGCCTTTCCCTGCTAAGGTAAAAGAACACTCTATTGTAGCTAGTGTGGTTAACAAGAGCATAAAGAAATCTATTGAACCTGATGAACAAATAATTGTCGAACCTGCAGTAGCAATAGTGAAAGACCTTGTTTCTGGAAATGTAGAGGATGAACATATTGTCTTTTGTGAGGATGATTCTAATATTGTTTCACATCCAAATAGACCTAAGAAAACTAGTGTTCCTCTGCTTTCCGTTAAGATTGGTGATCATTGCTATTATGTTTTGTGTGATATTGGTGCAAGTTCTAGTGTTATTCCTTATGAGTTTTATAAAGAGATCATGCATGAAATTGGTTCTTGTGAGCTTGAAGATATTGATGTGGTTATCCAGCTTGCTAATAGAGAAATTATCTTTCCGATTAGTATTGTTAGAGATGTGGAAGTTTTATATGGTAAAACTAAATATCTTACTAATTTTCTAGTGCTGGGTAAGGATGCTAGTAAAACTTGTCCTATGATCTTTGGTAGATCTTTCTTAAGCACTTGTGGTGCTATTATAGATTGTAAGAGGGAGAAAATATTGACTAAATTTGATGGAAAATCTTATGAGTTTAATTTTTCCAAATTTGCTAGAGCTTCTTATGAATCTGAATTGCCTGATGAAAATTTTAGAGTTTAACAGTTTTCCTCTATTGCTCTTGCTCCTAACAATGCTTTGCAGCAATATATGGAGGACCATGAAAGTGAGGTCTTTATGGAAGAGAGAAATGATATTGACGATATTCTTCTTCGTCAACTGGTGATATTGAAACATAATTTACCTGTGGAAGACTTGGGTACCACATTACCACCCAAGGAGGATCCTGTCTTTGATTTAAAACCTTTACCAGGTGATCTTAAATATGCTTCTATAGATGATAAGAAAACATATCTTGTTATTATTAGTTCTAAACTTTCAGGTGAAGAAGAGGAAAGATTATTGGGAATATTGAAGAAACATCGTGGAGCTATTGGATATACTCTTGATGATTTGAAAGGGATTTCTCCCTCTATATGTCAGCATGTTATTAATATTGAACCTGATGGAAAGCCAGTATTTGAACATCAACGGCGTTTAATTCCTAAGATGAAGGAAGTGGTAAGGAATAAGGTATTAAAACTCCTAGATGCTGGTATTATTTTTCCTATTGCTGATAGTAGATGGGTAAGCCCTATGCATTGTGTCCCTAAGAAGGGAGCACTGACTGTTGTGCCTAATGAAAATAATGAGCTTATTCCTCAAAGAGTAGTAGTTGGTTATCAAATGTGCATTGATTTTAGGAAAGTTAACAAGGTTACTAAAAAATATCATTATCATTTGCCTTTTATTGATCAAATGCAAGAGAGGTTGTCTAAGAAAACTCTTTTTTTCCTTTCTTGATGGATATTCTGGGTTTTCTCAAATTGTCGTTAGGGCAACTGATCAAATTTGATTTGCTTTGATGCCCTCAATTGGTATTAATTGGAGTTTGATATCTCACTCATAAATATTTGCTTCAATTGACATCTCTTGGAATTTGACATGGTTCATTTGATGTCTATTGGGATCTCAATCTTTTACTCCTTGATGTATTTTTTTATTTAATCCTATCATGGATAAAATACAATCATATATCTCCTTGGACACTCATACGATGGATAGCAAAAATGGAGAAAAGATTAGGATAAAGGAGGAAAAGAGACAAGAAGAAAAGAGGAGAAAACAGGGGGGCCGGCCTCCCTTGCCGGCCTGGCTAGGCCCCTAGGACGGGCTGGTCGGGCTGTGCCCCGGCCCCAGCTCCCCTCCACGCCGGCCCTAGGCCGGACCCCAGTCCGGGAAGCTCAGGCGGGTACCCGACACCAGCCTCTCTTCCACGCCGGCCTAGCCGGGCTAGGCACTGCCCCGGGCTCCCTCTTCGCCCACGCCGGCCCCAGGCCAGGCCAACCCAGGCCGGGGTGGGAAGGGGATCCCTGCCCCTGTCCGGATGCCATGCCGGCCCCACCTGACCCCTAAGCCGGGTGGTATTTGGACCACGGCTGGATGCCCCAGGCCGGCCTGGCCGGCCTCTTAGGCCGGGGTGGGCTGCAGGGTGGGGGGATCCCCCCCAACGACCGACCTTGATATAATTTGGACAACCTTTATATCGTGTCATACCTTTGTGTGCATATCTTGGTTTACTAGGTGATTTGTCCAAATTACATCGCTTTTGGTTCTTGAAAGTGATTGCATGCATAATTACTAATGTATATGTTATGGCATGTTTATCTTCCTTGATCCAATATTTATATAGACTAATATCCATAAACCCTAAATTGGCTAAGATGTTCATGATATTCAATTTCATATATATATGCCTATATTCATGTGGATTGAATCATATATATTGTAGTTTGTCTAACTACTTTGGACCCAATGAGTTTGAGGACCATTTTTGTACTTAAATATTTTTAGGTACATTTGATATGCATTGGGTGCTTGCCTCATTCACAAAGAAGGTGTTATCACTACATGCTTATTGGAGTCAAGCTATGATGATGGATGAATTATTACATAGTACAACATCACCAATGCTACCTTGGTAACAAGTATCAACCTCATGCATATACTCTAACATTTCAACCTTTCGTAGGCTGTATCATGGCATGAAACATATTTACTCCTTGTGATACTTGTTTTCTTTTATCAAAACATCCCAACTATCACTTTTTCCCTTATTGATGGTTGTGATGTCTTTGATGTGTTTTTGTTGAAAGGTCATTCATATCCTCTAAGATAGATAAAAATAAAAATTAAAGCTATGTGCTATGCTTTCAAGCAAAGATCTTATGGTCGTATTTATGTCTTCAAATTGTATATCTCGCTCTTTCTCTTTGTAACTATATTGTGTGTACATGTTTCTTTATGGATGTACATCATCATGATTGAGGTCTATTTAGAAACTTATACACATGATAAGAATTACATGTTTTATTGGTATCCTAATGGTTCACATCCATAATTTTATTGGTAACTTCTCTTATGGCTCAACCACCTCTTGCTCCAAGTGATATTCCTTGTTTTCTTTTATGACCACTTGCACTTGCTTTGAGTTTTGAACAACGGTGGGGGAGTTATGATTCCATTTTTGTGCACTTTGCATTCAAAATGCAATATTTATAAATCATGCAAAAATATTGGGGCGCTCCTCTATTTTCTTTAAAAACACTCATTTTCTCAAACCATGGGTATACCTTGTTCGTTTGATTTGTTGGATCTTTTTGATTGCTTGCTTCTCTTTAGGAGAATATTATATTTGTATACCATCTTATTTGCAATCTTTGGATCCTCGGTATAGTTCATCCCACTATTCATCATTGGATAAGTGTATTTGATTTCACTCATATTATGAGAAGTGCATATCCTATGGAGGAACCCTTACTATATTAGCCATCTAAAATTTCTGTGATCCCATTTTGGAAATGGATGCCAATGGGGGAGAAAGTTTAGAGGGTTTAAGGAATTCTCGTTTTATACTTTGGTTTTGTTCTTAAGAATTTGCCTTTCATACTCATGCATCCTTGCTTGTTTATTCGCATGGTTGGTAAAATTCATTATATAAACCCTCGTAAAAGAGTTTGTCATCAATTACCAAAATGGGGGAGATTGAAAGAACATGGTTCCCCCATGTGTGGTTTTGGTAATTGATGACAATCACTATGGACTAATGGTTGCATTGATCTATACTTGTAGAGTTTTTCCATAGGCAATGCTTGATGTCCATGTGTTGGATTCAAGATAATCAAGTGGTGACCAAGGTGCTATTCATGTGAATATCCCAAGTTTGGTCATGAGAGAGTTGAGAATATTGCAAGTATGTCTTGAAGAATAATATTGTGTGAACATTCATATTTACCTTCAAGACATCATTATTATGAAGAGAGAATAAAATATAAAAGGTTGATCAAGGCAAAGTGTTAAGCGATGGTTAATATTGATCAACTCGCAAAGCAAGAAGATGTACCATGTGGTATCATGGTATCGTAAGTAATTGTTCATATAGCTTTGTGTTCTAACCCATTATATGTGTGTGTGGTATATCTATGTGGGGTTAGGTATCTTTCCATGGGCTTGCATCAAAAGTAAGATTTCATATAGTCCATGGTGGATGACGTCAAGTTGTGGTCGTCATCAAGTTCGAGAAGTGCAAGTTCAGGGGGAGCATATCGAAGAGATCACATTCTTGAAGCTTCAACTCTTTTGCATATAATGTTAAAGTAAAGATGTACTTAAAAGAGCCTCTCCCATAGTTTCATATGGGGGAGCAATCTTTGTGTCTTCACCAAGCAAAGCGAAATCAAGAAAGGTGTTCCATCTTGAGGAGGTCAAGATCTTCATCATCTAGCTCAAGTGGAATGCTCAAGGCAAAGGTATGATCTTGATAGGTTTTCTATTTTACCGGTCTCATAGAATTAGGAGGGAGACCGGGTTATAGGATAGATAACCGTACTATCAAGAGGGGCTCTCATATTAGCAACTTGATCGCATCACTCGGAGAGAGCTCAAACCTTTGCATACTTGGCATAATATTTCTTGGTTATTGTTTGTGCTTTCTCCATGTGTGGTTTTAGAGCTTGTCATGTGCTTCAATACAAGCTCAAGTTCATCAAAAAAGGGTTTCACATGAAAAACTTATTGCGTTTTTTATATTGGAGGTTTTACCGATTGTTCCTTTATAGAGAGGTAAAAACTTTCATCATTTGTTTTTACCATCCAATGATGGACTATGATGTTTCTTTGCATAATCTTGTAGTGCTCGTTCTTGCGGTTTCAACGAGCCGAAGATCATCGAAAACGGAGTCCGGATGCAAAAGATATCGCGTTTTTAGTGAAGGAGGTTTTCTGGAAACTCGTAGGCCGGCCTCAGGCCGGAGTGGGCTCCCTAGGCCGGACACCTAACAGAACAGGCCGGCCTGGAGGCCGGCCTGGGAGGCCGGGGTGACGCGGAATGCCCCCAACGGGCTGATTTTGGGGGCCTATAAAAGGGGTCTTCTTCCCTATTGGTTCACTATCTTTTTAGCAAGTTTCCCCCACCATTGTTGACTTTTTGGAGCTTGCTCTCTCTCTATTCCTCCATGATTCTTGCCTCCAATTAGTTGGAAAAGAGAGAGGAGATCTAGATCTACTATTCCACCAATCCATCTCTCCTCTTAGTGAGGGGAAAGTCTTTGGATCTAGATCTTGTGGATTCATTTGTTCAGTTCTTCCTTGTTCTTCCTCTCTTCCCCCCCCCCCCCCCCCCCCACATAGCATTTGTTGCTTTGGTGGGATTTGAGAGTGAAGGATTTGAGCACTTCTTGTGTTCTTGCCATTTCATAGTTGCATCGGTTTGAGTTCTCTACGAGGATTTTTTCGAGTGAAAGGTTGAGAAGCTTGTTACTCTTGGGTTCTTGGAGTGCCCTTGAGCTTGTCCTCTTGGGTACTTGGAGTGCCCTAGACGGTTGTTGTTGTCTCGGAGTTTTGGTAGCTCCGGACCTTGTTGTCCGGGAGTTTTGGTGGCTCCGGACCTTATTGCTATCTCGGAGTTTTGGTGGCTCGCGGGATATTGTTGGGGGCCTCCAATTGAGTTGTGGAGATTGCCCCAACCTTGTACGGGATCGGTGACCGCCCTCAAAGGTCCCATAGTGGATCGTGGCACTCCGCATTGGTGGAGGCACGAGGAGAATAAGGTGAGCCATTGGGCGCTTGGAGTCATTGTGACTCCACACCTCTCCAACGGAGATTAGCTTCCATTGGGAAGTGAACTTCGGGATAAATCATCGTCTCCTCGTCTCTCGGTTATTTCTATACCCGATCACTTTACTTATGCAATTTACTTTGTGATAGCCATCGAGCTTGAAGTAACATATCTTTCTATCACATAGTTGCTTGAATTTTTTAGCATAAGTTGTTGGTGCACATAGGTGAACCTAGTTTGTTTAGGTTTTTCCTTGATAAATTAAACGCTAGTTTTATTCCGCATTTATTCAAGCCTTAACCGTAATTATTTTTAAATGCCTATTCACCCCCCTCTAGGCGACATCCGTGTCCTTTCAATTGGTATCAGAGCCGATTCTCTCTTCATAGGGTTTCACAACCTAGAGAGTAAAGATGTCGGCTAGGGGATTAGTTCATAATGACACTTTTATATTCGATGGCACAAATTATAATACTTGGAAAATTAGTATGCTTAATATTTTTAAGGACATGGGTCCAAATATAGAGAAAATTGTAGATATGGGTTTTACTACTCCAACGGGTATTGGTTGCTCTTTAGAGGATGAGAAAAACTTATATCTCAATACTCAAGCTACTAATGTGTTTTTCAAATATTTGAGCATTGTAGTTCTTGAGTCAATTAGGCCATCTTGGAAAGCTCATGAGATATGGACCAAGCTTCAAGATAAATATGATGTGTCCAAAAGTTGTGGGGATGATTATTCTCCCTCCACCTCCGGGCGTGATGAGTTCTCAACTTCTTCTACCTCACCAACATGTGGCAAGGAACAACACAATGATATGGTGAGTAGTGACAAAAATTGCAATCTTGATAGTAAGCTTATTGTTGACGATTCTTCGTCTCTATCTTATTGCAATACTTTGTCTTCGTACTTAAACACATCTAGCACCCAAAATGATTTACATGCTTGTGTTGATAGTCCATGCATATCATGTAGAAACCCCATGACTAAATTTTATAATGATATGCTTGATACATCTTGTTGCCATAGTAAAAATGGTTGTATTTCCTCTAGTATTTGTGTTACTAACCATGTAGACGAAACTCAACATTCCATGGAACAAGATGTGGATTTAAGTGGCGCTTCAAGTAATGGTTCATCATCATCTACCATATCTCACTTTTGCCTTATGGCTAAAGGTTCAAAGGTAGCTCCTACTTTAAACACCAATGTATCTAGTGATGATGATGATGATTATGATGGTGATGATGATGATGATGATAATGACAATGATTCGTTAATGGAGAAAGGTAAAATGATTCACAATATCCTTTATGAGGATAAAGATGCTTGTGCCAATTTCCTAGAATCATTAGAGCATTTGATAGGATCAATATCACCATTAAGGATTTCGAAGCATGCATTGACGCGTGTTATAGCCACGAGCGTGATTATTCCAATGAAATTGCAAAACTAGAGGAAGCTCTTGTAGAAGAACAAACCACCAATGAATCTCTTGAAGAGACTTTTACTCTAGAGTAATCGAAATTAAAGTACTCTCATGATAGAAATCTTGAGGTGGTTAATTGTCTTAAAACTAAAAATGATGAGCTAAAAGTCGAACATACTCAACTTAAAGCTTCATATTTAAAAGGGCTTGCCAATTTGCCTTATCCTATTTCTATTAACAATGATTCTTGTGCTACTAACTCTATTTCTTGTGAAGCATCTACATTGAAGAAGAATGTTGAGCTAAGGGCTCAACTTGAGTTGCTAACTAGCAATTATGGGAAATTGGAAGAAAGTCATGAAAAGCTCTTAGGCTCTCATGAGGATCTTTTAGTCTCACATGATAAGCTAAAGTTAGCTCATGAGGCTATTACTACCAAGGTTATATCTTGTGAGCCTCATGTGTACATTAGCACAAACTCTACTCAAAATTCTATTTGGCATCGTGCTATTCCTATTAATTCATTCACTCATAATATCGCTACATCTTGTGATGAATTGCTTTCCATGCCTTGTTGCTCTAACAATGGATCATCTACTTCCTCTATTACTTGTGTTGCTACTAACCATGTAGAGGAAATAAAAGAGCTCAAGGTCCAAGTCGCCTCTTTGAAGAAAGACTTGGAAAAGCGTCATGGGAAGTCCGCACTTGAAAACATGTTGAGTGTGCAAAGATTACCCAATGACAAGAGTGGAATTGGATTCAACTCCAATAATAACAAGAAGTCCAATATAAAGAAGAATCATACAATCAACAAGAACAAGGTCCAAGAACAAGTCAATAATTCGTCCAAGATTGTTTGCTTCAAGTGCAATGTTGAAGGGCACCATGTTAGGTCTTGCCCATTAAAGAAGAAGCCTCTTAGTGAGAAGCAACAAGGGAAGCGGACACAAGTTCAATCTCATTCTCAACCTCAAGATGAAGAAAGGCCTCTTCCCAAGAATAATCAAGTTAGAACTCCTCAAGTTGAGAAATCAACTAAGAAGAAAGGAGGAAGCCGATGTTGCTACTTATGCCGTAAAAAGGGCCACTTCGCTTCCTCATGCACTAATGGTACCCTATCCAACCCTATCATTATTGATGATGTTTATTCCCTCGGGAGGATAAGGTTGGCAATGTGTTTGCCAAATATGTTGGCACTCAAAGTGGTGTCAAGAAACGAACCATTTGGGTTGCCAAGCCTATTGTGACTAACCTCTTAGGACCCAACTTGGTTGGGGACCAACAAGCTAAAACTTGATAGTGTTGTTGGAGGGCATTGGAGACTTGGCTATCTTATGAAGAATTAAGGGATCTTCATCAATTATATTTACTCAATCCAAGTCATCTGTATCATCATATATCTATCTCATATCCAATGTGTCTCCTTGCGGTAACTTGTATTTAAATCATATACATTAAAAGTTGCTTGGCCCTTGCATGTGTTAGTTTTGTATCTAGCATGTGTTTGTATATGGTGTGCTTACTAATTACCTATCTTGAGTAATCTAGTATGTGTTTGTTGGTTTTCACTCCATGTACTTGTTTGTTTTTGTGTTGAGCCTTTATTGCAATTTATGATTAATTTAGTTGCCTCTTTTGAGAGATTAATGAACTATCTCATTTTGGGGGAGTGATGTGCTTTGACGCCTCACAATCCTAAAATATGTGTACATGAGGTATATAACTTATTATTAACGTGACAGGATTATATAGTCTCCATGTGGTATTTCAGTCTCATGAGAAATTCAAATTTTACAATGTTCATTAATTATCACTTATTTGATTTCACTTGCCTCTTGTTGAAAAGAAATGGATTATCACATTATGGGGGAGTAATAATCTATGTGCATATTACAATCCTAGAAAATGTGAACATGTGAGGTAATGCCACTTAGAATTGATATTCTAAATTATCTTGTTACTATGTGGCATGATTAGCTCAAACAAGTTTCATACTTGCTTAAATGAATTCTTGTATCTCATATTTTGGTTTCTTGAATTTGGAGAGTTTCTTCGTGCGGTGTTCCCCAAATGTGCACTAGTATGTATTATTTGGGAAACCGGTTGGTTCAAGATATATTAAGCATTGCTTTGCATGATAAGTTGACTAGTTGAAGCCACCAAGAATCTCTATGTAAGCATGGTAATTAACTCATATCCTTTTCCATAAACTTTTGTGTTTGAACATGATCATGAATATTTTTGCAATATACCACCGAAAATTAACAATACCCTCCTTGTCCTTGGACAAGTGACAACCATATTTGTGGTAGAAGTTATTGATCATATTTACATTGTGCTTTGCTTCCATTTGTATTATCGACGAGAAATTGTTTTGTATGAACTCACGTCGTCTTCCTTGACTCTTGAATATCTATGTGTTATAATCAAACAAAATTCTAGTGTAATGGTTGTAAGAAAAGCGAGGATCCCCTTATAGTGCTTTTGTATTAAAATGCAAACATCTAGATAATGCACAACTCATGGGATAGCTATATTACTTCCTTTAGAACACCATATTTTAATTGGATCCCTTGCCACTTAATGAAAGTTTCTATTGTACACGTGTGGAGAGTGATGATCCCATTTGTGTGCAAAATTCAAAAATCATGCATATATCATGGGGGAGCCATCATAGATTCTTTTTTAACACTAGTTATCATCAATTGATATTAGATCTTTTTAAATTGGTATTTTAATCAATATCTTGTGTATTTGTGGAAGGCACAACTTTTATTTTTTATTACTTTGTGCCATCATAAAAAGTGTAGAGGGCTTGGTTATCTCATTCCTTGTTTTGCATTCTATTGTTTTGAGTGAGATAAGTCTTTGAGCATATTTTATACAGACATCTTCTATGCTCATTTGTTTTGCTTTGATGCCCTCAATTGGTATTAATTGGAGTTTGATATCTCACTCATAAATATTTGCTTCAATTGACATCTCTTGGAATTTGACATGGTTCATTTGATGTCTATTGGGATCTCAATCTTTTACTCCTTGATGTATTTTTTTATTTAAGCCTATCATGGATAAAATACAATCATATATCTCCTTGTACACTCATACGATGGATAGAAAAAATGGAGAAAAGATTAGGAGAAAGGAGGAAAAGAGACAAGAAGAAAAGAGGAGAAAACGGGGGCCGGCCTCCCTTGCCGGCCTGGCTAGGCCCCTAGGCCGGGCTGGTCGGGCTGTGCCCTGGCCCCAGCTCCCCTCCACGCTGGCCCCAGGCCGGACCCTGGTCCGGGAAGCTCGGGCGGGTACCAGGCCCCAGCCTCTCTTCCACGCCGGCCTGGCCGGGCTAGGCACTGCCCCGGGCTCCCTCTTTGCCCACATCGGCCCCAGGCCGGGCCAACCTAGGCCGGGGTGGGAAGGGGCTCCCGGCCCCTGTCCGGCTGCCATGCCGGCCCCACCTGGTCCCTAGGCCGGGGTGGGATTTGGACCACGGCTGGATGCCCCAGGCCGGCCTGGCCGGCCTCTTAGGCCGGGGTGGGCTGCAGAGTGGGGGGGTCCCCCCAACGACCGACCTTGATATAATTTGGACAACCTTTATATCGTGTCATACCTTTGTGTGCATATCTTGGTTTACTAGGTGATTTGTCCAAATTACATCGCTTTTGGTTCTTGAAAGTGATTGCATGCATAATTACTAATGTATATGTTATGGCATATTTATCTTCCTTGATCCAATATTTATATAGACTAATATCCATAAATCCTAAAGTGGCTAAGATGTTCATGATATTCAATTTCATATCTATATGCCTATATTCATGTGGATTGAATCATATATATTGTAGTTTGTCTAACTACTTTGGACCCAATGAGTTTGGGGACCATTTTTGTACTTAAATATTTTTAGGTACATTTGATATGCATTGGGTGCTTGCCTCATTCACAAAGAAGGTGTTATCACTACATGCTTATTGGAGTCAAGCTATGATGATGGATGAATTCTTACATAGTACAACATCACCAATGCTACCTTGGTAACAAGTATCAACCTCATGCATATACTCTAACATTTCAACCTTTTCTAGGTTGTATCATGGCATGAAACATATTTACTCCTTGTGATACTTGTTTGCTTTTATCAAAACATCCCAACTATCTCTTTTTCCCTTATTGATGGTTGTGATGTCTTTGATGTGTTTTTGTTGAAAGGTCATTCATATCCTCTAAAATAAATAAAAATAAAAATTAAAGCTATGTGCTATGCTTTCAAGCAAAGATCTTATTGTCGTATTTATGTCTTCAAATTGGATATCTCGCTCTTTCTCTTTGTAACTATATTGTGTGTACATGTTTCTTTATGGATATACATCATCATGATTGAGGTCTATTTAGAAACTTATACACATGATAAGAATTACATGTTTTATTGGTATCCTAATGGTTCGTATCCATAATTTTATTGGTAACTTCTCTTATGGCTCAAACACCTCTTGCTCCAAGTGATATTCCTTGTTTTCTTTTATGACCACTTGCACTTGCTTTGAGTTTTGAACAACAGTGGGGGAGTTATGATTCCATTTTTGTGCACTTTGCATTCAAAATGCAATATTTCTAAATCATGCACAAATATTAGGGAGCTCCTCTATTTTCTTTAAAAACACTCATTTTCTCAAACCACAGGTATACCTTGTTCGTTTGGTTTGTTGGATCTTTTTGATTGCTTGCTTCTCTTTAGGAGAATAGTATATTTGTATACCATCTTATTTGCAATCTTTGGATCCTCGGTATAGTTCCTCCCATTATTCATCATTGGATAAGTGTATTTGATTTCACTCATATTATGAGAAGTGCATATCCTACGGAGGATCCCTTACTATATTAGCCATCTAAAAATTTTGTGATCCCATTTTGGAAATGGATGCCAATGGGGGAGAAAGTTTAGAGGGTTTAAGGAATTCTCGTTTTATACTTTGGTTTTGTTCTTAAGCATTTGCCTTTCATACTCATGCATCCTTGCTTGTTTATTTGCATGGTTGGTAAAATTCATTATATAAACCCTCGTAAAAGAGTTTGTCATCAATTACCAAAATGGGGGAGATTGAAAGAACATGGTTCCCCCATGTGTGGTTTTGGTAATTGATGACAATCACTATGGACTAATGGTTGCATTGAGCTATACTTGTAGAGTTTGTCCATAGGCAATGCTTGATGTCCATGTGTTGGATTCAAGATAATCAAGTGGTGACCAAGGTGCTATTCATGTGAATATCCCAAGTTTGGTCATGAGAGAGTTGAGCATATTGCAAGTATGTCTTGAAGAATAATATTGTGTGAACATTCATCTTTACCTTCAAGACATCATTATTATGAAGAGAGAATAAAAGATAAAAGGTTGATCAAGGCAAAGTGTTAAGCGATGGTTAATATTGATCAACTCGCAAAGCAAGAAGATGTACCATGTGGTATCATGGTATCGTAAGTAATTGTTCATATAGCTTTGTGTTCTAACCCATTATATGTGTGTGTGGTATATCTATGTGGGGTTAGGTATCTTTCCATGGGCTTGCATCAAAAGGAAGATTTCATATAGTCCATGGTGGATGGCGTCAAGTTGTGGTCGTCATCAAGTTCGAGAAGTGCAAGTTCAAGGGGAGCATATCGAAGAGATCACATTCTTGAAGCTTCCACTCTTTTGGAGATAATGTTAAAGTAAAGATGTACTTAAAAGAGCCTCTCCCATAGTTGCATATGGGGGAGCAATCTTTGTGTCTTCACCAAGCAAAGCGAAATCAAGAAAGGTGTTCCATCTTGAGGAGGTCAAGATCTTCATCATCTAGCTCAAGTGGAATGATCAAGGCAAAGGTATGATCTTGATAGGTTTTCTATTTTACCGGTCTCATAGCATTAGGAGGGAGACCGAGTTATAGGATTGATAACCGTACTATCAAGAGGGGCTCTCATATTAGCAACTTGATCGCATCAAGAGCTCAAACCTTTGCATACTTGGCATAATCTTTCTTGGTTATTATTTGTTCTTTCTCCATGTGTGGTTTTAGAGCTTGTCATGTGCTTCAATACAAGCTCAAGTTCATCAAAAACGGGTTTCGCATGAAAAACTTATTGCGTTTTTGATATTGGAGGTTTTACCGATTGTTCCTTTATAGAGAGGTAAAAACTTTCATCATTTGATTTTATCATCCAATGATGGACTATGATTTTTCTTCGCATAATCGTGTATTTCTCGTTCTTGCGATTTCAACGAGCCCAAGATCATCGAAAACGGAGTCCGGATGCAAAAGATATCGCGTTTTTAGTGAAGGAGGTTTTCTGGAAACTCGTAGGCCGGCCTCAGGCCGGACACCTAACAGAACAGGCCGGCCTGGAGGCCGGCCTGGCCGGCCTGGGAGGCTGGGGTGGCACGGAATGCCCCCAACGGGCTGATTTTGGGGCCTATAAAAGGGGTCTTCTTCCCCATTGGTTCACTATCTTTTTAGCAAGTTTTCCCCCACCATTGTTGACTTTTTGGAGCTTGCTCTCTCTCTATTCCTCCATGATTCTTGCCTCCAATTAGTTGGAAAAGAGAGAGGAGATCTAGATCTACTATTCCACCAATCCATCTCTCCTCTTAGTGAGGGGAAAGTCTTTGGATCTAGATCTTGTGGATTCATTTGTTGAGTTCTTCCTTGTTCTTCCTCTCTTCTCCCCCCCAAACCCATAGCATTTGTTGCTTTGGTGGGATTTGAGAGTGAAGGATTTGAGCACTTCTTGTGTTCTTGCCATTGCATAGGTTGCATCGGTTTGAGTTCTCTACGAGGATTTGTTCGAGTGAAAGGTTGAGAAGCTTGTTACTCTTGGGTTCTTGGAGTGCCCTTGAGCTTGTCCTCTTGGGTACTTGGAGTGCCCTAGACGGTTGTTGTTGTCTCGGAGTTTTGGTAGCTCCGGACCTTGTTGTCCCGGAGTTTTCGTGGCTCGGGACCTTGTTGCTATCTCGGAGTTTTGGTGGCTCGCGGGATATTGTTGGGGGCCTCCAATTGAGTTGTGGAGATTGCCCCAACCTTGTACGGGATCGGTGACCGCCCTCAAAAGTCCCATAGTGGATCGTGGCAGTCCGCATTGGTGGAGGCACGAGGAGAATAAGGTGAGCCATTGGGCGCTTGGAGTCATTGTGACTCCACACCTCTCCAACGGAGATTAGCTTCCATTGGGAAGTGAACTTCGGGATAAATCATCGTCTCCTCGTCTCTCGGTTATTTCTATACCCGATCTCTTTACTTATGCAATTTACTTTGTGATAGCCATCGAGCTTGAAGTAACATATCTTTCTATCACATAGTTGGTTGAATTGTTTAGCATATGGTGCACATAGGTGAACCTAGTTTGTTTAGGTTTTGGCTTGATAAATTAAACGCTAGTTTTATTCCGCATTTATTCAAGCCTTAACCGTAATTATTTTTAAACGCCTATTCACCCCCCCCCCTCTAGGCGACATCTGTGTCCTTTCAACTTGTCCTTATGGTACTTATGCTTATAGATGTATGCCTTTTGGTTTGTCAATGTGATGACCTACAAGTATAGGGGGTGTATCGTAGTAATTTCGATAAATAAGAGTGTCGAACCCAACAAGGAGCATAAGGTGTTGACAAGCAGGTTGGATAGAGGATTCACTGTAAACACTAGCAAACGGTTTTTTGGACGTTTTTGATATAGCAGATAAATAAAGTGCGAGTAAATAAAGTGCAGTAAATAATATTGCAGTGAGTGGCCCAATCCTTTTGAGAGAAAGGGACAAGCCGGTTGTGTTACTTATGAGTACCTAACGTTCTCGAGGACACATGGTAATTTCGTCAAGTGCTTTCGCTTCGTTACGGTTGATTAATATCCATTGGTTCGTGAAGTGTTGTGTGGGTGAACCTATGCTAATGCACCGCCCAACTAGGACTAATACATACTTGTGATTATACCCCTCGTAAGCATCCTCAAATACAAGAAAGTAATTAAGAGAAATCTAACCACAGGCTTAAAACTCTGGGATTCTACGCTCCCTCATGCATTGGTTTCCTAATGGGACTTTAGGTTTTTGTCACTCCGGCAACCCTAAAATTAGTAGCCAAATACACAATGCATCCTCCTAGGCCCATAAAGGTGAAGTATCATGTAGTCGACGTTCACATGACACCACTAGAAGAATAGCACCACAACTTAAATACCGAACAACGAGATATAATTCAACATAACTTCACTACTAACATCATGAATTCTCCCGTGTCCTCAAGAACTAAACGAACTACTCACAAGACATCAACAACTCACAGAGGTGATATAATGGATAAGAACAATCTGGTCATAAAGTGCTAACACCGATAAATCTCACAAGCATCAACTACTAATAAGTAGTTTACACCGGGAGAGAGATCTAATGTAAACCAACGATAGATGCCCCTAATTGTTACAGTGGGATGACGGTGGATGATGAGGGTGATGGTGCTGGTGGTGATGATGATGACGATGATGATCTTGATGATGCCCGGAGCGATGACGGTGACGATGGCGATGATTTCCCCTCTCCGGAGAGGAATTTCCCCGATAGATTTCTCCCTGTCGGAGAGGTTTTCTTTCTCTAGTGTTTTCTGCCCCGAGGCGGCGGCAGAATAGCTCTTCGATGATAGTCTGGGGCTTAGGGTTGCCTGGGGGTCAAGTACGCGAAAGGGGTCGACCAGAGGTGGGCCAGGGTGGCCACACCATCAGGCGGCGTGTCCAAGGGGGGCACCCCATGGTGTGGGCCCCTGGTGGCCCCCTCTGGCTCCCCTTCTGGCTAGCTTCCTTCTCTGAACTTCTAAGACATCTCCGGTGTCCCCCCTCTTCTTCTGAACTTCTAAAATAGGGTATCTCAACGGTGCTTTTTTCCATCAGATTTCTTGTCCCGGTGTTTATTCTCCAAAAATTATGAAACATGCAAAATAAGATAAAAATAACATAAGTGATGCATCATAACATGAAATTTATCGATGAATAACACAAAATAACAATATAAAACAGTGATGCAAAATGGACGTATCATAATGCTCCTGCTACGTTTCAAAGATGCATGTCTGCTATTTTTCATGGTTTTTGTGAAGAAATTTTGGAAGTATTCATGGACGATTTCTCCGTCTATGGAACTTCCTTTGATAACTGATTGCACAACCTCGATAAAGTTTTGCAGAGATGTGAGGAAACTAATCTTGTTCTTAATTAGGAGAAATGTCACTTTATGGTGAATGGAGGAATTGTTCTTGGACATAAAATTTCTGAAAGAGGTATTGAAGTTGACAGAGCTAAAGTGGAAGCAATAGAGAAAATGCCCTGCCCCAGGGATGTTAAAGGTATTCGTAGTGTTCTTGGTCATGCTGGTTCTTATAGGAGGTTTATAAAATATTTCTCTAAAATATCAAAGCCTCTTACCAATCTTCTTCAAAAAGACGTACCTTTTGTTTTTGATGATGATTGTAAGGAAGATTTTGAAACTTTAAATAATTCTTTAACTAGTACTCCTATTGTTCAACCACCTTATTAGAATTTACCTTTTGAAATTATGTGTGATGCTGTGATTTTGTTGTAGGTGTTGTTCTTCGACAGCGAGTAGATAAGAAATTGAATGGTATTCATTATGCTAGTAAGACTCTTGATGCTACTCAAAAGAATTATGCTACTACTGAAAAAGAGTTCTTAGTTGTAGTTTTACATGTGATAATTTTAGACCTTATATTGTTGATTCAAAAGTTACTATTCATACTGTTCATGCTGCTATTAGATACCTTATGGAAAAGAAAGATGATAAGCCTAGGCTTCTTAGATGGGTGCTGCTTTTATAAGAGTTTGATTTGCATATTGTGGATAGGAAGGGTGTTTAAAATCCTGTTGCTGATAACTTGTCTAGATTGGAAAACATTGCTTATGACCCTATTCCTGTTAATGATAGTTTTCCAAATGAACAGTTGGCTGCAATGAAGGTAAACTCCCAAGACAGTCCATGGTATGCAGATTATCCTAATTTAATTGTTTCCAAGTATTTGCCTCCAACGTTTACAGCTCAACAAAGAAGGAAATTCTTTTACGATTTTAGGCATTATTTTTGGGATGACCCACACTTATATAAAAAGGAGTAGATGGGATTATGAGGAGATGTGTTCCAGATCATGAACAACGTGAAATATTGAGAAAGTGAAATGGTAGTGCTTATGGAGGACATCACGCTCGAGATAGAACCGCCTAGAAGGTTCTACAATCAGGTTTCTATTGGCCTACTCTCTTTAAAGATGCACGTAATTTTTTTAATCTTGTGATGAATGTCAAAGAGTTGGTAATATTTCTAGACATAATGAAATGCCTATGAGTTATTCTCTTGTTATTGAACATTTTGATTGTTGGGGATTTGACTTTATGGGTCTGTTTCCTCCTTCGAATGGTTACACTCACATTCTTGTTACTTTTGATTATGTTACTAAATGGGTAGAAGCCATACCCACAAAAAGTGTTGATGGTGATACCTCTTTAAAAATGCTTAAAGTTGTTATTTTCCTTAGGTTTGGTGTGCCTAGTATCTTATGACTCATGGAGGTTCTCACTTTATTCATGGTGGTTTTAGAAAACCCTTGCTAAATATGATGTCAATAATAGAATTGCCTCGGCTTATCATCCTCAAACTAGTGGACAAGTAGAATTATCAAATAGAGAAATTAAATCTATCTTGCAAAAGACTGTTAATAAATCTAGGAAAAATTGGTCTGATAAGTTGAATGATGCTTTATGGGCTTATATAACTTCTTATAAAAATCCTATGGGTATGTCTTCTTATAAAATGGTTTATGGAAAAGCTTGTCACTTGCCTTTAGAATTAGAACACAAAGCTTTTTGGGCAGTGAAAGAACTTAATAAAGATTTTAAACTGACTGGTAAGAAAAGAATGCTTGATTTGAGTTTTCTAGATGAATGGAGATGTGAAGCTTATGAAAATGCTAGACTCTTCAAAGAGAAAGTTAAACAATGGCATGATAGGAGAATTCTTAAAATAGAGTTTCATGTTGGTGAGAAAGTTCTATTGTATAGGTCTCGTCTCATTTTTTGCAGGAAAATTACTCTCGAGATGGGAAGGACCTTATGTTATTGAAGAAGTGTATCATTCGGGTGCAATCAAAATTGTTTCCCTCAAAGATAACACTACACAAGTGGTAAATGGGAAAAGACTCAAACATTATATTTCCGGGGATTCTTGTGATGAAGATGCTGATATTATTCAACTAATGACCCCAGAGAAGTTTATTATAGGAAAGATTCCAGAATCTGCAGAGTCCGTTTTCGAATAGGTAAGAGTTCTGTTAAGAAAAAGTTCGTGTATCGCTTTCTAACTTTTATTTTATTCATATATGGAAAATATTGAGCGGCGCCCCTGGCCGCGCCATGGGATGCTGTGGGCCCCCTGGCTGCCCACCAATGTTTCCCTTTCGCCTATTTATTCCCCTCAGAAGGTTAACCCTAAAACAATCGACCTTTTCCACGAAAAACACCTGAGGCCGCTGATGACTAACATTGGTAGACCCCAAGTGCAAGGTGTGAAGAGTGTAGCAGCAAGTTTTCCCTTGGAAAAGAAACCAAGGTTGAATCGACCAGTAGGAGGACAAGCAATCTCTGAAGGTTTATGCAGCTAAGGTGGCAGGGCACACTACTGGTTCAGCAGCAACGTGGAACCTACACAACACAATCAAATCGCTTTGTCCCAACGTAGCAGTGAGGTTGTCAATCTCACCGATTTTGCTGAACACAAAGAGGTTAAACGGATGGTGTGGAAAACAGTAGGAAAACAGTAGTAACAGTATGAGAGCAGTATGAAAGCAGTAGGTGTTTTATCAGTATGAGGAAAAAGGATCGGGGTCCACAGTTCACTAATGGTGTCTCTCCGTGAAAGATAAATAACATGTGTGGTGAACAAATTATAGCTGGGAAATTGACAGAAATGAAGGAAGCACCGTAGTGCATATGCAAGACATAAATATTACTATGTGATTCATGTGGGCATTACAACAAAATACATAGACCGTTATCCAACTGCATCTATGACTAATAATCCATCCTCCGAATATCATCTGAACAAGCGTTGGGTATTTAGTTGCAAGCAACTATTAATCGCAGTAAGAAAAGTGTGTAATGTAAAAAATAACATCATCCTTAGACAAAGCATTGTTGTTTTCTCCCTAATGGCAACAACACATCCTCCATCTGCCACGTTTCTGTCTCTCGAGCACAGATGAAAAGGAGGCATGAACCCACTATCGAGCATAAATACTCCTCTTGGAGTTACTAGCATCTACTTGGCCAGAGCATCTACAAATAAGGGAGAGCATGCAAGATCATAAATAACATAAGTATGAAGATAACATGATAGATTGATAATCAGAAGACATAGCATTCAACATTCATCAGATCCCAGCAAACACAACATGTAGCATTACATAAAGATGATCTTGATCATGATAGGCAGCTCACAAGATCTAAACATGAGGTACAAAGTGGAGAGAACAACCATCTAGCTACTTCTATGGACCCGTAGTCGAGGAATGAACTACTCATGCATCACTTCGGAGGAGGGCATGGTGGTGTAGACCCCTCCGGTGATGATTTCCCCCTCCGGCAGGGTGCCGGGGAGAGTTCCAGAACCCTCCCGATCTTGGGATGACGGTGACGAAGGCCTCGGGTGTTTCTCGGGAAAAAGTGGGATATATCTAGGGTTTATGTCTTGTGGGGATCAAATAGCCAAAAGGGCAGAGGCGGTGGAGCCCTGGGGGCCCCACATCACCCCCCGCGCGGACAGGGCGGTGCGCCGCCCTATGGTGTGGGCCCCCTGAGGCCCCCTCCGTGTCTCTTTGGGACTCCGTGGAACCTTCGGGAATTCTAAGACTTCCGGGCTTCGAACTTTCCAATTCCAAGAATATTTCTAGAACAACTTTTCTGAAACTAAAAACAACAGAAAATAGGGAACTGGCTCTGTGGCATCTTGTCAATAGGTTAGTCCGGAAAATCGATAAAAATGGCACAAAGTGTATAGAAAACATGTGGGAAACAATAAGAAAACAAAATGGAACATCAGAAATTAAGGATACATTTATGACACATAAACATCCCCAAGCTTAGTTCCTACTCGTCCTCGAGAAGGTAAACGATAAAAACACATAATTTCTGAGGTGACATGCTAGCAACATAAACTTGATCATCAATAATGTAAAAGCATAAGTAAGCTGAGATCATAGAACTTAAACACAAGAATGATAAATATAACTTTAATAATAAAGCATAGTAATCACTTTGCATCATGAGAAGTAACTCAAATAAAAAATTATGAATAACAACGCAACGAAAGATATACGTTTGTTTCAAGTATAGAGAGAACATGTCAAAGTGATATTTCGCTAGTCCTTAAGAGTAGGGAAAAACATAAATGCCAGGACACCTTCAAAGTTCATAAGGAAGACTAGAACAAATAATTAAAGAACAAACAATAACACATCATGAATCAATTAATAATGTTTCTGGGACAAATGCACATAAAACTCAGAATGGCAAAAATGCTCTCTCAACTGTGCATAAAGTTAGAAGGTGGAGACTCAACATAAATGTAAAAGAAAGGCCCTTCGCAGAGGGAAGCATGGATCACTCATGTGCTAGAGCTTTTTATTTTATTAAACAAAGGTATTGAAAACATTTTTAACAGAGATGTACACTTATGTCAACGAATGGTAAACAAACAATACAGTACGTCACAAGCCAACTAGACTTCACAAGAGCGGCTCCCATAGAAGGACGCATCTGGGTAGAAGGGCATCCCTCTTTCTCGTTTGTTTACACAATTATGCTTTGACTGATAAATCAGGGGCAAAAAGAGTGAAGAGAATTTATGTTATTAATTTAGGGTTGGGCTCCCCGCTGCCAGCTCTTCTATCATTGGATAAGCGGATGAAGCCACTAGTCCAGGGTGTGAAATTCCAATCAACAAGTGAGATAAAGATTCTCTATTTACGTCCTCATGAGCTAAAACAGGAGCAAAAAAAAGGAATAATTTTCAAAGTTTTAAAGGTAACACATGAGGAATTTACTTTGGAGTGGCGGTTAAATACCACATGTAGGTAGGTATGGTGGAGACAATGGGAAAACCTTGTTTTCTGGGAGTTGGATGCACGAGTAGAGCTCATACTTAGTACAGGTGGAGGCTAGCAAAAGACTGGGAGCGACAAATCAAGAGAGCATAAGAGCCATAATCATGCATAGCGACATAAACATCATTAATCAAAGCATAAGTGGTACCACAAGTTCAAAAACTAAATGATTATCGAGGCTATTCGTGACTGGTTCATAGTCATAAACATGGTGTGAGCATGCGCCAAGTCAACCAAATAAAACATTCAAAGAAGAACACCCCAAATTTATGCTTCAATATGACAAGAACAACTCTTGACTCTTTCAATGGCACATCAAACACTCTCGGCTATTTGAGGCTAATCATTCCACTCAATAACCACAAGGCTTTAAAACTAAAGTAACATCTAGCATGATATGAAAAAGTCTAGCCACAGTCTATACCAGCTTCTACTTGCACCGTTACAAATTCTACCTCAAGCAGCAGTTTCTTTTCCCAACAAGCACCATATAAAACATGCTTTAACAAAAACTCTCTAAATTCTACAGAAAGCAAACATGAGAGGACTCACAAAACACTACTAAAACTAACAGCTCTGAATAAGAGATGCAATGAAAACGAGAGATACACAGGAATTTTCGCAGCAACTAGAAGAAATACTAAGAATACTAGCATAGCAAGTATTCAAACGAAAAAGCGGAGCATGTCTCCCTCTATATGTCAGCATGTTATTGGAGTTATTGGATATACTCTTGATGATTTGAAAGGGATTTCTCCCTCTATATGTCAGCATGTTATTAATGCTGAACCTGATGCAAAGAGAGCAGTTGAACATCAACGTCGTTTAATTCCTAAGATGAAGGAAGTGGTAAGAAATGAGGTATTAAAAATCCTTGATGCTGGTATTATTTTTCCTATTGCTCATAGTAGATGGGTGAGCCCTGTGCATTGTGTCCCTAAGAAGGGAGGAATGACTGTTGTGCCTAATGAAAATAATGAGCTTATGCCTCAAAGAGTAGTAGTTGGTTATAGGATGTGCATTGATTTTAGGAAAGTTAACAAAGTTACTAAGAAAGATCATTATCCTTTGCCTTTTGTTGATCAAATGCTAGAGAGGTTGTCAAAGAAAAATCATTTTTGCTTTCTTGATGGTTATTCTGGGTTTTCTCAAATTGCTGTTAGGAAGCAAGATCAAGAGAAGGCAACCTTTACTTGTCCTTATGGTACTTACGCTTATAGATGCATGCCTTTTGGTTTGTGTAATGCTCCTTCTATGTTTCAAAGATGCATGTCTCCTATTTTTCACTGTTTTTATGAAGAAATTGTGGAAGGTTTTATGGACGATTTCTCCGTCTATGGAACTTCTTTTGATAATTATTTGCACAACCTTGATAAAGTTTCGCACAGATGTGAAGAAACTAATCTTGTTCTTAATTTGGAGAAATGCCACTTTATGCTGAATGAAGGAATTGTTCTTGGACATAAAATTTCTGAAAGAGGTATTCAAGTTGACAGAGCTGAAGTGGAAGCAATAGAGAAAATGCCATGTCCCAGGGATGTTAAAGGTATTCGTAGTGTTCTTGGTCATTTTGGTTTTTATAGGAGGTTTATTCAAAATTTCTCTAAAATACCAAAGCCTCCTACTAATCTTCTTCAAAAAAGACGTACCTTTTGTTTTTGATGATGATTGTAAGGAAGCTTTTGAAACTTTAAAGAAGGCTTTAACTACTGCTCCTATTGTTCAACCACCTAATTGGAATTTATCTTTTGAAGTTATGTGTGATGCTAGTGATTTTGTTGTAGGTGTTTTTCTTGGACAACGAGTAGATAAGAAATTGAATGTTATTCATTATGATAGTAAGTCTCTTGATGCTGCTCAAAAGAATTATGCTACTATTGAAAAATAGGTCTTAGCTGTAGTTTTACATGTGATAAGTTTAGACCTTATATTATTGACTCAAAGGTTACTATTCATACTGATCATGCGGCTATTAGATACCTTATGGAAAATAAAGATGCTAAGCCTAGGCTTATTAGATGGCTGCTGCTTTTACAAGAGTTTGATTTGCATATTGTGGATAGGAAGGGTGCTGAAAATCCTGTTGCTGATAACTTGTCTAGATTGGAGAACATTGCTTATGACCCTATTCCTGTTAATGATAGTTTTCCAAATGAATAGTTGGCTTCAATAAAGGTAAACTCCCGAGATAGTCCATGGTATGTTGATTATGCTAACTTTATTGTTTCCAAGTATTTTCCTCCAACGTTTACAGCTCAACAAAGAAGAAATTTCTTTTATGATTTGAGGCATTATTTTTGGGATGACCCACACTTATCTAATGAAGGAGTAGATGGCATTATGAGAAGATGTGTTCCAGATCATGAACAACGTGAATATTGAAAATGTGTCATGGTAGTGCTTATGGAGGACATCACGCTGGAGATAGAACCACACAGAAGGTTCTACAATCATATTTCTATTGGCCTACTCTCTTTAAAGATGCACGCTAATTTGTTTTATCTTGTGATGAATGTCAAAGAGTTGGTAATATTTCTAGACGTAATGAAATGCCTATGAGTTATTCTCTTATTATTGAACCTTTTGATTGTTGGGGATTTGACTTTACGGGTCCTTTTCCTCCTTCGAATGGTTACACTCACATTCTTGTTGTTGTTTATTATATTACTAAGTGGGTAGAATCTATATCTACAAAAAGTGCTGATGGTGAGACCTCTTTAAAAATGCTTAAAGATGTTGTTTTCCCTAGGTTTGGTGTGCATAGATGATGCAACGTGTTGGGAACCCCAAGAGGATGGTGTGATGAGTGTAGCGGTAGGAATTTCCCTCAGCTAAGAACCAAGGTTATCAATCCAGTAGGAGGAAGAGGATCTTTGGAAGGTTGATGCCACTAATGGTGGTGCTGGCGCTTCACCGGTGTCAGCAACAATGCGGAACCTGCACACAAAACAACCAAAATACTTTGTCCCAACAGTACAACGAGGTTGTCAATATCACCGGTCTTGCTGAAAACAAAGATTAGACATATAGTGTGGAAAATAATATATGCTTGCAGTAAGTAAAGAAAACAGGAAATTGTAGTGGTTTGTTTAACAGTGTAAGAAAATGTACCGTGGTTCATAGGTTCATTAGTGGTGTCTCTCATAAAAGATAGCATGCTGGGTGAAAAAATTACAGCTGGGCAATTGACAAATAAAGGTTGCACCATAGTGCACATTCATGACATGATGACTACTATGATATTTAGTGCGGGCATTACAACAATATACATAGACCTTAATCCAACTGCATCTATGAATAATAATCCACACTCAGGTTATCATCTGAACCCCCTTAGGTATTAAGTTGCAAGCAAGAGATAACTGCATTAAACATAGTGTGTAATGTAAGCAATGATTGTACACGTGGGCACTCCCACCGCTGTTTTCTCCGTAGTGGCAACAACACATCCTCCCCCGTCACGTTTCTGTCACTCGAGCACAGGCAAAAAGGAGGCATGAACCCACTATCGAGCATAAATACTCGCTCTTGAAGTCACTAGCAACTTCTTGGCCAGAGCAACCACTAGCAACGGAAAGCATGCAAGATCACAAATACCATATGCAATAAAGACTATAATAAACTTGGCATGAGTTCAATATTCATAGGATCCCAGCAAACACAGCACATAGAATTACATAAGATCAATCTCGATCATGATAGGAAGCTCTCGAGATCTAAACATGGAGGAATATGAGGAGGATACAACCATCTAGGTACTGCTATGGACCCGTAGTCCAAGGATGAACTACTCACGCATCACTCCGGAGGCAGGCATGGTGATGTAGAGGCCTCCGGTGATGATTTCCTCTCCGGAAGGGTGCCGGAGACAGCTTCAGAACCCCCATGATCTAGGATTGACGATGACGGCGGTTGTGGAACTTTTCGGGATATTTGATCAGGTGTCTAGGGTTTTCCATCCAGGGGAAAAATAGGCGCAAGGGCAGAGGCGGTGGAGCCCTAGGAGACCCACACCACCAGGTGGCGCGGCCAAGGGCGGGGCGCGCCACCCCATGGTGTGGCCCCCCTGGTGCCCCTCTTCGACTCCTCTTCGGTCTTCTGGATGCTTCCGGGGAAAATAGGCACTTCGGACTTTGTGGGGTCCAATTCCGAGAATATTTCTAGAACAACTTTTTTGAAATAAAAAACAGCAGAAAATAGGGAACTGGCACTTGGCATCTTGTTAATTGGTTAGTCCCATAAAACGTGTAAAAATGACATAAAGATGGGAGAATACATGTAGCAATTGGCATAATATTATCATGGAGCATCAGAAATTATAGATACGTTGGAGACGCATCAAGCATCCCCAAGCTTAGTTCCTACTCGTCCTCATGACATGCTACTAACATAATCTTGATCATAAAAATGTAAAAGCATATGTAAGCTGAGATCATAGATAAACATTTAATAATAAAGCAAAGCAATCACTTTTCATCATAAAGAGTACCTCAAATAAATGATCATGAATAATAATGCAAAGAAAGATAAACGTTTGTGTCAGGTATAGAGAAAGCATAGCAAAGTGATATTTCGATAGTCCTTACGAGTGGGGCAAAACATAAATGCCAGGACACCTTCAAAGTTCATGAGGAACACTAGAGAAAACAATTTTAGAACAAATAATATCACATCATGAAGAAATTATTGATGTTTATGGGACAAATGCACATAGAACTCAGAATGGCAAAAATGCTCTCTCAATTGTGCATAAAGTTAGAAGATGGAGACTCAACATAAAAGTAAAAGAAAGGCCCTTCGTGGAGAGAAGCAGGGATCAACTCATGTGCTAGAGCCTTTTATTTTATTAAATAGTGGTATTGAAAGTTTGACAATCCTCCCATCCATCTTTCACAAACCATGGCTAACTGAATCCTCCGGTGCCTGCCAACAATCACATACCGTGGAGGAGTGTCTATATTTTGGGAGATGTATGCTAATGTCAACGAATGGTAAACAGAAAATACAGTACGTCACAAGCCAACTGGATTCACAAGAGCGGCTCCCATGTGAAGGACGCATATGGGTAGAAGGTCATCCATCTTTCTCTTTTGTTTACACAATTATGCTTTGACTAATAAATCAGGGGCAAAACTAGTGAAAATATTTTGTGTGTATTAATTTAGGGTTGGGCACCCCGCTGCCAGCTCTTCTATCATTTGGATAAGCGGATGAAGCCACTAGTCCAGGGTGTGAAATCCAATCAACAAGTGAGATAAAGATTCTCTATTGACGTCCTCGTGAGCAAAAACATGAACATAAAGCGGGAGTAATTTTGAAGGTTTTAAAGATAACACATGAGCAATTTACTTGGAGTGGCAGTTAAATACCACATGTAGGTAGGTATGGTGGACACAATGGGAAAACTCTTTGGTTTAAGGGAGTTGGATGCACGAGTAGAGCTCATACTCCGTACAGGTGGAGGCTAGCAAAAGACATGGAGCGACAAATCAAGAGAGCATAAGAGCCATAATCATGCACAGAGACATAAACATCATTAATTAAAACATAAGCGGTATCACAAGTTCAAAAACTAAGTGGTCATGGAGGCTATTCGTGACTGGTTCATAGTCATAAACATGGTGTGAGCATGCGCCAAGTCAACCAAATAAAACATTCGAAAGAGAATACCATAAATTTATGCTTCCTTATGACAAGAACAAGTCATGAATCTTTCAAAGGCATATTAAACACTCTCAGTTATTTGAGTCTATTCATGCTACTCAACATACACAAGTCTTTATAACTAAAATAACATTTAGCATGGCATGCAAAAGTTCTAGCAACAGTCTATACAAGCTTCTGCTTGCACCATTAAAAATTCTACTTTAAACAGCAGTTTCTTCTCCCAACAAGAACCATACAAGATATGTTTTAACAAAAATACTCTTTATGATACAGCAAGCAAACATGAGAGTAATCACATAACACTACTGAAACTAACAACTCTGATAAGAGATGCATGCAAAACAGGAGCTAAATAAATACAGCAACCAGACAAATATTAAGAATACAAAGTATTCCCATGAAAAAGCGGAGCGTGTCACTCTCCAATAAAATAATGATGGGGTACAACAAATATTATTGCAAAAATAAAAACAAACTGAAAGCAAAAATAAAAGACGCTCCAAGTAAAGCACATAAGTTGTGATTGAATAAAAATATAGTTTCACTAGAAGTGACCTGATAATTTGTCGATGAAGACGGGGATGCCTTGGGAATCCCCAAGCTTAGATGCTTGAGTACTCTTGTAATTTGCTGGGATGTACCATAGGGGAATCCCCAAGCTTAGGCTCTTCACTCTTCTTTATCACGTCATATCATCCTCTTCTCTTGACCCTTGAAAACTTCCTTCACACCAAACTTCTCACAATCTTCATTAGCAACGTTAGTGCAATCGAAATAATAAATTCACATGGTTCAGTTTCAACACATGCCTAACACTCAAAAACACATTATCTACTGTCACAACTTCTTTTAAAACTCTTTTTCTCAAAACAATACCAAAAGAAAGAGATTAAGATGCAAATGCAATTATTGGCAGAAATCTGTCAAAACAGGACAGCAGGTAAAGATGATTTTTTTCGAAAATCTTCTGTTGCTCAAATAAAAAAGTGGTCAACTATGAAAAGTTGCTTATACAGCCCAGGATTAGGCACAAAAAAAACTCAGGTCATTTTTTATTTTCTGTGGTTTTATACGGAATAAACAGTGGACAACAGAAATCTGTTTCCTGCGCAGAAATCCGAAATATAGCCTCAACTTTCCACTAGAGGTTTTACTTGGCTCAACAAAAACACAAAATAAAAGAGACAGTTGGGTTGCTAAGGAAATGGACAACACTCAGGTGAAAAGCACACAAAAGAAAACGAAGTAAAACGGGTTTAAAACAGAGAAATAAAATGGGTTGTCTCCTGGTAGCGCTTTTCTTTAACGCCTTTCAGCTAGGCATAGAAAGCAACTCAAGTATTTTCAAGTGAGGCATTCAAATCAAGATTTGGCCATTCTTTAATAATGCATTGTATTTTATCTAAGTGAGTTTAAGAGGCTCCTCTCTTAGTACTTTTAGGCTTACTATCTTCACCAAATAAATTCTCAGGAACAATCCAATCAAAATTCTTTTCTTGGGCTTTGTGCAGTGCCACCAATTTAAAGGGGATTGGTATTTTATCCTCCTTTTCATTATTAGATTCAGTTTTTTCTAGATCACCAACAATTTCTACACATGAGCCAAGCATATTGTAACGATCAAAGACTTTTCTAGCTTCTATAGCAACATCTCCAAATTCTATAAGCATAGTTTCTAAGATGAAGTTTCTTTTCTCAACATCTTCAATGTTATTCAAGTTGAGGAACATATGTTTTAATATGGGATGGAGGTTAACAAACCTAGTTTCTAGCATGTGAACTAAAGAAGTTGTAGTAGTCTCGTAATTGGGAGCAAGTTCTACTACGGATATTTCCTCAAATTTATCATGCTTACTAACATGATCAAAGAATTCTTTGATAGTGTCCTTTCCAAGTATAGAACCACTTCCTACCGGCAAATATTTCAAGGTAATCTTAGGGAACAACGTGATGAAAAATAGCAACGTAGTGACAAAAATAACAACTAGAATAAGAACTATTATTTTTTGTGTTTTTGATAAAGAGAAGAAAAACAAGACAAAAATAAAAATAAGATCATAAACAAAATAAAGAGGTTGAGAGTGAGAGACCCCCCTTCCCAGAAGACTTCTTCCTCCCCGGCAACAGCGCCAGAAATTTCCTTGATGCTACATGTTGGGAACCCCAAGAGGAGGGTGTGATGAGTGTAGCGGTAGGAATTTCCCTCAGTTAAGAACCAAGGTTATCAATCCAGTAGGAGGAAGAGGATCTTTGGAAGGTTGATGCCACTGACGGTGGTGTTGGCGCTTCACCGGTGTCAGCAACAACGCGGAACCTGCACACAACACAACCAAAATACTTTGTCCCAACGGTACAGTGAGGTTGTCAATCTCACCGGTCTTGCTTAAAACAAAGATTAGACGTATAGTATGGAAAATAATGTATGCTTGCAGTAAGTAAAGAAAGCAGGAAATTGTAGTGGTTTGTTTAACAGTGTAAGAAAATGGACCGGGGTTCATAGGTTCACTAGTGGTGTCTCTCCATAAGAGATATCATGTTGGGTGAACAAATTACAGCTGGGCAATTGACAAATAAAGGATGCACCGTAGTGCACATTCATGACATGATGACTACTATGATATTTAGTGCGGGCATTACAGCAATATACATAGACCGTAATCCAACTGCATCTATAACTAGTAATCCACCCTCAGGTTATCATTCGAACCCCCTTAGGTATTAAGTTGCAAGCAACAGATAACTGCATTAAACAAAGTGTGTAATGTAAGCAATGATTGTACACGAGGGCACTCACACCGCTGTTTTGTCCCTAGTGGCAACAACACATCCTCCCCTGTCACGTTTCTGTCACTCGAGCACAGGTGAAAAGGAGGCATGAACCACTATCGAGCATAAGTACTCCCTCTTGAAGTCACTAGCAACTAATTGGCCAGAGCAACCACTAGAAACAGAAAGCATGCAAGATCACAAATAGCATATGCAATAAAGACTATAATCAACTTGGCATAAGTTCAATATTCATCGAATCCCAGCAAACACAGCACATAGAATTACATAAGATCAATCTCGATCATGATAGGCAGCTCACGAGATCTAAACTTGGAGGCATATGAGGAGGAGACAACCATCTAGCTACTGCTATGGACCCGTAGTCTAAGGATGAACTACTCACGCATCACTCCAGAGGCAGGCATGGTGATGTAGAGGCCTCCGGTGATGATTTCCTCTCCGGCAGGGTGCCGGAGACAGCTTTAGAACCCCCTGATCTAGGGTTGACGATGACGATGGCTGCGGAACTTCTCGGGGATATTTGATCAGGTGTCTAGGGTTTTCCATCCGGGGGGAATAAATAGGTGAAAGGGCAGAGGCGGCGGCCAAGGGGGGGCGCCACCCCATGGTGTGGCCCCCTGGTGCCCCTCTTCGACCCCTTTTTGGTCTTTTGGATGCTTCCGGGGAAAATAGGCACTTCGGGCTTTGTGGGGTCCAATTCCGAGAATATTTCCAGAACAACTTTTCTGAAATAAAAAACAGCAGAAAACAGGGAACTGGCACTTGGCATCTTGTTAATAGGTTAGTCCCGGAAAACGTGTAAAATGACATAAAGAAGGGAGAAAACATGTAGCAATTGGCATAATATCATCATGAAGCATCAGAAATTATAGATACATTGGAGACATATCAATAGATATCTCATGACTGATGGAGGTTATCATTTTATGATGTTAATCATAGAATTGCCTCAGATTATCATCCTCAAACCAGTGGGGAATTGCCTCGGCTTATCTTGCAAAGGACCGTTAATAAATCTAGGAAGAATTGGTCTGATAAGTTGAATGATGCTTTATGGGCTTATAGAACTGCTTATAAAAATCCGATGGGTATGTCTCCTTATAAAATGGTTTATGGAAAAGCTTGTCACTTGCCTTTAGAATTATAACACAAAGCTTATTGGGCAGTGAAAGAACTTAATAAAGATTTTAAACTTGCTGGTAAGAAATGAATGCTCGATTTGAACCATCTAGATGAATGGAGATGTGAAGCTTATGAAAATGCTAGACTCTTTAGAGAGAAATTTAAACAATGGCATGATAGGCTAATTCTTAAAAGAGAGTTTCATGTTGGTCAGGAAGTTCTATTGTATAGATCTCGCCTCAGATTTTTCGCAGGAAAATTACTCTCGAGAAGGGAAGGCCCTTATGTTATTGAAGAAGTGTATCGTTTGAGTGCAATCAAAATTGCTTCCCTTAAAGATAACACTACACAAGTGGTAAATGGGCAAAGACTCAAATATTATATTTCCGAGGATTCTTATGATGAAGATGTTGATTGTATTCAAGTAATGACTTCGGAGAAGTTCATTAGAGGGAAGATTCCAGAATCTGCAGAGTTTGTTTTCGAATAGGCTAACAGTTCTGTTAAGAAAAAGTTTGCGGATTACTTCCCAAGTTGTAAATTATTGGTTTTTGGAAAATATGAAAAATACCGAGCCAAAGAAGGGTAGGAGATGGTGCCCGAGGGCACCACACCACCTGGGGGCGCGGACCCACCCCTGGCCGCACCATCCTATGGTGTGGGCGCCCCGGAGCCCCTCTTCGACTCATTTTCGACCTGGACTTTCCTTTCGTTGCGCATGTTTCTGATATTTAACCCCCGGACCCCCCTGTGGTTCGTATATTGTTTTCTCGTCGTGTTTATGTTTCAACCTGTTTCTGCCAGGATCTGTTTTCAGTTTTAGAAGCACCATGGCCTCCGCCACCAACATCAAGGGGAAGGAGCCGATGGAAGATGATCTCCAAGGCCCTAAGCGCAAGAACATGGATCAGGGTGTCGAGAGAGAAGCAAAGAGGACGTCATCAAGCAGCGATGGAAGTGTTTCTTCTTGTAGCAAGCAGGGACCAAGACCATCAGTTACAGGCCTCAGCCCCATCCCTGGAGTAGAGGAAGCTCTTCGAGTCGCACATGAGTTCTGTGAACGATATCGCGCCGTAACGACAGAGGTAGAGATTCTTGAAGAGGATAACAATAGATTTCGTGAGATGCTGGAGCGTTTCCATGCCTTTCTTGAGAAGAGCGCACGACCACCACCACCGAGGAATTAATTCGTCATTGGTATTGGCTTCCCCTTGGCTTGTTCCAAGCTTGGGGGAGTGCCGCGGTATCACACCTTTATCTTTCACCTTTTTACCTTTTAGTAGAGTCATATCATGAGTAGAGGAAATATCATATAGGATGGTTTGCGGTATGGAATTATCACTCTTTAGTTGGTTATCGTTGTATCCCTTGGTTTGAGTTGTCGTAATGGAATATTAATGAGAAGTCTCATCATCTACTTTCTACACTTTATTTTAGTTTGCAATTTTTGTTATATGGTTGGTCTTGTTATTAGTATTGGTATCAATATTGGAGCATCAAGTTAATCTAGTTGGTTTTGGCAAACTTAGCATTGGTCAGTAGCAACAATACGTTGAGACTTAAGTAGAAAAGAGGGAGTTGCATGTAGATATATTATTCCACGATCTTTCTTTCTTGTTAGCTCATAAGCCTAGTATACTCAAGTAATATTGTTTTTTTCCTTCAAGGAAGATTGCATGATTGGTTTTATCATATGTATATTTGTTTGTTTTCCCTCAACTCCAATGCTTGCTACCCAACCTTTCTAGCCAAAAACCTGTACTGAGAGGGAATGCTTCTCGTGCATCCAAAGCTTGATCCCCAAAACCTTGCCATTTGTGTCCACCAAACTACCTATATGTGGTATTTAACCGCCACTCAAAGTAAATTGCTTGTGTGCTACCTTTAAAACCTTCAAAATTACACATGTTTTGTGCCCCTATTTTAGCTCATGAGGACGCAAATAGAGAATCTTCATCTCACTTGTTGATTGGACTTTACACGCCTGGACTAGTGGCTTCATCCGCTTATCCAAATGATAGAAGAGCTGGCAGTGGGGTTCCCAGCCCCAAACATAATAATACAAATTATCTTCACTATTTTTCCCCTGATTTATCAGTCAAAGCATAATTGTGTAAACAAAATAGAAATAGGGATGACCTTCTATACCAGTTGCGTCCTTCAATGGGAGCCGCTCTTGTGAAGTCTAGTTGGCTTGTGACGTACTGTATTTTCTGTTTGCCATTCGTTGACATAAACATACACCACTCTCAAAATTGTTTTCCATAACTCTATTTATCAAATGAAAAGCTCTAGCACATGAGTTAATCCTTGCTTCCCTCTGCGAAGGGCCTATCTTTTACCTTTATGTTGAGTCAGTAAACCGACTCCTTTCTGTCTTAAGAAAGCATTTGAGTTGTCGTGATCCATCCATCTATATGTTGATTTACTCAATCATGTCCTTTATTCTTCCTTGTTTGGTACAAATGCTTTTCTCTGTTTGAATACCACTTTGAAAGTTATCAATGACAACAAAGAGACTGCTATAATTGAGCATGATAAACTCTGCAATATAAGCTCTGGTATAAAGACTCTGATCGAAAGATAAGTACACTGTTAATTGTTCTCTGACCAGGAACAAAGTTTTCCTTCACCAATTATGATTTCTTTTTGCACATTTATTGTGATCTCCTCTACTTGTTTCAAGTTTGATTATATGATAGGAAGTTGTTGTCTAAAATGACTTGTGCTTTGAAAGATGTGATGCTTCTTGTACGTATTTTATTTATCAACACCTCACTCCATAAACCTGTGGTCATGTTTACCGAGTTCAGTTTCGCTTGGGGACAAGCGAGGTTTAAGCTTGGGGGAGTTGAGACGTCCATTTTTCATCACTATTTTATATTGTTATTTTCTGTTATTCATCAATATATTTCATGTTATGATGCATTACTTATGTTATTTCATCCTATTTGCATGTTTCATAATTTTTGGAGAAGGAACATCGGGACCAGAAATCTGATGGAAAAAGCACTGTCAAGATACCCTATTTCAGAAGATCGGAAGAAGAGGGGGGGGATACGGGAGAGGTCTTAGAAGTCCCGAGGAGGAAGCTAGCCAGAAGGGCACCCGACGGAGGGGGGCACCTGGGGCCCACACCACCAGGCGCCCCCCCCCTCCTCGGCCACGCCTGGGGGTGGTCTGGCCCCCCTAGCCCACTTCTGGGCGCCCCCTTTCGCTTACTTGACCCCGAAGGAACCCTAAGACCGTAGAGTATCGTCGAATAAATATTCCACCGCCGCCTCGTGGCGGAAAACAACAGAGAAAGAAAAGCTCTCCGGCTAGGAGAAATATGTCGGGGAAATTCTCCCGGGAGAGGGGGAATCATCGCCATCGTCACCGTGATTGCTCCGGGCATCATCAAGATCGTCATCGTCATCATCATCACCACCAGCACCATCACCCTCATCATCCACCTTCATCCCGCTGTAAAAATTAGGGGTCTTTATCGTTGTTCTTCATTAGATCTCTCTCCCGGTTTGGATTACTTGTTAGTAGTTGATGCTTGTGAGATTTATCGGTGTTTACACTTTATGACCATATTGTTATTATCCATTCTATCACCTCTGATTATGATTCATATGATGTCTTGTGAGTAGTTCGTTTAGTTCTTGAGGACATGAGAGAAGTCGTGATGTTAGTAGTGGAATTATGTTGAAGTAATATCTAGTGGGTTGATATTTAAGTTGTGGTGCTATTCTTATAGTGGTGTCATATGAACGTCGACTACATGATACTTCACCTTTATGGGCCTAGGAGGATTCATTGTGTATTTGGCTACTAACTGTGGGGTTGCCGGAGTGACAGGAATTATAAACTCCCATTAGGAAACCGATGCACGAGGGAGTGTAGGATCCCAGAGTTTTAAAGTTGTGGTTAGATTTATCTTAATTACTTTCTTGTATTTGCAGATGCTTACGAGGGGTATAATCACAAGTATGTATTAGTCCTAGTTGGGCGGTGCATTAGCATAGGTTCACCCACACAACACTTATCGAACCAATAAATATTAATCAACCGTATGAAGCGAAAGCACTTGACGAAATCCCCATGTGTCCTCGAGAACGTTTGGTAATCATAAGTAGAACAATCGGCTTATCCTTTTCTCTCAAAAGGATTGGGCCACTCGCTGCAATTATATTTACGGTCTTTTATTTACACGCACTTTGTTTATCTGCTATATCAAAAACCACCAAAATATGTTTGTTAGTGTTTACAGTGAATTCTCTATCCAACCTGCTTGTCAACACCTTCTGCTCCTCGTTGGGTGATGGTGTGTAGTTTACGGGAGACTTCTTTCTGATGATGACTTTGAAATCCCTGACAACGGCGCAAAAAAATGCTTTGATGGTGCAGATCTTGCACTCGTTGGGGAACCCCAAGAGGAAGGTTTGATGAGCACAGCAGCAAGTTTCCCTCAGTAAAGAAACCAAGGTTGAATCGACCAGTAGGAGGAAGGACTAACTTCAGAAGGTTGATGCTGCTGAGATGGCAGGGCGCACTATCGGTTCAGCAACAACATGGAGCCTACACAACAAAAAGAATTCACTTTGCCCCAACAAAGTAGTGAGGTTGTCAGTCTCACCGGTTTTGCTGATAACAAAGAGATTAAATGTATGGTGTGGAAAACAATATGAGAATAATATGAAAACAGTAGCAGCAGCGTGAAAATAATGGAAGCAGTGTGAAAACAATGGAAGAAGTGTGTGTATTATCAGAATGAGAAAATGGACCGGGGTCCACAGTTCATTAGAGGTGTCTCTCCATAAAAGATAGCTAACATGCGTGCTGAACAAATTACAGCTAGGCAATTGATAGATAAAGAACATGCATGACATAAAGATTACTATGAGATTCATGCGGGCATTACAAAAAAATACATATATCGTCATCCAACTGCATCTATCACTAATAATCCACCCTTCGAATATCATCCGAACAAACGTTGGGTATTAAGTTGCAAGCAACGGATAATCGCAGTAAGCAAAGTGTGTAATGTAAACAATGTAAAGGAAGTAAACATCATTGTTTTCTCCCTAATGGCAACAACACATCCTCCATCCATCGCGTTTCGGTCACTCGAGCACAGATGCAAAGGAGGCATGAACCCACTATCGAGCATAAATACTCCCTCTTAGAGTCACTAGCATCTACTTGGCCAGAGCATCTACTAACAACAGAGAGCATGCAAGATCACAAATAACATACACATGAAGATAACAATAGATTGATAATCAACATTCAATAATCATCGGATCCCAACAAACACAACATGTATCATTACAAATAGATGATCTCGATCATGTGAGGTAGCTCCCGAGATCTAAACATGACGCATAAGGTGGAGAGTACAACCATCTAGCTACTGCTATGGACCCGTAGTCCAAGGATGAACTACTCACGCATCACTCCGGAGGCGGGCATGGTGGTGTAGACCCCTCCGGTGATGAATTCCCCTCCCGGCAGGGTGCCGGGGAGAGCTCCGAACCCTCCCGGTCTCGGGTTGACGATGACGGCGGCCTCGGGTGTTTCTCAGGACAAAGTGGTATACTTTTAGAGTTGACGTATCGGAGGGGAATAAATAGGCGAAAGGGCGATGGCAGGTGGATGCCCGAGGGGCCCACACCACCCCCTGGCGCGGCCAGGGGGTGCGCCGTCCTATGGTGTGGCCCCCCTCTGGGCCTCTTTGGGACTTCGTGGAACCTTAGGGAATTCTAAGACTTCCGGGCTTTGAATTTTCCAATTCCGAGAATATTTCTACAACAACTTTTCTGAAACTAAAAACAACAGAAAACATGGAATTAGCTTTGTGGCATCTTGTCAATAGGTTAGTCCGGAAAATCTGTAAAAATGACATAAAGTGTAAGGAAAACATGTAGCAAATGGCATGAAAAGAACATGGAACATCATAAATTATAGATACGTTTATGAAGTATCAACACCCCCAAGCTTAGTTCCTACTCGTCCTCGAGTAGGTAAACGATAAAAACACATAATTTCTGAGGTGACATGCTACCAACATGAACTTGATCATATAAATTGTAAAAGCATAAGCAAGCTGAGATCATAGAACTTAAACACAAGCATGATAAATAAAATTCTGACAATAAATCATAGTAATCAACTTGCATCATGAGAAGTAACACAAATAAAAGATCATGAATAATAATGCACTCGAAAGATATATGTTTGTTTCAAGCATAGAGATAACATGGCAAAGTGATATTTAGCTTGTCCTTAAGAGTGGGGCAAAACATAAATGCCAAGA